>CM022302.1:378570174-379170174 GCA_011799875.1 Thinopyrum elongatum
TTAAATCTGAAATAAATATGGAATTATGTTTTGTCCAAACTAATTTTAGGTGTTAAGGAATAATGCACTGGTATTTATGAAATAGGTCACACTTTTTGCAAAAACCATTTGAGGCCTAAACATTTAACAGTGGAGAAAAGAGAATAAAGAAAAGGAAAAAGAAAACAGAAAGGAATTTAAAGAAAAAAAAAAGAATGGGACTCGGCAAAGGAAAAGAAAAGGAGAAGAAAGGAAGGAAAAAGAAGGAGCCATAAATAGAAGGAAAAAAAAAAAAAAAAACGATAAACCCTCGACCAACACAAGACCACCACCTCGCTTCACCTCCCCCCCAAATTATGGATCAGGATCCCCCGATCCCGTCCGCTCCCCATCGCCGACGCCCGCTCGCCGACGCCGCCCCGTCGCAGCCTACCCCTCCGTCAGGCAACGACGCAGTCAACGCAAGAATACAACGTTTAATAAAGGATGCCCGCGATCCCGCCGGCATGCACCTCGTCTCCGTCGCCGTCGTAGCCGACGACCTCGTCCCCGACGTGGCCCTCGCTCGGGGCCGAGCCCCGAGCGCCTGTTTCGCCCGACGCGCCCCGGACCGCGCCCCGTCTCCCCTCGTCTCCGGAAGCCGTCGCCGACCCGCCGTTCGCCCTTGGACTCGCCGCCTCGCCGGATCAACCGACGCCGGCCTCCCCGTCGACCCGTCGTCTACGGCACTCACCACGAGCCCCTCTTCGCGCTCGACGCCGACGCCCCGCCTCGAACCCCGTCGCGAACAAACCATACAAGAGCCGAGCAGCATGACTGACCATGAAAAAGAGGTGAGGGAAACAGAAACATCCTATATTATTATGTCGCACGAGTCGCACAGAAATTGGCCCCGATCAAGCAGCGCGCACGACGCATCAGGAAAATGCATCGACTAACGACGAGAAAAGGAACAGTAGTACGCCAAACGTCGGAAGAATAGGAAAAAAAGACGAAAAGTAGAATAAAGGATCCAAAGACGGTTCAAGAACTGAGTAAAATAGAAAGAGAAACAGACAGGAGAGATAGAAGCTGAAGAGAGGTTAGGATGAGAAGGAAAAGAATTAAGATAGAAAGTGATGAGAGAGCAGCGCCTGGAGTCACTACTCGCTGGACGCTACGCTTCCGCTCTCAGAAAGACGGAGCACAAAGGCGGACGAGTCCGGCTGACCACTGTCCACGTGGCCCCCCCCCCCCCCCCCCCCCCCCCAAGAACGTTTTAATAAAAGGAAAGGAAAGAAATAAAAATAAATAATTAAAATAAATAAAACAATTAATTAATTAATAGTTAATAATCCTGATTAGGTTAATCTAATTAATAATTAGTGTTTAATTTAAACAGTATTAGTAATTAACTTAATTAACTGCTGCGTCAGCCATGATGTCATGCTGACGTAATCAATCACTGTTTCGGATAAGTTGAATAAATATTAATAAAATTTCAGAAATTAATAAAAACTTTAGAAAATCATATCTTTTAACCGTTAAAACTCCGATGAAAATATTTTATACATGAAACTTGCTCAGAACGATGATACGAACCCGAATACATCCTCCGTATTCCCGTCAGATGCCCGCAGCTATGAGAACGTTGAAACAATTAGACCGATTTCGATAAATGAATAGTGTCCAACCCTAATAAATAAAAATCCGAATAATTCCTAAATAACTAATCGCTTAGTTAGGCTGTATATCACCCTGGCCCTGCGTTTAGACATGTCATGCATCCTGTTGCAATCATTGCCGTGTGTTTACTGTTTCTTCCCCCCTCTTCTCTTCGGTAGACTACGAGACGACGAGAGCTGCTGTGCCCCCCGACCGACTACGTTGTTGACGACCCCTACTTTTGCCAGAGCAACCAGCAAGCCCCCCCCCTTGATCACCAGATATCGCCTATTCTTCTCTATACTGTTGCATTAGAGTAGTGTAGCACTGTTACTGCTTTCCGTTAATCCTATTCTGATGCATAGCTGTCATTGTGCTACTGTTGTGATTACCTTACCTCCAATCCTAAATGCCTAGTGTAGGATGTAGTTTGTCATCAGTGGCCCTACATTCTCGTTGTCTGCTATGCTACATTATTGGGCCGTGCTCGCCACGGGTGGCGATTGCGGATATGTATATACTTATTACATGTGACATCAGATGGATACTAAAGTCGGGTCGGCCGGGAGCACCCGCAGGTGATTCAACGAATGGGGGCTGAAAGGATTGGCCTCCTCGACGGCCCCCTAAGTGACTCTTTGTTGTGGAGCGGCAGGGCAGGTTGTGACCACCTAGGAGAGAGGTGGGCCTGGCCCTGGTCGTCGTCCGCGGTGTGATCTCATAATAACACGTTTAACGAGATTGGATATTTGATCTGAGTCTGGCCACTGGCCTATACCACTAACCAACTACGTGGGAGTAGTTATGGGTATCACGGCGTCGGCTGGGTATAGACAGAGGACACAGTGAAGAACGGAATGGACAAAAGTGGAAAGAGGGCAAAACTCTACTCCACGGGAGAGCGAGAGAAGAAAAGGCGTAAGGGCTGACCCCCTTCTTGTAGCCGTCCCGTGTTAGACCCCCGGCTGCTGTCCGCTTGCACGACCGTTCAGTCACGGCAAGGGAGATGCCCCTGTCCTACCCCCCGCGCGCATACGCGCCGGGTATCCCGCCCTTGGTCAACCCGGAAATTCGTTTGTTGGCCAGACCAAGCCGGTAGGATCCCGGACAACCATATGAGCCTTTGCTTACCCGCGTTAGTTCAGCCGTTCCGTTCCGAAGGCACCTTTACTT
The DNA here is from genome assembly GCA_011799875.1 of Thinopyrum elongatum. Lineage (NCBI taxonomy): Eukaryota > Viridiplantae > Streptophyta > Magnoliopsida > Poales > Poaceae > Thinopyrum > Thinopyrum elongatum. The sequence continues at coordinate 378,572,971 of CM022302.1, forward strand.
CACTAAGTGCCACGCTACCTAACCCTTTGACTGCTACATGGCTTGGCGCGGCCCTTTCCCGGCAGCCCTCAGTGAATGCCCGGGTACGCATTCACGAGACGATATCCCTTGCCCCATGACGGAAGCGCGACTGCTGGTATCCAACCCATCGCACCCTGCTCATGGGGCCGCGGACATTGTCAAGCCCATGACCGAGCTTCTGGCTAACCCCCCGCCGCCGCGTTTTCCGCGGCCAATCATCCAAACCGCCGCTCTCTGCCTAACGGATCGCAGATCCGTCAAGCGGGCCATGATGCCCTTCGTGCGGAGGAGCGCTGACTGTCCAACCGACCCTTGGTAGGGAACCGCGGTCTCGCCATCGCCGGTCCAACTATTCCCTTTCCTATTCGGCCGGTTAGTATAGCTACGCCCGAGCATCACTGTCGACCATTAATGCTCATGCCTACTACTCATCCCCGACCAGCCATGGACCACCAACAGACATCCTGCCATACAGTCTGACTTGAGCCCTAGATCCCACATACCGTGCGTACACGAGCCCGTCGCACGCCGTACCCGTCCCAGGCGGCGGTCGATGCGTTTGAGCCCGCGGGCAAGCGTTGGCTGGACCGCGACCCCTGCACCCGCCACCTTTTTGCTCAACCCACCCCGAGCGCCGCAACCGCGAGTCCGCTGTCGGTCCGAATCAACGGTGCAGGTCCACGCCTTCCTCAGGTGTCTCCTCGTCCTGTGGGGTGAACAGACGATAACGTAACCGCCGTGATCGTGTGGGGGGCTTAGGGTCTGCTCGCGGCAGCCGTTTATATTTGCGCCAACGGTGCAAGGATGCGCACTGGGCGATGGGCCCAGACCCCAGAGTGCTAGGATTAGTCCGGGTGCTGACCTCTCTGTTGAGCCTAGGGGGGCGTGCGAAGTGGGATCTTCGAGGGGCCGGGCAGACCCCAAGGAAAGTGTGTACTCCAAAGGGGATCGAGCGTGTTGGGGAATATGTGGTGCACCCCTGCAGGGAAGTTTATCTATTCGAATAGCCGTGTCCCTCGGTAAAAGGACGACCCGGAGTTGTATTCCGACCTCATGACAACTAGAAATGGATACTTAATAAAACACACCCTTACAAGTGACAGATATAACCCGGTGGTCGCTCTCTCGCATGGTGGCGACGAGAGGATCGACGGGTAGGATTATGCTATACGTTGTTGCTTGGTTAACTTCCAACTAATCTCTTCTATTGCTTCAAGATGGAGGCTGCCAGAAGCGTAGTCTTCGACAGGACTAGCTATCCCCCTTTTATTCTGGCATTCTGCAGTTCAGTCCACCGATATTGCCTCTTTACACATATACCATGCATATGTAGTATAGATCCTTGCTTGCGAGTACTTTGGATGAGTACTCACGGTTGCTTTCCCCCTCCTTTCCCCCTTTCCCTTCTTGCTGGTTGTCGCAACCAGATGCTGGAGCCCAGGAGCCAGACGCCACCTTCGACGACTACTACCACCAAGGCGGAGCCTACTACTACGTCCAGGACGCCGACGACCAGGAGTAGTTAGGAGGATCCCAGGCAGGAGGCCCTGCGCCTGTTCGATCTGTTGTATCCCTGTTTGTGCTAGCCATCTTATGGCACCTTGTTTAACCTATGTCTGTACTCAGATATTGTTGCTTCCGCTGACTCGTCTATGATCGAGCATTTGTATTCGAGCCCTCGTGGCCCCTGGCTTGTATTATGATGCTTGTATGACTTATTTATGTTTTAGAGTTGTGTTGTGATATCTTCCCGTGAGTCCCTGATCTTGATCGTACACGTTTGCGTGCATGATTAGTGTACGATCGAGCCGGGGGCGCCACAACTGGGACATGGCGACGGCTGCCCCAGGCTACTACAGCTCCGACTTTGGCAACCTGGACATCCACATCGCCAAGTGGCGGCTCAACGCTCACGCCGACGCTGTGCAAGCCAACTACCACGTCCACCTCTACATCGAAAATGTGCCGCTCAACGCCTGGAACGACGCCGTCGCGGCGCAGGTTCTGGGTCTCGACACCTTCCTGCACTATTTCGACATCGCCTTGGTGCAGTGTGAGGATGCTGCCACTCTCAACATGTGGGCTTGGTCGGCGGACCCAAACAAGATCCCCAAGGTTCTACAGGCCACCTTCACTTGCAACCAGCCACCGGCGGCCGCGCTCCCAATCCAGTGGTTGGGCGCCAAGGTCTCAGGCGGCGTGTCCTGGTTCACATGGACCTGATCGAAGACTTCACTCCTGATGCTGATGGAAGGATCCCTCGGCGTCCGCGCACGTTCCCTCCCCTTCATTGGCGGCTGGGTGATGTGGACAGCGAGGCCCGCTCGCGCCCTCGCCAGGAGGCTGACGATCACCGCGATGGCCGCGACGGCCGCGGCCGGCGCGATGAGGATCAAGACAGAGATGATGATCAAGATGACCGCGGGAGGCGCAACGACCGCCGGGCATCCTCCTGGCGCGACCGCCTGTTCCGAAGCCGCTCAAGGGCCCCCCGCCGAGACGACAAGCGTGGCAACAGCTCGCCTGATGACAGGCGCTGCGATGATCGCGGCTCTCGCGACCGTCATGATGATGGCAGGCGCCGCCGCTCGGCCTCCATGACTCCTGACGCCAGGAAGATCGACGTCGCCAAGGTGCAGCGCCTCCCCGACGGAGCGATCATCCCAGCCTCAGGTAGAAGGGCTCGGCACCCGAGGGAGAAGCGCTCGCGTTCCTGTGACGTGGCATGCCGTGCGCGCACTGAAGACAGCCATGGAAGTTCCCCACCACCCGCCTTACGCACCACATCCCGCGACATCATCGAGCTGAGACCCTCTTCGGCAATTCCGGACTGGCTGCGTCGTGTTGCCCCTTGCCTGGGCTTGCATGTGTCTCCTGATGCTCCTCTAGGTTGGGTTGGGCACTTTCCCAGGCAACAAAGCTCCAGCCCTACACCCCCAAGTCCACGCACGCCTCTGCATCTTCCTGCTTCGGCGATAGAACCTGACTCTGACCTGGTTGTGGCGAGTGCAACGGCTGCTGCTGTCCCTGATGCTCTGCAGGCCCTGGGCGACTCGGTGGGCACTCCTCTCTTCATGCCTCGGCCTCCCGCAATCCTGCCAACGCCCAGCTCAACCCCGCTAAGGCCTCCAGTTGCAAGGAGGAAGACTCTCGCGGGGGTCACTGGTCTGCACCTGATTCGCAGCAGCCCACGGCTTCAGGCGAAGAACAGAGACATGCCCATTGCTCTGCTAGCAGAAAGACTGCTATGCCAGTGCATGGGGGTGGTAGAAGAAGGAGAGATGGTCACTAAAGCAGCCATCTCCAAATTTGTGGCTCTCTTCTGTGGCCAACTGCCAGACATTGCTGTTGCTGCCCTGCGCGCCCTCTTCAGACTCGACTACAACCTCGCCTCTGCCGTTGAAGACGCGCTGATAGACCACGGTGGAGATGCTGGCCCGGAGATTCAAGGCCAGGGTGGCGAGGATGCCACAACATCTGCCTGAAGCTGCTGCTTTGTTCTGCTGATGATGTACCCAATTACTTATGTTTAGCTGCCACCGTCATGTTGTTCTGTATGCTGCACTTGTTGTGCCTGCTTGTAGCTTTGTCCTCCAGCTACCTAATGATGTTACTTTTGCAAGGCTCATGTCCGTGCCCTCATGTAACTTTGATGTAGCAAATGTTAGCAATGAATGAAAGCTTCCCTTCCATGCTAAATTGGAATGTTCGTGGTCTAAACTGTCCAAATCGTCGCGCCGCCGTCCATGAGACCATCACCGCGACCCCGTGCAACATTGTTTGCCTCCAGGAAACCAAATTAGTCGTGGTTGACCCCTTCCTGGCTGCCTTTCTTGGGGGCCAGAGGTTGAAAAGCTACGCTGAAAAGCCTGCTGATGGCACAAAGGGAGGCACCCTTCTACTATGGAATGAGGACATAATCAAGGTGGACAATATTACCACTGGATCTTTCAGCCTATCTGCAAACATCACCCTAATCAATACCAACACTTCTTTCAAGCTGACTTCTGTTTATGGTCCTACTCGTAGCAATCTCAAAGAAGCTTTCTTTCAAGAGCTTGTGCACCTGAAACCTCAGCAAGGCACGAGATGGCTGGTGTCGGGTGATTTCAACCAAATTTATCGTGCCCGAGACAAAAACCGCACAAATGTTGATCGTAGCCGCCTCGTGCGCTTCCGAAATGCACTCAACTCCTGTGAACTAAAAGAAGTTCACCTACAAAATAGGAAATTTACTTGGAGCAATGAACAGGCCAACCCAACCTTGAGCAAATTGGATAGTTTTTTCTGCAATGATGACTGGGATGTTGCTTTTGGCTCTCATATCCTACATGCCCTTTCATCCTCACTCTTTGATCACTGCCCGCTTCTCCTGACCTGCGACAAGGGACCAAAGCGACCGAAAACTTTTTGATTTGAATTTTTTTGGATTAAGATGCCAAACTTCAAGAAGACGGTTCAAGATGCCTGGAATGAGGAGCTGACACATACTGAGCCCTACCAACTACTTTTTCACAAGCTAAAGAGAATGAGTCAGCGTCTTTGAACCTGGAGCAAGTCGATCTTCTCTAACCATAAAGTGCAACTCCACATGGCTCTCAAGGTCATCCTCCGTCTTGATGTTGCGCAAGAACAAAGGCCGCTCAGCTTGGCTGAATGGAGCCTGAGAAGGGAGCTTAAAAGGAAGGTGGTGGCCTTAGCGGTTCTTGAACGGGCGAGAAAGAAACAAAGTTCAAGAATTAAGGGGCTCAAAGAGGGGGATGCAAATACCCGCTTTTTTCATCTTCGTATTAACCATCACCGTAGAAAGAACTTCATCCACCGTCTTAAACACAATAACGGCTGGGTTACAGCGCATGACCACAAGAAAGATATTATCAAGCACCATTTCATGAGAGCAATTGGGAAGGGTCCTCCGCGTGACAAGGACTTCAACTGGGCTTGCATTCCGCCGATGACGCGTGATCTCTCAGGGTTAGGGGATTTGTTCTCTGAGGAGGAGGTCAAGGCAGCCATCAATGATCTCCCTAGCGATAAAGCTCCTGGTCCAGACGGCTTCACCGAAGCTTTTTTCAAAGAATGTTGGGACATAATCAGGCCGGAGATGATGAAAGTAATAAACAGTTTTTCCACCCTTCATGTTGCTAACCTTCACTGGCTCAATTCAGCGAATATTGCCCACATCCCCAAAAAGGATGGGGCGGAGGACATCTCCGACTTCAGACCGATAAGCCTCATCCATGCGGTTCGAAGATCATTGCGAAGATTATGGCAACTCGCCTTGCCCCTCACATGCCCGCGCTCGTTTACAATACACAAAGTGCATTCATCAAAAAGAGAAGCATACATGATAACTTTATGTACGTTCGCAACTTGGCGCGTCGGTTCCACCGCAACAAATCCCCAACGTTGCTCTTCAAGCTAGACATTAAGAAAGCCTTTGACTCGGTTAGATGGGACTACTTGATGGATTTATTGAGGCATCACCACTTTCCAAGCCGGTTCCGCGACTGGATTTCTGATCTCCTTTCCACGGCCTCCTCCAGAGTCCTTATCAACGGTGTTGCGGGCGACCCAATCATGCATGGACGTGGTCTTCGTCAGGGGGACCCTCTCTCCCCCCTTCTTTTTGTCCTAGCCATTGACCCGCTCCATCACATCCTCGCAAAGGCTAGCGATCAAGGCAATTTGCACCCCATTCGGGGCCACCCAATTCGGGCATCTCTTTATGCGGATGATGCGGCCATTTTTGTTGCACCAATCAAAGAGGATATCCATTTCCTGGCTTCGACTCTCAGCTCCTTTGGTGATGTTACTGGCTTGGTCACCAATTGCAACAAAAGCCTTGTGGCACCCATTCGATGCACAAACATAGATCTTGACGGTATCCTACAGGCCTTCCCAGCGGTCCGGACCTCTTTCCCAATGAGATATCTTGGCCTTCCCCTTTCGGTTAGGAGGCTCAAACGCATTCACTTCCAATACTTGGAGGATAAGGTGGCCGGCAAACTCCCTCCCTGGTCGGCCATGCATGTGGCCACCCCAAGGCGCATTGTTTTAGTCAAGGCGGTCCTCACGGCCATCGCTATATATCATCTCACACCCCTTGATCTCCCTGTTGAAGTTAGAAGAAAGATTGATAGTCTGAGACGAGCCTTCCTTTGGGCGGGTTGTGAAACGGTGTCAGGAGGCAAGTGTAAGGTTAATTGGAACCTTGTCTGCAAGCCCAAGATCTATGGAGGGCTGGGTGTGCTGGATCTAGAGAAATTCGCTACCGCTCTACGACTCCGTTGGCTGTGGTTTGAGTGGGCCGACCCGCAAAAAACTTGGACTGGAATGGAAACGCCTTGTTCTGACGGTGACAAGGATCTTTTTGCCGCGGCCACTAGGGTGTCCATTGGTGATGGTTCGAAGGCCAAATTCTGGGAATCCTCTTGGCTTCATGGTTTGCGACCCAAAGATGTTGCGCCCAAGATTTTCGAGATATCAAAAAGAAAGACATGCGTGGTGAGCAAGGCGCTTGACAACAACTTTTGGATTCGCCAAATAGACATTCAACAAGGCCTCACTTTAACTCATATTCAGCAGTTTGCTTCTCTTTGGGGGATGATTTCTGGCGTTACCCTCAGGCACGACAGGCAAGACACTATCTCTTGGAAATTCACAGCCAACGGGGAGTACTCTGCGTGGTCGGCGTACTTGGCCCAATTTGCGGGTCTCACCTTCAGTCCAAATACTGACACGATTTGGAAGATGTGGGCACCTCCAAAGTGTAAATTCTTTGCCTGGTTAATTCTTCAGAACCGCGTTTGGACGGCTGATCGCCTAACTCGGCGAGGATGGCCTAACTGCGGCCTTTGCCCGCTTTGCAAGCAGGTTCAAGAGTCTGCTGTCCACCTTCTTTTCCAGTGCATATTTTCTGCCCGAGTTTGGAACGAGATCACCGCTTGGCTAGGCATTCAAGACCACTCACAAATGTTGTGGAGGCATGAAGATTCAGTCCGAGCATGTTGGCAGAAGGCGATGAGTGCTGAAGGTCAAAGCCGGAAGGCCATTGCTTCGGTTATGATGCTTGTCTCATGGGAAATCTGGAAGGAACGAAACGCAAGAATTTTCGCAACACGGCTGCTCCGACCTCCATCGTCGTCAGTAAAATCAAAGAGGAAGCCCATCTTTAGGCATTGGCGGGAGCCAAGCATTTGAGTCTTCTTATGTCGCGAGAGTAGTTTTTTACTTTTTGCCGCTTTGTGGCTTATGTCTAAACCTTCTCCTTAATGAATGAAAATGGCAAGTCTTTTGCCTTGTTTCAAAAAAAAAAAATAGTAGAATTAAGACTTATAAAACGAAAAATCAATATTTTAAAATGAGTCTTATAAACCGAAAAGGAGGAAGTATACGTTATGTCTAATTTGGACAGGCAAGCTAACCGCCACCTTGTCACGCACAGTCCCCGCAAATCCAACTGTGCATACGGTGACAATAAACCACCGCATTGATGAACGGCCCGCTATATTTCAACCACACGGCGTGCAAGCATTTTTCGTTTTCTGTCCAGTTGGGGCGTACTACACGCTATTTAACACAACGTCCGGGGCGCGCTTCATTCTGCAACCTAAGCTCGACACCGCGGCCATCAACCGGCGAGCGTGCACTCCGTGAGCTATAGCTCGTCCGCCTCCGTCTCCATGGGAAGCCTGCACGAGGAGCCCGAGCATGGCATCGGCGGCCTGCTGAGCGGCCTGCAAGAGGCGTACGGGAGCGGCCGGACCAAGGACCTCGCCTGGAGGCGGGCGCAGCTCAAGGGGCTCCTCCGGCTCCTCACGGAGGAGGAGGAGGAGATCTTCGACGCGCTCCACGACGACCTCGGCAAGCACCGCGCCGAATCCTACAGGGACGAGGTACGTACAGCCAGCGCTCGCGTGAGATCTGTCTGCGTCCATGGCACGGCATGCTTGAGTCGGTTAGCTGGCCATGAATTTCAGTTTCAGTGTATCCATGGTACTTAAAGTTGTTTTGTTTTGGTGGTCTTCAGCTTGGGGCTCTTGTCAAGTCCGTCAACCACACGCTGAAGAACCTCGAGAGATGGGCGGCTCCCGAGAAGGCAAGCTCCCGCCAGAGCTGCGTGCATCCCCCCGTCTCTGTGAAAACTTGATTAAGCAGGCTGCTGCTTTTGATTGTAGATGCCATGACTTGTTGCTTTGATGCGTGTAGGCTCAAGCGCCGTTGGTTTCTTTCCCGGCGACCGCGCTGGTGGTGCCAGAGCCGCTCGGCGTTGTGCTCGTATTCTCCTGCTGGAATTTGCCACTAGGTGACGCTGACTTCTTTGCTCTAGCGACATAGGTGTTTTCTTTTCTTTTTCGTTTCCTAATTGCGACGTGTGCACTATGAATATTACTCATTAAACCCAAAGTTGGGGACTTTACTGCAATACACATCTAGCTACATCAACGTGGGTACTATTCTCTGACTGCGTACGAATCTCATTTATGTTCAGTTACATTTAGGCTATCTATACTGGTGCAAAATAAAAAATACCATTGGATTACAACTATATGTGTATAGACCAATAACAAAAATAGAGTTGAAGTACCGTGTAGCATGTCGGTGCATATATAGTCGGATCGGCTGCGTTGGAGGATCATCATAGCAGGGCACTGTTGTGTCTCGTCTACAGCAGAGACATAAGCCATTCTCTCCTCAAGGACGCTCTAACTGGACAGTCAATAATCACGTACGTACACGTAGTTTCTGTGTGCTTTTTTCATCGGATTTTTTTGCTTTACTAATTTTTTCTATTTTGGAAAAATTATAAATACATATATTTAAAAAATCTTAATGTACTTAAACTTTTTAAAAATGTTCACCACGAATATGAAAAAATGTTAACACGGTGTAGTTTTTTGTCAGTGTAATTATAAAAAAAATTGATAGCACATAAATAAATGTTAGTGGCATTTAAAAAATGTTCACGTGTCTCAAAAAATGCATATGATATTTTTGGATAAAATCATACAACATAAAAAAATGTAATTCAGGAAAAAAATTGTAAAATATTTTACGTGATTTTCAAAAATATTCATGATTTTCAAAAATATATTTGAGCCATTCAAACAAATTTATACAATGTGAAAAATGTTTGCATAGTTTAAAACATGTTTTGTATCATTTAAAAAACAATCAACATATATGTGAAAAATGTTCAACAAGTAATTGATTTTTTCCAAAAACTTTTATTTGAAAAAATATTAAACGTCTATAATTTTTTTATATGTGTACCAAAAATGTACAACATGTATGAAAAAATAGACATGAAAACATATATTTTAAAAATGTAAGTTATATATATTTAAAACTGTTCAAAGTGTATAAGAAAATGTCCTTGATGTATACGAAAATTATACAATGTGTACGAAAAATGTAAACATGCATTACAATGTATTTTGTGGTTTCCTCTTTAACTATAGCCATCATGGTCATTTATTTCACAACCTGACTACTACTCAAGATGTCTATAGATCCGCAGGTTGCATGGAGGGGGAGGGGAGGGGGTCGAATTTTTGCTGAGCACACCTCACACCATGTTGCATCTAACCTTTTTTTAACACAACATTGCAGCTAACCTGAAAGTCGCATTTTTCTAGAGAACTTTTTTCAGAGAACCTAAAACTTACATTAATATAGTAATAAAACTACTCAAATACAAAGAAAAGGTATGCAACCCTTTAGTAAGGCATTCATACTCCTAAGGAATGTACGATAGTGCCAAATCTAAGGATATGGCATACACGTTGTCATAACACCTACTCGTAAAAAATATGAATAATTCCTAGAAACGAAAGTACTTGATAAATGAGTTGTGGTGCGCAAGTTGTGTTATGTGGTTTTGTATTTAGGTACTCCAGCAAGCATAGTTATAGGAAAGTGGGTGTAACCATAGTATGGATGTCCTTGTCACAAAGGAAATCCTCCTTCCATGTGTTTCTTTTTGGAAATAATCCATTTTCCTGTGGTGTCCTAGTATTCATTAAATCAAAGAGGTGTTGATTTTTTTTACTAACAATAGTCGTGGAAGCAAAATAGTTTCTCCATTGGAATATATGTGGAATTCAAGTCCATGTCATCAACAAATGTGCATGAAGTCTAACACCGCATTGATGTTTACTCATGGAGAATCTAACTATATTCATGCTATGTTAATGATTATGGTTGAAACTTGAAGTGTGTATGTCACACTCTTGGGTACATGTTTTACACAATTAGTCCTTACCTTGTCTCCCTTTTGAGGAAAAGGATAGTTACCTGATATGGGTATGCTGATGTGTTGTAATGCAGGTTTGGCTTTGGAGCCAGTCTCTGGCGCACTAGCAGCTGGCAATGCTGTGGTTGTAAAGCCCTCCGAGCTTGCTCCATCCACCGCCACGTTCCTTGCTGCTAATATACCAAGGTACCTCGATCCTAAGGCTGTGAAGGTCATCCTAGGTGGACCTGAAGTTGGAGAACAACTCATGGAGCACAGATGGGACAAAGTTCTTTTCACTGGTAACAACAAACTTGAAAATTCACCTTGCTTCACAAAAGCAGTCATTACAGACAAGATCCCATCAAATTATTGTTCTTGCTTGTATGTATATGATCTTCGTGTTGTTCAGGAAGCGCCAATGTAGGGCGTCTTATTTTGACGAAAGCAGCAAAGCACTTGACACCTGTCGCGCTTGAACTTGGGTCGAAATGTCCGTGCATTGTTGATCAGCTCGATAGTAAGAGAGATAGGCAGGTAATTCTCAGGGTCTTGTCATGTTTTTAATTGCAACAAGTCACAATGAATGACGAACTAACTATATAGCCCATGTGCGGGTTATACAGATTGCAGTGAATCGAATAGCGGGAGCGAAATGGTCAGTTTGTGCTGGGCAAGCATGTGTTGCCATAGACTACATCCTGGTAGAGGAGAAATTTGCTCCTATTCTGGTATGGTCCACTCTGATATCCAGTTAACTACAATGCTATACAAGCTCATCACATATACACTACATATATCTTTCGACTGCTTCTTGAGCATGCATAATTTTTTTTTCTCTTTGAAGATTGAGCTACTGAAATCAACGGTCAAGAGATTTACCGCTACACCAGAGTGCATGGCCCGGATCTTGAACGCAAAGCACTTCCAGAGGTTAAGCAACTTTTTGGATGATGATAGGGTGGCACGTTCAGTGGTGCACGGGGGATCGGTAAACCAGAAGACCTTGTAAGTTCTTCGAATTTCACCTTCATCTCTCCACATCCTTCTTATGGATATATCACGTACAAAAAAAATGGATAAATTGGTCCTTCATGCCACTATGACTATGGCGCAGGACTATTGAACCCACCATACTGTTAAACCCCCCACTCGATTCTGACATCATGACCGAGGAGATATTCGGCCCACTGCTCCCTATCATCACGGTATGCCGAATGGACAATATTATGTGACAGATTATAATACTATGTTGATGGTGTATGTACACATATGGGCTTTCAGGTCAAGAAGATCGAAGATACCATTAAGTTTGTCACATCGATGCCGAAACCATTGGCAATCTATGCTTTCACCAAAAACGAGAAGCTAAAACACCGGATTATAAATGAAACATCATCCGGAAGCATCACATTCAACGATGCAATTGTGCAGGCATGCAAACTTATCCATCTCATTCCTCCGAACTTCACGCCTTTTTGCAGCATAAAACTTTGAAGTGTTCTCATTCATTTTACTGTTGAGATTGACCTAATCATGACTACTATGTTGTTGCAGTACGTAGTAGAAGGTCTCCCGTTCGGTGGCGTTGGGCAAAGCGGGTTCGGACAGTACCATGGCAAATACAGCTTTGAGCTTTTCAGTAACAAAAAGGCAGTGTTCAAGAGAAGCTTCCTAATCGAGTTCATGTTCAGATACCCGCCATGGGACGACAGTAAAATCGGGATGTTGAGACATGTTTTCAACACGAACTACATACTTCTGCTCCTTGGACTGCTCGGCTTGAGGAGATGATGGAAGAAACAACCGGGAGAAAGACAGCAGGAGAAAATAGCTGAGAGAAGCTACGCCGGATGAACAAAAGCATATGGACAGCAAACCACATAAATGCTACTCCATCCGATCGAAAATAAGTATCTTGATTTTGAACTAAGGTTAGTTCAACCTTCGTTCAAACCTGTGACACTTATTATGGATAGGAGGGAGTATATACTTTTGTTCGATTGCAAAATTGGATTATGTAAATGTGTAAACCTATTTGTGTTGAGTGTCGTGATTCCTGAAAGGTTTGACAATATAATACGATTCAGGAGAACACCCGTAGGTGTTTACCCTTGAACAATGAGAAACCTTTGGAATTAAATTAGAACTTCTTACTGTACTAAGTAAGGCTCAGTTTGTTGTTGCTAAATTATGCTGAGTTAAGATTATTTAACAATCTGGTGTCGAATAATACTCCATATAGCTACCCGAAATTTTTTGATTAGCGAAAATGTGAAACTGGTGGAGCAATACCAATGCCAATACAGAACTAGTATCACATCCACAGCAATACCAATGCCGGCTAAACCACGTTTAACAGCGGATTTCTAATCCAACATTTTCTATGGGTACAAATAAACAAGTTCAGACTGGATCTACAGCATTTCCGTAGTTTTATTCTGAGACTAGAGAAGGAGCAATAATGCAGCAGGCTATCAGCTGCTCGTTAAACCGACCAATACTACGAGACTAAGAACGCAACCGGTCGATAGCTCCCAAATCTCACATGCGGCATGTCCAGGGGCCAACCGTAGGAAAATGAGGGTTTCAGACCGCACCAAGCAAGAACAGCTAGCCTAAATGCTAGCGCCAAGCATAATGCCTGCTCCCAAATCACGTTGCGAGCATTTGTTTTCGCGCTAATTCAACACGGACGAACAGCAAGATGGAAGACTTTTGTGCGCGAAGCGATCTGATCTGCATGTGGTTGTGACTTGTGAGCGAGAAACATGCTAAATTTCAACAGCCTTGCCGTTCAGAAACCCAGCTGTCGTCGAGTACCCTGTACAAGTTCCGGTCTGGCACAAGGCAGGATGTATAAACGCGCCATGCGGTGTACTATACGGCACATGTCGGTGTCACGGTATGCCCAACTGCTGCGCTGTAATGTCCAAGGCTCTTTCAGTTTAGACGAAATTTCTTGGAGATCCTTTTTCGCTCTTAAAAAACAGCTACCGGGCGCGACCTGCGCGACGACGGCTAGAGCGTGACGTCTGTGGGAATGCATGGACGCATCGAGAAATAAGAAAGACAGGCTCTACCGGACGCTCACAGCGCTCAGACAAATCCGGCCGTCCGTTCGATTTTTTGATGCATTTTGAGTCGTCTGATCAAGCCGCCGGACGATCTGGGCCGCCGGATCAAACCGAAGCCCTGTAGCAATGAATAGTTACCTCCGGCGGTAAATATTCGCTGCCACCGCCTGTTAATACAGCACCCTGCCGGGGGCATTTTTGACATTTCGCCTGCCCCTCCGCCTCTCCTTGTACACCAGAACGCACGCACGCACGAGCAAAAAAAAAACGAACGCACGCACGCAGCTCTCTCGCTCGCTCAGCTCTTTTCCTCTCTTGTACTTCTCTCGCTCGATCCCCACTGTCGCCGCCTCGGTCGCCGGCCGATTCCCGCCGCTCCAGTGAGCTCCGGCGCCGCCCAACACACGCACAACTGCTCCTCAACGAGCTCTACTAGCTTCACCGCGTCGATCTACTTTTTCTCGCCTCCTATCGTCGCCCCCATCGATTTCCTCCGCTAGGGTTTCAGTGGTGGAGGTGGACCTCGCCTCCGGCGGCCGCCTGCTCTCTCCCCTATTTCCCTATCTTCTCCACGGTCACGCCGCGTCGCCGGCCGAGCCCCGTTGCGGTCGCTGTGAGCCACCGCCCCGCCCCGTAACCCCACGCCCTAAGCCGCAGCCGAGATGCATCTGAGCGAGAAGGATGGGATCGAGGGCATGTGGTTCGCGTTGACTGGCGGGCAGGGCTTCGTCGGCGCTGCCCAATGTCTTGAGCTGATCCGCCACGGCGCCCTGGAGGTCTGCTCCCTCGACCTGCATGATTCCTCCTCCTGGTGCCAGCAGCTCCTCGACGTCGGCGCCCGCTTCTTCCAAGGTTCGTATTGGTTCGATCCATATAAGCATGTGGATCGACCCGTCGGTGCTGAATCTGAAGCACCGCACCAGAGACAGAGTATTATGACCTGTACCATGAGTTCGACGTGAAGATGTTGCACCCGGTCAGGGACGACCAGCTGCAGGTGTTCTAGGCGAGGTTCAACGAGGTCTTCGGCAAATACCAGGGCCTGGGCAATGCCTGCTTCCTACATGGCATCTCGACGCAGAATGGGAGGGGTATGATATTCTCTGACAGATACTTGCTGTTGGGTTGCCTGTAAATGAATCAATGAAGATGTCATCATGGCTCAGTTTTGTTTCGTGTATTTCAGCTTTGTGTAGCGATGAGGTTTTCTGAAGGATCCATCGGGGATAGGATGGTTTGGCTTCAATGTGGTAGGCTCCCGTTGTCAGATGTTTTAAGGTATGGTGGAAGTCTCCACGTTTCTGTACATATTTGATGTTCTGAATACTGAACATTGGTCGTATTATCATAAGAATGCATTTTTCTGCAGAGGCAAATATACCCATTTTTAGATGAAGAGACACCTAAGCATGCAGTTTGCAACTTTCTACAAGTTATGTGTTGAACGTGTTGTTTGATTAACTGGCATGTATCCTTTCTCACCTTAGTGGAAGCACATTATCCTGTTGACTTTTGAGAATGCTTATGATGCTCTGTTTAGAAGATGTTTTCTTCAGTAGTACTACATATATTTATGATTTCCTGTAACTTGTAGATATGGTGCCAATTTGCTGCATGGTGTGCTAGAACTACACTCCAGGGGAATATTGTTCAGAATCTCCAGTCTTGTAATTTTCTCCTTGATGACAATGACCATGCCGTGCTGGGGGGTTTGGGATTCCATCCTTGCTGTTTGGACTTCCGCTGCCAAATCCAGATCTTATCCAATGACTTGGGACTCCAAATTACATGCCCTGGAACATTTGTGACCAAACATCAGAGGCCCAATTAGTTACGAGACAGACTCATTGGGGTTTCACCTGCAGCATTCTTGAGATGTTCAGTGGAGTTCAGCCTCCATTAGGACCAGCCTCCTCGTGAGATCCCAACCATGGTGAGATCCCCTCCTCCCTTCCCATCCCTCACCCCTCCTCCTCCCTCTACTCAACTGTTTGCTTCCTAGGGAGAATTGCTATTACTAGGAGTAACTGGTCTTGTATCATGCACACATTTGAGAAAATGAATTGCAGTCCGAAAAGTACCTACTTGTTACAAAGAAAGAACTTGATATATAATAGGTTCCTAAAATTTAATTGGTGATTACTAATACTGTATATGTTGTGGTGTAAACAAATTATGACATGGCCTATTTCGACTTGATTCAGAGGATCTCCTGGGAGTTGAGAAGCATGACTTTTGTGTATCTTTATATATGCCTGGGACGTTGTGGCTAGATTCAGTAGAGACGTGGTTACTACTAGACCCAAGACGTGTTAATTGAACACATGATCACAATCATACAAACCAAGAACCTTGAGATAGTACTTTATTTCTATGGTGTCTTTCTGATAGTTTATAGCAACATTTCGTATATCGTATATAATATGTATATGATAATTGATGTGCCATCTTGATTCTTGGATCAAAATGATTCACAAAATGACGGACATGGCAATCTCGGCGGGCTCGCTAAAGTCAGGGGAAGGAGGGAAACAATGGGAAGGGTGCATAACATGGATGTGGGGCAAGGGAGGCCGTGGTCGAAGCGGCATCGCGTGGGCATACTGATTAGTGTGCCTTTTCTGGCCCAATTCCATGTTCAAAGCCTTCTATACAGAATGCTCAGCTATACTAATCTCTCAATTATTTTGTCTGGTGCCTCCACTAATCTGTCATTACTTTACAATTGAAGTTTTCAGTGTGAAACAATAGTTGTATCTCCTGCCACTAAAGAGATCTAATAGGGAACTTGTAAATGATATTTGGAAATGAAGGCACCATTTTTTATACATTATTTTGTACCGCGTTTGGCCAGAGTTACTCTACAATAAGATGCCCTGAGTGCAAACTAAGTATGTAATTGTTGTATTCTTGATCGGCCAACATGGTTTCTCTTATGTGTTCTGATCTAGCTGTGGTGTGCTTTATAATATGGTAGCTTATAAAACATAACCAGTTTTTTCTCTGTTTGAATTTAGTTGCTCCGCTACTACTGAAGAGATCTAATTTTTTTACAGAGCCTTGTGATCTTCGTACTATAAAGACTGGACGCGATGGCCTTTGTGCTCACTATCAAAATTGTAACTTGATGAGAACATTCTGAGCTAATTGACGATATGTGCCTCCTCCTTTATGAATTATTACATGCTTCAGCAGGAAAAAAGTGTTTAACTACCATGAATGTAAATGGATTGCAGGATGTTAAAACTTCACACATATATGTTGTTGCTAACCGGATAATTGAACTTACCTAACTATAACATGATGGTCTCGGTCTATTTTTCAGAGTTCCAAACCTATACTAGTCATCATGAGAGTGAGATTTGTAGATTCCACCTTGAATCAGTTAACACTTTCCCTTTGCTATACAAACTTTTTGTTCTTATGATGGCACCATGCTTACTAATTATAAGAGGTACAAATAAACTATTCCTTTGTTTGTCTAGAAATAGTTTTTTTTTTTACTTTCTATGCATTGAAGAGATAGCAAATCCCTTGCTACATGTACTAGGGTGATGCCCAGGTTCAGCAAAGGGTCTTTTCATGCATAAAGAAGAGAGTATATATTCTAGCTATTATCAGGTTATAGGTGTGCACATAGTTATTGAGTACCATGGCATAATCATCCATGGTTTTGTGAAATTTGAAATCCCATGTCTTTATCATATTGTTCATTTTGCGCTCGGCTTTCATAGAAGATAAAGGATTGTTTTGTTTTGTTCGTACGACCTGTTTCGGCTTCTGAGATCAGTTTCAGGCTCTTGATACTTTGAAGTTTATACTGCACTTCACACAAAAATACCTGGGCATCTATTTTTTTATTTAGCAAAGTGAACATATATACTCAAATAACGATGCTTTTTTCACAGGCATCTCACCATTGACTTGATTGCTGATGGAAGGATCTCCATGCTGATTGTTGTTGGGAATCATTTGCCTCTACACCGATGACCCTCTCATGTTGTATTATACCATGAGCTACCATGACATCCTCCACCCACCGTTATTTGAACCTCAGTGCAAATTCTTCTATAAAAATGACTCGCATCAAGTCTTTCGCACTTTCCTCTCGACTTTCTAACTATGGATCGTATTATGTGTTATTCCTTTCTTTGAGATGTATCAATGGCCATGGATTTCCTTATGCGTCACCGCCTTCATACCTTTCTATCCTGGAATTTATATGGTGTACTACTGAGCAATCTGGGATTGGTTCTGATTGGGTTGGCATGTGGCATGCAACAAAACTTAATTGTACAGGACCATTATTGTTATATTACTATTTATACCTCTTTTGGTTACGGTCCCATTAAAGCTGAGGCATTATAGATGTCTAATTTTTTTGGGGTCGATTCATGTATGATGCTTTTGTGTAACCTATATCTTTCTATGTTCTATTTTATATGCAATACTCATGTTTCTTTGTTACCAGGTTGGATATGGCTGCACCCGGCAGGGGTGTGGCAAGCCGCATTTACTACTAGGTTCGATATGACCGCACCCGCTAGGAGTGCGGCAAGCCTCAATTTCCATTTGTGGTGGCTGCCAATTATTTCCACTTAAGGTTAGTAATCTTCCCCCGTCTCAGACTAAATGCACACACCCTTGCATTTTAGGATCTAACATGTTTGGTCAGAGGCATCATTTATGTACTTGCCTCATTAAAAAGGCCATATATGTTGATTTATTTTTCCTCTCTTACATATTCAGTTATTTTGAAATAGCTATGGTAGCTTTTTTGACTGCCTGTATTTTGTTCTTTCAGGTAGGTCATTAATCTAAATTGGTTATTTGACTGCATTTGTGGTGGCTGCCAATTATTTCCACTTAAGGTTAGTAATCTTCCCCCATCTTAATCAAGATTTGTGTTGTTTTCCTAGATCTCCTCTAGACATCTATATGTTTTATTGAGGTGTGAATACCGAGCATGCAGTTTCATAAATACTCCCTCCGTTACTAAATATAAATCTTTTTAGAGATTTTACTATGGACTATATACGAAGCAAAATGATTGAATCTACACTCTAAAATTTGTCTATATACATCTTTATGTAGTTTGTAGTGGAATCTCTAAAAAAACATATATTTAGGAACGGAGGGAGTATTGAGCATTTGGCATGATCCATGTTGATGATGTTTAGTACTCCCTCCGAGTGTGTGTGTGTGTGCGCGCGCGCGCGTATGTGTGACAAGTTCTGCTCTAAATATATAGGAGAGACACAAATGCACATGTGTATTCGTGTCCAATTGTTGCGACAAGTGCAATTATATTTTGATCCGAATTTTTGAACAAGCATAGGTACGAATACTAATGCCAATGCGGTTTCGCTCTTCCTAGGATGGACCGGATGGCCCGAGGTGAGCAGCCTTTGATACGCCGTGCAAGGCGCCTAGGTGCTGCCTTCCAGATAAATCCGGCTACCATCGACCGGCACGAGCTTGCTTCGGCCTCCTCCTTTCCATCACTAACGGCCTCCTCCGACGATCTTGCAGCTACTGCATCATCGCCAACCTACAACGACAAGATGAGCCTCCTGCCTTTATATGTTGCCGTGATTAAGAAGGTTGGAGTAGCTTTGTTAATGGATGGAATCCCCTGACTGTTCCGTTCACCACCCCCAATGACAAGTGTTTAGCCCCAACGTCCGTCTGATTGAATCCCTTGCTACAGCCGCTAGGTCCCAGCCTCATTTGATTAGTTAATTTTATATATAATAGTGTGGTAAGACAGTGAGTTGTATGCAGATCTATAACAGTATATCATACTTTTGATTGTAGTATAGGTAATCTGGCCTTTTTGGTGGATATATCTAGCTCTGATTGGTTCTGTGGTTTCTCTGATTATTCTAAATTAACCGAATTAATGTGACCTTACTTAAAATTTGGTCGAGAGTAAACATTCACAGACCTAATTAAGATAGATTAAACTGCTCTTATATTATATGTTTGTTAGTTCCTTTATACTCCAAAATAAAAAAAATCTGACTAAGAAAACTGTGTCAATGATTAATAATGCAGTGTATAATAATTTTGGGGCGCTTTTTCTTTCATTTGTTGCTCAGTTAGATTGTTGTGCTTACCTGCTCTTCTAACCATAGGATCATGTCATGTCTACTTACATCTTGTGCTTTTCTTTTGACCTGCCTTGGCAGCCCAGAAACAACATTTTGTGCTATGTACTTTGATCGCTCTATAAATGCTTGATGCTTTGCTTCTTTGAAATAAAAATTCTATGTCACGCTAGCATGTATGTGTTGTTTCTTAGGATTCTTGGGAGCATTTAGGGTTAAACTAGATTCTCATAGGAACTGATAAACTGTTTTCATGTAGAAGTTTCCTTTCACTTATTAAAGAGAGACTTCATTGCTACTACTATGGCTCGGTCGACTCTTGGTTCCGTCAACGTGATATACAATCTCTCTCTCTCTCATGTAATGCACCATCTAAACTACCATGTGTAGTGCTATCATTCTGGTTTGATAAATGATCTAGCTCTTAGCAAGCCATTTATGTGCATATGCTTCCTCTGTCCTGTGGGCACTCGTTTGGTTCCCCATGCTTACTCCTACCATGTCGGTTAGAAATCGAAGGGGTAAACTAATTAACAGCCTTCGCCTATTGTTAAAGTTCAAGATACTAGGGTTGATGCTTGAGTATAGAAATCATTGTATTCTATATATCTCACAGTTTGTTTGTATCAGGTTCGTGTGAGGCAGTCCCTATGAAGTACATCGACAAGGCAGATGAATTACGCCACTTATTAGTATGCTTAGTGATTATGGCTCCGTAGTTGGCTCTCCTTATGTGTTCTCGCTTTTGCTATTGAACTTCATGTCGAATGGCTGTCTTTTGTGGTTGTATGAACGCACCAAGCTTGATCCTGCCTTATAATCTGATGTTGATTTTGAGATCCATTGTGTTTTACTTCTATCACAATTGAATGTTTCTTTACTTTATTATCATCGTGTATAAGTGCATATGCTATACTTGGGTTCCTACTGGCATAGTGTTACATGCTTCGGCAAAACGTTGGGACTGGCACCCTCGCGCCAAGGCGCGATCCAGATCTAGTCACCATTAGTAGCGCTCCCGCTGTGAATCGTAGGGTGCACAGAACACACCACGGTTCGCTTCGCTCGGTATATTTCTCGTGCTTCGAATTATAAAACTAGCGGTGAAAGGCGCGGCGACACGCCGCGACCGCAAGAGAGCCCTCGTTAGGCAACCCATGTGAGCGGCTCTTATTGCTTTGGGTCTGTCTATATCTCATCTAGATGTGAGATAATATCTCACATCTAAGTATGACATCATCATTTTTTATGTGGCATGTTTGTTTGTTTGTTTTGTTACGATCGCTAACCTCGCTCACGTCGCTTTTTTTTAGAATCGCTCACATATCTAACGTCCAGCCCATCACTAACGTGGCTCACGATTCCCACTTGGGCTGCTCCATGAAAAATAATGATCGTGAAAATAACAATCGGTTGTACCTTGCATCACACTAAACCTTAAGAAAAAGCACAAAAAGCTTGTAAGTTCCAAAAAAGCATCTACGTGGGCATTAATTTTTTTCTTTTCAAATGATGAAAGTGCTTTCGGGTAAAAAGCTTACATTTTTCAAGTAAATATTTTAATAAAACTTGATGAATTTAAATATTATGCACTGCTTTGAAAAATGTCCGCGAACTTGGCGGGTACAAAAAATGTTCACGACGTTGAAAATGTTTGCGACTATAAAAAATGAAAATCTGAAAAAAAAATACTCACGAGTTCCAAAAATATTTGTGATTTCAAAAAAAATCGCGAGTTCAAAATTTGCTTGTGGATTCAAAAATTGGTCGTGAATTTGGAGCCCTATTGTGAGTCACAGATGATCGACTTGCAACTGAGGTGAAATTTTAATTGAGGTGGCAACAAAAAACTTCAAAGCCTAGTTGCAAGTTGATGGTGGACTTGCAACTTGGGCAACAACAAAAGTTCGACCCGGTTGTGAGTAGAGAGTGGACTTGTGACTGAGTGTGAACAAAAAAAAGGTCAAGCCATGTTGCAAGTCGAGGGCGAGCTTGCAACTAGGTGTGAATAAAAAAGGTCGGACCCAGTTGCGAGCCGAGGGTAGGCTTGCAACTGAGGCAACAACAACTATAGTCCTAGTTGCGAGTTATGGGTGGGCTTGCAACTGGGGTGAGAACAAACTACAAACCTGGTTGCCAGTCGAGGGTGGAGTTGCAACTGGGATGACAAACACACTATATGCCTAGTTGCGAGTCGCGGGTGGGCTTGCAACTGGGATGAAAACAAACTACGGGCCTAGTTGTGAGTCAAGGTGGATTTGCAACTAGGGCAACTACAGCTACAAGCCCCAATTGTGAGTCGATGATGGACTTGCAACATGGGGAACTACAACTACTGTCGGGAAACGTTGCATGGAAAACAAAAAAAATTCTACGCACACGCAATGATCTATCCATGGAGATGCATAGCAACGAGGGGGAGAGTGTGTCTACGTACCCTCGTAGACCATAAGCGGAAGCGTTAGAACAACGCGGTTGATGTCGTCGAACAACTTCACGATCCAACCGACCGAGCACCGAACGTACGGCACCTCCGCGTTCAGCACACGTTCAGCTCGGTGACGTCCTCGACTTCTTGATCCAGCAAGACGGCGAGGTAGTGGATGAGTTCCAGTAGCACGACGGCGTGGTAACGGTGATGGTGATGCTATCTCCGCAGGGCTTCGCCCAAGCACTACGAAAATATGACCGAGGGACGGAACTGTGGAGGGGGACGCCGCACACGGCTAAGACAATGTTGTGTCTCTTTGGGGCGCCCCCTCCCCTCTATTCATATATGTGTAGGGGCTTGGAGTAGAAGGAATAGTGCCATGTGAACAGTAACCATAAATAGTAAACACGTGGACTTGGACTCCAAAGTCCAATCCTATTCCTACTAGGACTCTCCCTTTTTCCTTCCCTAGCTGCGTGGGCTTTTGAGGACTTGGTGCGCCTGGCCCAATAAGGCCAGGGCGCCTCCCCTTAGCCCATGCCAACCCTTGGGACGTGGTGGACCCACTTGTGGACTTTCGGACCCCTCCGGAACCCTCCGGAATCTTCTGGAAGCTTCCCGGTACAATACCGAAAAAAACTGCACCTTTTTCCGGAACCTAAAATATGACTTCCCATATATAAATCTTTACCTCTCGACCATTCCGAGACTCCTCGTGATGTCCGGGATCTCATCCGGGACTCCGAACAACATTCGGTTACCAATTCACATAACTCATATAACACTGTATCGTCAACGAACGTTAAGCGTGTGGACCCTACGGGTTCGAGAACTATGTAGACATGACCAAGACACCTCTCCGGTCAATAACCAATAGCGAAACCTGGATGCCCATATTGGCTCCTACATATTCTACGAAGATCTTTATCGGTCGAACCGTTATGACAACATACGTAATTCCCTTTGTCCATCGGTATATTACTTGCCCGAGATTTGATCATCGGTATCTTCATACCTAGTTCAATCTCGTTACTGGCAAGTCTCTTTACTCGTTCCGTAATACATCATCTCGTAACTAACTCCTTAGTCATTTGCTTGCAAGCTTTATGATGTGTATTACCGAGAGGGCCCAGAGATACCTCTCCGATACTCGGAGTGAAAAATCATAATCTTGATCTATGCCAACTCAACAAACACCTTCGGAGATACCTGTAGAGCAACTTTATAATCACCCAGTTACGTTGTGACGTTTGATAGCACACAAGGTATTCCTCCGGTATCCGGGAGTTGCATAATCTCATAGTCGGAGGAATATGTATTTGACATGAAGAAAGCAATAGCAATAAACTGAATGATCATTATGCTAAGCTAACGGATGGGTCTTGTCCATCACATCATTCTCCTAATGATGTGATCCCGTTATCAAATGACAACTCATGTCTATGGTTAGGAAACCTTAACCATCTTTGATCAATGAGCTAGTCTAGTAGAGGCTCACTAGGGACACGGTATTTGTTTATGTATTCACACATGTATTTAAGTTTCCGATCAATACAATTCTAGCATGAATAATAAACCTTTATCATGAATAAGAAAATATAAAATAACAACTTTTTATTGCCTCTAGGGCATATTTTCTTTAGTCTCCCACTTGCACTAGAGTCAATAATCTAGGTCACATCGCCATGTGATTAACACCCATAGTTCACATCGCCATGTGACTAACACCCAAAGAGTTTACTAGAGTCAATAATCTAGTTCACATCGCCATGTGATTAACACCCAAAGAGTACTAAGGTATGATCATGTTTTGCTTGTGAGAGAGGTTTAGTCAACGGGTCTGCCATATTCAGATCCGTATGTATTTTGCAAGTTTCTATGTCTACAATGCTCTGCATGGAGCTACTCTAGCTAATTGCTCCCACTTTCAATATGTATCCAGATTGAGACTCAGAGTCATCTGAATCGGTGTTAAAGCTTGCATCAACGTAACCCTTTACGACGAACTCTTTATCACCTCCATAACCGAGAAACATTTCCTTAGTCATCTTTAGGTACCTAAGGATAATTTTGACCGCCGTCCAGTGATCTACTCCTGGATCACTATTGTACCCCTTTGCCAAACTCATGGCAAGGCACACAATAGGTCTGGTACACAGCATGGCATACTTTACAAAACCTATGACTGAGGAATAGGGAATGACTTTCATTTTCTCTCTATATTCTGCCGTGGTCGGGTTTTGAGTCTTACTCAACTTCACACCTTGTTACACAGTCAATAACCCTTTCTTTGACTGATCCATTTTGAACTTCTTCAAAACTTTGTCAAGGTATGTGCTTTGTGAAATTCCTATTAAGCGTCTTGATCTATCCCTATAGATCTTGATGCCCTATATATAAGCAGCTTCACCGAGGTCTTTCATTGAAAAATTATTATTCAAGTATCCTTTTATGCTATCCAGAAATTCTATATCATTTCCAATCAACAATATGTCATCCACATATAATATCAGAAATGCTACAGAGCTCCCACTCACTTTCTTGTAAATACAGGGTTCACCGTAAGTCTGTATAAAACCATATGCTTTGATCACCTCATCAAAGCATATATTCCAACTCCGAGATGCTTGCACCAGTCATAGATGGATCGCTGGAGCTTGCAAACTTTGTCAGCACCTTTAGGATCGACAAAACCTTCTGGTTGCATCATATACAACTCTTCTTTAAGAAATCCATTAAGGAGTGCAGTTTTGACAACTTGGTCAGCGGTCTTGCTAACATGATTCGGACTGACTTAAGCATCGCTACGGGTGAGAAGGTCTCATCGTAGTCAACCCCTTGAACTTGTCGAAAACCTTTCACGACAAGTCGAGCTTTGTAGTGTGACGACCCCGGCTTAATCGTGCACTAACCATACACGCAAATGCACACGATCAAGCCTAAGGACTCACTTGAAGATATCACAACACAACTCTAAAACATAAATAAAGTCATACAAGCTTTATATTACAAGCCAGGGGCCTCGAGGGCTTGAATACATAAGCTCGCATACAAGCGTCAGCGGAAGCATCAGATATCTGAGTACAGATATAAAAGAAAACACAGATAGGCCTTTAAAAAGGCGGGCAAAATAAAACACTACGATCGAAAGGCGCAGGCCTCCTACCTGGGACCCTCCGAACCTACTCCTAGTCGTCAGTTGGCTCCTCATAGTAGTACTCGCCAGAAGGGTAGTAGTAGTAGCCGTCGGTGGGGGCAGCTGACTCAAGGGCTCCGCCATCTGGTTGCATCAACGGATATGGGGAGAAAAAGAAAGCAAAGCAACCGTGAGTACTCATCCGAAGTACTCAGCAAGCAAGGATCTACACTACATATGCAACATTTTCAAAGGAAGGCTGTATATGTGGACTGAGCTGCAGAAATGCCAGAATAGAGGGGAAAACCTAGTCCTATCGAAGACTAGCATCTTCATCATCTTCAGCGGTCTTGCATCATTAGAAGAGTGCAGATTAGCATAATGTAAAGTAGTAGTAGTGTTATCAACCTCGCCCAGAGATCCTTTCTCGACTCCCTGCGAGAAAGCAATCCCAGAGCCATACTATCCAGTTATCATCTCAAGTGTCAGGTTCTAGTTGTATCGACCGGGATACAACTCTGAGTGTCCGTTACCATAGGACAGGCTATCGATAGATTGTTTTCTTCCCTGCAGGGGTGCACCAACTTACCCACCACGCTCGCTTAACTCCGGCCGGACAAACTTTACTGGGTCATGCCCGGCCTCGGCCAAACGATACGAGGCAACCCGACCTAGGCTTAACAGAGACGTCAGCACGCCGGACTAAACCTATACCCCCAGAGGTCTTGGGCCATCGCCCCGGGCACTTGTGCATGTTGCGAACGCGGCCGGTGAGCAGACCTAGCCCCCCTTATACAAGCGCAGGGCATTACCAGTCCAACCCAGCGTGCGCCGCTCAGTCGCTGACGTCCATTAAGCTTTGGCTGATGTATACGACGCAGAACGCCCATACTATGCCCACGTGATGGTTAGTGCTATCAAGCCAGAGGCCCCTCGGATCAAATATCCAAACCGTTAGTGAATTAGGAGCGCGCGGTAACGAGCAGAGAATCACGATCGATGTGACCCCGTCGCCCCGTCTCGAGGACTTGCGGCAAGGGCTAAGAATGCCCGGCCACGTCTCGTAATTATCTCGTGGGCACCTTCCAGGTCAACTCAACTCCACATCACTCGCAAATATGCTCGCGCGGGTACCCCTCAGGGCTGACCCGTCTTTAGTAACATGGTTCAGTGTAAGTCATAGTAACCATAGTAACCGTGTGGCTAACACCAAGGGGAACCCTGAGGAATCACCCTCGATGGAATTCCACCTGATGTTATCGTCAAGGTGAACGAAGGAGGAATCACCCTCGAGGTCCACTCTTGAGGAGTTGCACGACAGTGTCGTTACCGGGAGTGGAGAAGGAGGAATCACCCTCGATGACCATAACCAATGAACTAACCTACAAGGTTAACATCAGAAGTGCTGATGAGGTATCACCCTCGGCACTCGATATTAATCCAGTAGTGTCGAGCAACTAAGGGGGAAGTGATGTGCGGTGCCGGGGCCTAGTCTTCGATCCCGTTGATCGGGTCTTCTGATAATCCAGCGGGGCAGTCGGGACAAAGTGGGGGTCTCTGATGGGTGCCTATGCTAAACAGTTTAGGATAAGCAGATAGGTAACAACAGCAGGTTACAATAAACAGGCTATGCAGCAGAAATAGGATAACAGTAACAGTAGCAACTTCTAATGCAAGCATAAGAGAGAGAAGAACAGGCGATATCGGTATGCTAAAAAAGGGGGTGCTTGCCTGGAAGCTCTGCGGCAAGTGCCTGGTCGTCAGGGGCGTAGTCGTACTCCGGAGCTGCGTCTGCCTCGGGGACTACGTCGGTGTCGGGGTCTAACGAGAGAGAAGAGGGGGAGGAAACAAATAAATACACAGCAAATAATGCAACACAGAGTATGCTATGCCTAGGATGCAGTGCAGGGTTGCCTAAAGATATGTCTAAGTCATTTTAGTTATTTTGGGATTAAAGTGGGATTTATTAACCGGTGTATATGCACTATTTATCTACCGGAAACGGGCGGAAAGTTGCGGGTTCACCTATGTAGAGGGTCCCGACAAGGAAACAGACGGCACGATCAAATTCGTCTCGTCGTTCTGATCAACTTTCATGTAGAAAGTTTTTCGATCCGAGTTACGGTTTATTTTCTACGATTTCCTAAAGATTTTCACATTTTTTGAAATTATTTATATTAACAGAAAAGGAAATATGATGTCAGCACAATGCAATGATGACATCAGCAGTCAACTGGTTGGCTGACCAGGTCAAACCTGACCTATGGGTCCAGTGGGACCCACATGTCAGTCTCTGTTAGCTTAACAGTGGATTAAACTAACTAACTGGGTTAATTGGGGTGTGGGCCCCATATGTCAGTGAGATATTAGGCTAAACTAATTATTTTTATTTAATAAATCGTTAATTAGGCTAATTAATCAATGGGGCCCACATGTCAGTGGCTGGAGCTACCCAGTCAACACGTTGACTGGTTCAACCCAGTCAACGGGGCCCCCCGGACCCACTGGTCAGCAACCCAGGGGCGGGGCCCACCGAGCCACATCGGCGTCGACGCGGGAGACAACTCCGGCGACCAAAATCGCGACGGAGCTCGCCGGAGACGCTCGGAAACACTCCACAGAGGGTTGTTTCGCGCGCGGCTACTTGCGTTCGAACGGCCGAAGGGTGCTGCGTTGCTTTGTGGTGGTGCCGGACCAAATGGTCACCCGAAAAGTGGCCGGCGACGAGCTTTGGCGGCAGCGCATTCAGGACCTCGATGGAAACTACGCTAGGAGGCACGGGGAGGCTCGGGCACGGGCTCGTTGGGCACCTGGGAGCACCAGGAACTCGATGTCGTGCTCAGGCGAGCACGACAAGGGCCATGGCCACGACGGCGAAGTGATCTGCGGCGGTGAGCTCATAGGCGCGACGTTGAGCTAGCTACGGCGCGCGAGGAGGTTAACGAAGAGGAACAGGAGGCGGAGGGGCTCACCGTGCGGCACGCAAGTTGGCCCGTGAAAGGTTAGGAGCAGTAGAACGGCGACGGAGAAGAAGGGGATCGCCGGTGACCGAGGTTGAAGACGAGGTCGTGGGGCTCGCTGCAGCGATTCCTGGCTCCGCCTGGTTACACCAGAAGAGGAAGAAGAGGCCGGCGGAGCTCTTGGACAAGACAGCGGAGCGAGGTGGTGGCTGTGGCCGCGGTGATGAGCGAGGCACGGCGGCGATGGCGTCGGGTGTCGGTGGATCTGAGGAAGAAAGCGCCGTGGCGAGCGAGGAAGAGAGGGGAAGAGTGAGCGGAGAGGACCAGGGGGGAGGAACGGGGCCGAGGCCTTATCCCCTGCATCGGTGGAGTGTCAGTGGCCGTCGCCGTTCGGCCGTCGCGCGCGCGCGCCCACAGGCGAGCTGACACGACGAGGGAGAGAGAAGGTGGGATGGGCCCGTTGAGCCAGTTTCGGGGCACTGTGCACTTAGGCCCAGTGCACAATGCCTTTTTCTATTTTATTTTTCTGTTTTTTGCTTTTTCTTTTAACAATGATAGCTTTGGAATATTTTGAGCATTCAAATGAATTTGCAAAAATGTGAAACTTGCTCACACTAGTGTATTGCAATATCCAACACTGCCATAAAAAGTTTAGGCATTTTCGGAACCCATTTGAATTTATTCAAAAATGAATAGGGCATTTTAGGTGCTGTTTTGGCTGTGTTAAAATGCACAGACCCATTTAGAGTTGATGATGATGTTATGTTCCTTAACAGCAAATAGTTTTGGATTATTTGCTATAAGGTGAGCATTTTTCCAACATGTTTTGGGCAACTTCATTTTGCACTTTGAATTTGAGTTGAATTTCAGAGAAGGATTTGATTTGAATCTTTAACCAATGTATCTAAGCACTGCAAATGAAGGTGACTTGGCATTATTAGCAGAGCGTCATAGTGCTAGGTTACATAGGGGTGTTACAAATTCTCCTCCTCTAAAAGAAATTCTCGTCCCGAGAATTTAGGAGGTAGAAGGAAAGAGGTCGGGGTATTCTTCCCAAAGATGGTCCTCGTGTTCCCAAGTGGCTTCATCTTCAGTATGATTCAGCCGTTGCACTTTAAGGAACTTGGTCGTCTTTTGGCGGGTTCGACATTCAGCTTCATCGAGAATGCGGATCGGATGCTCCTTATAGGAAAGATCATCTTGTAATTCGAGCATCTCGTGATCCACTGCGCGGTGCGGAGATTCCTTGAAGCATTTACGAAGTTGCGATACATGGAAGACATCGTGGATATGAGAGAATTGTGGCGGCAACTCCAATTTATATGCCACCTGTCCATGTCTGGCAATAATGCGAAAGGGGCCGCTGTAGCGTGGAGCTAGCTTGCCCTTGATTCTGAAATGACGAGTGCCCTTCATAGGAGTGACACGAAGATAAGCTTGGTCACCAGGTTGATAGGTCAAATCCCATCGTTTGCGATCGTAGTTGCTCTTCTGACGGTCCTGAGCCGCCTTGAGATTTTCTCGGACAATTCGGACTTGTTCTTCGGCGTGTTGAATAATGTCTAGTCCCACAAGCGGTCGTTCTTCAGTTTCTGACCAATTCAGAGGGGTTCGACACTTACGTCCATAAAGTACTTCGAAGGGGGCCATTTTCAAGCTGGCTTGATAGCTGTTGTTATAAGAGAATTCGGCAAACGGGAGGGATTCTTCCCACTTCTTTCCGAAGGATATAACACAAGCCCGAAGCATATCTTCAAGCACTTGATTGACTCGCTCGACTTGGCCTTGGGATTGGGAGTGATAAGCTGAACTCCAGGTAATATGAGTTCCCATAGCTTCTTGGAAACTTTCCCAGAACTTGGAGGTGAAAAGACCGCCACGGTCCGAACTGATCTCCTTCGGAATACCGTGGAGTGAAACAATTCTGGAGATATACAGCTCTGCTAACTAACTAGCAGTGATAGTCTCCTTGACAGGCAGAAAGTGTGCAACCTTAGAAAGTTGGTCGATGACGACAAGAATAGCATCGTGACCCTTCTGTGACTTGGGAAGGCCAGTAATGAAATCCATTTGCACTTTATCCCATTTCCACAGAGGAATAGGGAGCGGTTGCAAAATTTCAGCAGGCTTTTGATGTTCTGCTTTAACGCGACGACAAACATCACATTCAGCAACATATCGAGCAATATCCTGCTTCATTTTAGACCACCAGTACCTTTGACGGAGATCATGATACATCTTGGTGCTACCCGGATGGATAGACAGCGGTGTATCATGTACCTCTTTCATGACCTTGTCAGTCATAAGCTCAAAGCAAGGTACCACAATGTGGTCTCTGAACTACAGGGTTCCATCTTCAGGCAGCGAGAAAACACACAAAGTCAAGTGCATAGGATTCTTCAGAATTAAGGATGTACAGGAGAGTCAGGTTCCGATCCTGTGGAGCTGTGGAGGGGTGTTGATCAAGAGTAGGGAGAACGGTGGCATATTACCGATCACGACAACAATTAAATAGTGTAATAGATACTTGACAGTAGCCAATTAAGACATACAGATCCATACACAGAGTCGGGTACATGCGAATAGCATAACGGCGCAAATTTAAAAGCTAGATATGCTAGGCGGCACGCAGGCACGCAGTAAGGAAGTACACCACGCGACATAGAAAAGGCTACATCAACGTCGAGAAGAACCACCGAAACGGGGTAACTGCAAGTGCGAACGACGAATGTTCGTCGTGAAAAGATCCTGCGCTCCATGTGCACTCTGATGCAGAATCCGGTCTCGAGCTGAAAGAAGAGGTCCACGTGCAGGTGTGTGACCTCCAATAGCAGGCCAATCAATACCAGTATACATCTGAGTCCTACGTGGATAAAGGATGTGCTCCGGATCTATCCCTGCATGAACAGCTGGTAGCAACTGTGTCATGGCATCGTAGAGATGTGCTCGAGTGGCAAACAACTCGATGGCAAGAGCCCAAACAGTGCGATCCAGAGCCTGAGTGCACTGAATCAGAACATGTGGGTCGTAACGACGAGGCTCGTACGGGGCACAGATAGCTATGTAGTATCCAGTAGCATCTCCAGCAGGGGCATACGGAATGTATCAGAACTCAGAGGCATCCAAGCTAGTGTTGTGCTCTCCTCGGAAACGTGCGACAACAGAGTAGGCGGCGTCATGGACTGCCATCTCAATCGTCACGCCGATACCGTGGAAAAGGTATAGCTCAGTGTCTGAGTCATCCTGCTGATCATAGATACGAACATCAGCATGGTACTGCTCCTGGTTAAACTCACGGTAATCCTCGTAGACCATGTACTCGGGGTACCAGCGGTAGCCCAGTCTGGTCAGGAGGGTGATCAGGACAGCTCGAAAACAAGGGGCATCACGAGCCCAAGTGCGAAGCACAAGCTGCGTCGTAGGGCGTGGTGGAAACAAACGATCCATCTGAAACAGAGGAATATCAGTATTGTTATATGACGATGGAAAGTATAATAGATCTCAGAGAGAAAGGTTAAACAAGATGAAGGAAAGGAAAATGATTATCAGACTAATCAGATCAATGATAGGGAAATCGCATAGATATCCAGCTCTCCGGGTGGACGGGATTTACGAGATCCTAAGTGTCGGTGTTAATAAAAATTTATTTAACCCGAAAAGAAGATAGGTCAGAGTCCCAAAGTATAGACGAGGAATAAAAAGATCCTAATACCACCCAATTGGCGACGTGGGCCCGTAAGCCACACAGCCAAGTTAGTAAAACAGTTTTCGACCACTAGACTCAACTTCAGCCAAGGAGTTGGAAAGGGGGTTCCTACAGGCAGTCGGCTCTGATACCAACCTGTGACGACCCCGGCTTAATCATGCACTAACCATACACGCAAATGCACACGATCAAGCCTAAGGACTCACTTGAAGATATCACAACACAACTCTAAAACATAAATAAAGTCATACAAGCTTTATATTACAAGCCAGGGGCCTCGAGGGCTCGAATACATAAGCTCACATACAAGCGTCAGCGGAAGCATCAGATATCTGAGTACAGATATAAAAGAAAACGTAGATAGGCCTTTAAAAAGGCGGGGCAAAATAAAACACTACGATCGAAAGGCGCAGGCCTCCTGCCTGGGACCCTCCGAACCTACTCCTGGTCGTCAGTCGGCTCCTCGTAGTAGTACTCGCCAGAAGCGTAGTAGTAGTAGCCGTCAGCGGGGGCAGCTGATTCAGGGGCTCCGCCATCTGGTTGCATCAATGGATATGGGGAGAAAAAGAAAGCAAAGCAACCATGAGTACTCATCCGAAGTACTCAGCAAGCAAGGATCTACACTACATATGCAACATTTTCAAAGGAAGGATGTATATGTGGACTGGGCTGCAGAAATGCCAGAATAGAGGGGAAAACCTAGTCATATCGAAGACTAGCATCTTCATCATCTTCAGCGGTCTTGCAGCATTAGAAGAGTGCAGATTAGCATAATGTAAAGTAGTAGTAGTGTTATCAACCTCGCCCAAAGATCCTTTCTCGACTCCCTGTGAGAAAGCAATCCCAGAGCCATACTATCTAGTTATCATCTCAAGTGTCAGGTTCTAGTTGTATCGATCGGGATACAACTCCGAGTGTCCGTTACGTAGGACAGGCTATCGATAGATTGTTTTCTTCCTTGCAGGGGTGCAACAACTTACCCACCACGCTCGCTTAACTCCGGCCGGACACACTTTACTGGGTCATGCCCGGCCTCGGCCAAATGATACGCCGCAACCCGACCAAGGCTTAACAGAGAGGTCAGCACGCCAGACAAAACCTATGCCCCCAGGGGTCTTGGGCCATCGCCCCGGGCACTCCTGCACATTGCGAACGCGGCCGATGAGCAGACCTAGCCCCCCTTATACAAGCGCAGGGCGTTACCAGTCCAACCCAGCACGCGCCGCTCAGTCGCTGACGTCCATTAAGCTTCTGCTGATGTATACGACGCAGAACGCCCATACTATGCCCACGTGATGGTTAGTGCTATCAAGCCAGAGGCCCCTCGGATCAAATATCCAAACCGTTAGTGAATTAGGAGCGCGCGGTAACGAGCAGAGACTCACGATCGATGTGACCATGTTGCCCCGTCTCAAGGACTTGTAGCAAGGGCTAAGAATGCCCGGCCACGTCTCGTAATTATCTCGCGGGCACCTTCCAGGTCAACCCGACTCCACATCACTCGCAAATATGCTCGCGCGGGTACCCCTCAGTGCCGACCCGTCTTTAGTAACATGGTTCAGTGTAAGTCATAGTAACCATAGTAACCGTGTGGCTAACACCAAGGGGAACCCTAAGGAATCACCCTCGATGGAATTCCACCTGATGTTATTGTCAAGGTGAACGAAGGAGGAATCACCCTCGAGGTCCACTCTTGAGGAGTTGCACGACAGTGTCGTTATCGGGAGTGGAGAAGGAGGAATCACCCTCGATGACCATAACCGTTAAACTAACCTACAAGGTTAACATCAGAAGTGCTGATGAGGTATCACCCTCGGCACTCGATATTAATCCAGTAGTGTCGAGCAACTAAGGGGGAAGTGATGTGCGGTGCCGGGGCCTAGTCTTCGATCTCGTTGATCGGGTCTTCTGATAATCCAGCGGGGCAGTCGGGACAAAGTGGGGGTCTCTGATGGGTGCCTATGCTAAACAGTTTAGGATAAGCAGATAGGTAACAACAACAGGTTACAATAAACACGCTATGCAGCAGAAATAGGATAACAGTAACAACAGCAACTTCTAATGCAAGCATAAGAGAGACAAGAATAGGCGATATCGGTATGCTCAAAAAGGGGTGCTTGCCTGGAAGCTCTGCGGCAAGTGTCTGGTCGTCAGGGGCGTAGTCGTACTCCGGAGCTGCGTCTGCCTCGGGGACTACGTCGGTGTCGGGGTCTAACGAGAGAGAAGAGGGGGAGGAAACAAATAAATACACATCAAATAATGCAACTGAAAGTATGCTATGCCTAGGATGCAGTGCAGGGTTGCCTAAAGATATGTCTAAGTCATTTTAGTTATTTTGGGATTAAAGTGGGATTTATTAACCGGTGTATATGCACTATTCATTTACCGGAAACGGGCAGAAAGTTACGGGTTCACCTACGTAGAGTGTCCCGACAAGGAAACAGACGACATGGTCGAATTCGTCTCATCGTTCTGATCAATTTTCATGTAGAAAGTTTTTCGATCAGAGCTACGGTTTATTTTCTACGATTTCCTAAAGATTTTCACATTTTCTGAAATTATTTATATTAAGAGAAAAGGAAATATGACGTCAGCATGATGCAATGATGACATCAGCAGTTAACTGGTCGGCTGACCAGGTCAAACCTGACCTGTGGGTCCAGTGGGACCCACATGTCAGTCTCTGTTAGCTTAACAGTGGATTAAACTAACTAACTGGGTTAATTAGGGGTGTGGGCCCCATATGTCAGTGAGATATTAGGCTAAACTAATTATTTTTATTTAATAAATCATTAATTAGGCTAATTAATCTATGGGGCCCACATGTCAGTGGCTGGAGCTGCCCAGTCAGCACGTTGACTGGGTCAACCCA
Source organism: Thinopyrum elongatum (assembly GCA_011799875.1). NCBI lineage: Eukaryota > Viridiplantae > Streptophyta > Magnoliopsida > Poales > Poaceae > Thinopyrum > Thinopyrum elongatum. The sequence continues at coordinate 378,607,521 of CM022302.1, forward strand.
ATCAACGGGGCCCCCCGGACCCACTGGTCAGCGACCCAGGGGCGAGGCCCACCGAGCCACATCGGCGTCGGCGCTGGAGACAACTCCGGCGACCAAAATTGCGGCGGAGCTCGCCGGAGACGCTCGAAAACGCTCCATAGAGGGTTGTTTCGCGCGCGGCTACTTGCGTTCGAACGGCCGAAGGGTGCCGCATCGCTTGGTGGTGGTGCCGGACCAAATGGTCGCCGAAAAAGTGGCCGGCGACGAGCTTTGGCGGCAGCGCGTTCAGGACCTCAATGGAAACTACGCTAGGAGGCACGGGGAGGCTCGGGCGCGGGCTCGTTGGGATCCTGGGAGCACCAGGAGCTCGATGCCGTGGTCAGGCGAGCACGACAGGGGCCATGGCCACGGTGGCGAAGCGATCTGCGGCGGTGAGCTCACGGGCGCGACGTTGAGCTAGCTACGACGCGCGAGGAGGTTAACGAAGAGGAACAGGAGGCGGAGGGGCTCACCGTGCGGCACGCAAGTTGACCCGTGAAAGGTTAGGAGCAGCAGAACTGCGACGGAGAAGATGGGGATCGCCGGCAACCGAGGTTGAAGACGAGGTCGTGGGGCTCGCTGCAGCGATTCCTGGCTCCGCCTGGTTACACCAGAAAAGGAAGAAGAGGCCGGCGGAGCTCCTGGACAAGACGGCGGAGCGAGGTGGTGGCTGTGGCCGCGGTGACGAGCGAGGCACGACGGTGATGGCGTCGGGCGTCGGTGGATCTGAGGAAGAAAGCGTCGGGGCGAGCAAGGGAGAGAGGGGAAGAGTGAGCGGAGAGGACCAGGGGGGAGGAACGGGGCCGAGGCCTTATCCCCTACGTCGGTGGGGTGTCAGTGGCCGTCGCTGTGTCGCCGTTCGGCCGGCGTGCGCGCGCGCGGCCACAGGCGAGCTGACACGGCGAGGGAGAGAGAAGGTGGGATGGGCCCGTTGGGCCGGTTTCGGGGCACTGTGCACTTAGGCCCAGTGCACATTGCCTTTTTCTATTTTTTGCTTTTTCTTTTAACAGTGATAGCTTTGGAATATTTTGAGCATTCAAATGAATTTGCAAAAATGTGAAACTTGCTCACACTAGTATATTGCAATATCCAGCACTGCCACAAAAGGTTTGGGCATTTTCGGAACCCATTTGAATTTATTCAAAAATGAATAGGGCATTTTAGGTGTTGTTTTGGCTCTGTTAAAATGCAGAGACCCATTTAGAGTTGATGATGATGTTGTGTTCCTTAACAGCAAATAGTTTTGGATTATTTGCTATAAGGTGAGCATTTTTCCAACATGTTTTGGGCAACTTCATTTTGCTCTTTGAATTTGAGTTGAATTTCAGAGAAGGATTTGATTTGAATCTTTAACCAATGTATCTAAGCACTGCAAATGAAGGTGACTTGGCATTATTAGCAGAGTGTCATAGTGCCAGGTTACATAGGGGTGTTACATGTAGATGGTTACATTACCATCAGCGTCTGTCTTCTTCTTGAAGATCCATTTATTTTCTATGGCTTGCCGATCATCGGGCAAGTCCACCAAAGTCCACACTTTGTTCTCATACATGGATCCTATCTCAGATTTCATGGCCTCAAGCCATCTGTCGGAATCTAGGCTCATCATAGCTTCTTCATAGTTCGTAGTTTTGCCTTGGTCTAGCAACATGACTTCCAGGACAGGATTACCGTACCACTCTGGTGCGGATCATGCTCTGGTCGACCTACGAGGTTCAGTAGTAACTTGATCTGAAGTTTCATGATCATTATCATTAGCTTCCTCTCTAGTTTGTGTAGGCATCACGGGAACAGTTTTCTGTGATGTGCTAATTTCCAATTCGAGAGAAGGTACAATTACCTCATCAAGTTTTACTTTTCTCCCACTCACTTCTTTCGAGAGAAACTCCTTCTCTAGAAAGGTTCCATTCTTGGCAACAAAGATCTTGCCTTTGGATCTGTGGTAGAAGGTGTACCCAATTGTTTCCTTAGGATATCCTATGAAGACGCACTTCTCCGATTTGGGTTCGAGCTTATCAGGCTGAAGCCTTTTGACATAAGTGTCGCAACCCCAAACTTTTAGAAACGACAGCTTAGGTTTCTTGCCAAACCATAGTTCATACGGTGTCGTCTCAACGGATTTAGATGGTGCCCTATTTAACGTGAATGCAACTGTCTCTAATGCATAACCCCAAAACGATAGTGGTAAATCGGTAAGAGACATCATAGAACGCACCATATCCAATAAAGTACGGTTACGATGTTCGGACACACCATTACGCTGTGGTGTTCCAGGTGGCGTGAGTTGTGAAACTATTCCATATTGTTTTAAATGAAGGCCAAACTCGTAACTCAAATATTCGCCTCCGCGATCAGATCGTAGAAACTTTATTTTCTTGTTACGATGATTCTCTACTTCACTCTGAAATTCTTTGAACTTTTCAAATGTTTCAGACTTGTGTTTCATTAAGTAGATATACTCATATCTACTCAAATCATCTGTGAAGGTCAGAAAATAACAATACCCGCCGCGTGCCTCAACACTTATCGGACCGCATACATCGGTATGTATTATTTCCAATAAGTTATTGGCTCGCTCCATTGTTCCGGAGAACGGAGTTTTAGTCATCTTGCCCATGAGGCATGGTTCGCAAGTATCAAATGATTCATAATCAAGTGATTCCAAAAGCCCATCTGCATGGAGTTTCTTCATGCGTTTTACACCAATATGACCGAAACGGCAGTGCCACAAGTATGTTGCACTATCATTATCAACTTTGCATCTTTTGGCATCAATATTATGAATATGTGTATCACTACGATCGAGATTCAATAAACCATTTACATTGGGCGTATGACCATAGAAGGTTTTATTCATGTAAACAGAACAACAATTATTCTCTAACTTAAATGAATAACCGTATTGCAATAAACATGATCCAATCATATTCATGCTCAACGCAAACACCAAATAACATTTATTTAGGTTCAACACTAATCCCGAAGGTAGAGGGAGTATGCGATGGTGATCTTATCAACCTTGCAATCACTTCCAACACACATCGTCACGTCGCCCTTAACTAGTCTCTGTTCATTTTGCAACTCCTGTTTTGAGTTACTAATCTTAGCAACTGAACTGGTATCAAATACCTAGGGGCTACTATGAACACTAGTAAAGTACACATCAATAACATGTATATCAAATATACCTTTGTTCACTTTGCCATCCTTCTTATCCGCCAAGTATTTGCGGCAGTTCCGCTTCCAGTGACCATTTCCTTTGCAGTAGAAGCACTCAGTTTCAGGCTTGGGTCTAGATTTGGGCTTCTTCATGGGAGCGGCAACTTGTTTGCTATTCTTCTTCAAGTTCCCTTTCTGTCCCTTGCCCTTTTTCTTGAAACTAGTGGTTTTTTTAACCATCAACACTTGATGCTCTATCTTGATTTCTACCTTCGTTGATTTCAGCATCGCGAAGAGCTTGGGAATTGTTTTTGTCATCCCTTGCACATTATAGTTCATCACGAAGTTCTAGTAGCTTGGTGATAGTGACTAGAGAACTCTTGTGAATCACTATCTTATCTAGAAGATTAACTCCCACTTGATTCAAGCGATTGTAGCACCCAGACATTCTGAGCATATGCTCACTGGCTGAGCTATTCTCCTCCATCTTGTAGGCAAAGTACTTGTCAGAGGTCTCATACCTCTCGACATGGGCATGAGTCTGAAATACCAATTTCAGCTCTTGGAACATCTCATATGCTCCATGACGTTCAAAACATTTTTGAAGTCCCGGTTCTAAGCCGTAAAGCATGGCGCACTAAACTATCAAGTAGTCATCATATCGAGCTTGTAAAACGTTCATAACGTCTGCATGTGCTCCTGCAATAGGTCTGTCACCTAGCGGTGCATCAAGGACATAATTCTTCTGTGCAGCAATGAGGATAATCCTCGGATTATGGACCCAGTCCGCATCATTGCTACTATCGTCTTTCAAATTATTTTTCTCTAGGAACATATCAAAAATAGGGGAGCTATATTGCGAGCTATTGATCTACAATATAGATATGCAAAAACTATTAAGACTAAGTTCATGATAAATTTAAGTTCAATTAATCAAATTACTAATGAACTCCCACTTAAATTAACATCCCTCAAGTTATTTAAGTGATACATGATCCAAATCAACTAACCCATGTCCGACCATCACGTGAGATGGGGTAGTCATCAATGGTGAACAACTCTATGTTGATCATATCTACTATATGATTCACGTTCGATCTTTCGATCTCCAGTGTTCCGAGGCCATGTCTGTACATGCTAGGCTCGTCAAGTTTAACCCAAGTATTCTGCATGTGTAAAACTGTCTTACACCCGTTGTATGTGAATGTAGAGTCTATCACACCCGATCATCATGTGGTGTCTCGAAACGACGAACTTTCGCAACGGTGCATACTCAGGGAGAACACTTATATCTTGAAATTTAGTGAAGGGATCATCTTATAATGCTACCGTCGTTCTAAGCAAAATAAGATGCATAAAAGATAAACATCACATGCAATCAAAATATGTGACATGATATGGCCATCATCATCTTGTGCTTTTGATCTCCATCTCCAAAGCATCGTCATGATCTCCATCGTCACCGGCTCGACACGTTGAACTCCATCGTTGCGTCGTGGTCGTCTCGCCAACTATTGCTTCAACAACTATCGCTAATGCATAGTGATAAAGTAAAGCAATTACATGGCGTTTGCATTTCATACAATAAAGAGACAACCATAAGGCTCCTGCCAGTTGCCGATAACCTTTTACAAAACATGATCATCTCATACAACAACGTATATCACATCACGTCTTGACCATATCACATCACAACATGCCCTGCAAAAACAAGTTAGACGTCCTCTACTTTGTTGTTGCAAGTTTTACGTGGTTGCTACGGGCTTCTAGCAAGAACCGTTCTTATCTACGCATCAAAACCACAACGGTGATTTATCAAGTTTGCTGTTTTAACCTTCAACAAGGACCGGCCGCAGTCAAATTCGATTCAACTAAAGTAGGAGAAACAGACACCCGCCAGCCACCTTTATGCGAAACTAGTTGCATGTCTGTCGGTGGAACCGGTCTCATGAACGTGGTCATGTAAGGTTGGTCCGGGCCGCTTCATCCAACAATACCGCCGAATAAAAATAAGACATTGGTGGTAAGCAGTATGACGATCACCGCCCACAACTCTTTGTGTTCTACTCGTGCATATCATCTACGCATTGACCTGGCTCGGATGCCACTATTGGGAAACGTTGCATGGAAAAAAAAAATCTACGCACACGCAATGATCTATCCATGGAGATGCATAGCAACAAGGGGGAGAGTGTGTCTACGTACCCTCGTAGACCGTAAGCGGAAGCGTTAGAACAATGCGGTTGATGTCGTCAAACAACTTCACGATCCAACCGACCGAGTACCGAACGTACGGCACCTCCATGTTCAGCACACGTTCAACTCGGTGACGTCCTCAACTTCTTGATCCAGCAAGAGGGCGAGGTAGTGGATGAGTTCCAGCAGCACAATGGCGTGGTGACGGTGATGGTGATGCTATCTCCGCAGGGCTTCGCCCAAGCACTACGAAAATATGACCGAGTGACGGAACTGTGAAGGGGGGCGCCGCAAACGGCTAAGGCAATGTTGTGTCTCTTTGGGGCGCCCCTCCCCTCTATTTATATATGTGTAGGGGCTTGGAGTAGAAGGAATAGTGCCATGTGAACAGTAATTGTGAATAGTAAACACGTGGACTTGGACTCCAAAGTCCAATCCCATTCCTACTAGGACTCTCCCTTTTTCCTTCCCTAGCTGCGTGGGCTTTTGAGGACTTGGTACGCCTGGCCCAATAAGGCCAGGGCACCTCCCCTTAGCCCATGCCAACCGTTGGGACATGGTGGACCCACTTGTGGACTTCCGGACCCCTCCGGAATCCTCCGGAACCTTCTGGAAGCTTCCTGTTACAATACCAAAAAAAATTGCACCTTTTTCCGGAACCCAAAATATGACTTCCCATATATAAATCTTTACCTCTCGACCATTCCAAGACTCCTCGTGACGTCCGGGATCTCATCCGGGACTCCAAACAACATTCGATTACCAATTCACATAACTCATATAACACTGTATCGTCAACGAACGTTAAGCGTGCAGACCCTACGGGTTCGAGAACTATGTAGACATGACCGAGACACCTCTCCGGTCAATAACCAATAGCGGAACCTGGATGCCCATATTGGCTCCTACATATTCTACGAAGATCTTTATCGGTCGAACCGTTATGACAACATACGTAATTCCCTTTGTCCATCGGTATGTTACTTGCCCGAGATTTGATCGTCGGTATCTTCATACCTAGTTCAATCTCATTACCGGCAAGTCTCTTTACTCGTTCCGTAATACATCATCTCATAACTAACTCCTTAGTCATTTGCTTGCAAGCTTTATGATGTGTATTACCGAGAGGGCCCAGAGATACCTCTCCGATACTCGGAGTGACAAATCCTAATCTTGATCTATGCCAACTCAACAAACACCTTCGGAGATACCTGTAGAGCATCTTTATAATCACCCAGTTACGTTGTGACGTTTGATAGCACACAAGGTATTCCTCCGATATCCGGGAGTTGCATAATCTCATAGTCGGAGGAATATGTATTTGACATGAAGAAAGCAATAGCAATAAACCGAACAATCATTATGCTAAGCTAACGGATGGGTCTTGTCCATCACATCATTCTCCTAATGATGTGATCCCGTTATCAAATGACAACTCATGTCTTGGTTAGGAAACCTTAACCATCTTTGATCAACGAGCTAGTCTAGTAGAGGCTCACTAGGGACACGGTATTTGTTTATGTATTCACACACGTATTTAAGTTTCCGATCAATACAATTCTAGCATGAATAATAAACCTTTATCATGAATAAGGAAATATAAAATAACAACTTTTTATTGCCTCTAGGGCATATTTCCTTCAACTACAAGCCCACTTGCGAGTCGAGGGTGGACTTGCAACCGGGACACCTACAACTTAGGGCCCAGTTGTGAGTCAAACATGGACTTACAACTAGGATGAAACAACACAAGCCTATTTGCGAGTCGAATGTGGACTTGCAACTATGACAACTATGAAACTACGAGCCCAGATGCGAGTCAAGGGTCGACATGCAACTAGGATGAAACAAACTACGTGCCCAGTTGCGAGTCAAGGGTGGACTTGCAACTAGGATGAAGAAAAACAAAGGTCGAGTTGCGAGTCAAGGGAAGAGTTGCAACTAGGATGAAATACACTACGGTCCTAGTTGTGAGTAAAGGGCGTACTTGCAACTCGGACAACTACACAAAACTACGGTACCATTTGCGTGTCGGGGGTGGACTTGTGACTGAGACAAGAACAAAATACAAGCCCAGTTGCAACTCGAGCATGGAGTTGCAACTGGGATGAAAAGAAAACAATGCTTAGTTGCGCGTCGAGGGTGGACTTGCAACTAGGACAACTAAAATCCCATCTGCGAGTCGATGATGGAAATGCAACTTGGAAAACTACAAGCCCAGTTGCGAGTCAAGAGTAGACTTGCAACTGGGATGAAATAAACTATGGGGCCAATTACGAGTCAAGGATGGACATGCAACTGTGATGAAAAAAAACACAGGCTCTAGTTGCGAGTCGAGTGGTGGGCTTGCAACTCGGACAACTACACCAACCCATGGACAACTGGGATAACAACGAAACTATAGCTCTATTGTGAGTTGAGGGTGGACTTGCAACTGGGACAACTACAAAACTACGAGCCTAGTTATGAGTCAAGGGTGGACTTGAAACTGAAATAAAACAAATTATGAGCCTAGTTGCGAGTCAAGGACGGACTTACAACTTCAAAAACTACACAAAATTACGATATCATTTGCGAGTCAAGGGTGAACTTGCAACTGGCACAATAAAAACTACAAGCCCAGTTGTGAGTCGAGTGTAGATCTACAACTAGGATGAAAACAAAACACATACCCAGTTGCAAGTCAAGGGTGGACTTGCAACTGGGACAACTATGAGGCCATTTGCATGTTGAGGATGGACTTGTAATTAAGACAACTACGAAACTACGAGCCCAATTGCGAGTTAATGGTCGACTTGAAACTAAGATGAAATAATCTACGGACCTAGTTACGACTCGAGGGTAGACTTGCAACTGGAACAACTACACAAAACTTCAATATGAGTTGCGAGTCGAGGGTGGACTTGCAACTCGGACAAGTAAACAAAACTATAATACGAGTTGTGAGTTCAGGATGGACTTGCAACTGGGACAACAACAAAACTTGTAGGCCTAGTTGTGAGTCTAGGGCGAACTTGAAACTGTGACAACTATGAACTACGAGCCCATTTACGAATCAAGGGTGAACTTGTAACCGGGATGAAACAAACTATAAACCTAGTTGCGAGTCAATGGCGGACTTGCAACTAGGACAACTACACAAAACAACGATATTCTTTTCGAGTCGAGGATGAACTTGCAACTGGGACAATAGCAAACTACAAGCCCAGTTCCGAGTCGAGTATGGACTTGCAACTAGGATGAAAAACAAAACACATACTCAGTTGTGAGTCAAAAATGAACATGCAACTGGGACAAGTACGCATCCATTTACAAGTCGAGGGTCGACTCTACAATTTCTCCACCACGCCACAAAAAATGCACAGCAAAAAATGAACAAAAAAGAAACGGGTTGTGCCTCCCAAACGACAACATGTATGGGTTCATGTGAAAAGAAACACCAGAACAGGCCGACACAAAACAAAATGGGACAAGAGGATGGACAACAAAAAAGAACGAGCTGGCACGGACGCACATAATCGAGTTTATGCGAACATTAAACAAATCAGATAATTATAAACTTAGATGAGACATCAGTAAATCTCATCTAGATGAGATTTAGCAAATCCGAAAGAAAACAATCTACTTACGCTCTCTGCAACTACACAACAAAATAAACAAAACAAGGAATAAAAAGATAGGTGACCCTCCACAAAAATGATACAGCCCACAAAATAAAGCCAATACGCAAAATATAAAAATATAAAAATGACCTGCTAAAAAAGAGTCATATCGGGCCTCACTGCTTCATAAAGGACGAACAAAAAACACGACAACAAGCGCAACTCAGAAATCACGTATATCTAACGGTATATGAGTTATATGAGACATTGTTAACTCTTATCTAGATGAGAATTAGCAAAACCAATATGAAACGGGACTCCTAGATCGTATCGTAAAACGGTCCAAAACAAAACGCAGACATAAGCAGGTTGACAAGTAGACACCAGACGCACGACGTGACATGGGACGGGGCGACAAAATTATCCGTGATCAAGATTTGCAGGACATTTAAACCAAACAGATGATAGTGTGATTTTTTCCATGAATATAAAACAAAATAAACAAAGAATAAAAAATAAATGGAAAAGGAAAAAATATAAATAAAAGACAAAAATAAGAAACTAAAATAGTTCATAATTTGAAACAAATAATGAAACAGGAAAAAGAAGAAAAGAAGAAACAACAGAAAGAAAAAGAATGCAGCAGCCCATATAGACTGCAGCCCATGATAAAAAGAACCTATACGAGCCAGCTACCATGAAACGGGACAAGCAAACAACGTACAGGATTCTCGAAGAAAAAAAAAGCAAACAACGTACGGAGAGAAACAAAGAACCGCGTGAGCGCACATTTTAAAAAGAATACGAATCGTAAAGTTTTTTATCAAACGGCTTAGGAGTTAGATGTGAGATAACTATTTCACATCTAGATGTGAAATAGCAAACCTGTATTGCTTTTGGTTAAAAAAACTGGAGTGAGACGGAAAGTAATGTTGAACATGGTAGATAGATTTAAATCATGCTATTATCACCATAGGACATGACAAGACTATTTCAGATTTTAAGCCATATAATATGTTGAAAGCTGGTTGCATTTAGAATGTTTTGGTTATAGTTTTTTTCTCTAATTTTGTACTGTTTGTGAAATACATTAATTGAACGTCGCATGCATGTCCCAATTGTTTTGAACATGGTATTCGGTTCTGGTACTATTTTCATGATAATTTGTGTGAACAAAGTGGCATTTTTATTTTACTGAACCATGTCCAGAATTGTATGGCCATATATCTGAAGCAACGTTTATCATGTGAACTAACAATACCTAAAATGAACAAAAGTAAACCCCAAGGGGTATGAACAACATTGCGAGATCCAACTTTACACACACATAGCTCCTAGTATGTTATGTTACTATTTTTCAAGACTGGGTATAAAAGTGGTACAGCACCAAAAGAGCAAAGCACACCAAAAGAGCATAAAAGTGGCGTCTGGTTATGCAGCGGCGGACAATCTAACCTCAGATCGACGGCGGCGGCGTGATGGGCTTGATGGGCAGGTCGGCTGCATGCGTGCTCTGGCTTTTAGTCAGATCTGATCTGGCCGGTGTGGCCCGCTTGCTGCCCGGCAACGGAGATCGGTGACGGTCCCATACACACGATGTTGGATGAGAGTAACAGGTTCAACACCTGAGTGAAAGAAAATATAATTAAGATCAGGTAAAAATACATGCATATCGCCCATACCTTTCCTCGGTTCTGCTCACAATTTTTTATGATATGAAGCCAAGATCAACTATGTTACTACACAACTAAGCCTACCGAAACCGGATATTCAATTAGGCAGCCGGGCTCATCTACACTCGATGAACATTAAATTAAAAAAATACTCAAGAAGTTCAAACAATTCTGAAAAAAATAGGTGGAAGGTGTTCCAATGCGTGATTTCGTGCCAAATTTCAGCTTGTTCGAGCATCCCAGGAGCTCGTGGCAAAAAAGACAAAATCAAACAAAATAGTACGTGAATAGTAAACTTTCTTACAACCCAAAATTTGTCTTTATTATTTCTAAGAGCTACTGAAATGTCCGAACTCCAAGAAATTTAGCATGGACTTCACGCACATGAGTATCTAGCATCACAAAAAATAGGATTTTTGGTTTTTTTTATATTTTTAAATGAATTTACTGTTCACTAGATGCACCCGAGAGCCAAAACGCCGCGTCCGGCAGAAACTTCTTAGTTTTACATAGTGAGTCTGCATGTGTCTACAAACCTAAAAACTAATATAGATACATAGTCAATTCAAGTTGCCTACCTAGAAGAAGATTGGGAGATTGCGGTCGAGGTGGCGGCGAAGAGAGAGGAAGGCCTGACGGAGCTGACGTCGCCAAGAATTTAAGCGTTGGCGAGACAGATTAAGACCGGCGAGGCGACTAAAAGCATGGTATAGCACTGCGAGGCGTGTGTGCCAATATAGGCCACCGCCAAGTAGCAGCGTGGTCAGCTACCCTCCTGTTCGCTCTCCGCCGCAACCTCTTGTATGCATCGGCCCATCCCCGCATCATCTTTCTCCGTCTGCCAGGTAACAGGGTCCCGAGCGCTGGTCTATTCATGCAGCAACCGGTGACGACCTGCATCTGGCCCGACGTGAGCACAAGGTGGCAACCTCCCCTCGACGGGGCTGGGAGTCGTAGAGAAACAGATTGTGGGAAGGCGGTGATGTGCGACGGTGGCGCTGGAGCGAGATAGAGGAGAACATGGAGGTGGTGGGGGCCAGGGCATGTGCTGGAGTGGTGAGCGCCCGGAAGGGGAGAAGCAATTGTGGTGAGTGGTGGAGACCGAGAAAAGTCGTGGGAAAGAGAAATATCTAGCTAGTCAAAGCGGTGTAGGTGGACCACGTGTGTTGAAGGACGTGGTTCCCCAGGGCATGTGCTGGAGTGGTGAGCGCCCGAAAGGGGAGAAGCGGTTGTGGTGAGCGGTGGAGACCAAGAAGTCGTGGGGAAAGAAAAATATCTAGTTAGTCAAAGCGGTGTTGGTGAACCACATGTTGAAGGACGTGGTTTCCCAAATCTATCCGAACCCATTCACAAATCTATTTACACACGCCATCTCGTAAGCAGCTACAAAAACTTAAAAAAAAAGGGAAAACGAATCTCGAGCTTAGTCAGTTAAAATTATATACGTGGCATAAAAATCTAAGTTTTTTTTTAATTTTGTTGATATTTTTAAAAGTACTGTTCACCAGCGTGTAAAACCGTCGCAATTTTTCAAATTATCGTTCACCAGGTAAAAATATATGTGACGTAGTGCACCCATGATTGCTTTTCATTTGGCTACTATTCACTATCTGACATGTGTCAATTTCTCAAAGCATCCAAAAACAATTCAAAATTCTATGGAGAGCTCTAGCTTAGCCAGTATAATATAGTGTTGTATGCTACTTTCATAAACTACACATACTCCTCTCCCCTCTCGGGCCTGCTGCTGCGGTCGGAGGTGTGCCAGGTCGTGGATTTTGAGGTGATGGCCGTGTCTAGATCTAGGTGAAAACCTTGCAAAAACTTCTGTTGATGCCAGTAACGACGGCGCCATTTTGGTGTCGTTCTCCTCCCTGGTGCGTTGCTGAGGAGTTCAGTTCACTTAACATCCCTCAAGTCTGGTATCTCCGGGCGTAAGCCCAAGATCTACTTTTGCTAGATCGGGCGACGACGGCGTCAGAGGCATCGTCACCTCCTTGGAGGCATCGTCTTGGAGACCATGACTATTAGTGGTAACCGATGACTCGCGAGGGTGGCGGTGGAGTGTGGCTGTGTTGGTGGTGGTGCGGCCGGCTCGGGGTCGATGGTGGTTTTGTGCTCTTCTTTGGCGATGTTCGTGCTCGAGTGCTTCTTGGTGTGTCTCTGCTAGGCGGTGCCCTGCGACTACGCTGGTGGCACACAGGTGTTGTGGCGTCGTCTCGGCCTCGCGTGCCCTTTCGAATGTACCCCCAACACAGGTGGTGTCGCAGCGTTGTGCAGTCTTGGATGCGTGGTGCCTTTCGATTGCGTCGACGGTGCGGTGTCATGGTTTGGTCTGCTAGGCGACGCCCCTCGATTACACTGGTAGCACACAGGTGCCGTGGTGTCATCTCGGCCTTGCGTGACCCTTCGAATGTGCCCCATGACACAGGTGGTGTCGCGGCGTTGTGCGGTCTCGGTTGCGTGGAGCCTTTTGATTGCGTCGATGGTGCAGTGTTGTGGGTTGGTCTCGGCTGGCCGATGCCGTTCGGTTACGCTGGTGGTGCTCTTTGTTGTGTTCTGTTGTCCCTCTTTGTTCTTCCCTGCTAGGTGTGTTGTTAGTGTGTGTCTTTTTCTTTACCTCTTCCCCCTGAACCCCCCTTATCTCTGGTTTACTTGAACCTATCTTATAAAAAGGCTATAAAGCTTTATAGGCAAAATGAATACAATTCAGATGGGAAAACTCCCCCCTGAAAATTAAAAAAAAAAACTACACATACTACACGTGAAAACAAACGGCAGAATTGATCTTTCGTGTCGCAAAAGCAAACTGATTAGCCAAGAGTTAGTTGCACATACCCTCACATTGAACTCCTCACCAAAGTTGATGCAACGCATACGCATTCCATCATGCGTAGCAACCAGCACTTTAAGTATGAATGCGACCTAACTCACCTCTCCAGCGGGTGACTGATCGACCAGGGCAGTTTGTGAACTGTTACGCACGGCACATTTAATACGCCTTCCCGTAGTTGTTCTCGAAGGCTTCAATCGTGGATAACTTGTGCTAGTAATGTTATTAATTCCGATCCAGGCCGTCATTAGGCTGTCGGTTAGGGTGTCAACCGCAGCAACCGATCCACGAATTTTCGTGTGACTTGGTCATTTTCGTGCCTCGGCGCTTTACACGCCTCTCCCCTTTTATAATCCACACATCCATGCCACGAAAGCCGCGCGCACACTCGTGCACCTGCATTTTTTTTTTTTGCGGGTAATAAACTGAACCACTGTGGAGAAACAAGAAATGACTCTGCTGCCACGACGATTGAAGTGGTGACATGGCGGCAAACAGCGAGATGGACATGTGTCCATTAGAGCATCTACAGCCGGGCGCTCAAAATCCGTCTCAAACGTCCAGGCGGACTGACCGGTCACAAAAGATCGACCCACCCGAGCACCTCAAACAGGTCTTAAACGCCAGTCCGGTACCCCTCATATCTAGCCCAAATATGAGGCGGATATGGGGTGTCCGGCGCGTCCGGGCGCTATCGTCACGTCGACTTGGCCCAGCCTAGCCCACACATGCCCCACAAATATCCCCATCAGGAAAATCCTAGACCGCAGTCAACCTGAACTCCACTTCACTCCCCTCTCCGTCCGCTCCACTTCCGATCCCCTCCAAACGCATCCGATGGCCGACGACCGAAGCAGCGCTGCCTCCGGTGGGGACTCCGGCTCCGACGACGACTGGGCTAGCCTTCTGCGCGAAGCGGAGCCCGATGATGTGGAGAAGGTCACCCTCCGCATTGCATTGAGGCGTTCGATCATCGACCAAGGCAGATCCGCTTCGTCAGCGCCCGACGCCCGTCGACACAGCGCCGGCGACGTCGCCGACCCTTCCCGCCCGGCGCGCAGCTCCGGCCACTCTGCTCTGCTCCTCCAGGTACGCCGTCCACCACCACCACCCTCTGCTCCGGAGGTGGTACCCGGCTACCGCTGGGTCCTCGTGCCCGCGCCAGGGCCGGCGCGCACTCGGACGCCCGAGTTGGAGGCACGAGCAGCCCGGCGCGAGCGACTGCGGGCGAGGGAGAGGGCAGCAACGTCCGAGTCGATGTCCGCACGCCAGTCGATCCTGAGGCAGCGCTCCTCGCGTCTGTCCTCCGCCGCTCTCTCACGACGGCGGAGACGGATGCGCGGCGCCTCTGCTGCAAGAATGCCAAGGCGCTCCGACTCGCCATCGAGTTGTCGGAGCGCGAGGCAACCAAGGAGGCGGCGACGAAGGCGAAGGCGGCCCGCCATGCGAAGGAGCAGGACCACCTGCTCCGCAGGTTGTAGGGCATGAGATGCAGCTCCGACTCGGATTTTTTTTTTGAACCGGGCATAACCCATTTCCATTACTCATCATAACGGAAATACATCAGTTCCAGCAATGTACCAAAGGAAACAGGAAAAGGGGAAAGCGAGTTCAACGCATCCTTGGGAAACCCACTGCTAGCACTCGTCATCGAGCAGCTACCCGTGGGGCGAAAACCCAAGGACACCATAGTTTCTCGAATGATACGGACTTGTTCTTCGGCATGTTGAATAATATCCGGACCCACGAGCGGTCGTTCCCCAGTTTCTGACCAATTCAGAGGGGTTCGACACTTACGTCCATATAGAACTTAGAAGGGGGTCATTTTCAAGCTGGCTTGATAGCTGTTGTTATATGAGAATTCCGCATAAGGAAGAGATTCTTCCCACTTCTTACCGAATGATATGACACAAGCTCGAAGCATGTCTTCAAGCACTTGATTAACTCGCTCGACTTGGCCTTGGGATTGAGGGTGATAAGCTGAACTCCAGGTAATATGAGTTCCCATAGCCTCTTGGAAACTTTCCCAGAACTTTGAAGTGAAAAGGCCGCCACGGTCCGAACTGATCTCCTTCGGAATGCCGTGGAGTGAAACAATTCTGGAGATATATAACTCTGCTAACTGACTAGCAGTGATAGTTTCCTTGACGGGCAAAAAGTTTGCAACTTTAGAGAGTTGGTCGACGACGACAAGAATAGCATCGTGACCCTTCTGTGACCTGGGAAGGCCAGTAATGAAATCCATTTGCACATTATCCCATTTCCATAAAGGAATAGGTAACGGTTGCAGAATTCCAGCAGGCTTCTGATGTTCTGCTTTAACGCGACGACACACATCACATTCAACAACATATCGAGTAATATCCTGCTTCATTTTAGACCACCAGTACCTTTGTCGGAGATCACGATACATCTTGGTGCTACCCGGATGAATAGACAGCGGTGTATCATGGGCCTCATTCATGACATTGTCAGTCATAAGCTTAAAGCGAGGTACGACGATGCGGTCTCTGAAATACAAGGTTCCGTCTTCAAACAGCGAGAAATCCCTGTACTTTTCATGGTGAAGATTTTTCTTTATCAGATCAACTTCAGCATCTTTAGCTTGCGCATTCTTAATAGCTTTCTCGAGATCTGGTTGTATCACAAGGTTATTAAGAGATTCCTGTGAAACAATACGCAGATTCAGCTTGCACAGTTCTTCAAAAAGACGAGGTTGAGCTCGCCTAACCATGAGGTTGTCGCAATAGGACTTGCGGCTTAAGGCATCAGCCATCACGTTAGCCTTGCCAGGGGTATAGGAAATACCCAAATCATAGTCCGCAATGGCCTCCATCCATCTTTGCTGACAGAGGTTTAGAGATGGCTGGGTGAACAAGTACTTCAGACTTTTATGATCCGTGTATATCTCGCAACGATTATCGAGGAGGTAATGTCGCCACAACTGCAATGCGTAGATGACAGCAGCTAGCTCTAGATCATGTACCGGATAATTCTCTTCATGCGGACGCAACTGACGAAAGCCATAGGCAATCACTTTACGCTCTTGCATTAGGACACAGCCTAATCCTTCACGGGATGCGTCACAATAGATCACGAAGTCTTTGCGAGAATCTGGTGGAGCAAGTACTGGGGCAGATGTTAGCTTGTCCTTGAGTGTTTGAAAACTTTCTTGACATTTGCCTGTCCTTTCAAACTTAACGCCCTTGTGAAGCAGACCAGTCAAAGGCTTAGCAATCTTGGAAAAGTTCTCGACAAATCGACGGCAATAGCTTGCAAGGCCAAGAAAACTTCTCACTTGCTTGACGCTCTTCGGAGGAGTCCAGTCAAGAATAGCCTGAACACGTTCTGGGTTAACATCAATGCCATCCTTGAAAATCACATGTCCAAGGTAGGTTACTTCAGAAAGCCAAAATTCACATTTGGAGTATTTGGCATACAATTGGTGTTCTCGGAGCCATTCCAGTACAAGACGAAGGTGTTCAGCATGTTCTTCTTTATTCTTTGAATAGACCAGGATATCATCTAGATACACCACGACGAACTTGTCGAGGTAATCCATGAAGATGTAATTCATCAGACGGGAGAATGTGGCTGGAGCATTTGTTAAGCCAAATGACATGACAGTGTACTCATAAGAGCCATAGCGAGTAACAAATGCAGTCTTGGGAATATCCTCTTTGTGGACACGGATCTAATGATAACCCAACCTCAAGTCGAGTTTAGAAAACACCGATGATCCAGCAAGTTGATCATACAAATCATTGATCCGGGGAAGCGGATATTTGTTCTGAATTGTTGCTTGGTTAATGGGCCGATAATCATGTACCAATCGGTTAGTTCCATCCTTCTTCTTAACGAAGAGTGAAGGTGCTCCCCAAGAAGAGGAACTGGGGTGGATGAAACCTTTCTTAAGTGACGTGTCGATTTCTTCCTTAAGCTCGAGAAGATGATGCGGAGGCATCTTATAAGGATGCTTCGCAATAGGGGTAGTGTCGGGCTTCAAGTCGATGACGAATTCAACCGCTCTAGCAGGGGGTATTCCTGGAAGTTCCTCTGAAAATACATCTTGAAAATCACAAACCACTGGAACGTTCTCGATGCCTTCAAGAGGTGAAGCATTCAATGCATTCAGAACATATATTTGAGTCTCAGCATCCTGAGTTATTTGGGCTGAGTATTTGACTGTCTGGCCAGAAGGGTGAGTGAGCCGGACTGATTCAGTGGCACAGTCAATCAAAGCTTTATTGGGCTTCAACCAGTCCATACCCAGAATAATGTCTATGTTGGAGGTCTTGAGAGCAATAAGTGAAACGGAGAACATCAATCCTCCAATCACAATGTGATTACCGTGGCTTACCCTGGTAGTTTGCCAATTAGCCCCGGGTGACTGAATTACCAATGGGGTGGACATCTTCTCGAAAGGGATATCATGACTTCGTGCAAAACTTTCGGACATGAAGGAGTGCGATGCTCCAGAATCAAAGAGTACAGAAGCTGGGGTTGAATTCACTAGAAGGGTGCCCATCACAATGTTGGTGTCCTGTCGAGCTTCTTCAGTCTTGACATGGTTAACATGAACAAGCTGACTAGCAGGTGGTCTGGCATTACGATTTCTGCTAGGATGGTTTCGTCGGCCCCTTTTACGGTCAACAGAACAACGTGATGAATTTTGCGGCTGACCCTGAGGACAGTTGAAAGCACGATGCCCTGGCTGTCCACACTTGCGGGATAAACCATCATTATGGGGAGGAGCTTTAACATTGGGTTGTCCACCCTGAATCGTTAGCTGTCTTGGCGGCGGAGGCAGACGAGGTGCAACATATGACGGTCTCGGTGCAGGGGCAGGTCGGTGATGTACATTGTGCGGGATCCACACTCGACGCTTCTGAACAGGCTGACCCGAGGATGAGCCAACTTCATGAGTGTGCTTGAGCGACTCCTGGCATTTAGTCAGAGCGGTTTCAACTTGGAAAGATTTGCTGACAAGCATTGCGAAGTCTGTGCAATCATGGACTGCAAGTGCGAGGTTTATGTCAGTACGCAGTCCTTCACAGAATTTATCCTGCTTGCGGGCGTCAGTGCAGACGTCATCTTCAGCATAGCGGGACAATTCGAGAAATTTCCTCTGATATTCATCCACAGTCATTATTCCCTGGGTGAGTTTGCGGAATTCCTGCTTCTTCTGGTCCATCAGACCTTGAGGAATGTAACGTGCATGAAAAGCTAACTGAAATTCCTGCCAAGTGGTTACTGTTTCAGGAGGCAACATACCCTTGTGGCCTTTCCACCATTGAGCAGCTGATCCCCTCAGGTGATACGTCGCATAGGTGACGTAACTGTCAGGGATAACATTGGCTGACTTCATCTGAAAGGCAATGTCGCGGAGCCAATCATCAGCATCCATTGGATCAGTCGAGCTACGAAAAGTGGACGGATTGAGGCGCACGAATTCTGGCAGAGTTATTGGAGCAGACTGTTGCTGAGCATTCAGGTTTGGAAATTGAGCCATTAGTCCGGTCATAAACTGCTGCATCATTGCGGCAATATAGGGTGGAGATGGAGGATCGTTAGCCATCCTACCAAATTAACAGGGGCAGTTTAGCAAGTAAAACTACAAGTGTATGAAGTTATTCATGATGTAACACGGGAAGAACAGGATAGGTATTAGATATATAATAGTAGTCGTCAAAGACATACCAATCCATGCACAGAGTTGGATTCAAACGGATATTACGCGCACGGGAACGCTCGCAGCTAGACAAACTAGGCGGCGCGCAGGCACGTGGTGAGGATTACAACAACGTGACATAGCAAAGGCTACAACACGTCGGAGAAAACTGCCGGGGCGAGGGATCTGCAAGTGACAACACAGGGTGCCCTCGATAAAAGGATCCTGCAAGCAGAACCTGGCCCGCAATCTTGAAGGAAGGGGGGGGGAATTTCAGAACACCGGGTGGATGTGATCACGAGAACCTAATGTTGGAGTTAGTAAAAAATTTAACCCGAGTAGAAAAGAGATCAGAGTCCCAGAGTAAAGGTCGAGGAGTAAAAGATCCTAATACCACCCAATTGGCAACGTGGGCCCGTAAGCCACACGACCAAGTTAGTAAATTAGTTTTTGGACCACTAGACTCAACTTCGGCCAAGGAGTTGGGAAGGGGGGTTCCTACAGTCAGTCGGCTCTGATACCAACTTGTGACGCCCTCGGCTCGATCGTGCACTAATCATACACGCAAATGCACACGATCAAGCCTAAGGACTCACGGGAAGATATCACAACACAACTCTAAAACATAAATAAAGTCATACAAGCTTTATATTACAAGCCAGGGGCCTCGAAGGCTCGAACACATAAGCTCGCATACAAGCGTCAGCGGAAGCATCAGATATCTGAGTACAGATATAACAGAAAACACAGAAAGGCCCTTAGAAGGCAGGGCAAAGAAAATACTACGATCGAAAGGCGCAGGCCTCCTGCCTGGGACCCTCCGATCCTACTCCTGGTCGTCGGCCAGCTCATAGAAGTAACCACCCTCAGGGTAGTAGTAGCGATCGTCGGCGGGGGTAGCTGTATCCGGGGCTCCGTCATCTGGTTGCATCAAAAGGGATATGGGGGAAAAAGAAAGCAAAGCAACCGTGAGTACTCATCCGAAGTACTCAGCAAGCAAGGATCTACACTACATATGCAACATTATCAAAGGAAGGCTGTATATGTGGACTGGGCTGCAAAAATGCCAGAATAGAGAGAAGGCCTAGTCCTATCGGAGACTAGCATCTTCAGAGGTCTTGCAGCATTAGAAGAGTGTAGATTAGTACCGCATAAAGTAATAGTATCATTAAGTCTCATCCTCACCCAGAGATCCTTTCTCGACTCCCTGCGAGAAAGCAATCCCAGAGCCATATATCCAGGTATCATCTCACGGTCTAGTTGTGTCGATCGTGATACAACTCCGAGTGTCCTTTACCGTAGGACCGGCTATCGATAGAAGTTTTCTTCCCTGCAGGGGTGCACCAACTTACCCACCACGCTCGCTTAACTCCGGTCGTACATACTTTTCCGGGTCATGCCCGGCCTCGGCCAAACGATACACCGCAACCCTACCTACAGCTCAGCAGAGAGGTCCCCGTCGGTCTACATCCTAAGCGCAAGGGGGTCTTGGCCATCGCCCCTCGCCCTCCGGGTCGTTGCATGCCGGGCGAACCAGGCTCCACCCCTCAGGATGGTGCCGGCCCAGCCCGGCTGCAGTGCTGAACTGGACGTCTGACAGAGCTTTCGGCTGATGCTATGATGCAGAACGCCCATACTATGCCCACGTGATGGTTAGTGCTATCAGGCTAGAGGCCCTCTCGGATCAAATATCAAAATCGTTAGTGGACTAGGGGCTTGCGGTAACGAGCAGAGACTCGCGATCGATGTGACCCCGTCGCCCCGTCTCGAGGACTTGCGGCAAGGGCCAAGAATGCTTGGCCACGCCTCGTATTCATCACTCGGGCACCATCCAGGCAACCCGTCTTCACATCACACGCGGGTACCCCTCAGGGTCGACCCGCCTTTCCAAGTAATAGTAGTACAGTCCAAGTATCAGTGTGTCCATAACATCAGGGGAATCCGATGTATCACCCTTGTTGAATTCCCACTCGATGTATCCGTCAAGGTGAACTCGGAGGCATCACCCTCGATGGGTTCACACTTGATGTGTTGTACGACAGCGTCGTTATCGGAAGTGGAGAAGGAGGATTCACCCTCAATGACCACGACCAAATAGCTACTCTACAGAGTTAACATCAGAAGTGCTACACGAGGTATCACCCTCGGCACTCGATAGTAACCCAGTAGTGTCGTACAACTAAGGGGGTGATGTGCGGTTCCGGGGCCTCGTCTTCGATCCCGCTGTGAGGCTCGGGGTCAACGGTTGCCGTGGCGGTGCGAGAAGAACGGCGACGACATGCGGCGGCAGAAGGGAAAGGAAGAGGGGAGATAGAGAGAGTGGCGAGAGGAGAGCCAGGGGGCGCAGGGAGGGGCCCTTATCCCTCCACAGCGGGCGCGGGGCTCGCTGTCGAGCGGAGCGAGGGGGGGGGCAGGGCGGCGTGTGCGCGCGAGCTGACAGCGAGAGGGGGATGAGCAGGAGGTTAGGGACGAGCGAGGGGGAAGTGGGCTAGGTCTCCCTGTAGACTAGAGCCCAGGTGGTGGTGGGCTCTTTTCTATTTCTGTTTGTTTTCCTTTTCTGTTTTTCTTTTGTTTCTGTTTTGTTTTAACTTTTGCCTTTTGTTTTTATTTCAAACCACTTTTGTAAAATATGAGACTAGCCCAAATAAATATGGTGCATTATAAGCCACTGCAATATAATGGTTTTGAGTCCAAAGGTTTTCATTTGGGATTTTATTTAATTAAAAAGGTATGAAATAGTGTTGTTTTACTGCTGTTTGAGTCAGTTGATTAATTTAGTGAATGTTGGTTATGATTTTAGAATTGTCTGTGGATTATTTGCCATTTAATGAACATTTTAGTTTCTGGGTTTGGACAACTTTTATTTTCACTTTAAGTTTGAATTTCCATTTGAATTTGAATTTGGAAAGGGATATGTTACTAATGATGAGTAAGCACTGTTGATCATGATGACATGGCATAATCAAAAGGGTGATCACTGTAGCTTAATACATGGGGTGTTACATTGTGTCCCTTCAATAGTCACATCTCCCGCAGTGAATGAATGGATAGTGTTTTTTCGTTTTCTACCATTCGCCACCCGATGATAAAAGGCAGTATTTCGGTCTCCTTTGAGCAACCATCGCTCATTGGAGTGTTGTAACCAGAAAAGTTCTTCCATGACCAGGAGCTCATTGAGTTCTAAGTTAAGGGCTGTTCTTTTTTCATATAATTCTGGGTCAAGGGGTCCATTTTCCTCCAGCCTCTCAGTCTCTTCTAATTCACCTTTGATGCATTTTTTCTCTTCTTGGCATGCCCAAAGGAACGGGAGCCCCATCCTTTGAAGTATTTCTTGATCCGTTTGAGTTTTATGTTAATAACATCAATAGGATCAACCGCGGAGACAGGTTGCTCCCAATTTTTTTTGGCTTTGATGTAGAATTCCTCATTTTTTAGCCAGCTCAACACGAATCTGAATTCACGTTGATGGGAAGGGTTTGTTTTCTCATTCCCCGAGGTCAGGAGCAGCGGATTGTGGTCCGAGACATCCCTTACCAGTTTACGAACTGTGACTAAAGGAAACATGTCTTACCATTCGAAGCTCATAAGGATTCGATCCAATTTTTCCAAAGTGGGATGTTTCTGTTTATTGGTCCAGGTATATTTACCACCTCCCATATGAATCTCTCTTAATTTTAGAGACTGGATAACAGAATTAAACTGATCAACAAAATGCGATTGAACCGTATTTTTGTTTTTCTCTCCGCTATCACGCAAGATATTAAAGTCTTCGCCCACTATATAGGGGACATGAATTTGGGAGCAGACAGATATTAGCTCTGCCAGAAATTCATCTTCCCTCTCATCTTGAGCCGCTCCATATACTACTATGAGAGCCCAAACACATTTACGTTTTATATCATAAATGTTAGCCTAAAGCAGGAAACTCCCAACTACCCAAGAGATAATCTCGAGGGTTTCTTTTTTAACTCCACACAGGATACCACCCGACTTACCAATGGAAGGAAGCCAATTCCAGTTAAATCTGTCAGAGGGATCTATCTTCCTAATGAACTTAGGAGGAAATTTCTTTTTCATAGTTTCCTGAAGTCCTATAAAATCCAGGGAATGATCTTTAATAAGGTCTGAGAAGCAGGTAGTCATTCCTCTTTTACCTGCCCCCCTACAATTCCAGAATAGGCCATTCATTTAATCACTTTATTTTTTTTCCTCTTGGCAACCATACTAGGAGGCAGAGTATGGTTACCTTTCTTCTCATTCAAGGAAACATTGTTTTTTTACTTCTAGTGACAGGTTTGGAGATAACCACATTCACTCTTTTCTCCCTCTTTTTTCTAGACTTAACAACAGTAAAATTTTCCTCCTCTAAGTCATTTTCCTCACCCCATTTCAAACTTAATGGGGTTTGATCTCCTTTAGCATTAGTTAGAACCATATGTTTTTCAATCACATCAGGGTGGCTATTCTTTTCTTTGAGGGATTCTATATTACGGCATTTTTCAAGCTCCCTAAGTACATCAATAGTAGCAAAATCAGTATCTGGTATGTTAACTCCCATTTTAACAGCCCTAAGAATTAGCATAGGATTATCTAGAGCATTAAAAGAATTGGGGCTTTTGGATATACCTTCCATATCCCTTTTCTTCACCACAGCCGCAGCCTTGTCGTCCACCTCTCCAGTTTGCTCTGCACATTACGAAGGCTAAAGCGCAGATTTTCCTCAGTAACCAAAGGAGGAGTGGGGATCACCTCAACTCCCACATTTTCTTCAGGCGACACCACTCTGTAATCATTGTTTCCAGTCAAAGCAGGTTCATCATAGTCGGTTATCTCCATCACCTGTGGAGATGATCTCACAACATCAGAATAGGTCTTTTTTCCACCGCTGTAAACCAAGCAGTGTTTAGTTTTCTTATCATCACTAAGGGTACTTACTTTTTCCTCATCAGATCTCTGATCTTGAGCCATGGACTCAATAAGAAGAGTGGTATGCAGTGAGTCATCCGACTCCACGCTCTCTTGTGACTCCCGAATGGGGTCCCGCTTCTCTCCCTGGGGAATGGGGGATAAGTTCCGCCCAAGCCCAGTAGAGGAGCTGCCCAGCTTAGCTCCGGAAGTCACCTGTGTTGTTGCATTTTTTGTTGTATTCTCATCAGGGTTCTGTGAAGCCCTAACAGTGTACTTCTCCCTATCAGGATCCCTCACCAAAATCTGTTCAACCTCATAAAAGAAATCATAGAAATGTCCCCCAAGGACTGCCTCAGCAATGGTGGGTATCTCATCAACATTGCGGCACCCCATTCTAACACGAACAGAACTGGGGCGATGTAACGTAGCGACATCAATTTCCAAGAGAACACCAACCAGAGAGGTGACATAAGCCAAGTTTCTTTCACTTCTTTTATCCAGGGGAACATTACTTACTTTAACCCAGGCAGTTTCCATAACTCCTTTAGATCCAACCGCCGACGACCACTGCGTGGCGTGGATCACAGCACCACTTTTCTTAAGAGTGACTCTACCCACATAACAAATTTGGGCCATCACTCTAGGATTAGGAAATCTCACCACAAACACCCCCGGGCCGATCGCATGAGCAGAACAGCGCCAGCCCGTGGCCAGGTAATCACTAAGGTCAAGTTCCATCTGACGAGTGGATGTCTCCCCCTCAATGATAGTAACTACGATGCTATTGGATCTCTCTTTCATCTGACTAGCAGTGCAAGAATCATGAATATAATAGAACCCATGTCCTTTAGATTGGAAGGCACACATGGGGGCAATGCACTCCCAAGGAAGGAATTCCACACAAACAGAAGCTAGATGACCAAGTTTATTGCATCTCTCGCAAAAGGCTTGTGGACAACGAGCAGGAGGATGTTCAAGAGACTTGCAAATAGGGCATGGATCTGGGTTTTTGGAAGGAGGCACCTGATTTTGCTTTCCATGAGGGCGTTGCTGCTGTGGAGGAGCTTGTTGGCCAGCGCCAGCATCCCCCGAGCCCGATGATGCCTGATTCTTCTGCACCTAGGTCCCTCCATCCTGGATCTCGCGGTGCTTCTGCATCACCGCCTCATCCCACCGGGATGTGCTCCCAGAAGCTGAAGCCACGTTGGACGAAGCAGAGTTGGTACGGTCGCCATCAACGTCGCGCTTCCATGAGAACTTGCTTCGTTCCCCTCCGCGGCCGTTGCCACGGCAAGGATTCCGGCCCATCCCCCGACTTGTCCGGTCCGCTCCGGTCCCATCGCGCCGCTCCCCACGGTAGTGGCGTCCCCCCTCCGCCGCCATGGAAGGGGAAGCAGCTACAGCACCGAACGACCGGGGGTCTCCGCCTACCTTCCCTCTCCACCACCCAAACGACTCTGACGGTCTCAATCTACGGTTTCTCGCCGCCGCCCAGAAGTGGGAAAAGGAAGACTCTAGGTCAAGCACGGGGCGGGGAAGGGGCTTTATACCAGCTGTGCGGTGCTGGTGGGTGAATGAAGGACCGGATCCCCCCTCCCACGTGGCGCGCATCCGCCATTGGTGGGTGGTTGGTGGACCTCGGGCCCGCCTCGTATCGTGTCGACCCACCTGCCTGGCGCCCCGCGCCGTTCCCGTGTGCCGCCCCTCCGTGAGATGCAGTATAGGATCTCGTCGGACTTTGGCTCGTCGCCGGCAGTCGATCGCGTACCTTAGCAAAATGGCACGGGAACGAAATCAGATCACCGATGTCGATGGACTCTGCCGCACGCAGGAAACGCGCATCCACCGTGATCCCCCGCGAGTCCATGAGAACCAGGCGGAGGGCATCCCGGCGCAGTAGGAGCACGCCGTCGTCGAACGCGAGCGTGCGCGCCATGAGATCGGCGGCGAAGGACACCCGCCATCGCACATCTGCGTCGCCGCTAGCGGTGCCGCTCCGACTCGGATATGACGGACGGCTCCACCTCCAGCTTCGACGACGACGTGCCTCCGCACGCCGACGCCAACGTGGAGTAGGGGCACAGCCGCGCCGACGACCGGAAGGGGAAGAGTTCGGCTAGGAAATGGTGATTTCCTCCGCCCTTCGCCCTTGTGTTTATATTTTAACTATGTTTTAATTAGTTTGTAGTATGAATTTGCACTATCCGCCATTGAACTCCGACAAACTATGCTCCTTTTGTCCGGCGATGAAATGGTGATCTAATGGACTGCATGTGATGATCGTCTTTTACGTAGTGTTGTATGCTTTTGTATGATTTTGAGGTTTCAGATATGAAGGATGCGGGTATACAAGCCAACAAATAAGACGTGCCCAGTCAGTGCACACGGACGCACCCAGATGCGTCTGCTGGCGTTTGAGGGCCTAGATTTGACCATCGTGATTGTAGATGCTCTTAGATCAGCGGGGGACGAGGGGAGTGCATGCATGGACGTGCATCCAAAGCTCCAAGATGAGTAAACAACATTCCTGACCATGGTGGATCACATGCATTCGCTAAGCGCAGCGAATGGCGGGATCGGCTGAAGATCCACTTTCATTTCCTCCGCAGTAAACTCGTCTCAAAGTACCCGGAAGATCACATGCGTGGTTGTATTAGCTTAAGCGCGTACTCCATGTATTATTATCTCAAAAATAACTGTGTAAGATCTACAGGCGGAATTGATTAATGAGCCACTACATGCCTGCAACCCCATCCATGACATCACAAAAATTGTACTACTACCGGAGTTCAACTACTAACTGATCCGCTTTACAATAACAAAGTGACGAAAAGTTTTCTGCCCTACCTAAGCATTTACACCCTACGTACGTACACCTTACAAAACCGTCTTGCTGGCCGGCTTAGGTCCAACGGCGGAGATTAACGCCGACGTCTTCTCGTGGAGAACGCGCACCACGTCCGTCATGGAGGGCCGGAGCCCAGAGCTGACGTTGATGCACTGCAGCGCAAGCGCCGCCACGGTCACGGCCTCCTCGCGATCGTACGCGTCTCCCAACCGCCGGTCCACCACGTCGGCCACTTTGCCCTCGCTGACCACGGGCGCCACGGTGACGGTGAGCCGGCAACCCGTGTCCGCGCAGATGGCCTCCCGCCCGGTCACGAGCTCCAGCAGCAGCACCCCGAAGCTGTACACGTCGCTTTTCTTGGTGGCCACGCCGGAGCGGAGGAAGTGCGGGTCCACGTACCCCGGGGAGCCCATGACGTGGCGCGCCGATGCCCTGGCCGCGGCGGGGAGGACCGCGGCGGAGAAGCCGACGTGGGCGAAGCCGAAGTCGCAGAGCTTGACATCCATGTTGGCGTCGAGCAGGACGTTGGACGCCTTGACGTCGCCGTGGATGACCGCGGGGTCCTGGCTCTCGTGGAGGTACTCCAGCGCCATCGCCACCTGGAACGCGACGGCCATCCGCCGCGCCCACGGCAGCGCCGCCCGCTTCTGGCCGCTCCGGTGGAGCCTCTCGTGCAGGTCGCCGTTGGGGGCGTACTCGAACACCAAGACGCCTTCCTCTGCACGCGGGAAAGAAACAAGATCAGCGCTCCAGCCAGAACTCGATTGCCTCGTTGGTAACGTGGATGAGTTGACCAAGAAACGAAGGCTGATCGTGGGTGTGTACCTCGTTCGTCGCAGTAGCCGAGCAGGCGGACGATGTGGGGATGGCGCACGGACATGAGCACGTCGAGCTCCTGGCGGAAGACGCGGTGGAGGCGCTCGCTGCTCCGCTGCACCTTGACGGCGCCGAGGCGGGAGGAGGTGAGCGACGCCAGGTACACCGTGCTGAACCCGCCCTGGCCGATCACGCGGGACGAGAAGCCGCCGGTGACCGACTCGACCTCGGCCCACTCGAGCCGCCTCGCCCGCCCGCTCCTGCCGGACGCCGACGCGCCGCTGGGCTCCGTCGAGACGCGGGAGTCCGGCCGGCCCGCGTCATGCGTGTCGGGCTCGCCGCGGCGGAGGCAATAATCCAACAGGCCGCACCCGTTCCACATTGCGCGCAGCACACCGCGGCAACACACACACCGTGCGTGCCCGAGGAGCGTCGTTGATGGAGATAGCTACTGCCTACTGGAATAGATCGAAGAGGCTCTCCTCCCGTCGCTGTTCTTGCTAGGTAGGAGTGCGTATTTTTCTCTCTGGCTGCGCTCGGGAGATGCCTGCGCGAGAGGGCCCGGTCAAAGAATGGGCACTGGAGTCCGTTGTTATAGTGGGGCTCCACTAATCATTGTGCGTAAAGAAAGGTTCAGGCTGCTTTGAGATGTGTGACGCCTCTGCAGCCCTGCGCACTACTCCTATCGTCATACAGTACTCCTCCTCCCCTGCATTTATCAGCATGTGTGTTTTCACAAATAATTAAGAAAACATTCTCGAATTCCTGATTGGACTGTTGAGAGGTGCAGCGAGGGAGGTCCCTTAATTTCGACAGGTATTTCCATCTGTCAACAGTGGGCACGCACGCACTAGATCGGACG
Organism: Thinopyrum elongatum; assembly: GCA_011799875.1. Classification (NCBI taxonomy): domain Eukaryota; kingdom Viridiplantae; phylum Streptophyta; class Magnoliopsida; order Poales; family Poaceae; genus Thinopyrum; species Thinopyrum elongatum. The sequence goes on from CM022302.1 coordinate 378,636,107, forward strand.
CACGGAGCGTGACGTCCTACCGGCTAACCGGCACCAAGTGGCGGGACCTTTTCCTCGTGTAGTGTAATGGCCTGTTTCATTAACAAAACATTTCCGATGGGATCCCAGGGCAAGTGTGCTTATACTGTACTGATAAAATCCCAAACGGAGATGTCCGAGTTGTGGAGCAGACAAGAGCAACGGCCAATGGGAATTCGACTTTCAACGGACGTGCTTGTTTACTGCGCTGCAAAAGGCACATACCGTTGTGCGGCCACATGGCACTGTGAACCCACTAGCCAGATCCTAATCCTACTTGTTGCCCATTACTACTAGCACTGTATGTCTGTCGATGGATTTACTGCGCACCAGAGGGCCAGCCCTGGAGTAATGCAGGTCCTGCTACTACTGTCCATAGATTTCTGCTTTTTCACAGTGGAGCACTGCAGTATGCATTGCATCTTAATCCTGCCCAACGACTACTGTGTTAAAACTATACATTTCAGTTTTCAGAAACGATGGGCATACGCGTGTATGTATGAACACCGCCAGACCAAGCACATGCGGGCCCGAGCACGCGCTTCAGATGTTGACTAGCCAAGGCACAGATCCATGACTGTGGAAGAGCTCGGAGCCTTAGAGCATCTACGCCCGTACTCGACAAATACGGCACCCTAAACGCCCCGCGGGCACGCTCACCCCCGTACGCCGACAGTGATCGCCCAGTCCTTAAATAGATGCGTCCACAACCACGTGTCTCATATTTCACACACTATTTTAGGACAGTATGAAAAACCAGACTGAACGAGGAGGACGTGACCTTAGGACCCCCACGTCGCTCCCACCGGGCGACTCGGGGGAGACAAGACCACGCCGCCGGTCCCCCACCAATCGGCGCCCTCCTCTCCGCCGCTGCCGCCGGCTTGGCCGCAGTGGCGGCGGCCCCCGTCTCCGAAGGGGGCTTGGGGAGACCCGTGGTGGACGTATGGGGCGCGGGCGCGAGGTGTGTCGCTCGCGGCAGCGGGGGAGCGCGGGCTGCGGCCCAGCTGGATGCGTGGCCGGCGGCGGCCGACGCGGATGGGCCGGATCCGCTCGTCTTCGGGTCCTGGTGCGTGGTGGATGGTGCGGGAGCGGTGGTGCTTTGTGGGTGGCTGCGTCCCGTCGGTGGATCTGGCCGGTGCGCCTAGATCCGTGCGCGCGGCCGGCCACGGGCTCCGCCGCGGGGTTGTGTGGCTGCTTTGTCTTGCTGCGCGCGGCCGGGGGCTGGCCTTGGTGCTCGCCGACCAGACGGGCCGGGGATCCAGACGCGACGCTTCCATTTTGGCGCCTCGAGGCGCGGTGGTGGCTGTTGCTCAGCAGCGAGGTGGCAGCTCGCTACTGGGAGCTTAGGCTGGGTGAAGCAGACGGAGGGTTGGGCGTGGAAGGACGGCTTCTTGCTCTGTGTGCATCGGATCTGGTCTCCGGCGGGCGCACAGTGGCGTGCGTGGTGCGTGTCAGCGCGACCGATGTATGGCTGCAGCTCAGAACCATGGTGGTTCTTGGCCTCGGGCAGTGTTCCTCTGCTCTTTGTCGACATGGTGCTCGGCAAGGCACAGCGGCTCGCGCTGCGTCCGGTGGCCCTGCGTCCGGTCGGCCAATGGTGGATCTGGCGTCTAGTGCTGAAGTTTGGCTGTCGGTGGTCACCGTGAGGTGCAGTTGGTTGCGGCAGCTCCTGGTGCTTCTTCGTCAATGAATGGGCTCGATGCGGTGGTCTGGATCGGGCTATGTGCGGTGGCGGCACTGCAATGGCCCTTCGTGGTGGTGCAGGTGAGCAACCCTTGTCACTCAACCGGTGCGTCGAGAGGTTGTCTGATCAACTTTGGGCGAAAGCCTTGCTCCACCTAGAGCCGACGGCGGCGACGCCTGCGGGCGCCGCTAACCTCCTTGGAGGCGTCGTTGTATTTGTTGTTTGCACCCTCCTCATCGAGACCCCGGGGAAAACCCCTAGTCCAGGTCCTCCTGTACGGATGATGGCGGTGCAACCAGTGTCGTGGCCCTTCTTGAAGGCATCATCTTTGGGGTCAACATGGTTGTTGTGTGGGTGTTGCTTGCTGCCGGAATGTTGGTGGTGGTGGTGCGGCCGGTTGGGGTCGACGGTGGTTTGTGTTGCTGCTGCCCTGCTTCCTATGTGTTCGTCTTCGGTGGTGTTCCCAGGTATCGACCATGTTGCTGTGCATGTTCAAGTACCTCCCTTGGTGGCCATTGTGGTGCAGTGAGCCTAGTGCTCTTGGTGTCGTTCCGGTTCATCTTTGCTCTTCGATGACGCAACATGCCTCCCCAACTTGCTAATCGTTTCGGATTCTCGTGACGGAGCTCCCAATCAAGGTTCGTGTTGTCACTCGTTGGTTGTGGTTGCTCCTGAGTTGTGTCGTGAGGTTCGGTTTGCACGCCGGTTCGGTGCGTTAGGTTACTTGCTTAGTTTTGGTATTGTGATCCCTCCACAACACCCCACATCTACTTGTGCCTCCCGTGGTGTTGGTCCTTCGGTCTGCTAGCTAAGTCAGACCATGTCCTGGGCGTCCTTTTTTCTCATCTTCTGTAACTTTGTTAGTTGTACGGTTTTCGGCCCGGTTTTCCTCATAAACGGGGTCAATTTGTTTAGGTTTTCGATCCGGTTTTCCTTATAAACTGGATCAGCCAAAGTTTAAGAGGTGACTCTTGGCTTAGGCTGCTTTTTGAGCAATATATTCAGGTGGGGAGGCCCTCCCCCCCGTGACCGTTCAAAAAAAAAATTTAGGACAGTATAATCGAGCCTAAACAGAGCCCTCTCACGTCATCAGATGTCTGGACCGTCCATTTTCCTGGTCAAACCGTTTTAGGCCGTCGGATCTGACGTATATGCTAGGTTTTCCATCTCGTGGGCTGGCTGTCCTAAGGACGCTACTCGCGGAAAAAACGTAGTGTTTTTGTTGATCGGGCCGTTGGGCCGAAGGGACTGGCACCTTGGGCAGCGAGGCTGACGGTTCTGACGCGGCATTTTGTATTCTCCTCTGACCTCTCATCTCTCCTCCACCGTCGTGATCCTCTCCAGCTTGCTGCCCCTCGTCGATTCCGTGTGGAAGGACACCTCTGCGTTCGACATTAAAACGGCTGAAGGGAACAACCTATTACGCAGCGATGGCTGCTGAGTGTTCGCCTGGTTCCCATGGGCAGCGAGGTTTCGGGCGTTCTCAATCCGTACCCCGCGACCGAAGATCCCCCGCTGCTGCGGCGCTACCCTCCTTCCACATCGCCGGATGACGTCGCCCATCCCGTGCGGCAAAGATCCCCTACCACTGCGTTTAGATTATTTTTGACCTCCCCTTCATTATGGACGCTTTGTCGTCTCTAATGGTTCCAAGGGGTGTGGACTGCTGCAGAGAGAAAAATAGAAGGAGATGCCTCGACGGCGACGGTGATAAGGTCCATGGAGAACGCCGATGTATCGGGATTCCCGGTGAAACCGGTGCTCAGGTGAGATGCAACTCCCCGTAATCCCCGGTAGATCGCTTTCAATCCCTTTTTGTTTCGTCCTTGTTGATCTCCGGCGTGCACTATGGGTAGACTGCCTATCTTCCATGAAGCGGTCCAGCGTGCGCGAGCAAATCTGGATGGCGGGAGCGAAGTGGGTAGTCGTCGGGAAGAGTTAGCTCCAGAATCGTCAGTGGTGGCGCTTGTTCGTGGGGCCAGGTTGTTGAACGTAATGCAAACTACAACGAAAAGGCGCCGACGGAATCAGGTGAATCCGCTATGAAGCCGGATATGAGAGCTGTGGTTGGATTAAGAGGTAATTAGTTTACTTTGGTAAAGAACTAGAATTGTTCGTCCGTTGGCATGTGCCTGAATGTTCTTTAAATTCCGGAACTAAATCATAGTGTAGTGTGAAATTGGTGATGTTTAAGCTGTAAGACTGGCCATAGTGGGAGTAACTTCAAGAGTAACATCGGGTCCAACTCAGCAAATTTGCCTATGTGTCAATGAGTTAACGAGGAGAGAGATAGATTGAGCAACTTAGCTAGTTACGGTAACATCACATATTCTAATACAATATGAGTCTATAACCTAATAAACGTGACATCACACATATGTTACTACCCACTATGGTAGTAACATAGCCTAGGGTAGCGTATATGTTATTAGTGTAAGTTACTCTTAACTATGGCTAGTCTAGTTACTCTCAACTATGGCTAGTCTAATACATGCAGAGTAGTTGAACAAGGGGGTTACTTTAGCTGAAGGAATGAAGCATTGTACAGTGCTGTGGGAGTGCATCTGGATTAGGCCATCAATTCATGATTTTTGAATGTGCCATGCTTGCCGTTTCATTTTATATTTTTGGGGTCTGCCATGGCACAGCAGGGGGTGCTGACTTTCTCTCAGATGAGTTTGATTTCCTACGTTATTGATAATGCAATGAAACCAAAATGTTCGCACTCTATTTTTGCCTCTGATATTTCAGTTGATTTCAATCGTTAAGCGTTTCATGAAGAAGCAAAACTTTATGGAAACCAAAATGCAGGTATGCCCATAGAATTAACATAATTTGTAGAGTTCTCTTATTGTGTTTGTGTGACAGAATCTGTGCTGCCGACTTATCTCCGTTGGGAAATCTTAGCATTGTCTGCGCAAGAAATTGGCATAATAATCGCCTCTGTGAAATTTTATAGTGCAAACCATGAGAATGGCATTTTGGCCGACTTTTTGAAAAATTCAAAATACAAAAATTTTGGTTTAAAAAAACCTGATTTTTTTGTACAAGTAAACAAGGATGTGAAGCGTATGTGTGTAAAATTTCAGGATGAAATACGTTGAAATACGATCCGTACAAAAAAGACAAATTCATTGTCTGAGAGGATGAATAGTATCATGTGTTAAAAAGTCCTAGATTTGTCTTTTTTGCACAACTCTCATTTCAACATATTTCGTCCTAAAAATTTACGCACTTGTGCACTATGCCTCCAAAAACAGTTTCCATGCAAAAGCATATACTCCCTCTGTCCCATAATATAAGAACTTTTAACAAACTATGTTAGCTCAAAAAACATTTTTATATTATGAGACGGAGGGAGTACTATATAACCTAAGTTGTCTAATTGCACAAGTTTACTCGATGGATGGCTCTGGTATTATGTGGCATAAATAAAAGCAATGTTCACTAAACTTTTACTCATAGAGTGAACGCTTTCTATGTAGGCGAAATAAACAAATCTGAAACTTCCTTACTCATGAATTTTAATAGTTGGCCCATCTAAGTTGTCCTATTATTTTCCACACTATCTTCTACCGCTGGAAACAACGTCTCAAGTAACCGTTGAACCATTATGAACTAATCTACAGTCCCAAATATGAAGCATAATTTCCTTTTAATATTTTAGTTATCTACCCCGTCACTTGTGAGGAGTTGGTGATAGAGGCTTGTGCGAGAGGCACCACTACGGCGTCGCCAATTTGCAGCCGCCGCCCCTATAGCATCCGTCGTTAGCCTCTGCCCCTAGCCTCCCCTCCTTGCGCTGCCAGCCACCCCGGCCGCGGCGGCCACATCCCTCTTCCCATCGCCGGTTACTCGACACCCACTCTAGCCCACCTTTACCGTACCATTGCCCCCGGCCATGTCTCTATGAGATCTCAAGTTTGAAAGGCGCCAATCCTTTGCAGAGGAAGTTTGGAGGAAATGGGGCGTCCCCATCAACTTTGAAGAAGACAGTGACCAACAAGAATTCCTTCTGGTGGCTGAATTTACCAGACCATGGATCAAGCTTTCAGAGGAATCAGTAGCTGTCATCCTCTTGTCTTGTTTTTGTGGTCGAGCATCGATGTTCAAAGTTAAGCTTCTCCAAAATTGGTCATTTAAGTTCTCTGTTTCATCCAAAGAAGTAGGTTTCTCCATTATCAAAGAAGGTAACATTTCACTTCCTGAGCTGAATGTCAATTTCCTTCTATGGGGCAGTGGAGGACCCAATTCTTCTTGGGAGTTGGATCAATATCTCCAAGAAAAAGAAGATGAGTGGACGCACATTTTCTGTAGGCATCCTAGAAAATCCTACCTGCAAGCTCTTAGATCTCCAGCTCGCTATGTGCAACATGATCCCAATCCATTCAGATCCCATCATCAACCTTCAAATTTGCATCATGCCTTTGAGCGCGATCTCCGCGTTGATTCTGCAGCAGTTATTACTCCAGAGGCGGGAGATCAGGGTATTCAAAGAGGGTGTTTCAATTCTCAGCAATCTAATAGCCCTTTCTGCGTTCGTTGTCTGGCCACTGACCATTTTAGGCCCAACTGCACTAATCGAATCAAATGTTGGGCCTGCAAGAGATGGGGCCACATCGCCAGAGATTGCTATTTCTCCTCTCAGCCCAATGAACCAGCTGAGCCCAACTTGGGTCGTAACACTCCCAGGCCTACCTCTCCAACTTCCACCAAACCACCTGAGCCCATTAGGACATTACTACTTCCAGTCAAGAACGCAAGGCAAGAGACCACTGTTCACGCGATTGAGACCAATCTGTCCTTTATTCCAGCTACCAAACAAGGCAACCACATAAACGCCTTGATTTCTTACCCTGCTGCTGGCTCCGGCGCAATAGCTGCCTCTGTTCACCCCGTCTCACATCACCTCCAATGCTCTGTTCTTCCCCATTCCACAAACCCTCACTCCAACCCCACAACCCGTGCCACCAACCTTCAGCTAGCTACCATGGCCACCTTCCCTTTCGACCCATCGCCGTTCATCCCTCGGAACTTCCAGAGCATTGTTGTCCGGCTAGGGTTCGGGTTCTTGCGGGAGCAGTCCTAGCTACGCACGAAGAATGGGTGATTGCTGTAACACCCCCAGTGGTTAGCTACAGTAATCCCCTTTTGAGTGTGCCATGTCATCATGATCAACAGTGCTTAATCATCATTAGTAACATATCCCTTTTCAAATCCAAATTCAAATGGAAATTCAAAATGAAAGTGCAAATAAAAGTTGTTCAAATCCAGGAACTAAAATGTCCATCATGTTGCAAATATTCCCAAGGCATTTATAAAAATAGCAGCAACATTAATTAAATTAATTAAGTAACTCTAACAACAAGAAACAGTAGCAAAACAAAATTATTTAATCCATTTTCATTTATTTAAAATCCAAATAAAATTCATTTGCCTCCAAACCTTTTTATAACAGAGCTAGAAATTGCACTATAAATTTGTGGCTAGTTCACATATTTTACAAAACTATCTTGTGGCCACACCTATTGCAAAAGAGAAAACAAAATAGAAAAAAAAAACAGAAAAGCAAATAAGAAAAAGATAAAGGCCTGAGGCACTGGACTAGGTCCACAGTGCGGCCTGGCCCGTCTGGCGCCTCTCCCCTAACCTCCCGCCTGTCTCCCCTCGTTGTCGCTCGCATCGAGCTCGCCGCGCCTGGCCCTCCCTCTCCTCCTGTCGACAGCGCGTCGCCGCTTTTGTCTGTGGGTAGTTAAGGCTGTCCCGGACCCTCCTGGCTCCCTCTCTGCCTCACACCTCCTTTCTCTCAATCGCCCCCTCCATTTTTGCGTCGTCCGAGCGCCGCCATGGCCTCGCCTCACTGACCCGCACGGCCCCGTCGCCCCCGCGCTCCGTCTGGCTGGCCGGAAAGCCCCGCCGTGCTCGTCCTAGTCGTCTCCATCACAGGCCGGAGGCCGCCGAGCCCCTGCGACGCCTCCCTCCGCCATTCCCCTCGTCGGACGCCGCCGCTGCCCCGTCGATCTCCGCCATCACCAGAGCTACCGCGAGCCCGCTGCCCTCCACGACCGGATCCCAGTGAGCAAGCGCCTCCCCCTCGACCCCTTCCCCCTTCATTCCCCGTGCCGTAGCCGTCCCGCCGCCGTGCCGAGCTCTGCCCTCCGCCATGGCCGGTGGGCAGCGCGCTCTTGTGCCTCTCGGGCTCGTCCGAGGCCGCCGTCGCGCTCGTAGTGCTGCGTAGGTATTGCCTGCGCGTGTAGTTCGTCGAACGCGCGACCGTAGCGCCATCTCCGTCGAGGCCCGAAAGTCACCGCCGTTTGACCTCGTCGTCGGGCTCAACTCCGGCCACCCCCGCCACCGTGCTCCCCACCATCGGACGCGGCGTGGAGAGGTCGTTCCAGGGCACCCAGCCGCGCTCAAAACCATGCCCCACAGCTCAAACCCGAGCTCGCCGGATTTCGTCGCCGTTGCGCGAGCTCGCCGGCGTGCTCCGGTGCCGGCGCTGACCTGGCCAGCCGGGCCCCACCGCTAGTGCCACTGACTGCGGGCCCCGTTGACCTGGGTCAACTGCTAATGTGGCACTGTGGCCCACTGACATGCGGGCCCCACCCCATTTAAATGTTTTAAAATAAATTGATAAAAGTTAATTAACCTATTAATCCTAATTAAGTTAATTAATTAGCTAGTCTGACACTGACAGTAGGCCCCACTAGCTAATTAACCCATTTAGTTAAAATTAACCCTGTCTAATTAACTAAGCCACTGACATGTGGGGCCCACCTGTCAGGTTTGACTCTAGTCAGCCAGAGTTGACCGCTGATGTCACCTCTACGTCATGCTGACGTCAGCCTTTACTATTTTGGATAATTCAAAATTAAATAATTAATTAGATTCTAGAAAATGAATAAAACTTTGAAAAATCATATAAAATAATCCGTAGCTCAGATCGAAAAACTTTGTACATGAAAGTTGCTCAAAACGACGAGACGAATCCGAATACACGGTCCGTTTGTCCGTCACACGTTCCTAACTATCCGAACATGGAACCGTTCCCCTCCGGTCATCTGTCTAACAAATGTTCGGAACCGGGAAAACATTCCCGGATGGATTCCCCCTTCCCCGGTGACGTGCAACCATACGTTAGGACACACCCGGCACTGCATCTTGTCATGTCGTACATTGTGTTGCTCATGTTTGCTGTGTATTTATACTGTTTCCTCCCCCTCTTCTCTCTCGGTAGACCTCGACACCGACGTCGTCCCCGAGCCCGACGCAACTCAGGACCCCGACGCCACCGTTGACGACCTTGCCCTTGCCGCCGAGCAACCAGGCAAGCACCCCCCCTTTGAGCATACTGATATTGCCTATTCTTTCTCTCTCATGCTTGCATTAGAATTGCTACTGCTACTGCTTTACCTATTCTGATGCATAGCCTGTTTATTGTAACCTGCTGTTGATAATTACCTGCATATTCTAAACTGCTTAGTATAGGATGGGTAGAGACCTATCAGTGACCCCACTTATCCTGATTGCCCCGCTGGATTATCCGAAGACCCGATCAACGGGATTGAAGACTAGACCCCGGCACCGCACATCACCCCCCTTAGTTGTAACGACACTGCAGCGTTACTATCGAGTGCCGAGGGTGATACCTCGTGTAGCACTTCTGATGTTAACTCTGTAGAGTAGCTAATCGGTCATGGTCATCGATGGTGATTCCTCCTTCACCGCTTCCGATAACGACGCCGTCGTACAACACCTCAAGTGTGAACCCAGCGAGGGTGGTTCCTCCAAGTTCACCTTGACGGATATATCGGGTTGGAATCCAACGAGGGTGATACCTCAGATTTCCCCCTGATGTTATGGACACACGGATATTTGGACTGTACTATTGATGTTTGGAAAGGCGGGTCGACCCTAAGGGGTACCCGCGTGTGATGTGAAGACGGGTTGCCTGTATGGTGCCCGAGTGATGAATACGAGGCATGGCCGGGCATTCTTGGCCCTTGCTGCAAGTCCTCGAGACGGGGCGACGGGGTCACATCGATCATGAGTCTCTGCTCGTTACCGCACCCCCAAGGTACTAACGATTTGGATATTTGATTCGAGTGGGCCTCTGGCCCGATAGCACTAACCATCACATGGGCATAGTATGGGCGTTCCGCATCGTGGCATCAGCCGAAAGTTCTGTCAGACGTCCAGTTCAGCAGTGCGGCATGGAGTGATTGGCGCCATTCCTGACAGAGGTGGTGCTTGGATCTGAGCCATGTGCGCAACAACCCGGAGGGCGAGGGGCGATGGCCCAAGACCCCCTTGCGCTTAGGATGTAGACCGGCGGGGACCTCTCTGCTGAGCTCTAGGTAGGGTTGCGGTGTGTCGTTTGGCCGAGGTCGGGCATGACCCGGAAAAGTGTGTCCGGCCGGAGTTAAGCGAGCGTGGTGGGTAAGTTGGTGCACCCCTGCAGGGAAGAACTAATCTATGCATAGCCGGATCCTCGGTAACAGACACTCGGAGTTGTATCCCGATTGATACAATTAGAATAGGATACTATGGCTCTGGGATTGCTTCTCGCAGGGAGTCGAGAAGGGATCTCCGGACGAGGTTGATGACTGTATGGCTCGGGGATTGTTTTCTCGCAGGGAGTCGAGAAAGGATCTCTGGGTGAGGTTGAGACTTAATGATACTGTTACATTATATTGTACTGTTCTACTCTCTTCTATTGCTGCAAGACCGCTGAAGATGCTAGTCTTCGATAGGACTAGGCTTTCCTCTCTATTCTGGCATTTCTGCAGCCCAGTCCACATATACAACCTTCCTTTGATAATGTTGCATATGTAGTGTAGATCCTTGCTTGCTGAGTACTTCGGATGAGTACTCACGGTTGCTTTGCTTTCTTTTTCCCCATATCCTTTTTGATGCGACCAGATGACGGAGCCCCGGATACAGCTGCCCCCGCCGACGATCGCTACTACTACCCCGAGGGTGGTTATTACTTCGAGCTTGCCGTCGACCAGGAGTATGATCGGAGGGTCCCAGGCAGGAGGCCTGCGCCTTTCGATCATAGTGTTTTTCTTTTGCCCCGCCTTCTAAGGGTCTTTCTGTGCTTTCTTTTATATCTGTACTCAGATATCTGATGCTTCCGCTGACGCTTGTACGCAAGCTTATGTATTCGAGCCCTCGAGGCCCTTGGCTTGTAATATAAAGCTTGTATGATTTTATTTATGTTTTAGAGTTGTGTTGTGATATCTTCCCGTGAGTCCTTAGGCTTGGTCGTATGCATTTGCGTGTATGATTAGTGCACGATTGAGCCGGGGGTGTCACAAGTTGGTATCAGAGCCGACTGCCTGTAGGATCCCCCTTTCCAACTCCTTGGCCGAAGTTGAGTCTAGAGTTCGAAAACTATTTTACTAACATGGCTGTGTGGCTTACGGGCCCACGTCGCCAATTGGGTGGTATTAGGATCTTTTATTCCTCGTATATACTCTAGGACTCTGATCTCTCTTCTATTCGGGTTAAATGATTTTACTAACTTTAAACTCTAGGTTCTCTTAAGTACTTCCTCCCGGAGAGCCCTTACTCCAGATGATTACTTGGTGCACCAGAAGATTCCGAAGATACTCTCTGATGTTCTTTCGAGAACTTGTGCTCATCGGATTTGCAATTCCCTACCACCGAGACATCCCTATGGATAGCTACTTATACTTGCCCTCCATACCTTCATCCTCGATAACTCTTGTTAGTACAAGATACCCTGAACTACTTCCCGCTACTCCGAGAATCCTTTGTGATTACTGCCTTGCAGCTCTTTTCTGCACGATTACACCTATGAATGATTCCTCACACTTATCGAGGATTTGTTCATTCCTAGTTGCTCTTATGTTACACAAAATTCTTTGAAATACTATTCGATCTTTGGAAGATCCTCAACAGCTTATTACTCCTGAATTCCTTGCCTTCCTGCATTATGGATAAATCCATATTTCTAGTAATCTCCGTTGACATCCTCTGTCACTATCATATCGAGTCCCTTGATTCAATATATTGAGAATGCTCGCAATCCTCAATCAGGTCCTAGAATTCATCCTTCTAGCTCAGACGTCATCTTTAACATGAGCTGGATCTCGATCAATAAAATAGCCATCGTTTGTACCCTTAAGCCTACTCTACTTACCCATCCATAATCAGAGTGTTTGCTTCTGATCCCTTGCTTTGGAAATCATAACTCCCTTGCATTTGAGCTTTGAATTAATGCCTTTGCATTGATTCTACTTCTGATTGTGTGCCTATGCTCACGTCAGCTCTGTTATGGACCGTCAGATCCTTTGATGAGTTATCATCCGACAGTGTCCTTAACATAGAAAATCTTGTGAGTTTTCCCCTGTTACATATTGCCTTTGGTAAATTGTATTCTCTGCTTTGCCAACCTTGCTCTTTCCCTAATTCGTGTGAACTCGAAAGTTATGCGAGTCATACTCTTCTGATGCTTCACCGGATAAATCTTCCGCACTACAATTTCTTCGAAAACGAGGAGTAAATGAAAGGTTATGCATCAAAGAAGTGAGAGTCGACCTTGAACCTTTGTGTTCATGCCCATGGACCCGACGTAGAACTTATCATGGAAGCTGCTCGTAAAAATAATTATTTCCTTGGTACAAGTTCATCTTGTATCTATGAATTGATCCTTTGCAATCGTGGATCCGACCATGTCCTCCTTTTAATTACCATTTCTCGAGCAAGTGGAGCACTTGTCTTCTGTAGAGCAATACCCCAGTCCAACCTCTGCTTTGATCTGTCGTCGAGTATTACCCCCTGGTATCTCGAGATTATCACGGAGCTACATAACTCCTTATGAGTTCTTCATCTACTATTATTTCTCATGGATCCCAATTTTCCCAGGTTTTGAGTTGTTAGACACCCAAGGACACTGATAACGGAATCGAGCCCGCATTGCGATTCGACAAGTATTCGAAATCTTCATTGCTTACAAGTTTAATACTCCATAATGTTAACCCTAGCCTGAACGGCTACATCATTATCATGCTATTATTAACAGTGCTACCTGGTCCTTCTTCCCAGAGCACAAATTTCGACATTGAGCTAATCTTACGTCGAATTTCCTCGTCATATCATTTCTCCTTGAACAACAAACTTGATTTCGAGTTTGTGTCATACCCATGGTTCCAATAACCTTTTGCTTCATCATTTCTTTGACTTGATGTCATCACCGATCGATTACATCTTCATGGAATCTCTCGACAAATGTGTCGTGATCATCATCAGCATTCTGAGCTCTTCCAGGATATCAATTGAATTCATGATGAGGAATACCGTCCTTGCCCTCGATGATTTGTGATAATCATCGGCCACTTTATTGCCCTTCCCCCTCCCCAACACAAACTTGTTCGTGTTTTGTGTTATACCTTGAGTTCCTTGCTATCCAGCATTTGTTCTTCTTTACCTTGGAAAATTACCACCTTTTATGTCGAGGATGTCGTGGGAATTTCACCACCTCTTGAGAATTCTTGATACAAGTGTTACTTCTCACCATCACCATTCCTTCTTGGTCCTCGTGTTGTTTATGACCGTAATGCCGACAAATGAACTATGATGTGTGAATTCGAAACTTCTAGCAACCCTATTGTCTCTTGATGGATCCTTTGTGTATCCAAAGTCTGACCTTTACTGGAAGACCATGTCAATGTTATCTCGAAGCATGACTGTGGTACTCCGATCTTCAATAAGAACATTTGAAGCACAATGCTAAAATTTCTTCATCAATTATCCAAACACCGTTGTATGGGTAATGCCATGAAATTTTTCTCCCCTCACCTAAAGGGTTTTTCTACCTTTTTATCCTGTCATTGATATCATGCTCTGCTTGTCCTTGGAAGGATATAACCCTGAAATATGTGTTTGAACATATTTTCCTTTCCATTGTTTTGTTTAACCTTTCTTGTAATCTGAATTAACTGAGTAGAAATAATTCCCTGCTTAGGTAAGCACCTTGTTGTACCACTCTGTCAGCAAGACCCTGTTACTATTGTTGATGACATTCCGGGAACCACCGAAGGACGAGAACTTTGCCTATTGGTCCGCCTCGTTTAACGAGCAGGAAGAGGGTTCTCTTTGTCCCTCTCCCTTGGTACCGACGTTGTTGCCGACATAACTGACAGGCTATTCTCTGTCACGCCTTGCTATCATAACCGTGCAAGTTGTCAACGTCTTTCCTACTTTTAACCCACGTGGTGGGCCCATGACCCACAGTTCAACAGGATCAAAACCTGGCTCTCCTGTACACCCTGTTGTCAAAGTTATTCCTCGCGCGTGGCCTCGTACGTAATTCACGAGCCACCTTTCGAGGGAACATCAATTCTGGTATCAGACACAGTACTTATTCTCGTTGCTCTAGGCCATTTTCACACTTGTTTCAGACATCGAACGGTTGCCTATTCACTTGGTACTTCTTACTGTACCTTCTTGCTTGGCTCCCGATGTGTTTCATTTGACCAACTCGAGAGATACCCATGTGTTCATTCATGGGATAACCCCCGATGATTACCCCTTATAGCCTTCTATCGTTGCCGAGTTGCCCCTTTACTATTCGTAAGTACAATGGAGTTCCCGAAGAAAGGATACCAACTTCGTCATGAGGACCTGAAACAGAGGAATGAATACATCAACGTAGTGGGTCGACCTCGTCGAGAAGAGCAACCAAAACTGAGAAGAATTGTTAGAATTTCGTAACCTAGTCCTTTCCCCTTACTCCACCTCTTAATTCTCGGGACAAGAATTCTTATTAGTGAAGGAGATTTGTAACACCCCCAGTGGTTAGCTACAGTAATCCCCTTTTGAGTGTGCCATGTCATCATGATCAACAGTGCTTAATCATCATTAGTAACATATCCCTTTTCAAATTCAAATTCAAATGGAAATTCAAAATGAAAGTGCAAATAAAAGTTGTTCAAATCCAGGAACTAAAATGTCCATCATGTTGCAAATATTCCCAAGGCATTTATAAAAATAGCAGCAACATTAATTAAATTAATTAAGTAACTCTAACAACAAGAAACAGTAGCAAAACAAAATTATTTAATCCATTTTCATTTATTTAAAATCCAAATAAAATTCATTTGCCTCCAAACCTTTTTATAACAGAGCTAGAAATTGCACTATAAATTTGTGGCTAGTTCACATATTTTACAAAACTATCTTGTGGCCACACCTTTTGCAAAAGAGAAAACAAAATAGAAAAAAATAGAAAAGAAAATAAGAAAAAGATAAAGGCCCAAGGCACTGGACTAAGTCCACAGTGCGGCCTGGCCCGTCTGGCACCTCTCCCCTAACCTCCCGCCTCTCTCCCCTCGTTGTCGCTCGCACCGAGCTCGCCGCGCCTGGCCCCCCTCTCCTCCTGTCGACAGCGCGTCGCCGCTTTTGTCTGTGGGTAGTTAAGGTTGTCCCGGACCCCCCTGGCTCCCTCTCTGCCTCACACCTCCTCTCTCTCAATCGCCCCCTCCATTTTTGCATCGTCCGAGGGCCGCCATGGCCTCACCTCACTGACCTGCACGGCCCCGTCGCCCCCGCGCTCCGTCTGGCTGGTCGGAAAGCCCCGCCGTGCTCGTCCTAGTCGTCTCCACCACTGGCCGGAGGCCGCCGAGCCCCTGCGACGCCTCCCTCCGCCATTCCCCTCGTCGGACGCCGTCGCTGCCCCGTCGATCTCCGCCGTCACCAGAGCTACCGCGAGCCCGCTGCCCTCCACGACCAGATCCCAGTGAGCAAGCGCCTCCCCCTCGACCCCTTCCCCCTTCATTCCCTGTGCCGTAGCCGTCCCGCCGCCATGCCGAGCTCCGCCGTCCGCCATGGCCGGTGGGCAGCGCGCTCTTGTGCCTCTCGGGCTCGTCCGAGGCCGCCGTCGCGCTCGTAGTGCTGCGTAGGTATTGCCTGCGCGTGTAGTTTGTCGAACGCGCGACCGTAGCGCCATCTTCGTCGAGGCCCGAAAGTCGCCGCCGTTTGACCTCGTCGTCGGGCTCAACTCCGGCCACCCCCGCCACCGTGCTCCCCACCATCGGACGCGGCGTGGAGAGGCCGTTCCAGGGCACCCAGCCGCGCTCAAAACCATGCCCCACAGCTCAAACCCGAGCTCGCCGGATTTCGTCGCCGTTGCGCGAGCTCACCGGCGTGCTCCGGTGCCGGCGCTGACCTGGCCAGCCGGGCCCCACCGCTAGTGCCACTGACTGCGGGCCCCGCGGGCCCCGTTGACCTGGGTCAACTGCTGATGTGGCACAGTGGCCCACTGACATGCGAGCCCCACCGCATTTAAATGTTTTAAAATAAATTGATAAACATTAATTAACCTGTTAATCCTAATTAAGTTAATTAATTAGCTAGTCTGACACTGACAGTAGGCCCCACTAGCTAATTAACCCATTTAGTTAAAATTAACCCTGTCTAATTAACTAAGCCACTAACATGTGGGGCCCACCTGTCAGGTTTGACTATGGTCAGCCAGAGTTGACCGCTGACGTCACCTCTACGTCATGCTGACGTCAGCCTTTACTGTTTTCGATAATTCGAAATTAAATAATTAATTAGATTCTAGAAAATGAATAAAACTTTGAAAAATCATATAAAATAATCTGTAGCTCAGATCGAAAAACTTTGTACATGAAAGTTGCTCAGAACGACGAGACGAATCCGAATACAGGGTCCGTTCATCCGTCACACGTTCCTAACTATCTGAGCATGGAACCGTTCCCCTCCGGTCATCTGTCTGACAAATGTCCGGAACCGGGAAAACATTCCCGGATGGATTCCCCCTTCCCCGGTGACGTGCAACCATACGTTATGACACACCCGGCACTGCATCTTGTCATGTCGTACATTGTGTTGCTCATCATTGTTGTGTATTTATACTGTTTCCTCCCCCTCTTCTCTCTCGGTAGACCCCGACACCGACGTTGTCCCCGAGACCGACGCAACTCAGGAGCCCGATGCCATCGTTGATGACCTTACCCTTGCCGCCGAGCAACCAGGCAAGCACCCCCCCTTTGAGCATACCGATATCGCCTATTCTTTCTCTCTCATGCTTGCATTAGAATTGCTGCTGCTACTGGTTTACCTATTCTGATGCATAGCCTGTTTATTGTAACCTGCTGTTGATAATTACCTGCATATCCTAAACTACTTAGTATAGGCTGGGTAGAGACCTATCAGTGACCCCACTTATCCCGATTGCCCCGCTGGATTATCCGAAGACCCGATCAACGGGATTGAAGACTAGACCCCGACACCGCACATCACCCCCCTTAGTTGTAACGACACTGTCGCATTACTATCGAGTGCCGAGGGTGATACCTCGTGTAGCACTTCTGATGTTAACTCTGTAGAGTAGCTAATCAGTCGTGGTCATCGAGGGTGATTCCTCCTTCACCGCTTCCGATAACGACGCCGTCGTACAACACCTCAAGTGTGAACCCAGCGAGGGTGGTTCCTCCAAGTTCACCTTGACGGATATATCGGGTAGGAATCCAATGAGGGTGATACCTCGGATTTCCCCCTGATGTTATGGACACACGGATATTTGGGCTGTACTATTGATGTTTGGAAAGGCGGGTCGACCCTGAGGGGTACCCGCGTGTGATGTGAAGACGGGTTGCCTGTATGGTGCCCAAGTGATGAATACGAGGCGTGGCCGGGCATTCTTGGCCCTTGCTGCAAGTCCTCGAGACGGGGCACCGGGGTCACATCGATCATGAGTCTCTGCTCGTTACTGCACCCCCAAGGTACTAACGATTTGGATATTTGATTCGAGTGGGCCTCTGGCCCGATAGCACTAACTATCACGTGGGCATAGTATGGGCGTTCCGCATCGTGGCATCAGCCGAAAGTTCTGTCAGACGTCCAGTTCAGCAATGCGGCATGGAGTGATTGGCGCCATTCCCGACAGAGGTGGTGCTTGGATCTGAGCCATGTGCGCAACGACCCGGAGGGCGAGGGGCGATGGCCCAAGACCCCCTTGCGCTTAGGATGTAGACCGGCGGGGACCTCTCTACTGAGCTCTAGGTAGGGTTGCGGTGTGTCGTTTGGCCGAGGTCGGGCATGACCCAGAAAAGTGTGTCCGGCCGGAGTTAAGCGAGCATGGTGGGTAAGTTGGTGCACCCCTACAGGGAAGAACTAATCTTTGCATAGCCGGATCCTCGGTAAAGGACACTCGGAGTTGTATCCCGATTGATACAATTAGAATTGGATACTATGGCTCTGGGATTGCTTCTCGCAGGGAGTCGAGAAGGGATCTCCGGACGAGGTTGATGACTGTATGGCTCGGGGATTGTTTTCTCGCAGGGAGTCGAGAAAGGATCTCTGGGTGAGGTTGAGACTTAATGATACTGTTACATTATATTGTACTGTTCTACTCTCTTCTATTGCTGCAAGACCGCTGAAGATGCTAGTCTTCGATAGGACTAGGCTTTCCTCTCTATTCTGGCATTTCTGCAGCCCAGTCCACATATACAGCCTTCCTTTGATAATGTTGCATATGTAGTGTAGATCCTTGCTTGCTGAGTACTTCGGATGAGTACTCACGGTTGCTTTGCTTTATTTTTCCCCATATCCTTTTTGATGCGACTAGATGACGGAGCCCCGGATACAGCTGCCCCCGCCGACGATCGCTACTACTACCCCGAGGGTGGTTATTACTTCGAGCTTGCCGTCGACCAGGAGTAGGATCGGAGGGTCCCAGGCAGGAGGCCTGCTCCTTTCGATCGTAGTGTTTTTTTTGCCCCGCCTTCTAAGGGCCTTTCTGTGCTTTCTTTTATATCTGTACTCAGATATCTGATGCTTCTGCTGACGCTTGTACGCAAGCTTATGTATTCGAGCCCTCGAGGCCCCTGGCTTGTAATATAAAGCTTGTTTGATTTTATTTATGTTTTAGAGTTGTGTTGTGATATCTTCCCGTGAGTCCTTAGGCTTGGTCGTGTGCATTTGCGTGTATGATTAGTGCACGATTGAGCCGGGGGCGTCACAATTGCTACTATTGTTCCAATGCCAAACCTTCCGGTCCAGTTTGCGACGATGAGAGAGGTACTAGCTGACTTTTTATCTGGTGTTAAGCACATGGGTTTCTCTGAAATTTCCCCATGTCCTTTCGTTCAAGCATATGTCAAGATGGATAGTATTCTGGATAGAGATGAACTTGTGAATAACAGCCCCCATGCATTTACTGATGTACATGTCATATTTGAGAGACACAATAGAGGCCTCAACTGGAAGAGATTGACTCTTAATAGAGAAGTTTGGATTATGTTGTGTGGTTTCCCATTTGACAGAAGATGCATCCATGATATCAATATTTTGTTATTGCATTATACCTACTGTATTCTAACTTTACCATGGCTTATACCCCCCGATACAATCCATAGATTCATCAAAATAAGCACACAATGCAACGAAAACAGAATCTGTCAAAAACAGAACAGTATGTAAAGACGCGAATTCTTCTCATACTTATATAACTCCAAAACTTCAGAAAAAATAGAAAAACGTAGAAAATTTGTATATAAATCTTTTTTAAAAAAATTCAGAATTTTTCGTCACCTCTGTGAATTTTAAAAATTCTGCTACTGGATGCAAAAGTTTCTGTTTTCCAACAAGATCAAATCAACTATCACCCAACATGTTCCCAAAGGCTTTACTTGGCACAAACACTAATTAAAACATGGAAAACACAATCATAACATCAGCATAATTGTGCAAACACTCAAGAACAGAAAAAAAGGCAAAAATAAATTTATTCATTGGGTTGCCTCCCAACCAGCGCTATCGTTTTATGCCCCTAGCTAGGCATAATGCATAGATTCAAGTATTGTCATCTTTACTTTTCAACTCCTCAATCACACAATTCTTAAAAGATTTGGCATGAATATTCTCAATAACAATACTTCTAGGAATAGAATTGAAGAATTCATTCTTGCAAGAAGGGCCTTTTACTACTTCAACAAAATTGGGGTGAATACTAATCATTTTAAGATCTTCATTGTTGCTATTAGAAGTAGCACCCTTGTTCTTAGTAACTTGTGTAGTCTTGCAGATCTTTATGGGAGTTTTTTCAATAGTTTTAACGGAAGAAAAAGCCGAGCTCAAGTTACTAAAAAATTCTTCCAACTTATCAATTCTAGCGGGGCTCTCTTCCATTCTCTCGTTAACTACGGGTTCCTTTTCCCTTAGTATTTTAAGAGCATCTCCCGCTTTTGACCCAATTCTATTAGCAAGATTATGCATCCTTTTATCTAATTTTTCAATATTTTCTTCGGTGAGCATTTTCTTTTCTATAGCATCTAACCTTTGCATAACATGCTCAAGAGTTAAAACTGTTTCATTGATAGTGATAGGTGGTGCACCCACTAAATCTCCTATAGCATTAAAAGCATCCAAAGTAGGGCACATCAAGAAATTCCCCCCAGTGATAGTATCAAGAACAAATCTATACCAAGTTGTGATGCCCACATAAAAAATGCGAAGAAGAATAATGGTAGATTGCTTGCGAACAGATCTATTATGAGCATTGCAAATCCTATAACAAGCATCTTTTAAATTTTCTCCTCCCCTTTGCTTAAAATTGAGAACTTCGTTCTTGGGAGTACATGCAATAGAGGAGGAACTAGCCATAATGACAAACTTGGTAAGCAAGATCACACGCAAACAAGAGATCTGACGAGAAAAAGGTGAACAAACAAGAAGGCGAATAAAAAGGCAAATTTTTGTGAAGTGTAGGAGATGAAAACGAGAGGCAAATGGAAAATAATGTAAATTGCAAGGAGATGAGATTTGTTATTAGGAACCTGATAGATGTTGATGATGTCTCCCCGACAACGGCGCCAGAAATTCCTTTTGGTGCAGCTTGAAACTGCGTCAGTATTTCCCCAAAGAGGAAGGGATGATGCAGCACAGCTACAGTAAGTATTTCCCTCAGTTATGAAACCAAGGTTATCGAACCAGTAGGAGAACCAAGCAACACTATGTAAATGGTACCTGCGCACAAAGAATAAATACTTGCAACCCGACGCGTAAGAGGGGTTGTCAATCCCTCCACGGTAAAAAGATAGATGGGTTTGTATAAGATTGGATAAATAGATCTTGCAAAAACACAAAATAAAATAAGTAAAGAAAAAGTGCAGCAAGGTATTTTTGGGTTTTTGGAATAATAGATCTGAAAACAAATATGATAAAAGATAGATCTGAAAGCAATATGATAAAAGATAGACTCGGGGGCCGTAGATTTCACTAGCGGCTTCTCTCGAGAAAATAGCATACGGTGGGTAAATAAATTACTGTTGGGCAATTGATAGAAGAAAAAATAATTATGACGATATCCAAGGCAATGATCATGAATATAGGCATCACGTCCAAGATTAGTAGACCGAAACGATTCTGCATCTACTACTATTACTCCACACATCGACCGCTGTCCAGCATGCATCTAGTGTATTAAGTTCATGGAGAAATGGAGTAATGCAATAAGAACGATAACATGATATAGACAAGATCTATTCATGTAGGAATAGACCCCATCTTGTTATCCTTAATGGCAACGATACATACGTGCCTCGCTACCCCTTCTGTCACTGGGTGAGGACACCGCAAGATCGAACCCATCACAAAGCAGCTCTTCCCATTGCAAGAAAAATCAATCTAGTTGGCCTAACTAAACCAAAGATTCGGAGAAGAAATACGAAGCTATAAATAGTCATGCATATAAGAGATCAAAGAAAACTCAAATAGTATTCATGGATATAGATCTGATCATAAACTTGAACTTCATCGGATCCCAACAAACACACCGCAAAAAGTCATTACATCAAATAGATCTCCAAGAGACCATTGTATTGAGAATCAAAAAGAGAGAAGAAGTCATCTAGCTACTGCCTACGGACCCGTAGGTCTATGGTGAACTACTCACGCATCATCGCAGGAGCACCAATGAGGATGATGAACCCCTCCGTGATCGTATTCCCCTCCGGCAAGGTGTCGGAATACGGCTCTAGATTGGATCTCATGGTTCTGGAACTTACGGCGGCTGGAATTGTGTTTCGTCGTCTCTCCTAGGGTTTTTGGAATATTTGGGTATTTATAGAGGTGAGAGCTGGTGGAGGAGACCCCCATGGGACCCACAACCCATCAGGACGCGCCAGGGGCCTCTGGCGCACCCTGATGTCTTGTGGACCCCACGGGCCTTCCCCCAGGTGCTTCCTTGGCTCCCAAGTTGTCTTCTGGTCCAAAAAAATCTCCAAAAAATTTCGCTGCGTTTGGACTCCGTTTGATAGGGGTATTCCGCGAAGTAAAAAACAAGCAAAAATCAGCAACTGGCACTGGGCACTATGTCAATAGGTTAGTCCCAAAAAATGATATAAAGTTGCTATAAAATGATTGTAAAACATCCAAGAATGATAATATAACAGCATGGAACAATAAAAAATTATAGATACATTGGAGACGTATCAGAGGGAAACAATAATGTTACTGCAATTACAGAAGGATCTGTTACTGGGCCTTTGGCGTCCATCTTCCAAGGCCTACCAGATTTAAATTTAGAGATTGGGCCACTTGATGGGCCTCCAATTGTTCCAAACCCTCCTCTGCATGCTCCACATCAGGAAGGCCCACCTATTGTTGGCCCAAATATTGCTCCAGTGCCTTTAGAGGATTTTCATCTGGCTGCTATCTTACTGAAGAATGACACTCTGCAACCATAGACAGTGGAGGATCCTATGCAGCAGGAAATTATTAATCTAGCAGTTGAGGCACACAAGAGATTGTCCTTTTCTGCTCAAGATGCTTTCGGAATTCTCAACCCCATTTATGACCAAAATATTATGAGGAATGATGAGACAGACAAGTTAGAGGATGATGCTGCAGAAAAACCAGAGGAACATCACAAACAGAGCTATTCTGCCACTCCTGAGAAATCTGATAATAACACTATACTGGCAGAGGCCTGTAATATTGCCATACCTCAAACTTCAGTTGCTGAAAGTTCTGATTTATCTGCCCCTCCAGGTTTCTCCCAACCTATCTACCTGCAATCAAACCTCAATACTAACTCTGGTCTCATCTCCCCTCCAGACAAGCACCATGGCACTGAGACAACAACAGGATACTAATGAAGCAACTGAGACTGAACTACTAGGGAAAGAAGGAGCCTATATCTGGCAGAAGCACTTTGCTCCTAAGGAGAGCAGCAAGGAAATCATGCAGGTACCTGTTGAATGGATTAATTTCCTTTCAGTTACACTACTGTCTCCTGAGAAATTTGATTGAGCAAAGAAATTCATCAAGTCTAATGTCTGGCAGATTATTACAAACAATTCAGATTATTCCATCACCAAACCATTTGCTATTCCAGAGAGTTGCCCCTCTAATATGCCACACTTGCATCAGATTCTCAGGACTCAAGAGGACTCCCCTTCTGGAACTGCGGCCATCCATGAGGAGATGTCTGCATCATCCACCTCAGCTCTTCATATCAACAAGAAAAGAAAGGATAAAGGCCCACTGGTAGAAACTGAGGTAAGAAGAAGCTGCAGATTGCAACAAGCTAATAAAGGATTTAAAAAGAAAACCTGTATGGATAAAGATTGTTTAACCTATCATGCAATTCTACCAAACCTGACTGCTAAAGTGGTTAAAAGTCTTAACACTACCTTTTGCAAAGTTCATGCTCAAGATACGACTGAAGAAAAGTTGAACAACAAGAACAAAAAGCAGAAGGGCACCCAGGTGGTTAAAGAGAAGCCAAAGACCACAAAGGGATCCGGCAAGATCCAGGAATAAATAGTATTAGTCTACTTGATAGTAGATGGACTGTAATATTTTGCCTCTGTACTGCTGCTATATGGAAACTGTATGGTGGTGGTCCCCAGAACTTCCAGTATCTGAGTATTCGGTCCTTCTGTATGAAATGAACTTTGCTGGTACTTTTCATTGGTACAATGGGTTGATGCTGTCTGCTATGCGATTAGGCCAAGATATGTTCTAGTTTTTATTACTCCTCTTTGATTATGGGTAGAGCCTGGAATATTTTAAATTGGAATATTAGAGGCATTAATGGTAGCAAGAAATGGACAGCTCTGGCCAATAAGATTGAAGAATCGGCCTGCTCTATTCTTTGTGTTCAAGAAACTAAAAGGAAAATTTTGACAGTCAATATCTTAAGAATTTTTGCCCTAAAAGAATGTCAAAATATGAATTTCTCCCATCTCAAGGGGCCTCTGGGGGACTGCTTATTGTTTGGAATGACCAAGTTTTCTCTGGGCAACTTTTCCATACCAATAATTTCTCCATCACTATTCTTTTCACCTCAACTCACTCTGGGGAACAATGGTACCTCGCCAACCTATATGGCCCCTGCCAACTTGATGCCAGAAGGGAATTCATTACGTGGTTACAATCTTTTCACATTGATGATGAGGCTAACTGGATGATTCTGGGAGATTTTAATTATGTGAGATACCCACATAACAGGAATAAGCAAGGGGTAATGTGACTGATATGCAACTTTTTAATGAGGCCATCGCTAGACAAGCACTGGTTGAAATCCCACTGAAAGGAAGAGATTTTACTTGGAGTAATATGCAAGAGGCCCCACTGCTAGAAAAACTAGACTGGTGTTTCACTTCTGAGATTTGGACCAACAATTATACGTCAACTTTTGCCTATCCACTGGCAAAGTCTGCATCAGATCAGGTCCCCATTTTGCTGAAGATAGGCACTTCCATCCCCAAATCTCATATCTTCATATTTGAGAATTATTGGCTTGAGCATAGTCAATTCAAATAGGTTGTCAAGCACAACTGGGAGCAATCTGTGAATGAAAGTGATAGTGCAAAAGTTATTGCAGCCAAGTTTAAGAGATTAAGGAAAGTGCTAAAAATATGGGCAAGATCTCTGTCAGACCTAAAGAATGTAATCAAAGGTACCGATTTTTTTATACTTTTTTATGATACTATTTAGGAATTCAGAGATCTATCTACACAGGAGCTCAATGGCAGGAATATCCTGAAAGAGCATTTGTGCAATATTCTCAGCTAACAAAGAATTTACTGGAAACAGAGAGCAACTATCAGAAGCATAAAAGTTGGGGAAGCAAACACCAAGTACTTTCAGGCAATGGCTACAATCAAGTTCAGAAATAATCAAATTGCTATGCTTAAAGATGTGCAGGGAGTTGAACACAATGATCATAATTCCAAAGCTGCTATTTTGTTCAGAGCTTTCAAAAATAGAATGCGTACCACCACCTCAACTTCAAACCCCCTTCTACTACACAACTTATTGCCTCAACATGATAATCTTGAGGCATTGGAAGCTCCTTTTACTAAGGAATAAATTGATGATGTGGTCAGAAAATTGCCTGCAGATAAAGCTCCTAGTCCGGATGGCTTTATTGCCACTTTTCTCAAAGCATGCTGGAGCATTATTGCTGAGGATTTCTACAGATTAATTGACGAATTTTTTAATGGTACAGTTAATTTGCAAAGCATCAACTACTATTTCATAACTCTCATTCCCAAGAAAGAGACTGCAGTCACTCCTGGAGATTTCAGACCTATCTCTTTACTCAACTGCACATTGAAAATCATTACCAAACTGCTGGCAAACAGACTACAGAAAGTTGTTCCCAACATTGTACACAACAACCAATATGGACTCCTCAACAACAGATGCATCCAAGACTGTCTTGCCTGGTCTTATGAGTATGTTCATCAATGTTACCAATCTAAGAAAGATCTCATCCTTCTTAAACTTGATTTTGAGAAAGCATTTGATATGCTGAACCATGACACTATCATTCAGATCATGCTGGCAAGAGGTTTTGGTACTAAATGGATCTCCTAGATCAAGATGATCTATGGAACTGGTTTCTCTTCAGTGCTGTTAAATGGGGTACCTGGAAAGCAATTCTTGTGCAAAAAAGGGGGTCAGACAAGGTGATCCACTTTCCCCCCTAATCTTTGTCATTGCTGCTGATCTTCTTCAATCCATGGTTAATGAAGTAATGCAACACTCACTGATTGAAACACCATTGAGGCATCACTCCTGCCCGGATTACCCTATTATTCAATATGCTGATGACACTATCCTTATTGTTAAAGCTGACTCTGGGAAAATGAATCATGTTAAGAACTTGCTGCTGCACTATGAGGAATACACTGGACTAAAAGTTAACTATGCAAAGTCAGTCATGATCCCAATCAACACTCCTGAAGATAAGATGGTTGCTCTCTCTCAAAGTTTTGGCTATCAAGTTGGCAATTTCCCACATGCATACCTCTAAGCATTTACAAACCCAAAGTGGAAGATTTCATGCCATTGGTACAAAGAGTGCGGAATAGATTGTTGGGATGTGCTACTTCTTTTGGAGACAAGCTTATCCTCATCAAATCTGTGTTTACCAGTCTGCCTATTTACTTCATGTGCACCCTCAAAATTCCTCTCACTGTGATTACCCAACTCAATACAGTTTTTAGACATTGCTTCTGGAGGAAAAATGGAGAACAAGAGAAAGGTCAAGCACTTATTGCTTGGGATAAAGTCTGCAAACCAACAAACCAAGGGGGTCTGGGAGTGCTAGATATCAATATTCACAATCAAGCATTGTGAAAGATCGTGGATATCGCCTAGAGGGGGGGAGGGTGAATAGGCGCTTTAAAATAATTACGGTTTAGGCTTGAACAAATGCGGAATAAAAGTAGCGTTCAATTTGTCAAGCACAAAACCTGAATCGACTAGGCTCACCTATGTGCACCAACAACTGCTAAGCTAGATAAACACCTAGGTGATAACAAGATATATAACATGAAACACTATGTCTATCACAAAGTAAAGTGCATAAGTAAAGGGCTCGGGTAAGAGATAACTGAGGCACACGGAGACGACGATGTATCCCGAAGTTCACACCCTTGCGGATGCTAATCTCCATTTTGAGCAGTGTGGAGGCACAATGCTCCCCAAAATGCCACTAGGGTCACCGTAATCTCCTCATGCCCTCGCACAATGCAAGATGTCGTGATTCCACTAAGGGACCCTTGAGGGCGGTCACCGAACCTGGACAAATGGCAACCCTTGGGGGCGGTCACTGATACGTCTCCAACGTATCTATAATTTTTTATTGTTCCATGCTGTTTTATTATCATTCTTGGATGTTTTACAATCATTTTCTAGCAACTTTATATCATTTTTTGGGACTAACCTATTGACATAGTGCCCAGTGCCAGTTGCTGTTTTTGTTTGTTTTTTACTTCGCAGAATATCAGTACCAAACGGAGTCCAAATGCAGCGAAACTTTTTGGAGAATTTTTATGGACCAGAAGGAACAACTTGGGCCAAAGAAGTACTAGAGGGGTGCCCCGAGGGGGCACAACCCACCTGGGCGCGCCTGGGGGCCCAGGCGCACCCTGGTGGGTTGTGCCCACCTCGGTGGCCTCCTGCACCGCCTCTTTGCGCTATAAATACCCCCAAAATACCAAAAAACCTAGGGGAGTCGACGAAACACAATTCCAGCCGCCGCAAATTCCAGAACCACGAGATCCAATCTAGAAACCATCCGATGATCCGTGAGTAGTTCATTGTAGACCTACGGGTCTGTAGGCAGTAGCTAGATGGCTTCTTCTCTCTTTTTGATTCTCAATACAATGGTCTCTTGGAGATCTATTTGATGTAACTCTTTTTTGCGGTGTGTTTGTTGGGATCCGATGAACTTTGAGTTTATGATCAGATCTATATTTGAGTTTCTTTGATCTCTTATATGCATGATTACTTATAGCCTCATATTTCTTCTTCGAATCTTTGGTTTAGTTAGGCCGACTAGATTGATTTTCCTTGCCATGGGAAGAGGTGCTTTGTGATGGGTTCGATCGTACGGTGTTCTTTCCCAGTGATAGAAAGGGCAGCAAGACACGTATGTATCATTGCTATTAAGGATAACAAGATGGGGGCTATTCCTACATGAATAGATCTCATCTACATCATGTCATCATTCTTAATGCATTACTCCGTTTCTCCATGAACTTAATACACTAGATGCATGCTGGATAGCGGTCAATGTGTGAAGTAATAGTAGTAGATGCAGGCAGGAGTCGGTCTACTAATCTTGGACGTGATGCCTATATAATGATCATTGCCTGGATATCGTCATAATTATTCGATGTTCTATCAATTGCCCAACAGTAATTTGTTTACCCACTGTATGCTTTTTTCTTGAGAGAAGGCACTAGTGAAATCTACGGCCCCCGGGTCTATTTCCTCATCATATATTTTCAGATCTATATTGCTATTTGTCTTTTTATTTATTTGCATCTTTTATTTTCAGATCTATATTACCAAAAACCCAAAAATACCTCGCTGAATTTTATTTGCCGTTATTTTATTTGCATCTACCAATCTATCTCTTTACCAATCATTTACCCGAGAGGGGTTGACAACCCCTCTTACGCGTCGGGTTGCAAGTATTTGTTCTTTGTGTGCAGGTACCGTTTACATAGTGTTGCTTGGTTCTCCTACTGGTTCGATAACCTTGGTTTCATAACTAAGGGAAATACCTACCGTAGCTATGCTGCATCATCCCTTCCTCTTCGGGGAAATACTGACGCGGACATGAGCCATCAAGAAAGGATTTCTAGCGCCGTTGCCGGGGAGGATCAAGTGAACGTTGTCTCCCGTCAACGCGCCGATTTCTGGCGCCGTTACCGGGGAGACATCATCAACATCTATCAGGTTCCTAATCACAAATCTCATCTCCTTGCAATTTACATTATTTTCCATTTGCCTCTCGTTTTCATCTCCTCCACTTCACAAAATTTGCCATTTTATTCGCTCTCTATTCCGTTCGCCGTTTTCTCGTCAGATCTGTTTTTGTATGCAATCTTGTTTGCGTAGTCACGATGACTCAAGAAAACACCAAGTTGTGTGATTTTTCCAATACCAATAACAATAATTTTATTAGCACTCCGATTGCTTGTCCTGCCAATAGTGCGGAATCTTGTGATATTAATGCCGCTTTGCTGAATCTTGTTATGAAAGATCAATTTTCCGGTACTCCTAATGAGGATGCCGTGTCCCATCTAAACACATTCGTAGTATTGTGTGATATGCAAAAGAAAAAATATGTGGACAATGATATTGTGAAGTTGAAATTATTTCCTTTCTCTTTGAGGGATCGTGCTAAAATTTGGTTTTCTTCTTTGCCTCGCAATAGTATTGATTCTTGGGATAAGTGCAAAGATGCTTTTATTACTAAGTATTTTCCGCCCGCGAAAATTATTTCTCTTAGAACCCAAATTATGAATTTTAAGCAACTTGAGCATGAACATGTTGCACAATCTTGTGAAAGAATGAAATTGATGCTAAGAAATTGTCCTACTCATGGTTTAAATCTTTGGATGATCATACAAAATTTTTATGCGGGATTGAACTTTGTTTCTAGAAATCTTTTAGATTCCGCCGCGGGTGGTACTTTTATGGAGATTACTTTGGGTGAAGCTACTAAATTGCTAGATAACATCATGGCAAATTATTGACAAATGGCATACCGAAAGGGCACCTACTAGTAAAAAGGTTAATTTGGTTGAAGAAATTAGCACATTGAGCGAAAAGGTTGATGCTCTTATGAAATTGGTTGCTAATAAAAATGCTCCTATTGATCTTAATGATGTGCCTTTTCCACTTTGATTGAGCAAAATAGTGATGCCGTAGATGTGAATTTTATCTCGCGAAACAATTTCAACAACAATGCTTATAGAGGTAATTTTAATCCTAGGCCCTTTCCTGGAAATTCCTCTTATAATTATGGTAATTCCTATGGTAATTCTTCTTATTATAATAATAGGAACCCCTCTGATCTTGAGAATAATATTAAATAATTTATCAATACTCAAAAGGTTTTCAATGCTACGATAGAAGAAAAGTTGAATAAGATTGATGATATGTCTAGAAGCATTGATAGAATTTCTCATGATGTAGAAAATCTCAAGATGAAAATTTTTGTACCCAAGGATGATGAATCAATTAAAGCTTTATATGTTTCTATGGATGAAATTTAGAAAAGAACCGCTATGCTTAGAGCTAAAAGAGAATTCTTAGAAAGAGCGTTTTTTAGTGATTGCTTTCATAAAAATGATGAAGATCTTAAAGTAATTGGTGTTTCTTCTATTGAGCCCTTGTTTAGTAAAATTAAAATTGATGATAAAGGGACTGGAGAAGAGTCAACTTTAGCTAGAAGGCGTCCCGACAGTTCGGAGGGTGAAAATCTTGATGAAAGAATTGATAAAAGTGGGTTTGGAGAGGTCAAAACTTTAACTAGTGATGTGCCCACTCTTTTGGATTACAAAGACTTTAATTATTATAGTTTCTCTTTGATTGAATGTATTTCTTTGTTGCACTCCATGATAAATTCACCTCATGCCTATGAACAAAATAAGGATTTTACTAAACATATTGTTGATGCCATGATGAAAGCTTTTGAAGAAAAGTTGGAATTAGAAGTTTCAATTTCTAGAAAATTACATGATGAATGGGAACCTACCATTAAAGTCAAGATTAAAAATTATGAGTTCTTTGCTTTATGTGATTTGGGTGCTAGTGTTTCTACAATTCTGAAATCTTTATGTGATGTGCTTGGTCTTACCGATATTGAAGAGTGTTCTTCAAATTTGCACTTGGCGGATTCTACTATTAAAAAGCCTTTGGGAAGAATTAATGATGTTCTTATTCTTGCAAATAGGAATTTTGTGCCATAGACTTTATTGTTCTTGATATTGATTGCAATCCGTCTTGTCCAATTATTCTGGGGAGACCGTTTTTACGCACTATAGGTGCCGTGATTGATATGAAAGAAGGTAATATTAAATTTCAATTTCCACTAAGAAAAGGCATGGAAGACTTCCCTAGAACAATAATTAATCCACCATATGAATCAATCATGAGGGCAACCTATGGATCAAAAATTAAAGATGACAATACTTGAAACTTTGCATTATGCCTAGCTAGGGGCAAAAAATGATAGCGCTTGTTGGGAGGCAACCCAATGAATAAAATTTATTTTTACCTTTTTCTTTATATTATTGAGTGTTTGCACAATTATGCTACTATTATGATTGTGTTTTTTAAGTTTTAATTAGTTTTTGTGCCAAGCTAAGCCTTTGGGATCATGTTGGATGATAGTAGACTTGATCTTGTTGAAAAATAGAAACTTTTGCTTCCAGTAGCAGAATTTTGAAAAATCACAGATGTAACAAAAGTGTATGAATTTTTTACAAAAGATTGGTATAAAAAATTTGCACGTTCACCTAATTTTTCAGAATTTTTTGAGTTACAGAAGTATGGTAAATTTCCAGATTACTACAGACTGTTCTGTTTTTGACAGATTCTGTTTTCGTTACATCGTGTGCTTATTTTGTTAAATCTATGGTTTGTATCAGGGTCTATAAGCCATGGTAAAGTTAAAATATCATAGGTATAATGCAATAATAAAATATGAATGGGTTTGCAACAGTACTTAGAGTGGTGATTTGCTTTATTATACTAACGGATCTCACGAAGGTTTTGTTAAGTTTTGTGTGATTGAAGTTTTCAAGTTTTGGGTGAGATCACGATGGATGAAGGAATAAGGAGTATCAAGAGCCTAAGCTTGGGGATGCCCCATGGCACCCCAAGGTAATATTCAATGATGAACAGGCAACTAAGCTTGGGGATGCCCCGAGTGGCATCCCCTCTTTCTTCTAACGACCATCGGTATTTTACTTGGAGCTATATTTTTATTCGTCACATATCATGAGTTTTGCTTGGAGCGTCTTGTATTATATGAGTCTTCGCTTGTTTTGCTTTTTAGTTTGTCACAAGTATCCTTGCTGGACATGCCTATTTGAGAGATCCAAAATTATACTATGATTTGTTAGAATTGCTCTTTATGCTTCACTTAAATTTTTGAGCAATGGAATTGCTCTAGTGCTTCACTTATATCTTTTTGAGCACGGTGTGCCTTAATAATTTTGAAGAAATACTCTCATGCTTCACTTAGATTTATTTGAGAGTTAGTAATTTTGAAGAAATTCTCTCATACTTCACTTATATTATTTTGAGAGATGAAAATCTTTATGCTCATGTTCTTCACTTAAATTTGTTTGAGCTTGTCAAAAAGCAATTACAACATATGAAACTAGTCCCAAAGTGATAGATATTAAAGAGGGATATAATAAAAACTTTCATGAAGATCATTGGACAAAATAAACTTGATTCTTTGTAATAGTTTTGAGATATGATGATAGTGATATGTGAGTCATGTAAATGAGTAATTATGCTTTAGTAAGAATATTGATGTTAAGGTTTGTGATTCCCTATGCAAGCACGAAAGTCAATAGTTATGCAATGAAATTACATCCTACTTTTGGTGCATTATTCGATGTTAGTTATGCTTAATGCTCGCTTACGTGATATTTCGTTTCTTGGTTGGTTGCTTCTCAATCTTTTTGCTAGCCTTCACTTGTACTAAGTAGAAATACTACTTGTGCATCCAAAATCCTTAAACTCAGTTTTGCCACATGAGTCCACCATACCTACCTATATGTGGTATTCCCGTGCCGTTCTAAGCAAATTTGTATGCGCCACCTCTAAAATTCAAAATAATTTCCATTTTGTGTGCTTGTACCGCTCATGAAGCGACAGGGGGTGGCCAATATTTTCCATGCTGGATGTGTTATTCTCAAGATGAGTGTTTATTCACTTGTCATTGCACGAGAGTATGGCGGTAATAGGGATGCCCAGTCTCGAAATGAAAAAGAAATTTACTTTATGTTGTCAAATAATAAATTCCTTGGAAAGTGTTGGTATGGAGGGCACCCGTGGATACGGCTAGCCATTGATTGTGAAAGAATGGTGGAAAAAGGAATAAACTTTATTTTATGTTTGGGAACCGCCTATGATATATCTAGCATGGAAAGTGTTGGGAATTACTCGGTCATTTTCGTTGACGGTAAAAGTATGCCTCTTAAAAGGTTTTATCTCTCAATTTTTGCTTTGAGCTCTGGCACCTCTACAAATCCCTACTTCCCTCTGCGAAGGGCCTATCTATTTACTTTATGCAATTTTTATTTTGAGTCTCCATCTTCTCTTATAAAGCACCAACTAAGGGACACTATGATCGTACTTGAGCATTGGATGTAGCTAATATGTGAGTGTGTTTCATGAATGGATCAATGATTGAGCATGATGGGCTAGGGATAACTTTCTTTAGTGTTGATATTTTGAAAGACATGGTTGCTTGTTGATATCCTTGAGTATTGAAATCTTCATGTCAAAACTAGACTATTGCTTT
The DNA here is from genome assembly GCA_011799875.1 of Thinopyrum elongatum. Lineage (NCBI taxonomy): Eukaryota > Viridiplantae > Streptophyta > Magnoliopsida > Poales > Poaceae > Thinopyrum > Thinopyrum elongatum. Next base: position 378,669,166 of record CM022302.1, read on the forward strand.
GTACCATATAAAAGTCCATATGTCCAGGCTACAAAAGAAAAGAATGTGATGAACATGATACGCAACATTCCACATCAAAATTTCTGTTTTTATCATTTACCTACTCGAGGACGAGCAGGAATTAAGCTTCGGGATGCTGATACGTCTCCAACGTATATGTAATTTTTGATTGTTCCGTGCTGTTATATTATCATTCTTGGATGTTTTACAATCATTTTATAGCAACTTTATATCATTTTTTGGGACTAACCTATTGACATAGTGCCTAGTGCCAGTTGCTGTTTTTTGCTTGTTTTCTACTTCGCAGAATATCAGTACCAAACGGAGTCCAAACGCAGCAAAACTTTTTGGAGAATTTTTATGGACCAGAAGGAACAACTTGGGCCAAAGAAGTACCAGAGGGGTGCCCCGAGGGGGGTACAACCCACCTGGGCACGCCTGGGGGGCCAGGCGCGCCCTGGTGGGTTGTGCCCACCTCGGTGGCCTCCCGCATCGCCTCTTTGCTCTATAAATACCCAAAAAATCCAAAAACCCTAGGGGAGTCGACGGAACACAATTCCAGCCGCCGCAAGTTCCAGAACCACGATATCCAATCTAGACACCATCACGGAGGGGTTCATCATCCTCATTGGTGCCTCTCCGATGATGCGTGAGTAGTTCATTGTAGACCTATGGGTCCGTAGGCAGTAGCTAGATGGCATCTTTTCTCTTTTTGATTCTCAATACATTGGTCTCTTGGAGATCTATTTGATGTAACTCTTTTTTGCGGTGTGTTTGTTCGGATCCGATGAACTTTGAGTTTATGATCAGATCTATATATCCATGAAAGTTATTTGAGTTTCTTTGATCTCTTATATGCATGATTACTTATAGCCTCGTATTTCTTCTTCGAATCTTTGGTTTAGGTAGGCCGACTAGATCGATTTTTCTTGCCATGGGAAGAGGTGCTTTGTGATGGGTTCGATCGTACGGTGTTCTTTCCCAGTGACAGAAGGTGCAGCAAGACACGTATGTATCGTTGCTATTAAGGATAACAAGATGGGGGCTATTACTACATGAATAGATCTCGTCTACATCATGTCATCGTTCTTAATGCATTAATCCGTTTCTCCATGAACTTAATACACTAGATGCATGCTGGATAGCGGTCGATGTGTGGAGTAATAGTAGTAGATGCAGGCAGGAGTCATTCTACTAATCTTGGACATGATGCCTATATAATGTTTATTGCCTGGATATCGTCATAATTATTCGATGTTCTATCAATTGCCCAATAGTAATTTGTTTACCCACCGTATGCTATTTTCTTGAGAGAAGCCACTAGTGAAATCTACGGCCCCGGGTCTTTTTCCTCATCATATATTTCCAGATCTATATTGCTATTTGCCTTTTTTATTTATTTTCATCTTTTATTTTCAGATATATATTACCAAAAACCCAAAAATACCTCGCTGAATTTTATTTTCCGTTATTTTATTTGCATCTAACAATCTATCTCTTTACCAATCATTTACCCGAGAGCGGTTGACAACCCCTCTTACGCGTCGGGTTGCAAGTATTTGTTCTTTGTGTGTAGGTACCGTTTACATACACTACAAAAAAAAGACACATCCATGACATTTTGGCCCGAATGAAATTTTTTCTGTTATGCTTATGACACTTCTATGACGATAATTGTGACAAAACCACGTATCAACATAGTTGTGGTGGGCTCCTAGTTCTATGACAAAAAATCATGACAGAAAATGGGCTTTTCGTCCTGGGCGGGCTGGGGACGCACCTGCATGACATTCTATGGGCCGTCCATGACGGAAAAAATCATGGTAGAAGCGAGGGCGAGGAAAATATCGGGGAGTTCTCGGTTACGGTGGGTGGTCGGGGCCGAGCGATGCACTGTGGTTTGCGCGTTTCTCTTGTGTACGCGTGTGTGTGCGAGACGTTGGCTAACTGAACCCGAGCGATCGCACTAGCTATGTTACTGAACCTGAGCGATCGATCCCTTGGCTGTTAACTGCACCCGAGCGATTCATTCGCTGCTGACTGAACCCGAGCGATTCATTCGTTGCTGTTGCTGACTGAACCCGAGCAATCGATCACTGTTGCTGATTACTGAAGCCGATCGAGCCCCCGTTTGACTGTGCGTGCGGTACGTAGAACGAGTCGAGATGTGGTGAGTCGAGCCGGTTGGTTGGCTGTGGATGAACAGTTCCCGGTGGGGGTTGGATGAACAGGACCCCGTGGTAGTATGCGGTTGCCGCTGGATGAACAGGACCCCGAGGGGGCCGCTGCACCCCAGCTAGTTGGGGTGGATGAACAGGACCCCGTGAAGGCTGGATGAACAGTAGCCGGTGGAGGCTGGATGAACAGTAGCCCGTGGATGAACAGTAGCTGGTGGAGCTGGAGGAAGTCGACGGTGGATGAACAGTAGCTCGTGGAGGCTGGAGCGAGGCAGTAGACAGTGGATGAACAGGACCCTGTTTCGACCGTAGGCGCTCGAAGAGAAGTCCGTTTCCTCCGTTTTGCGGTACGCCAGACCCCTCCCGATCAACAGGACCCCATTTCGACCATAGGCACTCGAACAGAAGTCCATTTCCTCCGTTTTGCGGTACACGAGACCCTTCCCGATGAACAGGACCCTGTTTCGACCGTACGCGGTCGAACAGAAGGCCGTTTCCTCTGTTCTGCGGTATGCCAGACCTTGTTTTGGCTGTTCCGTCCAAGCCGGTTGGCTCCCGATGAACATGATGTATTCCAACCCAGTCGGTTGCATCTCGATGAACACGACGCTATTTCCTCCGTTGCGAACCAGCGGTTGGCTACCGATGAACAGGACGACGTCGCTGTACGCATTCGAGACACCGCCCGTATGTACGTACGTAGCCGTATTTATTTTCTTGCAGCGTGGTTGTACGTATGTGTACACGATATAGACGGGACTGCGTGACATGCTATGTCTGCGCCTCTACTACGACAGGTGCCGCTCCTTACTCGGCCACTGTTCATCGCTGCAGAGAGACCGATCGACCAGTATGTATGTACATGTTCGCAACCAGACAGACAACGCTACGTACGCTTCGACCGGGTGGGTCTCAGCTATCAGGGAGGATAACGAAGCACTTCCTTGCATGCGAAGATTTAGCTGGTGGGTCCCAGCTGTCAGGGGGAGGAATCATTTTTATTTTGCGAGTAATAAGAAGGCACTTCCTTGTGTTCGAAGATGTAGCTGGTGGGTCCAGCTGTTAGCCTCACCGCCTAAAGTCCTCTTCCGATGGCTGTCCTTCGTTGACCACGCCGCGCCGAGAGCACCAAGGCGGTGGACGATGGCGAGGCCTAGGAAGGGAACGATGTGGAGCCAGGGAAGACGCGGCAGTGGATGCCCACGCGAAGGGGAGTATGTGGGTTGACTGCTTCGGCTACGGTGTGAGGCTGCCGCCGCCGGAGAATAACAGGAGGTGTGGGTGAGTATAGAGGGATGGCATGGCTAGCGGTGGCAGCACAGCCGGACACGGGAGGCAGGAGCAGGCGGCACGGCCGGCGCTAGTTTGGGTGGCTGGTGCAAGAAGACTAGAGGTTGAAGAAGCACGATGGCCATTGGATGGACATCGTACGGTCACTGCAGCTAGAATCGTTTATATTGACTAAGTTGACAAAGCCCTTGGTACGCGTCAACTTAGTAGGCCCACAGGTCGGCCTCCGAAACGGTGCGCCCCAGATGTCAGGGGGAGGAATCATTTTTTTTCGCATAATAAGGAGGCAATTGCTTGCGTGCGGCCATGGACCATGGGGGTCCCTACTGTCAGCCTCTCCACGTACATCCCTATTCTGATGGCTGTCGTTTCTTGAATGTTGACCACATTGAGCACGCCGCGCCTAGAGCACCAAAGCGGTGGACGACGGTGAGGCCTAGGAATGGAACGACCCGGAGCCGGCGATGACACAACAGTGCATGCCCACGCTAAGGGGAGTATGACGGTTGACTGGTTCGGCTGCGGTGTGAGGCTGCCGTCACCGAAGAATAACAGGAGGTGCGGGTGGGTAGGGGGATGGCCAGTCCAGCGGAGGGAGTAGGGTGGACCTGTGAAGCCTGCGTGGCATCACAGTCGGCCACAAGAGGAGGGAGCAGGCAGTCCCGCCAGCGCTGGTTTAGGCGGCTGGAGCAGGAAGATCAGAGATTGAAGAAGCACGTCGGCCGTTGGATGGACACCCAATAGTCACTGCTACTATAATTGTGTGTTGACTATAAGTTGACAAAGCCTTGCGTAAACAAGTCAGCCTCGAAATCTGTGGCATGTACAACCCATTTGCTATTATTTTTATAATTTACAACCCATTTGCTAATTCACATGGAATTTATTGCAGCGCATTTTCCATTTATAGAATTGCTGCCCATTTTCTGGTCAGTACCAGGGTTAAAAATTTGAACTAAAAAATATGTGAAATTTTAAAAATTCGCATATTATTGCTGGGCTGCGAAATATTTTTTATCCCAAAATTAGGAGCCATACTAAAACTAATTTAAAAATAAAGTAATACTATGTTATGTTAAAATCCAATGAAATATAAAATATCAGCGAAGAACAAAAACAAAAAACAAAACTAATTGCCCATTTGCTATTTAATTTTTTGGAATTTGCAGCCCATTTCATATCACTTTTAAGATTGACTGCCCATATTCTGGCCAGGCCGGAATGCATCCCTCCTTGTCTTGAAAGATTTGCAGCCCAGTAAGTCGGAGAAAATAAATAGGCCTAGGTTGGGTATTCTTCAAAAAGAAATGGTGGGCTTCCTATTTTCCTAAACAAAAAACTGCTGGGCAGGTCATGTTGTTAGACGGGCCACAGAGACCGCACAACCCAGTTTATACCCTGCTCCGTCTGAACAAATCCTCAAAAAAAATACGTTGCGCAATTCTGTCGTTAATTGACTATACGTTGTGCAATTCTGTCGTTAATTGACTATACGTTGACAATGATGTCGGTCCCAGATATCAGTAGGGTGGATTAGAGTAAAAAAATCGAGGGGTGCATCTGAGTAGTAAAGAGGCACTTGCTTACGTTCGGGAGTGGACTTGGTGGGTCCATACTGTCATACTCACAACTACAATCCTCTCCCAATTCACCAAGGTGGAGGACGACGGCGAGGCCTCGGACGGGAATGAACAAGAGCCGGGGAAGATGCGGTAGTGTGGCCGTAGGCGGAGGGGAGTACGAGGGTTCAATGGTTCTGGTGCGGGGTGGGCTGCCGTCGCTGAAGAGGAATAGGATGTCGGGGGGAGTAGAGGGATGGCCTGGCCAGCATTTCATGGTACGACAGGGCGCCGATGCGTGCATGGCAGCGCAACCAACCGTAGAAGGCGGGAACAGGCGCTCCCGCCGGTGCAGGTTTGGTTTTGGCGGCTAGACCGGTCAGACCCAAAAACTCATTATGCTGCATTAAAACATAATTTTATATGGCTACAATTTATTGTAAAATGCTGCGGAGCACCTTTTTCTTCTTGAGGATTTTTTGAGACAATTATCTTCTTGAGGCGTGAAGCCGAACACATTCAGAAGCCCCAGGATAAAGTGGTGTTCGCCAATGGGTTGGGCATTCTTATCCAAAAATAATAATGGACCGGAACTATTTACCATGTTGACTACGATTTGCATGGGTCCGTTGGTTGCAGGAAGAAAATGGTGGGAGAAAAAAGACTGGTCGCTATCTTTGCCTAAGAATAATATCGAGTGAATGAAATGACACTCTCATAGGAAATAATATCCTGTTGTTAAAATTTAACTTTTCAAATCATAAATTTAAAGAACTGGTGCATGAACATGAGCATTAGCTTTATTTATTTATTTATGTTTATGGGACCATGAGCATGTACCTGGGCCGGGTTCATGTGAGAGCCTCCGTTCCAGTTAATTATGGGCTCCTCTCTTGGGCCTTCATCACTGGGATACATGTGATCGACAAGTGGAAAATGTGTTCCGTACCAAAACTAGTATGCGCTACGTACGGGGCACTAAAGGATCGGACCGTGCAACGACTTCCAAAACATTGTGTTTTTCGTTCTAACAACACATTTATTCAACCAACAGATGAATTATATTAGTGATTGTATATTGAAATCAGCAGCAGCAGCAACCAGGGCTGTGGGTGCAACAAAAGCAGTAAGCAGGCCAGAAGAGTAAAGACGCAGCTATCTCTTCCAAACCAAACATCAGCCAGCATTACAAAAGGGCTACCAAAAAAGAACAAGTGTATGCATCAAACTAAATAAAGATCCTACTACACAAAGTGTACGCATCTAACTAACTGGCTCAGTTAAACGTTACTATTTATTAAGCTGTGGAGATTGGCTGACGGCTTGAACCAGATGGGTGCCTGATGGGGGAAACTCCAGCCAGCAGGTCGAAGTCTGATACTTGCGCTCCTCTCTCCTACTTTGGGCTGCAGAGCGTGGCGGCACATATCAGGGTATGGTGCATGGAGAGACGCATGGTACGCTGTGTACAGACAGTTTTGCCTGATGAACGAAACCGCGCTGCCATCATGATCCTTGCTGTCGGTTATCTCCTGGTTAATCGGATAATTCAGTCCGAGAAACAGAGAGCGTGTACCAAGGCTACTTACCAGCCTCCAGTCAAAAATTCCTGAAGGCCCAGAGAAGCTGGGATCCTGCTCAACGACCATGCAGTGACTATGATTGTATTCTGCGAAACAACATGTGTCCGGTATGTGCGAACGATCATCAATCGTTCGCCATCATCTGATCGAGCCAGGAACCACCTGCAACATCCATGCCACTTTTCTTTGAAAGGTTCTGGGATTAGGAAGGGTAGGGACACCAGGCGGCCTACAACATCATATCAAGTTGGAGTCAAATAAAAAAGGGCTCGTACTATAGTCAGTCTTAAGAACAGCATGTTGTGAGCATGAATATTTTTTCAGTAAATGTTGACAGTAATATAAGCAAGCCATCATGATATCATAGGAAAGTAACATACTACTGTAATAGCCCTTTATAGCGATGACTGGAGTAGGCCAGCAATACGTCCAGCCATAGAAGGAGTCCACAGCGTAAATGAAGCCCTTGTGTTCAATGGCATCAGAGCCATGGAGGATGTATGATCCTGCGATGGACGTGCAGATTTATCCACTTACCGCAGGGACCTGTCAGATAGGCGAGACCGCAGTTGAAGAACGCAATTAGCCTGAAGTCTTTATAATTCGCAGATCTTGTGGGCACTTGGCAGATTACAACCTTGAGCAAATCAAACTTGGTATCATGTTGGCTACTGTAAGATTCCGAGTATTCTGGGCCGCGGTGCCAAAGTAGTGTAGTGTTAATCGAAGGAAGGGGGATCAATCGCCGGGTGTAGACCTCCATGAGCATCTAGCTGCCGCGACTGTCGACAAGCACCATCCAAGACGTGTTCATGCCGACCCAGTACATACTGTTAATGTAGTTGAGGGTAACGGGGATAGGATCGCAGTTGAGGGGGTTGATACTCGCCACCCTACGATCGTTATGCTGTGTGACACGCCGTTTAAGAAGATCAGGCGGCATCAGCAAGCAGGGAGCTAGCTTAAAAAGCTCCGGCCTGAGGGCTTTGAGTAAACAGTACAACCCCGACGAGCACGCGGTGAGCGGCATGGTACTTATATTGTCCACACGCGAAACAATGAGTTTGATTACCTCTGTGGGGAGCGAATTCCAGCCACTCTTTCGGCGGACACTGCTCGGTTCTGCCATTGTTAGTGCTTGGGTTTCGGAAGAGGGGGGAGATGCCTAGCGGGGATGGAAGATTGGACGATTATGTGCGGACGAGGATGGAGAAGTGAATATGTGCTGCGGGAAGTGGACAGGTGATGATGACAATGTAGCAGCAACACGCCGCTTGACTTACGAGACACATCCCAGCAGCGTAGGGTCATATCGATGCCAGACAACTTGCTTGAGTGATCACAATACTAGTACAATAAACTACAGTACCTACTACTATGCCCAAGTAGTATAGTGGAGTAGGACTCTGCTCTACTACTAGCACCGGAGGAGTAGTATATTGTAAAATAGTTACAAACTTCAATGCCCGAGCGTGGAATGACTACGAACCGCCATCGGTGCTAACTCCAATCCCCAGCAAACGTTCGCTGGGAGACATGGCAGTTGCAAATGCCCGCGACGCAGTTATAGTACGTGTGTAAGAGTGGTAGTTTTGTCAAATACTATGTCTTAAAAACAGGCCACCGTCGGATGGAAATCTGACGGTTATGTGGGATTCGCCAGGATTGGGCTCGTGGCGAACAATCGCCAGATATCATTACTAAAAAAAGGTTAAAACACCCGGGGCTAGAACTTGCGCCGGCTGACCACTAACAATGATACTAACATAGTTGTAAAATGGTCAGAGAACGTGTCTACGTGGTGTTTGGAATTATATGCAAACTAGCAAGATGCCCGTGCATTGCACGGAACATCAAGATGCATTTTTTTTACAAAACACCTATTGTGATTGACCCATGCAGGAGTAATCCCATCTGTAAAAACTAATGATATCTCAAGAATTTCATCGAAAAAATGATATCTCGAGAAATATGAGAGATAAGGTGAGGAGGAGTGGGGCGCGGTGGTGCTTGGTGGTCGGAGTTAGCGGAGGCATGGGGATGGACGACGCCGGTAGCGGCCACCATGCCAGATTGTTCCAGAGGCTTCCTTTTTTTAATTACTCAACAATGAAGTTGTGGGAGATAATGATGAACGAGAGAGGTGCGGGTATCCTTTTGCAAAATTGCCATAGTTTGCTTTCTATCCGTTAGATATAGATCGGACGGTCTATATTGCAAGATGACAGGCACACCACTAGTAAAAGAAACGGAGGGCGTACTAGTAAGTACACCATCTACCGCTTTGTGTGCTACTTCTGCGCTCCATGCGGCGGGCGCAACGTCCCCTATAGCCACTCCTGTTTCATGGACAGCCTGGTCGATGCCTGCAAGGTGCCTTGCGTCTACAAGAGTTTCGGCTGCGAGATGTACGTTGACCAGCACTCGCTGGCGGAGCATAGTTCCAGATGCGCGCACGCGCCGTGCTACTGCTATGAGTGCACACCACTGTTTGAGTGCTCGCCGGCGAGCCTCGTGCATCACCTCACGGCACCGTCCGACAATCACTACTGGCACGCGGTGAACATCAAGTACGAGACGTGCTACCCGTTAGCCGTGCCGGAGTCGCTGGAGGATCACCGCCGCCTGCTAGTCGCGTAGGAGGACGACAGCATCTTCCTCTTGGCCGTGGGCACCGGCAAGGCCCGCGCAGGCCGCCACCCTGTCTCTGTAGTGTGTGTCAGGGGCAACACCGCTGACGCTAACATGAGGCCGCTGTACTCGTGCGTGCTCACTATTACTGCTCCTCCGGCGGACGAGGGTGACCTCGGCGCCTCCCTCACGCTAAATGGGACTGTGCCGAGCTGCTCCGTTCCCTACAATGTGGACATGGAAGAGGCCTGGTATCATTTTCACCCCAAGATGATGCACGGGGACTCCAAGGAGGTTCACCTGGGCATATGCATTACTAAGTTAACTGTTCATCATTAGTCTTCGCTCAATGTAAGCCGTTGTCTAAGCATGTGGACACTTCTTATTTATATAGTATAGAACCTTCCATGCATGATCTTGCTCTATTAGAGTATCACGCTTGAATAAAAGTGTATCCATTTATGGTTTACTCTAGAATCTTCCATGTATGCTTTTGCTCCATTAGAGTTCTCGCTTGCCATTTATGAGATTAATTGTGATTTTTTACTACAGTAATGGTGAAAGACTTATGATGAACCATTTCTTACATCTCCTCTGCCCCCTTCCAAGTCATCCCGATTTACATTCATGGTGGTCTAGAAAAAATAAAAAAAATCGATAGTCAAAAAATAATTCTTAAAGATCATTTCTTGCAAAGCACAATAAGTGTTATTTCTTCAAAAGTTTTGGATGCAGGTTGAACAGTTGAACGCTTTTGTTTGCAAAAGATAATTTTTTATCTATTTAGCCTACATTTACTATTCACCCGGATGCTTGTGAGCTCTAGAGAAGAAATAATATTCGAAGAAACCTAGCGATACTCATTACACATGAGATGACCCCCACATACTTTGTCAAAATAAACAACTCCCCGATCAATGCATTTCACTGTTCCGTGCAACGCACGGGCACCTCACTATATATAGTACAACCATAAATTAAACTTATAAAATGCTCATGCATGTCACCAAAAATTATATCATTGAAAACTATGTTCAAATACGAATCCAACGATATAGTTTTTGTTGACATGCACTAATATTTTGTCAGTTAAATCTTCAGTCAAATACATGGGGGACTAATAAACCACGACGGAGGTAGTACCAGTGTAGAGGGCGGCGCTGCACGGGGGTCTCACCCCGCTCGTGGCACGGAAGTAAAGCCGTCATATCAGAAAACCCCACCACTCCCAGTAATAAGTGGCCTGGTAAAATAAACGGACAAGCAACCATCACATCCCTCTTTCTTTTTTGCATTTCATCTCTCTGCATTTACTTTGTCCGGTTCATCTCGCACACTCGATCCCTAGCTACTACTCCTAGTATCCCTAGCCACTACTCCTAGTACTCCTAGTTGTAGTACTCAAGTTGGATACAGGGTGTACGAAGAGGTTTGGGAATTTGCATGCCTTCCCGACCAGTGAGATACTCCTTACAAAGTACGATAGAGAAATAATCATAGAGAGAAGGAAGCCAAAGTAAACAATCAAACGAGCATTTGTGCATTTCTTTTGCATTGAATCATTTCACAACCTTGACTAGTGCTGTTTTTCTACTTTTACCAAAACCGCATCGTAATGTTAAAACGTGCATTTGCACATGTGTGTATACATAATAGTAGTAGTATAGTCTACAAGCATATATAGAGGGAGATGTGTACTGTGATACATAGTTAAATTTGTGCTATATTCACGAACGTACAAATGCGCACGGATACAAAAGGTTCCAAACTTTTCCTTTTACATACTTAATTAAGGACACTAATAATTCCCAAACGTTCGGGATTTATCATTTCCGTCCCAAAACTAATGAGATCGCCTTATGACACTAAATTATTCCTAATAAAAGCCACGGCGCTGGCTGGAGCACTTGCGGCGCGCCACGAGTGCCCTGGTGCATGGCCGTTTCCCAGCTCGGCGACACAGTGCCTCTTCCTCGGCCTCACAACTCACGAGGTGCTGATTGGCGGCTTGCCGGCGGGTGAGCGTGATCTCACCGGTCTGGTGATCCGACGCCAACAGGTACTCCTCTTCGCTGGAAGCGTGCACCCGGTCCACGTACCGCCAAGTGTAGATGAGGCGCTCGGGCCTGACTACACTCAGGGCTTTGGCACGGGCGTCCTCCGCCACCAACACGGCCCTCGCACGAGCCTTCTGCCAAAGAGCCAATTGCCTGGCTGTCTCGGACGCGACATAGGCCTGCCAGGCAGCATGCCTCGTGGCGCGCTTCTCTTCCTCAGCCTTCTTCCACACCTCTCTTTTGGCACGCTTTGCGGGAGGCAAAGCCTCCCACAAGGCGACCTCCATTTCTTTCAAAAGCTCCTCCAAGCTGGGGGGGGTTCGGCGGGCGGCGCGATGTTCTCCTCGTAGCGGGGAGCCGATGCGTCCTCCGATGCACGTGGTGGCGAGAGTGGGAATACCGACACGTCCACCTCAACGCGTCGCGATGAGGAGGGGAACACTGACGCGTCATCCTCCACTGGTGGCAGCGAGGAACGGAACGGCGACATGTCCTCCTCGACTAGTTGTGGCGAGGAACGGAACGGCGACGCGTGACCCTCCGCGCGGGGCAGCGAGGGGCGCCTAGGGCTTGGGAGGGGCGATTGTGGGAGTCCTGGATTAGGGGGTCTTCGGGTGTCCGGACTATTTGATATGGGCCGGACTAATGGGCCGTGAAGATAAAAACAGAAGACTATCCCCCGTGTCGGGGTAGGACTCCTGTATGCGTGGACTGCAAGTTTGGTGTCCGGATGTACTATTCCTTCCTCTGCAAACTGACTCTGTACAACCCTAGATCCCTCCGGTGTGTATATAAACCGGAGGGTTTAGTCCGTAGAGGCTATCAGAATTCTCATAGGCTAGACAACTAGGGTTTAGCCATTACGATCTCGAGGTAGATCAACTCTTGTAACCCCTATACCCATCGAATATAATCAAGCAGGACGTAGGGTTTTACCTCCTTTAAGAGGGCCCGAACCTGGGTAAACATCGTGTCCCCATCATCCCTTGTTACCATTGATCCTCAGCCGCACAGTTCGGGACCCCCTACCCGAGATCCGCCGGTTTTGACACCGACATTGGTGCTTTCATTGAGAGTTCCACTGTGTCGTCGACAGAAAAATCGATGGCTCAACTTGTCGTCAGCGATGATGCTATTTCCGGGGAGACCTTTCTCCCTGGTCAACTCTTTGTGTTTGGCGGCTTCGTGCTGCGTGCCAATTCAACTGGTCACCTCGAGCAGATCGACAGCTACGCCCCTGGTCATCAGATCAGGTTTGGAAGCTTGAATTACATTGCGGATTTCCGAGGAGACTTGGTCTTCGAAGGGTTCTCAGCCTCAGCCGCCACTCTTCATCCACATGAAGAAAACCCATCGGATCCGTCGTCAGATTCCGCTCAAGGATCGACTCTCGTGCCTGCCCTGGCCTTAGATCCAGGGCGGACCACTCTGTCCGAAGACGGGAGGATAAACCCCGCCGGACTCTCTCCCATTACGGAGCTTCCTGCCGGAGACCCAGAGGCGACTATACTGTCAGCAGACCCGCAGTCAAACATGACTCTTCCTGACATCTGGGAGCCGGACTTGCCTCTGGACGTCAACTCCGAACTCTCGAGGTCTGCGTCCATTGAGCTCGGTCAAGTGGTTATTACTGAACCTAGCTCCGCAGATCATCATGCGCCCGTCCGGCCTTCACTCTTAAACGAGACACTCGACCTAATGCGATCTCTCGCTATTACGGAAGTATCACCTCCGAACTACGACCAGCCTAAACTGAGGGCGGAGAGCATGGAATTTTACGTCCCACCCACCACCCACTTAATAGCCACTGTCGAGGATCTAACTGACATGCTAGACTACGCCTCCGAAGACATCGACGGCATGGACGATGATGCCGGAGCCGAACCAGGTCAAAACCCGCCTATCACTGGGTGTTGGATGGCCACTTCTACCTATGATGTATACATGGTGGACACACCTGAGAAGCAGGACGATGATGGCACTCAAGATCGAGATCAGGACAAGCCAGTCGACGATCCACCAAAGCGCCAGCATCAGAAGCGCCACTCACGATCACGTCGGGCAAAGGACAGCAACACCGGCACCAGAGATGATGACACTCCGGACAATGCCGAAGACCCCCTATTGACCCTGTGTTCGAGCAGGATGAAAGGGAAGAGGGACAAGTCAACTCCGACGAACTTGTCGATCATGAGGATTCAGAAGATAGTAACTATCTACCGGCCTCCGAGGAGGATGTTAGCCTCGGCAACGAAGATATCATCATGCCAAAGGAACCCCTCGAACAAGAGCGCTTCAAGCGATAGCTCATCGCCACTGTGAGGAGCCTGAAAAAGAAACAACAACAGCTTCAAGCAGAACAGGATACGCTCAATGACAGATGGACCAAGGTCCTAGCCGCCGAAGAATACGGCCTCGAGTGCCCGACAAAGAGCTACCCAAAACATAGGCTACTACCACAATTTAACGACGAAGCCCTTGAGCCAATACCGTCAGGACACAATCATGCTAATCAACCGGATCGACCACCACATGGACATGACAAAGCGGCTAATTATGCCGAACACCAGCCCGCGCCACCTCGCCGTAGAGGCAAAGAAGCAGCGGCTCCGGGCTACACATATGACTTACGTCAGGACTTGGACAATAGAGCCGGCCAGACCAGATCAATCTATGGATCAAGGGGACGTGTTCCAACACGAGACGACGTCCATCAAGCCTGGCGCGACAAGCATAACCAAGTTCGAGCCGAGAACCGACCACGGATGTCATCCGAACTCCGTCATGATGTTGCCCGATATAGAGGCGCCGCACATGCCATGTGCTTTATCGACGAGGTAATGCAGCACCAGTTTCCGGAAGGGTTTAAACCCGTAAACATCGAGGCATATGATGGAATGACAGATCCCGCTGTGTGGATTGAAGATTTTCTTCTCCACATCCACATGGCTCGCGGCGATGATCTCCACGCCATTAAATACCTTCCTCTAAAGCTAAAAGGGCCAGCACGGCACTGGTTGAATAGCCTCCCAGAGAACTCCATTGGTAGTTGGGAGGATTTAGAGGATGCTTTTCGGGACAACTTTCAGGGCACTTATGTCCGGCCACCGGACGCTGATGACCTGAGTCACATAGTCCAGCAACCCGGAGAGTCAGCCCGCAAACTCTGGACTCGGTTCTTAATTAAAAAGAACCAAATTGTCGACTGTCCGAACGCCGAAGCCTTAGCGGCATTTAAACACAGCGTCCGCGACGAATGGCTCGCCCGACACCTCGGTCAGGAAAAGCCGAAGACTATGGCAGCTCTCACTACACTCATGACCCGCTTCTGTGCGGGCAAAGATAGCTGGTTGGCTTGTAGAAGCAACAACACTAGTGACCCTGGCACCTCTGAGGCCAGGGACGGCAATGGAAGGCCACGACGCAGCAAAAATAAGCGTCGGAACAACAATGAAGAAACCGAGGATACGGCGGTCAACGCCGGATTCAGCGGCTCTAAACTTGGTGAGCGAAAGAAGCCGTTCAAAGGAAATAGAGATGGCCCGTCCAACTTGGATAAAATACTTGATAAGCCCTGTCAAATCCATGGAACCCCTGACAAGCCTACCAACCACACCAATAGAAACTGCTGGGTTTTTAAACAGGCCGGTAAATTAAATACCGAACATAAGGGGAAACGACCTCAAAGCGAGGACGACGATGAACCCCGCCCTCCGAACACCGGGGGACAAAAGAAGTTTCCCCCTAAGGTGAAAACAGTGAACATGATATATGTCATGCATATCCCCAAGAGAGAGCGCAAGCGCGCACTGAGGGACGTCTACGCCATAGAGCCTGTCGCCCCGAAATTCAACCCTTGGTCAGCTTGTCCGATCACCTTCGATCGCAGGGACCACCCAACCAGTATCCATCACGGAGGTTCGGCGGCCCTGGTACTCGATCCCATCATTGACGGATACCATGTCACTAGAGTCCTTATGGACGGCGGCAGCAGTCTCAACTTGATTTTCCAAGACACTGTCCGTAAGATGGGCATTGACCCGTCAAGAATCAAGCCCTGCAACACTACCTTTAAAGGAGTGATACCTGGCATAGAGGCTCGCTGCACGGGTTCCTTAACACTGGAAGTAGTATTCGGCTCTCCAGATAACTTTCGAAGTGAAGAATTGATCTTCGATATCGTCCCTTTCCGCAGTGGTTATCATGCATTGCTTGGACGAACTGCTTTCGCCCGCTTTAATGCAGTCCCGTACTATGCTTATTTGAAGCTCAAAATGCCCGGACCGCGCGGCGTCATCATAGTCAATGGAAATATGGAACGCTCCCTCCGTACTGAGGAACACACCGCGGCCCTAGTAGCCGAGGTACAGAACGGCCTCAACAGCTCATCGGTCATCAAGACCCACGACACCGCTAAGCGAGTCCGATCAACATTACAGCATGACAGCTCGGCGAATCCGGAGCTTGAATAGCAGTTCGGCCTCCGTCGATCGCCCCATAAGGTTGCGGCATACGTACCGCGCGTGCATAATTACGCACTTAAAATACCTTGGGCAGCGCCGGAGGCATACTGCGGAACAGGTCTATAGTACGGCTTGACCCTATTCGGACCTTAACTCTCTTTTTTTCTTTTCTTTTACCATAGGTTCATTAAAAACCTACCTACTCTATGGTTGTACAGGAACTCCTTTCTAGGATCCCCTTTCTTATAGACGACCATCGACTCCTCCTCTCAAAGGATTTCTAACCAAGGAGAAACGGCGCAGACGTGCAAAGGGCATCCTTAGGACCTTCAAGCCACTATTTTCTCAAAAAAGCCTTGTATAAACCTTTCCCTTGTGTAAACTTTCGGCATGTAAAATGACCTTGGCCTTCGGGCATTATCTGTAATGACACGTCTAGACGTATTAATCAGGGCATAAAGGAAGCAGTTGATTACCACTTTTGTTTGGTACTTATCTATTTTATATTATCATCTGTCTTCCCTCCCTACACCCGACTGCCACACGTGCCTTAGTACCGGTCTTAAACACTGGGGGCTATATCCGGCCCGGCACATTTTAAAGTCCGAACTACTATGGGGTACTCTTCGGCGTCCCGAATATTGCATTATATGCATCGGCTCCGAATCATGTCTTTGGTCTATAGTTGGGTTGCCCGGCTCCTGTGCTTACCACCTTACGTTCCACTCGTTCAGCTAAGGTAGTAAAGGGAGAACTACTGCGATTGTATTTCTGGTTCGTCCGGTCAAATACCTCAGTAGAGAAAGTCGAAAACTGACTGTCATGATAAAACGAGAGCTGGCGGCGATTCGGTGACTTAGTCTTATACTACAATCGTTAGCGATTTACTCCGTGTTATACGAGGGGCTGGTCTTCGTCCAAGCCGCATGGAAATGGCTATTCAGCCCGGATTCCCGCACACGCACAAGGGGCTAGTACTTAGCCCCACCGTCAAACTCCTATGGCTAAGTGAAAGTAATAAATCTACATAGTCTGATTGCCTGGTTCACCTCGCGGACACCTCATTTACGGACCAAGACATTGGATAAAGTGTGGTCACGCGTCACTACGAACACCCCCGTAGCATCTATGTGGGGGCTGAAGCCGACGACTGGCAACTTTCAGAAATAAATGGCCGCACAGGAGGAAAACATTACTTGAAACAAAAGGCGCAATATACATTACAAGCATGGGTTCATAACATAGTTCTTACAACCCGAATACATCTACTCAAATATGCCGTCCTTAGAATATTGGCCCTCTACTATTCGGGCCCCTGCCAGGATGTCGTCGAAATATCTCTCCGGCCTCTGATGATCTTTGCCTTCGGGCGGGCCTGCGGTCGCCACATCGGTGGCCTTCATCTTTGCCCATTGCATCTTAACGCGGGCGAAGGCCATCCGAGCACCTTCTATGTAGGCCGAATGCTTCATAGCATCAATCTAAGGCAGCGCGCCGACGAGCCGCTTCACCAAACCGAAGTAGCTACTGGGAATTGGTTCGGCGGGCCAAAGTTGGACTATTAGATCCTTCATCGCCAAACCGGACACCCTATGCAGCTCCATCAGCTGCTTCATCTGGTCATTCAGGAGCACCGGGTGCTCCGGTGCAAGAAATTGCGACCAGAATAGCTTCTCAGTCGAGTTTCCCTCCCAGGCTCAGAAGAACTGTGCGGCATCACCGGCACTCCTCGGGAGGTCCGCAAACGCGTCTGGAGAACTCCACACTCAAGTGAGCAAAGCATATCTTTGACCTCCAAAAATACTCTGCAAAGGAAAGGCCTTACCAGCCGCTATCTGCCTCGCTTGACGGATCTCTTCGCGAGCACTCCGGGGCACGCTCCGCGCCTCTTTGGCATCATGGAGAGCCTTTGCAAGCTCGGACGACTGGGCCGAAGTCTTCTCTCCAATGTCTCGCATTTGCTGATGGCATCCCTCAGCTCCTGCTCGACTTCGGCCACCCGAGCTTCGTGTTGGCGGCGGGCAACTTGTTCGGCTTCTAGTTCAGCAGCCGCTTTATCAGCGGCTGCCTTGCTCACCTCAGCTTCCTTCTTGGCCTGGGCGAGGGTGCCTTTGAGGGTCTCGACCTCGGCTGCGCCAACTATGCTCATAATCAAAGCATCCCGTGAGTTAACCTCTCAACTTACATATCACTCATGACATGAAAATGAATTTTTTCATCATGCACATACCTTGCGTCTCATCGAACCGCTTGTTGATACGGTCGAGCTCTTCATTGGCCGCTTCAAGCTTCCGATTGAGCTCGGAAACTTCTGCGGCCTGGGCGGTGGCCGCCAACAGGGAAGCTTGTTGCAACAGTAGAGTAGTATGATAACACGCTCGAGTACTATGTGGATCCTCTGTCCGGTTCTTTTCAAACCGAACAGAGCCTCAGGGGCTACTGTCTGTATATAGGTATATTCCTCTAAATGAAACAAAAATGTTTAGGACATTATGTCGCATACCTCAAAGCCTGTCAGTAGGCTGGTGAAGGCTTCGTTCAGTTCGCTTTTTGCAGACTGAACCTTTTCCACCACCGCACCCATCAAGGTACGGTGCTCCTCCATGATGGAAGCACGTTGCAGTGCTTTCGCTAGAGCGTTCGGCGTCTCCGGATTAGCGGAGGTCGCCGACGGAGCTGATGCTCCTCCCTCCTCTGTTGAAGAGGGCAGCTCACCTAATCCCGGAGTCGCATTGGTCTCCGGAATGGTGTCCGGCTGGGGCCCGGATTGTTGGGGGTCCCCACCATCGGTTGTCATAGGGGTTGCCTTCCCTACGTCTTCGGCGACCGAGGTATTAACCTCGGGTGCTTTTTCGACAGCCTCGCCTGCCCCTTCGTGGCCAGGAGAGGTCCTTCGGGGTAACACCTCGGTGTCATCCATGGTGATAGGCGAGCGGGCTCGTGGCAGCGTCTCGCTCTCTGCTATCTCGGGTGGCAGAGAGTTCCCCTCCGATAACGGAGTGTTCGGAAGCTCGCGTGGAGGGCTGAAAGGCACACAACGAATGGCTTATATAATGGAAACAGGAAAACCGAAAAGATGAACTGGTAAGTCTATGAATACTTATGATTCGGCCAGGGGCTTCGCCCTGGGAGGTTTTTTGGAGACTAGTTCGGAATCCGAGTCCGAACTGTCCGGGAGGGCCATCTTCCCTCTTTTGGGCGCCTCCCCCTTCGGGTCTTCGAAGGCCGCCCTCTTCTTTTTCCTCCCCTTACGAGGGGAGTCACTTTCCACTTCCTCCTCCTCTTCTTCCTCGTCTCCGTCACGGGAAGAGAGGTCTTCGGTCTCTCCGGATACTGTGTCCGCAGGACCCTTATGGCGGGGGCCGCTCTTGGCCTCCTTGCCCTTCGTCTTCTTGGCCTTCCTCTCCGGCGCCTGATATGGCACCGGGACCAGCATATCTATTAGCTGGGGTGTGGCTGGGTTCTCAGGCAGCGGTGCCGGACAGTTGATCCGCTCCACCTTTGCCGTCCAGCCCTGTTCAGAAGGCAGGCAATATGACTTACATTATATTCAAACGGCTGACCGGATAAGTCTTCGGAAAGGTTATGCTTACCAGTGAGGCTGGGTTCTCGATGTCGAGTCCGATGTGCTCGGTCTTCTTCAGCCATGTTTTTTGGGCCTTGAAGAGCTGCCTCCAAATATCTTCATGTGTTGTGCCGAAGAAGCGCTTCAGGGTCCGTGGCTCCTCCGGATTGAGTGCGGCGGAACAGCATCACCTGAATCACGTTTGTGAGACCGGTGTTTTTGCCTATCATGTTAGTGATGCGTGTTTGCAGCATCTGCACCTCCGCTGTGGACCCCCAGTCAAGGCCCTTGGCGGTCCAGGAGGTGAGCCTCGTGGGGGGTTTGGATCTGAAGTCAGGTGTGGCCGCCCAGTTGGCGTTGCGGGGTTCGGTGATGTAAAACCACTCCTGCTGCCACACCTTGACCGTCTCCACAAACGCCCCTTTGGGCCAGACGGTGTTGGGGAGCTTGCTTACCATGGCCCCGCCGCAATCCGCATGCTGGCCATCGACCACCTTCGGCTTCAGATTGAAAACCTTAAGCCATAGGCCAAAGTGTGGTGGGATGCGGAGGAGAGCCTCGCACACGACGATTAACGCCGAGATGTGGAGGAAAGAATTTGGGGCCAGATCATGGAAATCTAGCCTGTAATAGAACATAAGGCCCCAAACGAAGGGATGGAGGGGAAACCCTAGACCTTGGAGGAAATGGGGAATGAATACAACCCTCTCGCCGGGCTCCAGAGTGGGGATGACCTAATCCTTATTAGGGAGCCTGTGCGCGATATCCGCGGATAGATATCCCGCACTCCGGAGCTCCTTGATGTCCTTCTCAGTGACGGAGGAGGCCTCCCACTTGCCCTTGGAATCGGATCCAACCATGGCTGGGGGAGGTGGTGGCGGTGGGGAAGATTGAAGTTTTGGGCGCTGGAGCTCGAAGGTGGGAAGGCAGGAGCTAGAAGAAGGCGTGGGGAAAAAGGAGGAATCTTTAACCTCTTATAGGCAGTGAAATACCAAACCCCCCCCCCCTCTCAAGCCTTAAAACTCGCCTGTTCCCAAAGAGATCGTGCGAACGACGCAGTTGGATTACCCAAACCACATTGATGTGAATACCGTAATGGGCGGGCACGATATCTGCTTTGACAAGACGTGCCAATGAGAGCTAGGCCTCGAAACGCGAAACAGGAGGTGTGAAAACGGTTCAAAATGTTGAAGGGTCAAGTGTGATGCTTCGCAGGAAAGTTAGCCGGATATAGTTCCTTTGTGCAGGAAACTAACTTAAAGTATTCAGGAGAAGGAACCCGCCTTGCGATGCCGAAGATAATCCGCGCGCCAAACACATCGTCATCGAAGACTGGTTCAGGGGCTACTGAGGGAGTCCTGGATTAGGGGGTCCTCGGGTGTCTGGACTATTTGATATGGGCCGGACTAATGGGCCATGAAGATAAAAACAGAAGACTATCCCCCGTGTCCGGGTAGGACTCCTGTATGCGTGGACTGCAAGTTTGGTGTCCGAATGTACTATTCCTTCCGCTGCAAACCGACTCTGTACAACCCTAGATCCCTCCGGTGTGTATATAAACTGGAGGGTTTAGTCCGCAGAGGCTATCAGAATTCTCATAGGCTAGACAGCTAGGGTTTAGCCATTATGATCTCGAGGTAGATCAACTCTTGTAACCCCTATACTCATCGAATATAATCAAGCAGGACGTAGGGTTTTACCTCCTTTAAGAGGGCCTGAACCTGGGTAAACATCGTGTCCCCATCGTCCCTTGTTACCATTGATCCTCAGCCACATAGTTCGGGACCCCCTACCCAAGATCCGCCGGTTTTGACACCAACAGCGATGCCATGGTGGTCGATGGTTCCTTAATTGAGAGGGAGGAGGAGGACATAAAGGCGATGAATGTGAGCGTTCTTCCGAATGCCGCGGGAGGCGCAATATTTATAGTGAGCAATGCCACACCTACGTAAGATATGTTGCGTGATTAACGTAATAGCTAGGTGGGCATTTTTTTTGTTGGAGTAAATTACAGGGGAGGGGAGGTGTGAAAATATTGCTGGTCACAATGGATTGGAAGAGCGCGGGGGGAGGAGGGTCATGCATGCAGATTGTTTTCACACGGGGAGGAGTGGTGGGACTGCCAGAGGGACACAGAGAGTCAAGCATGTAGATTGTTTTCACACATGATGGAGAGGAAAAGATTTGGAGGTGAACGGGCTTCCTGCAGGTATGGGGAATGATGCATAAGTCATCTTACATGCAATGAACTGACCATTGCATGCCGGGCTCGGTAGTCTCAAGTCACTAAAAACATACACGCCCCACACATGTTTAGATTTCAAGGTGCACTAAATTATTGCATGCGACGATTAAGAGAATATTGGCTAATGCATGTAAAAATTCTTTGTCATTTAGTGTTCATGCCTGCATGCAATGCAACAATGCATTGGTAAACACATTTTTTTGTGAAGAACGAGAGCATTAATTGAGTACTTTTGCAGACTACAACAACTATTCCACCGCCTCTATCTTCGTAAGAGTAGGTGAGATTTTTGAATCGTGCCCTTTAAACAAGAAGGGAGGTAGTAGTACTCTAACCTTGTTGTGATGACTATATATGACATTGCAATATCATAACGCACCTGGACGGAGGAACTAGTCTGCATAGTGCATATAAGTTTTGTTTGAAGTCAAAGTACCTCTACTTTAACCAAACTTATAGAAAAATGTATCAACATTCACAATGTCAAATCAATATTTTTATATTCATTATGAAATGTAGTTTCATAAAATATATATTTGGTATTGTAGATATTGATATTTTTAGTATAAATGTGGTTAAACTTTGCAAGTTTGACTTGACACAAATCTTACACGGAGTAAAAAGGACCAGAGGGAGTATCATGCATGCGGAGTAGGCAAAAAAATTGCTCATTTATAGCCGTCCGAAGTCTCAAAGGGCGCGACCGCGCGAGGGAGGCGAAGGTCGTGGGAGGCATGACGGTTGATGGAATTAAGTGAAAGTTACATGCACGCGTCGGCATGGCATGCGAACTCGCAGAAGCTATACCGTCAGGCCTACACTGTGGGTCTAGTAGACATGGCATCTAGTGGGTCCCACATAGTACTCGAGAACTCTTTGGGGGCATGCATCTGTTTATCCGCCAGGCAAGCCACCACCCCACGCCGTTCGCACGCCCTACTCGTCCCTGTCTTCTACCTTGCAACAGTTCGCTCCCAGTCGTCCCGTCCTTTCACATTACACCAGTTCCACTTCTCCTAACCCGCCTCCAAAATCCATGGCCTCCCAAATCTCCATGATCGGCGGTGAGTACAAGGTTAGAACCATCACCGGTGATGAGTTCATCGTCATCTACACCTGTAGATCTGCGATGGTGGAGGCATGCCTTGGTCGCTTCCTACACATGTTCGAAAGTTCAAAGGATGAGTGGGTCACTGGGCTAGATGTTGAGTACACCACAGTCCTGGAAAAGAGAAGCTTCTAAAGGTGGCGGAGATGAAGAAGCCCGCCGTGATCTAGGTTTGCATACATAACGTGTGCTTGGTCTACCACATATGCCATGCCGATGTGAGGTGCCAGGATTTTGAGTTCTTCCTCAAGGACAAAAGAGTGAAATTCGTTATTGTAGACTTTACGAACGACAGGACAGTCCTTGGTCGGATAGGCCTTGTTGTAGGCCAGCCCTTCGATCTCCAGAAGGAAAGCCTAGTGTCCTCCTCTCAGCCTTCAATGCTGACCCTGGCAGTAGCCATGATTGATCCTTCGTATGCTGAACTGAAGAAACCTCACCCCAAGTTTCATCATCATGCATGGGAGTCGAAGACAATAGATGAAGATCACATCGTGTACGCAGCAACGGATGCCGACCTTTGTTTAAATATCTACAAGGGTTGGATGAAGAAGCAGAGCCCAGTGTCCGGTTCAAGCAAAGATGTCTCGGCGAAGAGGAAGAGGAAGAGGGTCGAGGACAAAGTCGAGGACGTGGACGAGGACTCCGAGTAAGGTGGCAGTGCCGTTGCTCATGCTGGTTCTACTGCAGTGTCAAGCGGACTAGACGACTAGTTGCTTAGTTTTATTTCAGGGGTGTGTTGTGCTGAGCCCCCAGCAGAACTATGTTATGTTCTCTCTTGTTATTTGAACTCTTTGGTACGTACAGCAGTACTAGTATGTCTTACTACTGTTCTTCTTGTAGTTGGTACTACTACTCGTATCTTCGCGTTCCTACTGTACTTAATACATACTAGTAGTATAATTTGGGTCAGTCAATTTGTGAAATAAGTTCAACGGAGCGAAGGAAGAAGACGGTAGAGAACCTACCCCAGTATCTATATTAGGGTGGCAGGGTGCCCATGATCTATCTTATGAGTGTTGGGTGTGGAATGCAGTTCACCGGAAAAAATGGATCATGCCCGGGGTTAAACGGATGGCGGGGGTGGGGGGAGCATGGTGGTGGCAGGTGGTTCAGGGGAGGGCGGGGCGGCGGCGGCAGGCGGTTAGGCCTATGGCAGGCTGGCGGCTCGATGGTTGAGAGAGAAGATGAATAGTGCATCATTTCCGGAGGTTGAAGAAGCCCTTCTGGCCGTCCATGTTGCATCCAACGGCTCACAAGAGTCGACTGACCCAAATTGTTCCTTCAGATTGCATGATCCACGTGGCATTGAAGGTCTCGAGGGTAGATTCTGGTTTGCGGGCTCGGCGCGAGCGCGACCGGCTTCCGCCGCGACAGCCACCATGCGAGCCTCCTCCGCGCGGGCGGAGACGCCAATGACACACTAGCTCCTCCTTGCCGGCGTGCTGGAGCACGCGCTCGTCCTCCTCCTCTTCGTAAGCTATGGGCAGAGATGCGGCTCGACCTGCTCGTGTGCTTGGCAGTGCGGCGTCATCGCGAGGAAGGACTGCAGACGACGTGAGGGGTTGAGATCCTCTGCAGTACCATACGGTGCTGTAGTGCAGATGACATGTGGGGCCGGGTCCCACATGACATCGATAGTACTGCACCGTATAGTACTCAGTGACTGTACGCATGCGCAACGGTGGCGGCATATTGATGAGTGCGCTTATGGGAGCTTGGTTATAGGGTTGGTCAAACTTAAAAGAACGCCATACTAGTACACGTAATCCTGTGCAAGCGCGTGCATCGCAGCCGCGCTTATACACCACATTAGTTAGCATAACATCGTTACGGAATCCTGTGCAAGCGCGTGCACCGCGGCCTCGCGGTCGATTGAAAGGTGCGTCACGGTGTCGCGCTGGAAGGACATCGACCGAACCTTTTTTTGTGTGTGAAAACAATCCCCGAATATTACTCTACTTTTTTTTGCTGGAAAAGTTCCTCACGCTACAATATTTCCATATATTTGTATTTAGCTTCAGTTCGTTATTATTTGGATTTGGGCATTTTAGGTGCCCCCTATAATATTTCCATATACTCCCCCGGACGTATTGACCACCGCATCGCGGAGAAATCCTCTGTTCTTGTTTCGTGCTGATTTCCTGTCAGATCTAGATCGCCATGGCTCCACCAAGCTCCTCCAAGGATAAGTTCTTCGAGAAGGTCATCAACCCATACGTATCAGAGGTGTTGAAGCACCCTCAAGCCATTGAGATGCGTGGGGGGCTGCTCCACATCCGAGATGTTCAAGGGCCCAAGGGGACAGGAAGCGTGGAGGCCAGGCTCGAGGCTATGGAGCAGGACATCTTCAAGTGCCAAGGGATGGTGGAGCGTGGACTCAATGCCAATCACTCCATGATTACGGAATTCACCCGTGATCACATGGTGGATGGCCGGTCTATGAAGGACATCGTATTCACCTTCAACGAGCAAATCAATTTTCAGCAAAGCCAAATCTATGATCTTCAAAATCAAGTTTTCGAGTATAAAGCAAGATTTAAAGGTATGAGTTTAGCTGCCAGTTGCAGGACTCAGGAGACTCGGGCATCCTCTTATGATGGTGAGCCCCTGCCTTGGAAGCCGGAGGACAAACTTACTACCTCAACACCACCACCATCATTATCATCACCAAAGAAGGAGACTTAAGCACACGGGTATGGGCACTCCCCTTGGCTTGTGCCAAGTTTGGGGGAGATGCCCCGGTATCGTATCACCATCACTTTTATTATCTTTACCTATCTTAGTTCGATCCTTAGTTATTTTGTGATTTAGATGAATAAAAGTTTAGTATAATCTATTTTCGAGTGTTAGTTTCATGATCTATCGATCTATGTAATCGAGTAAGAGTTATATAATAAAGGTTAGTTTGAGTTTTTGCTTCTTTACTTTTTTTGTTTCAATCAAAATAAAGGAAATAATGAAAAAGACCATATGCTAATCTTATGGAAAATAATGACATTACATAAGGAAAAGTATAAGTGGTAAAATTTATTGAAAGTTGACAAACATACCATTGGTCAATGATGCAATTCATGAAAGAATTAATAAGGGAAGAGAAGATTCACATGCAAATATACTATCTTGGACATCTTTTATGATTGTGAGCCCGCATTAAATATCTTATGCCAAATTGTTGACATTGGACAAGGAAGACAACGTAATTATCTATGTTTGTTCATATTCACATAGAAGTTATATTGTCATAGATCCTCTAACATGTGGTGCTTGCCCAATATCTTTGCTATCCAAAAATCCGCACTAAGTAGAGATACTACTTGTGCATGCAAAAACCTTAAACCCAAAATTCATGTTTTGAGATTCCACCATACCTACCTATGGATTGAGTAAGATCCTTCAAGTAAGTTGTTATCGGTGCGAAAAGGGCAATAAAAATTGCTTCTAAATGTGTTTGATCTTTTAGTGTAAGGGAAAATAAGTGTTGTACGAACTTGTGATGGCAAAGTAATAAAAGCGACAGACTACATAATAAAGGTTGCTATCATAAGGGGCAATATAACGTGATGTTCTTTTGCATTAAGAGATTGTGCATATAAAACCAAAAAGCGCATGACAACCTCTGCTTCCCTCTGCGAAAGGCCTATCTTTTACTTTTATGTATTTACTTTTTAGGCAAGAGTCAAAGTATTCTCCTCTATTTCTTTTATTTTCTCTTTTGCAAGCACCATGTGGCAGGGGAAGATCTAGGAACATATATCCAGTTGAATGTGAGTGATCATGAGTTATTATTGTTGACAACACCCTTGAGGTGAATATGTTGGGAGGCGAAACTATACGCCCCTATCTTTCTATGTGTCCGGTTGAAGCTTTTTGCTCAAATATATGACGTGAGTGTTAGCAATCATAGAATACTAAATGATGGTTGAGTATGTGGACTTGCCAAAAGGCTCCTACACGAGACCCTTCCTAAAAATATGATGAATTGTAATTGCAAATTTGACTGAGAACATAGTTTGTTTGCGTTCAAGAAAGTTTATGCTTTATACTTCAATGTTGTGATGAATTATTACTTGCTCATGAGAAGTTATATGATAAAGTTGTATGATGAAGTTTATTTGTTGTTACAATAATCACCATGATGCTACTATGTCCGTATTTTGTTTTTATCGACACCTCTCTCTCTAAACATGTGGACATGATTTTCGATACCGGCTTTCGCTTGAGGACAAGCGAGGTCTAAGCTTGGGGGAGTTGATACATCCATTTTGCATCATGTTTTCCTACTGTTATTTATAGTGTTTTTATTCATTATAACACTTTATGGAGTAATTCTAATGCATTTTCTCTCATAATATGAAAGGTTTACACAAAGAGGGAGAATGTCGGCGGCTGGAATTCTAGACCTGAAAAAGCTATGTCAGAGATACCTATTCTGCACATCTCCAATTGAGCTGAAATTTTAGGGAGAATTATTTTGGAATATATAATAAATATTGGAATGAAGAACTACCAGAGGGGGGCACCCAGGCGCCCACAAGGCACCAGGGCGCGCCACCCCCTCCAGGCACGCCCTGGTGGGTAGTGGGGGCCCAGGCCCACTTCTGGTGTCCATCTTCTGGTACATAAGGTATTTTGACCTAGAAAAAATAAGGAGAGGACTTTCGGGACGGAGCGCCGCCGTCTCGAGGCGGAACTTGGGCAGGAGCACTTTTGCCCTACGGCGGAGCGATTCCGCCGGGGAAACTTCCCTCTGGGAGGGGGAAATCGAAGCCATCGTCATCACCAACAACCCTCACATCTTTGGGAGGCCAATATTCATCAACATCCTCAACAACACCATCTCATCTAAAACCCTAGTTCGTCTCTTGTGTTCAATCTTTGTATCAAAACCTTAGATTGGTACCTCTGGGTGACTAGTAGTGTTGATTACATCTTGTAGTTGATGCTAGCCGGTTTATTTGGTGGAATATTATATGTTCAGATCTATTATGATATTTATTACTCCTCTGATCTTGAGCATGAATATTATTTGTGAGTAGTTACTTTTGTTCTTGAGGCCACGGGAGAAGTCATGTTGCAAGTAGTCATGTGAATTTGATATTCGTTCGATATTTTGATGGTATGTATGTTGTGATTCCCTTAGTGGTGTTATGTGAACATCGACTACATGACACTTCACCATCTTTGGGCCTAAGGGAATGCATTGTGGAGTAGTTATTAGATGATGGCTTGCTAGAGTGACAGAAGCTTAAATCCTAGTTTATGCGCTATTTCATAAGGGACTGATTTGGATCCATATGTTTAATGCTATGGTTAGATTTTATCTTAATAATTTTCTCGTAGTTGCGGATGCTTGCGAGGGGGTTAATCATAAGTGAGAGGCTTGTTCAAGTAACAACAGCACCCAAGCACCGGTCCACCCACATACCATATTATCAAAGTAGCGAACGTGAATCAAACCAACATGATGAAAGTGACTGGATGAAATTCCCGTGTGTCCTCGAGAACGCTTTGCTTATTATAAGAGACCGTTCCGGCCTGTCCTTTGCCACAAAAGGATTGGGCTACCTTGCTGCACTTTTGTTACCATTACCGTTACTTGCTTGTTACAAATTATCTTGCTATCAAACTACCTGTTACCGACAATTTCAGTGCTTGTAGAAATTACCTTGCTGAAAACCGCTTGTCATTTCCTTCTGCTCCTCGTTGGGTTCGACACTCTTACTTATTGAAAGGACTACGATTGATCCCCTATACTTGTGGGTCATCAATATGCAAAAGAAAAAAAATATGTGGACAATGATATTGTGAAATTAAAATTATTTCCTTTCTCTTTTAGGGATCGTGCAAAAAATTGGTCTTCATCTTTGCCACGAAATAGTATTGATTCTTGGGGTAAGTGCAAAGATGCTTTTATTACTAAGTATTTTCCTCCCGTGAAAATTATTTCCCTTAGGAACCAAATTACGAATTTTAAGCAACTTGAGCATGAACATGTTGCGCATTCTTGGGAAAGAATGAAATTAATGCTAAGAAATTGTCCTACTCATGGTTTAAATCTATGGATGATTATACAAAAAAATTATGCGGGATTGAATTTGTTTCTGGAAATCTTTTAGATTCCGCCGCGGGTGGTACTTTTATGGAAATTACTTTGGGTGAAGCTACTAAATTGCTTGATAATATTATGGCTAATTATTCACAATGGCATACCGAAAGAGCACATATTAGTAAAAAGGTTAATTCTGTTGAAGAAATTAGTATTTTGATTGAAAAAGTTGATGCACTTATGAAATTGGTTGCTAGTAAAAATGTTCCTATTGATCTTAATGATGTGCCTTTGTCTACTTTGATTGAGCAAAATAGTGATCCCGTAGATGTGAATTTTGTCTCACGAAGCAATTTTAATAACAATGCTTATAGGGGTAATTTTAATCCTAGGCCATTTCCTGGAAATTCCTCTAATAATTATGGCAATTCTTATGGTAATTTTTATAATAATAATATGATGCCCTCTGATCTTGAGAGTAATATTAAAGAATTTATCCATGCTCAAAAAAATTTCAACACTACGATAGAAGAAAAATTGAATAAGATTGATGATATGTCTAGGAGCATTGATAGAATTACACATGATGTAGAAAATCTCAAGATTAAAATTTTCCACCCAAGGTTGATATTAATGAATCAATTAATACTCTTTATGTCTCCATAGATGAGAGTAAGAAAAGAACCGCTATCCTAAGAGCTAAAAGAGAATTTTTAGAAAAAGCATTTTCGCCCGATTGTTTTCATAGTAATGATGAGGATGTTAAGATGATTGGTGTTTCTTCTATTGATTTCTTGCTTAGTAATATTAAAATTGATGATAAGAGGACTGAAGAAGAGTCAACTTTAGCTAGAAGGCGACCTCATAATTCGGAGGGTGAAAATCTTGTTGAAAAAATTAATAAAAGTGGGTTTGGAGAGGTAAAAACTTTAACTAGAGATGTGCCCACTCTTTTTGGATTACAAAGATTTTAATTATGATAGTTGTTCTTCGATTGAGTGTATTTCCTTGTTGCAATCCATGCTAAATTCACCCAATGCATATGAACAAAATAAAGCTTTTACTAAACATATTGTAGAAGCAATGGTGAAAGCTTTAGAAGAAAAGTTAGAATTAGAGATTTCAATTTCTAGAAAATTATATGATGAATGGGAACCCACCATTAAAGTCAATAAAAAAATTACGAGTGCAATGCTTTGTGTGATTTGGGTGCTAGTGTTTCCGCAATTCCGAAATCTCTATGTGATGTGCTACATTTTACCAATATGGAAGAATGTTCTCTTAATTTGCACTTGGCGGATTCTACTATTAAAAAACCTTGGGGAAGAATTAATGATGTTATTATTCTTGCAAATATGAATTATGTGCCCACAGATTTTATTATTCTCGATATTGATTGCAATCCGTCTTGTCCCATAATACTTGGTACACCGTTTTTACGAACTATAGGTGCCGTGATTGATATGAAAGAATGGAATATTAAATTTCAGTTTCCATTAAGAAAGGGTATGGAACACTTCCCTAGAACTAGAATTAAGCCACCATATCAGTCAATCATTAGGGCACCTATGGAGCAAAAACCAAAGAAGACAATACTTGAATCTATGCGTTATGCCTAGCTAGGGGCGTAAAACAATAGCGCTTGTTGGGAGGCAACCCAATGAATAAAATAAATTTTTCACTTTTTATTTTTGTTCTTGTGTGTTTACACAATTATGCTACTGTTATGATTGCGTTTTTATGTTTTAATTAGTGTTTGTGCCAAGTAAAGCCTTTAGGATGGTTTGGGTGATAGTTGACTTGATTCTGTTGGAAAACAGAAGGTTTCACGTCCAGTAGCAGAATTGTTAAAATTCATTGGAGCGTGATAAATTCTGCATTTTTTACACATGATTGATATATAAATTTCCTATGTTTTCCAATTTTTTCAGAATTTTTGGAGTTATAGAAGTATAGTCAAAGTTTAGATTGCTACAGACTGTTCTGTTTTTGACAGATTCTGTTTTTGTTGCATTGTGTGCTTATTTTGATGAATCTATGGATTGTATCGGGGGGTATAAGCCATGTTAAAGTTAGAATACAGTAGGTATAATACAATTATAAATATGAATGGGTTTGCAACAGTACTTAAAGTGGTGATTTGCTTTATTATACTAACGGATCTCACAATGGTTTTGTTAAGTTTTGTGTGATTGAAGTTTTCAAGTTTTGGGTGAGATCATGATGGATGAAGGAATAAGGAGTGAAAAGAGCCTAAGATTGGGGATGCCCATGGCACCCCAAGGTAATATTCAAGGAGTGCCAAGCAACTAAGCTTGGGGATGCCCCGGAAGGCATCCCCTCTTTCTTCTAACGAACATCGGTAATTTTTCTTGGAGCTATATTTTTATTCATCACATATCATGAGTTCTGCTTGGAGCATCTTGTATTATATGAGTCTTTACTTTTTTTGATTTTTAGTTTGTTAGAATCATCCTTGCTGGACACACCTATTTGAGAGAGCCATAATGATGCTATGATTTGTTAGAATTGCTCTATGTGCTTCACTTAAATTTTTTGAGCTATGGAATTGCTATAGTACTTCACTTATATCTTTTTGAGTACGGTGGTGGTTTAATTTTTGAAGAAATAATCTCATGCTTCACTTAGATTATTTTGAGAGTTAGTAAAATTTTGAAGAAATATGCTCTCATGCTTCACTTATATTATTTTGAGAGTTGAAAATTTTGAAGAAATATTTATGCTCTCGTGCTTCACTTAAATTTATTTGAGAGCTTGTTAGTAGCAATGGTAATATATGAATTTAGTCCCAAAGTGATAGATATTCAAGAGGGATATAATAAAAAGTTTCATGAAGATCATTGGATATTAAAAGTTGATTCCTTGCAATAGTTTTGAGATACGGAGATAGTAATATGTGAGTCATGTTGATGAGTAATTATGCTTTAGTAAGAATATTGGTGTTAAGGTTTGTGATTCCCTATGCAAGCACGAAAGTCAATAGTTATGCAACAAAGTTACATACTACTTCTGGTGCATTATTCAGTGTTAGTTATGTATAATATTCGTTTATGATCGTTTTCGTTTCTTGGTTGGTCGCTTCTCAATCTATTTGCTAGCCTCCATTTGTACTAAGCGGGAATACTCACTACTGCAGGATGCTGCTAACGCAACACTACAATCAGAGACCCTTCGACGAAACTGTGTGCGATGCAATAATCGCAAACAGTGATGTAAAAAAACAATCAAAAAAGATGCAAAATGTTTGCGATGGCGGATACATCAAACACGGTTTGGCTTTTAGTTGCGTGTGCGATGCGAGGCATACGGTTCAGTACAATGAACAGTTTGTGATGAGGCAGAACAACAGAAACGGGCAGCCAGATGAAGGTATGTGCGATGTACGGCATACAGTTCACTCGAATGAACTGTTTGTGATTAGGCAGAACAACAGAAACGGGCAGCCAGATGAAGGTGTGTGCGATATACGGCATACAATTCACTCGGATGAACTGTTTGTGATTAGGCGGAACAAAAGAAATGGTCAGCCAGATCAAGGTGTGTGTGCGATAGAGGGCAAACAGTTCACTCGGATGAACTATTTACGTTGAGCCAAGAGAACAGAAACGGTTCAATTTAACAAGATGTGTGTGATACGCGGCAAACAGGTCTGTAATCAGAAATGTGTGCGAAGACCGATAATAACACAGATGATTGCTACTAATAAGATGTGTGTTTTGTGCGATGGGATTGCATACAGAACAACAACATATATACACACGCACTTATAAGGACATGGTTGCATAACCAAATTAAACATCCAATTACATAGGTGGCTACTACACACATGACATTTGCACACACCAAAGTAAACTATTACATGCATAATTACATAGGTGGCTACTACACACATGACATTTCCACACACCAAAGTAAACTATATATTACATGCATAATTAACTAGGATAAACGATCATCTAATCATCATCTACTTCTTGTGACGCTTGCCGCTATTGCTCTTCTTGTGGCTCGATCCGGCCTCGTCGATTTTGGTAACGAGGCACTTCCTCATGTCAACGATCCGCCTATGCATCTCATAGCATGTGTACACGCTCTTGGCCACGAACATGAGGTGAGGTTCATCCAGTTGCTGCGTTTAGGACCCGTGCCAGGATACGGGATTTGTTCTGTTGGCATCCTGCTTCATCTTTTTGTAGTAGGGCTCGATGATGGCCGAGGCGAGTTCAACCAGGGGGTCCTTATTCGTGCTGCCCCAGACCCTGTAGTGGTCATGGATTTCGAGAAGGTTCTTGCAGGCCAAGCCCGTAACCATGAGTGCCTTTACATCGTTGCAGGTTTCCATCGTAGCGAACTTGTAGTCGGTGCTGTTGACAAACCTGGTGAAATGGTCGCAAGGCTCTATGGCCATGCAGTAGTGGAAGATGAGGACATGATGGCGCACGCACAACTGGGCGACAGCAACCTTCTGATCTTTGCCGGGATGACCGCCGGTGTACTAGAGGTCGATGCTGACCACCTTGTACTTGTCTCGAGCAAGCAACTGCTCCACGGTGTTGATGTAGTCCTCCACCACGGCCGGGTCGATGGTGTACACCACCAAGAGATCCGTCTCCCTTGCGTGGGTCTCCACTTTATGCTCGCCGAACTCCATTAGAGCGCCGCTAGATATCCTCTCTGTATGTTTTGTCGTGGGTGTGCTTGTTGTGTTGTGGGGCGAGATCGAAAGGTTGAAGAGACTAAGGTTATAATGGCTGCAGGAATTAAAGGGGAAGCCGGACGGCCTGGAATATCCGCACGCCCGGATGGCAGTTCTAATTTACAGCGTGTAACTCCATCGTGCCGCACGTAACTGCATCATGGCGCCGCACGCGGCACAACCGCATGCATATGGGGCCCCCAACATGATCATGCGTAGGCCCCAACCGCTCGCAGAGCGCACACGCAGGGACGTGAGTAGAGCGCTCCGCGGTCGCCTCAACGACGAGCAACCATATATATGCATATAGCAGTTGAACACGCAAGGAAAAGTTGTCCACAAGCCGAGCGCGTGGAGGTACGCGAGCAGAGCGCGCCGACAGACGCGAGAGCACGCCGCGGCGCCTAACAGCAAGCAGAGCGCGCCGAGGGACGCGAGCAAAGGCCGACACAGTGATACATGGCAAATTAGACGAACTGTGCGAGCGATGTCGGAGACATCAAGCACGAATCAGATTAGAGTTGCGTGTGCAATACATGGCATACAGTTGATCCATCCGAGCTGTTTGTGATGGAATAAGCCGTGTGTGTTGTGGGCAAACCCTAGCTGGTATACAACCGCCTGCGATTGATGAATTCATCACCGACGGGTTCCCTAGTGTCGTCCGTGTCCGACATGATATGCTCTGTCTGCACAACATCTATGCTCTGTGTACAGAAGAACAACACATATATACTTATAACAGGACATGATTGCAAAACCAAATTAAACATCCAATTACGTTATATAACAAATACCATAAATATTGCAAGGTTCAAATTCCAGCATTACAAGGCCCAAATTCAAAGATTACAAGGTTCAAACTATTCTGACGCATAAAATTCATCTTCTTCAGGATCTTTTTGATGCATTATTTCTGTGAAAGGAACAGGCACCGAGAAGTCATATAGCGGCTCGATAGAGTGACTTCCAAATAATCTGTCATATGAAGTTACAAACTGAAATTCAGCTTCTGCAGAGCCTTTTCCATTCAGCTGTAGACGCCTGCGCTCTTTAGCAATCCATTCGCTTCTACGCAGTAAATATAGGGGAAACCTCATTACCTTGAGCAACCTTGCTTTCTCAACAAAGAACCTGGCGAATTTAATTTCGGGTGTGGTGCCTCGGTACTCGTTAAAAGTAATTTCTGTGAGATGAAGATCAAGGCATTCAATGGGATTGTTATATTCCCCAACATTTTCTACTTTCGGGCCTGCTAGTATCTGCAAATGAAGACAACATATTAGTGCCTAGCTGCAGATTTGAACACTTCGGGCCTCTTTGATTTGCAGGATTTCTAAAATACACGAAAAGAGTGAAATGCCACCTTCAATCTTTCATGATAAACTTTTATCACGAAAGCATGTCAGGCGAAGGAATAAAACGCGTACAACACTAGCATATCAAAAAATATATGTATTGAAATCCTCCAAATTTCCTTTGGAAATCATTCTACATTTGTCATTGTAATCATGGGTAAAAGTAACAAAAATTGAGTTCCATTGTGGTTAACAATTAACAGGAAAGGAGCATCACCTTGATTTATAGCTTCTCCATGCAAGGAAAGCATCTAAGGAATCTACCAACTTCATCCAGATCGGGGCCAACAGATTGTAGTGCCAAGATCTTCACTGTGCGCAGAGGCCGGGTCAAGCTTGTGGGAATCATTTTCTGGATGACATGCGAACATATAGATCAACAAAAATTAGATAAAATGTGATGTCCAATAATATATAAGAAGGAGAAGAAGAAGACTGTTGTACCTGAACGGATAATGATCCAGTAACAAGTTCATTGAATTCAGCAAACGGATAGCCCAACACTGTCAATTTCGGTGCGTGAATGACCCTGATTCTTGCTGGACCTAATTTATCAAGTACATACAATCTCTCGAGGAAAGGCGCATTCTCAATGACCATATCGTGAAACACCTCAACTGATAGCCTTGGGCGGCGCCAGCAATGCACATAAATCGCACGCACATTCATCGAGGTGATGTGGAGGCTACTCAACCCATCCATCGCATGAAGACGAAGGTACTTGAGCGTTGTACAGCCGACGAGCAGGCGCTCCAAATCCTCCTTCGAGATGCGGACGGCAATGAGCTCGAGGTGCTTGAGTTTAGGGAGATGAAGAGCGCGTGTGGCATCAATCCAGGAGAAAATGCACTGTCTGCATGTAGCGCGGCGCAGTGTGGACGCGAGGCGGAGCGCAGATGGCGGCAGCGAGCGCGGACACTCAGCTATAAAGCTGAGCTCCTTTAGCCGATCTAGGGCTGGGGATAGGAACCAGTAGTGAAACCTGGGTTCGGCCTTGCAGTGGGGACTGAACCTGCCGATAGCAAGGCGTCTGATCGGCCCAGGGTGCATGGCGAGGATGTGGGACAATGCGTCTAGGCGTTGCTGCTCCCCGCTGCAGAACTCGTGGTCGACGATGAGGTCCAGGGGGGTGGAGTGCCAGAGGGGCGCCACCGCCGCGAGAGGACAGTGGTCCGCACGCCAGATTTGATGGGGAGGTGGGATATGATGGTTACCAACATCTCATCGGGGAGGCTGCTGATGAAGTCCACGTTCGCCGGAGGCTCTTGCGGTTCTGGCTCGACCCGCCCCCGCTTGTTGGCCGGTTCGTCCTCCATCTCGTAGCAGGCGGCGAACCTCGGCGGCGGTGCTTTTAGATGAGAACGGAGGACTGTTTTACGTACCTTCCCTAGGCGGCCGAAACAAAAGTCCAAAACCAGCAATAAATTGCAGCGCTCATGGCTCGCTTCCTGGTATGGTGAGCGTGCGTGGCGAACTGCTCACAGTCGTCCTGTCTAATCAAACAGCTGCCCGCGGTAGTAAATGGTTAGTTGAATGCCCACGGTTGGACTAATACTACTATTTGCGATAATAATGTGGTGGATATTTGTTTAAAATGCCTAGGAAAATCAATGTATAAAAAGACGAAACGAACCCTGAATAATTTCATATGTTTTGCACAGTTGCATGTTGCCTCTGTAAAATAAATCAAGGTGGGAAGATACAACGTATGTCGTTTCGCACATAGATCATGTGACCAAGTTCGCGTTGCTGCCCGCGCAAGACCTCGTCGGCGGCGACAGGAACCTCTGCGCTCAGATTCATGCATTGCGCGGGTGCTTCACCAGCCCCGGTGTCGCCACTCCCTCTGATGGTGCGCTTTGGCAAAATCCTAATACACTCCATGCGGCGGTGACAATTGTGGACGAGGGGTGCTGCCTCCTATTATGACTAGTGGATTAGGCGCGCCATTAATATGGAGCAGTGGGAGCAGGTGGGCGGCGGTCAAAGGGCTGGCTCGCCTCCCGGTGAGCCTGTGCAGCAGACTGCTGGCATGCCTACCGTCATTTCACACAGCTACTAGCACGCCCCGCGGTGAGTCCGTAGCGAACACGCACATGCCTCGGCCTCCCGGTCTGCCTGCGCGGCGGACTACTAGCATGCGTCTCGTCAACTCACGCATGCTCCTACAGCACACGGGACACGTGGCGGCACGTATTATATTGATTTTTCCTTTTTGATGATTAATTATGCCGCTTTATTACTTAACCAAAGCACGGCACGTACATTGTTGGTCTAACGCACACGGTTCGAATAAAGAGTCTGTTTGCGATATTGGTAGATAATTATTGATAATTTCCTGTGTGTAAGAAGATTATATCAAAACTTGTCTCAAATTTGAAAAAAATATATAATATCACAGTCCATTGGTGTCCATATGACACCACGATAAGTTTCATGAATTTCAACTTAGTTTTGGATTTACTGGATTTTAAAATCAAGATTCTCGATGTTAGAAATTTCTTGCATGGGGACTAAACATGCACGCAGGGACACGTACACATATGATTTTGCAATCCATTTTGGTGCACTATCACGGGTCTCATGTACAACAAATTTGAATTTGCACATTAAATCCCCGGGAAATCAATCAATGTATAAAAACAGACAAATGCTATCTTTTTTTTCTTTGGTCGCATGTTCGCTGCAGAAAAAGTTTGACATACATCTTTGGGCCACATGCACGCGGTGGTCCTAGGACACTCACTCGCGTGTGACTCTCTTTGTGCGCCCGCGAGGTCATCGTCCAGCACTATGACCTGCGGTGAGAGAGGTTAATTTGACCAACAAGGATGGTCATTTTTTGGTTTTTATTACGCACGGGAGGAGTATATATAGTACGCATCGAAGAGGGTGGCCGGGGGCAACATATACTACGTGTCATATAGGACAGTCACTCGCGTGCGATGCTTTCCATCCATGGGCCCGCGAGGTTTTGTCCTCCATCACTTTGACCCAACGAGAGAGGTTAATTTGACCAACAAAGAGGTTTCTTTTTTGGTTGTGTTGTTGTAGGACTATATAGTACGCGTCGAAGAGGGGAGGAGGGGGCAGCAGATACTACACACGTCATGAACGATCTCGCTCTGTGTGGGGACTTTTCGGTTTTCGAGGCAGGTGCCACAAAGAAGTTGTGCATATTGGGTATTAAAAACATCACCAACACCTTGGGCCATGTGCAGACGACGGTAGTCACTCACTCGCATGCGGCGCTTCCCTCCATGGGCCCGCGAGGTCGTCGTCCATCTAATATATGACACAACGAGAAAGGTAATTTGACGAACAAGGAGGATTATTTTCGGGTTGTGTGACGGTACGTAGGAGTATATATTACACGTCGAAGAGGGGAGGGGGCTAAGATATACTGCGCGCCATGAACCTCGCTTCGTGTGGGGGACTTTTTGGTTTCCGAGGTAGGTGCCACATCAAAGGTCTGCATATATATTAGGTATACAAACATCACAACCACACATCTCCATACATGTGTTTGGCCCAC
Organism: Thinopyrum elongatum; assembly: GCA_011799875.1. Lineage (NCBI taxonomy): Eukaryota > Viridiplantae > Streptophyta > Magnoliopsida > Poales > Poaceae > Thinopyrum > Thinopyrum elongatum. The sequence continues at coordinate 378,707,503 of CM022302.1, forward strand.
GTGCAAGCGATGGCGGTTGTCCTCTAGCACTCACTCATAGGGTTATCAGCGAGATGCTTCGCCCATCTGTGTGTCCTCGCTGCTTGGTCAGTCACTTTGACCGACATCGATAAAGGTTAATTCGACTTATAATTAGGAGGGGATTAAATTTTGGATCGTCTTCTACGGTATTGTGCATGCATGTCATGATGTGAGAGATAACATATTACACTTTGAGCGCATGTGTACGTATGAATCCCTCCCACCGGATCTAGGGGGGCACGCGACGCGTCATGAACCAGATTTGTGTGGGTTGTGCAATTTGCGACGCATGCATGTGCCACATCAAAATGTTGTGCTTTTGGTATTCAAACATATATGCATGCATCACGCATGTCCATACATGTGTTTGGGGCACATGCATGCATTGGTTGTCTTTGGACACTCTCCCTCGCTTGGTTATCATCGACAGCCTATATATTCGTGGGCCCGCGTGGATGTCCATCACTTCGACCAACAACGCGAGAGAGGTTACCATGGTCGATTCTTCTTCTCTTGGTCTGCGTTACCGTATAGTCGTACGTCGATCATGGTGAGATTGGAGACCTAAGTTTGAGGGCATGCATGCATACACATGAATCCCTATATATATAGTATACATGTCGTGAACCCTCGCTCCGCCTGGGGACTTTCCGGCTCCAAAAGCATGGTGCCACCACATCAAAGTTGTGCATTGGGTATATTCAAACACCACATAACACTTGATACATATGTTTGGGCCACATGCACGTAGTGGTTGTCTTCAGGCACTCCCTCTCGTGGTTATCGGTGACAAGCTAGCCTATTTGTGGGGCCGCGTGTGGACGTCCATGCATGACTTTGACCCAACAACGAGTGAGGTTATATGACCAAGGTGGTGATTCTTCTTGGTCAATGTTACAATATGCCTTGGTGAGATGCCCCTCCACAGACTCAAAGTGTGTGGGGGGGGGCATATATAGTACTACTTCGCACTAGATGAACCTTCGTGGGGTCGGGGATGTCTGGTTAATTTGTGATGCACACGTGCCACATCAAATTTATGATTTGGTTATTTAAATATCACACCACACCTTTCATACACACACACACACACACACATATCGATTGGGCCACCATCAGGTGTGGTTCATATGTGGTCTCACCCATCTCACGCCACAAGAACACATCTGTGGCCCCGCACACGGTCCACATTTGATCGGAAGCAAAGGGGGGTTTGACCATGATGTACTCCTTTTCGGTTTTGTGTTACGATAGGGTGAGATGTCAGACCTAGCTATTTGGGGGCATGCGTTCATAGCTAGGATTCCCCTCCCACCAACACGAAGTGTGTGTGTGTGTGGGGGGGGGGGGGTGGTCGGGGGGAACAAAGGTCTATGTCTATTCGTCTAGCCTTGTGACCTCTTGGGCTGGGGCCTTTTGTTTGGTTTGTGTGTGGTGTGGGGGGGGGGGGGGTTGTTGTTGATTGTGTACTACTTTTCGGTTTTGTGTTTCGGTATGGGTGAGATGTCAGACTAGCTATTTGGGGGCAATGCGTTCATGCTAGGATTCCCTCCCGCCAACACGAGGTGTTGTGTGTTGGGTCTTGGGGGGGGGGGGGTGGGTCTAGCAATAATAACATGCGCTTTGTGCGACATGACCCACATCAAAGTTGTTCATTGGGTATTTGAACATCAAACCACCCTTTTCATACATGTATTTGGTCCACATTCAAGTGTGTTCGTGTTCTGACCCTTTCCCGCATTTTTTTCGCCAAATTTATAAACAGCAGACGAGTCGGACGCAGCAACCGTCTACGATCGGGTACACAACAGACACGGTTCCCTAGGACTACCCATGTGCCACGCCCCTGCCCCTGTCACCCACAACATCATAGTAGATTGGGCTTCACGAGGCTTCCCTCCCGCTCTCGAAAATATCTACTCCCTGCAATCTAGGAAATATCTACCCGCGTAGAGGGTTTTTCTGTTTGATAGCACATGATTCGTATGTGTGGACCGTGTGCGATGTCTGTTACTCCCGCTCTGCTTCAATCAGTTGATCCAAATTTTCAGTAGCCCCGACAGTTTTTTTTAACTGGAGCCCCGGCATTTTAATCCCGCCTGCATCCTTCGCAATCTCAAAAATATCTGCTCGGCTGGAGTGTTTTTCTGTTTGATAGCACACGATTATTATGTTTTAACCGTGTGTGATGTTTGTTACTCCCGCCCCGCTCTGCTTCAATCCCTTGATCCAAATTTTTGGTAGCCCCTCCATTTTACTCCCGCCGAATAAAATTCTCAGTACCCACGACATTTCCTCAAACACCACCTTGGACCCCCTCCACACACACACACCCCCCAAATCCCCCGCTCACCCCAAATCCCCCGCTCACACACACACCACCCCTCCCTCGCTCGAAACCTAGCTAGGTCACCGCCGCCGCCGCCGCGCCGCCTCCATCCTCAACCTCTGCCGGTCTGCCCATGCAGTTTAACCACTAATATACATACCCTAGCCATCCTGAGTTTCTTAGATGGTGCCTGCGAAACGCCCCCTTTCCCATAGATCCCCATCTCCACCCCCCTCCCCCACTCCAGAGCATCGCAGCCTAAGCCCGGCTACGCTTCCCGGGGAACTCGAGGAGCGAATGGCCCAAAAGAGCTTTACCGCGGCCTAGTCGCCCGACGTCGGCGAGGTGGCCGCCGAGGAAGCTGACGACGATGACTGGACCTGGATGGAGGCTTTCAATCAGCGGGCTAAAGTATTGTGGCATGTCGCGGTCGTCGGCTACAACATCGAGGTCGTCGACAGCGATGACTTGATGCAGGCTATGTCGCAGGTTAAGTTGCCCACCCCAACCCTTCGGGTTAGACAATCGTCGATCTAATTGATGGCCCTGCCGCTGATCTCCTGTGGCTCATTATGAACAATTTGTCGTCCTTCATCACCATGGAGCCCCTTTTGTCATTTTTGAAGGACACGTTCTACGACGCTGGCTTGGGATCCTCAGTTGGCAAGTCAGACCTCATCGACGGCGACCACGAGGAGGAGCCAATCTGTGACAAGTGAGGAAACCCATGATTTGTTTTCTCGAATCCCTTTTGTAGTGAGAACCTGTCCAGTATTTATTGCTATATTTGGTTGTTTGCATTACGCCTTGTTTATTTCTATGGTTTTTGGTTGTTCAGTTGTTTGTAGTTAGCATATGTCCAGTTTCAATTGCCATCTTTGGTTGTTCATAGTATGCCTTATTTATTTCAGCTATTAACAGTGTGATGTTCTATATGTGCTAGTATTAACTGTGCAGTTCAATTTCATCAATACCAATTTTAACAATAGCTCTATGAATGACTATATTTGATTGCTGTTAAGAATGTTGTACTCCCTCCGGATCTTTTTAGTTCGCATATAAGATTTGTCTAAAGTCAAGCCTCGTAAAGTTTGACCAACTTTATAGAAAAAAATACCAACATTCAGAATATGAAATCAATATCAGTACATGTGTCATGACTTAAATTTTCATATTGTATAACTTTAGCATGGTAGATGTTGATATTTTTTAATATAAATAAGGTTAAACTTGATGAAGTTTGACTTCAGACAATTCTTATATGCAGAGTAAAAAGGACCGGAGGGAGTATTTAACATGCCTTTCCATTTGATTTAACAATGGCACCATTTGGATACTCTAACTTAGCTAGAGGTTAGAGTTAGTTTCTAGCTCATGACAGTTAAAAGGGAGAGAGAGATTGGTGGAATAGTTGATTGTACTGCTTGAGCCTCGTGGGCATATATATAGGAGTACATGGTCATCTTGGAGTACAAGTCAAGGTAGAATAAATCCTACGCTATCCTACGTTTCCTAAATAACAATGATACTCAACAATGACTAACCCTGAACTAACTCTAGCCAAATAGGTGTTTGGATGACAGTGTTAGATTGACAATAAATGCACTAGGAGAACTAGCCCCATTAGCACCTCTTGGGTGGGATAGTTGTTTTGGGTGGGTTAGACGCAACTAGCTCAAACTAGCCCTGATCTTTGGATACTTTAGGGCTATTTGAGCCCAAACTAGCTCAAACTAACTCTAACCAATGGATCCAAACAGGGCCAATAACTAGACCTGCACAATACAAGTTTGAATGACTATGTTTGCTTGTTTTTAAATATTAGGCCTATTGCAGATAATAACACACCTTTCCACTTCTTGTTTTTAAATATTAGGTTTTTAACAATTTGGTCTTGCACATGTAGGTCCTGCTGTCAGAGGTTTTGACCCATTGTTCGACCCTTTTTGCATATGTGGAAATGAGTTGTCCATGAATATCAGTCAAGTCAAGAAACTCAGAAAGATTGTTAGGATAAAAAAAATAGCGACAAAAAACAAAAAGATCTTTGTCTGCACAATGAAGAAGACATCAGTTCACTACAGGATGGTACTAACTGTTATACCTTGTCTTTTTAATTCCTTTGCGCCATGTAAAATCTAGAGAAGATATTTATGCATATACTTGTTTTCAGGCCTTTTCAAAGCAGTTCACTGATGATTACCTCTCAAACCACCTATATGGTCAGGAGGCGAGGAAGGTATTCATACAACACCCACGGTTCAATACTGAAGTCTTCCTGAAGAAGATGAAGGATGGACAGTCAATCATCCATAGGCACTGGCCTAAAGTTACAAGACCTCAAAATCAATGAAGGCTCAGTATTCGCCTTCCGCTTCAGCAGTTTTCCAGATGAGATTCATCTATCTATGCGGTAGAATAGATGTTGCATGTGAAACTTGGTGCTGGTGCAGTTGTGTAATGCGGTAGCTGACTGCTGAAGCTATATGATGTTGTACTCTGATGTATTTCAATTATGAAATCCTGCTTCCTTAATACGAAAATGAAATATATTGTGTGCCTAATATGAAATGTCAATTAGATTAATAAATGGATTATTAATAATAGGCTAATTAGCCTGCTAATCGGGTTTATATTGCAAATGGTTATTGAGAAAACACCGTGGGAGATGACCTCAGACAACGCACATAGTTTCTAGGAATAAAACATGTTGGATCAATGAACAATAGCACATGACTTCCTCTTGAAAAATGTTTGCGTTATGCCACCATGCGCAAACGTTTACCACATAAAAAGTGTGTGTGATGGACAGCCGATGCCACACAGTTTCTTCTACGCACCATGTGTGATGCATTCAATAACGCAAATGGTAAATTTGTTAATATCGTCTGCAATGACAACGCTATGACAAATGATTTCCCTGGATTGACTGTGTGGGATGTACATAGGAACGGAAACGTACTTCTTGGATTGACTGTGTGGGATGTACATATGAACGGAAATGTATTCCTTGGATTGACTGTGTGGAATATACATACGTTCGGAAACGTTTGTCTGGGACTAACTGTGTGGGATGTACTTACGACCGGAAACAATTGGGCCTGTATAATTGTATTTTTTTAACACAACTATATGTATAACCGTATTTGATCGCTCGCCCGTCGCACACGAGCTCATTTTGCCAAGCGTGTGTGACCGGAGGGCCTATCCCCGACGGTTTCTGGGTCGTGTGGGAAGGACCCCCCTATCGCTGTCACTCACTTGGCGACGGTTCAGAATGCCATCGCGGAAAGGGGTTAAAAACAGTTTGTATAGCACCTCGCTGTACCAGTGACTGCTTGTGCATCCAACTCCTTAAACCCAAAGTTCTGCCAAATGAGTCCACCATACCTACCTATATGCGGTATTTCCATGTTGTTCCAAGTAAATTTGTATGTGCCAACTCTACTTTTCAAAATGAATTTACTTTTTGTGTCCTCATACCGCTCATGAAGCGGCAGGGGGTGGCCAATATTTTCCATGCTACATATGTTATTCTCAAGATGAGTGTTTATTCACTTGTCATTGCACAAGAGTATGGCAGGTAATAGGGATGCCCAACCTCGAAATTAAAAAATATATTTATATGTTGACAATAATAAATTCCTTGGAAAGTGTTGGTATGGAAGGCACCCGTGGATACGGCTAGCCATGGATTGTGAAAGAATGGTGGAAAAGGAAATAAACTTAATTTTATGTTTGGGAACCGCCTATGATTTACCTAGCATGGAAGATATTGGGAATTCTTGGTCGTTTTCGTTGACAGGAAAAGCATGCCTCTCAAAACAATTTTATCTCTCAATTTAAGCTATGAGCTCTGGCACCTCTACAAATCTCTGCTTCCCTCTGCGAAGGGCCTATCTATTTACTTTTATGCAATTTTTATTTTTATTGAGTCTCCATCTTCTCTTATAAAGCACCAACTAGGGAACACTATTATCATACTTGTGCATTGGATATAGCTAATATTTGAGTGTGTTTCATGAATGGATCAATGATTGAGCATAATGGGTTAGGGATAGCTTTCTTTAGCGTTGATATTTTGAAAGACATGGTTGCTTGTTGATATGCTTGAGTATTGATGTCCTCATGTCAATTATAGACTATTGCTTTGAATCATCTAAGTCCAAATGTCCATGCTACAAAAGAAAAGAATATGTGATGAACATGTTAGGTAGCATTCCACATAAAAATTCTCTTTTTATCATTTACCTACTCGAAGACGAGCAGGAACGAAGCTTGGGGATGCTGATACGTCTCCAACTTATCTATAATTTTTTATTGTTCCATGTTGTTATATTATCAATCTTGGATGTTTTATATACATTTACTAGCAACTTTATATCATTTTTTGGGACTAACCTATTGACATAGTGCCCAGTGTCAGTTGCTGTTTTTGCTTGTTTTTTTACTTTGTAGAATATCAAAACCAAACAAAGTCCAAATGCCACGAAACTTTTTGGAGATTTTTTCTGGCAGGAAGACACCCAGGAAGCTTCTGGAGGGCACGAGGGGATGCTCGTGGGGCTCACTAGGCACCAGGGCGCGCCAGGGGCCTCCGGCACGCCCTGGTGGGTAGTGGGGCCCACGGGTACCCCCTTGACCTACCTCCGCCTCTATAAATACTCTAAAATCCCAACAACTCTAGGGGAGTCGACAAAACACTTTTTTCGCCGCCACAAATTCCAGAGCCATGAGATCCAATCTAGAGGACTTTTCGGCACTCTGCCGGAGGGGGCACGATCATGGAGGAGTTCTTCATCATCCTTGTTGCCCCTCCGATGTTGCGTGAGTAGTTTACCACAGACCTACGGGTCCATAGTTAGTAGCTAGATGGCTTCTTCTCTCTTTTTGATCTTCAATACAATGTTCTCCTCGAAGTTCTTGGAAATCTATTTGTTGTAACTCTTTTTTTGCGGTGTGTTTGTTGGGATCCGATGAATTGTGAGTTTATGATCAGTTCTATCCATGAATATTATTTGAGTCTTTGCTGAACTATTTTATGCATGATTTTTATAGCCTCATATTTCTTCTTTGATTTATTGGTTTGGTTTGGCCAACTAGATTGATTTATCTTGCCATGGGAAGCGGTGCTTTGTGATGGGTTCGATCTTGCGGTGCTCAATCTCAGTGACCGAAAGAGACATGACACGCATGTATCGTTTCTATTAAGGGTAAAAATATGGGGTTTATTCATACGTGAGTTTATCCTGTCTACATCATATCATCGTTCTTATTGCATTACTCCATTTTTCCATGAACTTAATACACTAGGTGCATGCTGGATAGCGGTCGATGTGTGGAGTAATAGTAGTAGATGCAGGCAGGAGTCGGTCTACTAATCTTAGATGTGATGCCTATATACATGATCATTTCCTTGGATATCATCATGATTATTTGCTTTACTATCAATTGCCCAACAATAATTTGTTTGCCCACTGTATGCTATTTTCTTGAGAGAAGACTCTAGTGAAAACTATGGCCCCCGGGTCTATTTCTTGTCATATATTAAATCCAAAATACGTTGCTGCAATTTTTCTTTCTTTATTTTATTTTGTATTTTTGTTAGATCTATTTATGAAAACCTATACAATTTAATCTATCTCAATACCATTGAGGGATTGGCAACCCCACTTACGTGTTGGGTTGCAAGTTTTTGTTGTTTGTGTGCAGATGTTGTTTACATAGTGTTGCTTGGCTCTCCTACTGGATTGATGACCTTGGTTTCATAACTGAGGGAAATACTTACCTTTGCTGTGCTGCATCATCCTCTCGTCCTCGGGGAAATACCAACGCAGATTACAAGCAATCAAATGGCAAGTGCACATGGAGTGCCCAAGTCCTTCTGTCCCAAATCCCACCATAACAACTAATGCTATGGAGGAAAATGAGAGGAAGAATGAAGAAGAGAACATGAGGAACTCCAAGATCTAGATCCAAGGGGTTCCCCTCACATAGAGGAGAAAGTGATTGGCGGAAATGTGGATCTAGATCTCTGAAGGAAATATGCCCAAGAGGCAATAATAAAGTTGTTATTTTATATTTCCTTATTCATGATAAAGGTTTATTATTCATGCTAGAATTGTATTGATCGGAAACTTAAATACATGTGTGAATACATAAATAAATATTGTGTCCCTAGTAAGCCTCTACTAGACTAGCTTGTTGATCAAAGATGGTTAAGGTTTCCTAACCATGGAAATGTGTTGTCATTTGATAACGGGATCACATCATTAGGAGAATGATGTGATGGACAAGACCCATCCATTAGCTTAGCATATTTATCGTTCAGTATATTCCTATTGCTTTATTCATGTCAAATACATATTCCTTCGACTATGAGATTATGCAACTCCCGGATACTGGAGGAATGCCTTGTGTGCTATCAAACGTCACAACGTAACTGGGTGATTATAAAGATGCTCTACAGGTATCTCCAAAGGTGTTTGTTGAATTGGCATAGATCGAGATTAGGATTTGTCACTCCGAGTATCAGAGAGGTATCTCTGGGCCCTCTCAGTAATACACATCATAAGCTTGCAAGCAAACGACTAAGGAGTTAGTCACGAGGTGATGTATTACGGAACGAGTAAAGAGACTTGCCAGTAACGAGATTGAACTAGGTATAGAAATATCTACGGTCGAATCTCAAGCAAGTAACATACCGATGGACAAAGGGAACTACATATGTTGTCATAAGGTTCAACCGATAAAGATCTTCGTAGAATATGTAGGAGCCAATATGGGCATCTAGGTTCCGCTATTGGTTATTGACCGGAGAGGCGTCTCGGTCATGTCTACATAGTTCTCGAACCCGTAGGGTCTGCACGCTTAATGTTCATTGATGATATAATATTATATGAGTTATGTATGTTTGTGACCGAATGTTGTTCGGAGTCCCGGATGAGATCACGGACATGACGAGGAGCTCTGGAATGGTCTGGAAGTAAAGATTGATATATGGGATAATAGTGTTTGGTCTTCGGAAGGGTTCCGGAATTCACCGGAAGGGGTTTCGGATGTTTCCCGAAATGTTTGGGTACGAGAACACTTTATTTGGGCCAAAGGGGAAAGCCCACGAGGGTTTTGGAAAGAGCAAAAGGATGTTTTGAGGAGACCAGAGGCCAGACGCCAGAGACCCGGGCGTCTGGGCCCAGACGCCGGGAACCCTGGAGTCCGAGATGGACTCTTGCCTTTCGGGCAAAACCGACTTTGAGGAGGCTTTTACTCCAAGTTTCGACCCCATGGCTCAACATATAAATAGAGGGGCAGGGCTAGCACCCAAGACACATCAAGATTCACCAAGCCGTGTGCCAGCAACCCCGTCCCCTCTAGTTTATCCTCCGTCGAGTTTCAGTAGTGCTTGGTGAAGCCCTGCGGAGATTGTTCTTCATCACCAACCATCACCACGCCGTCGTGCTGCCGGAACTCATCTACTACTTCGCCTCTCTTGCTGGATCGAGAAGGCGAGGACGTCATCGAGCAGAACGTGTGCTACACGTAGAGGTGCCGTATGTTCGGTACTTGATCGGGACGGATCGTGAAGGTGTACGACTACATCAACCGTGTTGATAAACGCTTCCGCTTAGCGATCTTCAAGGGTATGAAGATGCTCTCCCCCTCTCGTAGCTATGCATCTTCATGGATAGATCTTGCGTGTGCGTAGAAAATTTTTGTTTTCCATGCAACGTTCCCCAACCGTGGCATCCGAGTCAGGTCTATGCGTAGATAATATGCACGAGTAGAACACAAAGAGTTGTGGGCGGTGATAGTCATACTGCTTACCACCAACATCTTATTTCGATTCGGCGGTATTGTGGGATGAAGCGGCCCAGACCAACCTTACATGTCCACACACATGAGACCGATTCCATCGACAGACATGCAACTAGTTTTGCATAAAGGTGGCTGGCGGGTGTCTGTTTCTCCTACTTTAGTTGAATCGAATTTGACTGCGGCCAGTCCTTGAAGAAGGTTAAAACAGCAAACTTGATAAATAAACGTTGTGGTTTTTACCGTAGGTAAGAACGGTTCTTGCTAGAAGCCCGTAGCAGCCACGTAAAACTTGCAACAACAAAGTAGAGGACGTCTAAATTGTTTTTGCAGGGCATGTTGTGATGTGATATGGTCAAGATATGATGTGATATATGTTGATGTATGAGATGATCATGTTTTGTAAATTATCGGCAACCGGCAGAAGTCTTATGGTTGTCTCTTTATTGTATGAAATGCAAACGCCATGTAATTGCTTTACTTTATCGCTATGCGTTAGCAATAGTTGTAGAAGCAATAGTTGGCGAGACGACCACGACGCAACGATGGAGATCAAGGTGTCGAGCCGGTGACGATGGAGATCATGACGATGATTTGGAGATGGAGATCAAAAGCACAAGATGATGATGGCCATATCATGTCACATATTTTGATTGCATGTGATGTTTATCTTTTATGCATCTTATTTTGCTTAGAACGGTGGTAGCATTATAAGATGATCCCTTCACCTAATTTCAAGATAAAAGTATTCTCCCTGAGTATGCATCGTTGCTACAGTTCATCATTTTGAGACACCACGTGATGATTGGGTGTGGTAGACTCTACATTCACTTACAGCGGGTGTAAGACAGTTTTACACATGCAGAATACTTGGGTTAAACTTGATGAGCCTAGCATGTACAGACATGGTCTCGGAACACTGGAGACCGAAAGGTCGAACATGAGTCATATAGTAGATATGATCAACATAGAGATGTTCACCATTGATGACTACCCCATCTCACGTGATGATCGGACATGGGTTAGTTGATTTGGATCATGTATCACTTAGATAAACTTGAGGGATGTTTATTTAAGTGAGAGTTCATTAGTAATTTGATTAATTGAACTTAATTTATCATGAACTTAGTCTTGATAGTTTTTGCATATCTATGTTGTAGATCAATAGCTCGTGATATAGCTCCTATATATTTTTGATATGTTCCTAGAGAAAACTAAGTTGAAAGATGATAGTAGCAATGATGCAGACTGGGTCCATGACCTGAGGATTATCCTCATTGCTGCATAGAAGAATTATGTCCTTGATGCACCGCTAGGTGACAAACCTGTTGCAGGAGCAGATGCAGACATTATGAATGTTTGGCAAGCTCGATATGATGACTACTTAATAGTTTAGTGCACCATGCTTTACGGCCTAGAACCAGGACTTCAAAAACATTTTGAACGCCACGGAGCATATGAGATGTTCCAAGAGCTGAAATTGGTATTTCAGACTCATGCCCGTGTTGACAGGTATGAGACCTCTGACAAGTACTTTGCCTACAAGATGGAGGAGAATAGCTCATCCAGTGAGCATGTACTCAGAATGTCTGGGTACTACAATCGCTTGAATCAAATGGGAGTTACTCTTCCAGATAAGATGGTGATTGACAAAGTTCTCTAGTCACTATCACCAAGCTACTAGAACTTCGTGATGAACTATAATATGCAAGGGATGACAAAAATGATTCCCGAGCTCTTCACGATGCTGAAATCAGTGAAAGTAGAAATCAAGAAAGAGCATCAAGTGTTGATGGTTAACAAGACCACTAGTTTCAAGAAAAAGGGCAAGGGAAAGAAAGGGAACTTCAAGAAGAATGGCAAGCAAGTTGCCGCTCCCGTGAAGAAGCCCAAAGCTAAACCCAAGCCTGAAACTGAGTGCTTCTACTGCAAAGGAAATGGTCACTAGAAGCGGAACTGCCCCAAATACTTGGCGGATAAGAAAGATGGCAAAGTGAACAGAGGTATATTTGATATACATGTTATTGATGTGTACTATACTAGTGTTCGTAAGTAACCCCTGGGTATTTCATACCGGTTCAGTTGCTAAGATTAGTAACTCGAAACAGGAGCTGCTGAATAAACAAAGATTGGCTAAGGACGAGGTGACGATGCGCGTCGGAAATGGTTCCAAGGTTGATATGATCACCATCGCACACTCCCGGGATTAGTGTTGAACCTAAATAAATGTTATTTGGTGTTTGCGTTAAGCATGAATATGATTAGATCATGTTTATTGCAATATGTTTATTCATTTAAGTCAGAGAATAATTGTTATTCTGTTTACATGAATAAAACCTTCTATGGTCATACACCCAATGTGAATGGTTTATTGAATCTCGATCGTAGTGATACACATATTCATAATATTGATACCAAAAGATGCAAAGTTGATAATGATAGTGCAACATACTAGTGGCACTACCGTTTAGGTCATATTGGTGTAAAGCGCATGAAGAAGGTCCATGCAGATGGACTTTTGGAATCACTTGATTATGAATCATTTGATACTTGCGAACCATGCCTCATGGGCAAGATGACTAAAACTCCATTCTCTGGAACAATGGAGCGAGCTAATGACATATTGGAAATAATACATACTGATGTATACGGTCCGATGAGTGTTGAGGCACGCGGCGGGTATCATTATTTTCTGACCTTCACAGATGATTTGAGTAGGTATAGGTATATCTACTTGATGAAACACAAGTCTAAAATAGTTGAAAAGTTCTAAGAATTTCAGAGTGAAGTGGAGAATCATCGTAACAAAAAAATAAAGTTTCTACGATTTGATCGCAGAGATGAATATTTGAGTTACGAGTTTGGCCTTCATTTAAAACAATATGGAAGTGTTTCACAACTCACGCCACCTAGAACACCACAACGTAATGGTGTGTCCGAACGTCGTAACCGCACTTTAGTAGATATGGTGCGATCTATGATGTCTCTTACCGATTTACCACTATCATTTTGGGGTTATGCATTAGAGACAGCTGCATTCACGTTAAATAGGGCACGATCTAAATCCGTTGAGATGACACCATATGAACTGTGGTTTAGTAAGAAACCTAAGCTGTCGTTTCTTAAAGTGTGGGGATGCGGCGCTTATGTCAAAAGGCTTCAGCCTGATAAGCTTGAACCTAAATCATAGGATACCCTAAGGAAACTATTGGGTACACCTTCTACCACAGATCCGAAGGTAAGATCTTTGTTGCCAAGAATGGAACCTTTCTAGAGAAGGAGTTTCTCTCGAAAGAAGTGAGTGGGAGGAAAGTAGAACTTGATGAGGTAATTGTACCTTCTCTCGAATTGGAAAGTAGCACATCACAGAAAACCATTCCCGTGATGCCTACACCAACTAGAGAGGAAGCAAATGATAACGATCATGAAGCTTCAGATCAAGTTACTACTGAACCTCATAGATCGACCAGAGCAAGATCCGCACCAGAGTGGTACGGTAATCCTGTCCTGGAAGTCATGTTATTAGACCAAGGCGAACCTCCGAACTATGAAGAAACTATGATGAGCCCAGATTCCAATAGATGGCTTGAGGCCATGAAATCTGAGATAGGATCTATGTATGAGAACAAAGTGTGGACTTTGGTGGATTTGCCCAATGATCGGCAAGCAATAGAGAATAAATGGATCTTCAAGAAGAAGACTGACTGTATACAAAGCTCGACTTGTCGCGAAAGGTTTTTGACAAGTTCAGGGAGTTGACTATGATGAGACTTTCTCACCCGTAGCGATGCTTAAGTCCGTCCAAATCATGTTAGCAATTGCCGCATTTTATAATTATGAAATCTGGCAAATGGATGTCAAAACTGCATTCCTTAATGGATATCTTAAAGAAGTGTTGTATATGATGCAACCAGAAGGTTTTGTCGATCCTAAAGGTGCTAACAAAGTGCGCAAGCTCCAGCAATCCATCTGTGGACTGGTGCAAGCATCTCAGAGTTGGAATATACGCTTTGATGAGGTGATCAAAGCATATGGTTTTATACAGACTTACAGTGAAGCCTGTATTTACAAGAAAGTGAGTGGGAGCTCTGTAGCATTTCTAATATTATATGTGGATGACATATTGCTGATTGGAAATGATATAGAATTTCTGGATAGCATAAAAGGTTATTTGAATAATAATTTTTTAATGAAAGACATCGGTGAAGCTATTTACGTAGGGATAATTAATTATGTGCCCTTACTTGTGTCCCCCTCGGCAGGTTTACCCCTAGTTTCCAAAAACACTCGTTCCTGCCCAAACCACTTTCTCGTCTTATGCTTTTGCCCTTTGACCGTTTGACTGTCACTTAAAAAAAATCATAACAAATTCATACTTACTCAGAAAAATGTAAATAAGATATCAAAATGTTCATAAAAACATCACCTATATGTCCATATAATTTGCATTCATGACAAATGTGTTAGGAGGTCCCCATCTCAGATCGAGCTCCTATGATCTTAGCTTGAACAGTAAAATCCAAAAAAATTGAAAAGAAATTCTGAAAATTCTAAGTTGTTTAGGTGGAAAATATTGACCAATGTTTGAGTTCTTGCCAAGTTTCATAAGGGAATGACATTCGTGGAAGCCATGGTGCAAAAAAAACAAAACCGATGCTCGGAAACAAAAGCATTTTGGAGTGCTAATTTTGTTTTTTGGCCACAACTTCCATGAATGTCATTCCCTGATGAAACTTGGCAAGCACTCAAAGCATTGGCCAATGTTTGCCACAAAAAAATTTAAGAATTTTTTGAATTGTTTTTCAATTTTTTTAGATTTTACTGTTCGTGTTGAGATCAAATGAGCTCAAACTGAGACGGGGACTTCCCAACACTTTTTTCATGAGTGCAAATCACATGCACATATAGGTGATGTTTTTCTTAACATTTTGATATCTTATTTGCATTTTTCTGAGTTAGTATGAATTTGTTATGAATTTTTTGAATTCATGGTCAAACGGTCAAAGGGCAAAAGCATAAGACGAACAAAGTGATTTGGGCTTGAATGAGTGTTTTGGAAAAGTAGGGGTAAACCTGCCGACTGTGACCCAACTAGGGGCATAAAATCAATTATCCCATTTACGTATTGAGCGTCAAGATCTATAGGGATAGATCAAGATATTTAATAGGACTTTCACAAAGCACATACCTTGACAAAGTTTTGAAGAAGTTCAAAATAGATCAGTCAAAGGAAGGGTTCTTGCCCGTGTTGCAAGGTGTGAAGTTGAGTAAGACTCAAAACCCGACCACGGCAGAAGATGGAGAGAGAATGAAAGTCATTCCCTATGCCTCAGCCATAGGTTCTATAAAGTATGCCATGCTGTGTACCATACCTGTTGTGTACCTTGCCATGAGTTTGGCAAGGTGGTACAATAGTGATCCAGGAGTAGATCACTGGACAGCGGTCAAAATTATCCTTAGATGCCTTAAAGAGGACTAAGGAAATGTTTCTCGGTTATGGAGGTGATAAAGAGTTCGTCGTAAAGGGTTACGTCGATGCAAGCTTTAACACCGATGCAGATGACTCTGAGTCTCAATCTGGATACATATTGAAATTGGGAGCAATCAGCTAGAGTAGCTCCATGCAGAGCATTGTAGACATAGAAATTTGCAAAATACATACGGATCTGAATGTGGCAGACCCGTTGACTAAACTTCTCACACAAGGAAAACATGATCACACCTTAGTACTCTTTGGGTGTTAATCACATGGCGATGTGAACTAGATTATTGACTCTAGTAAACTCTTTGGGTATTGGTCACATGACGATGTGAACTATGGGTGTTAATCACATGGCGATGTGAACTAGATTATTGACTCTAGTGCAAGTGGGAGACTGAAGGAAATATGCCCTAGAGGTAATAATAAAGTTGTTATTTTATATTTCCTTATTCATAATAAAGGTTTATTATTCATGCTAGAACTGTAATGATCGGAAACTTAAATACATGTGTGAATACATAAACAAATATTGTGTCCCTAGTAAGCCTCTACTATACTAGCTTGTTGATCAAAGATGGTTAAGGTTTCCTAACCATGGACATGTGTTGTCATTTGATAACGGGATCACATCATTAGGAGAATGATGTGATGGACAAGACCCATCCATTAGCTTAGCATATTGATCGTTCAGTTTATTGCTATTGCTTTCTTCATGTCAAATACATATTCCTTCGACTATGAGATTATGCAACTCGCGGATACCGGAGGAACGCCTTGTGTGCTATCAAACGTCACAATGTAATTGGGTGATTATAAAGATGCTCTACAGGTATGTCCAAAGGTGTTTGTTGAGTTGGCATAGATCGAGATTAGGATTTGTCACTCCGAGTATCGGAGAGGTATCTCTGGGCCCTCTCGGTAATACACATCATAAGCTTGCAAGCAAACGACTAAGGAGTTAGTCACGAGGTGATGTATTACGGAACGAGTAAAGAGACTTGCCGGTAACGAGATTGAACTAGGTATAGAAATACCGACGATCGAATCTCGGGCAAGTAACATACCGATGGACAAAGGGAATTACGTATGTTGTCATAAGGTTCGACCGATAAAGATCTTCGTAGAATATGTAGGAGCCAATATGGGTATCCAGGTTCCGCTATTGGTTATTGACTGGAGAGGCGTCTTGGTCATGTCTACATAGTTCTCGAACCCCGTAGGGTCCGCACGCTTAACGTTCGTTGACGATATAGTATTATATGAGTTGTGTATGTTGGTGACCGAATGTTGTTCGGAGTCCCGGATGAGATCACGGACATGACGAGGAGCTCCGAAATGGTCCGAAAGTAAAGATTGATATATGGGATAATAGTGTTTGGTCTTCGGAAGGGTTCCGGAATTCACCGGAAGGTGTTTCGGATGTTTCCCGAAATGTTTGGGTACGAGAACACTTTATTTGGGCCAAAGGGGAAAGCCCACGAGGGTTTTGAAAAAAGCAAAAGGAAGTTTTGCGGTGACCAGAGGCTAGATGCCAGAGACCCTGGGAACCCTGGCGCCTGGCCCTGGAGTCCGAGAAGGACTCTTGCCTTTCGGGAAAAAACGATTTTGAGGAGGCTTTTACTCCAAGTTTCGACCCCAGGGCTCAGCATATAAATAGAGGGGCAGGGCTAGCACCCAAGACACATCAAGATTCACCAAGACGTGTGCCGGCAACCCCGTTCCCTCTAGTTTATCCTCCATCTAGTTTCTGTAGTGCTTGGCGAAGCCCTGCAGAGATTGTTCTTCATCACCAACTGTCACCACGCCGTCGTGCTGCCGGAACTCATCTACTACTTCGCCTCTCTTGCTGGATCGAGAAGGCGAGGACGTCATCGAGCTGAACGTGTGCTGAACGCGGAGGTGCCGTACGTTCGGTACTTGATCGGGATGAATCGTGAAGGTGTACGACT
This sequence comes from Thinopyrum elongatum, assembly GCA_011799875.1. Taxonomy (NCBI): domain Eukaryota; kingdom Viridiplantae; phylum Streptophyta; class Magnoliopsida; order Poales; family Poaceae; genus Thinopyrum; species Thinopyrum elongatum. Next base: position 378,725,096 of record CM022302.1, read on the forward strand.
ACATCAACCGCGTTGATAAATGCTTCCGCTTAGCGATCTTCAAGGGTATGAAGATGCTCCCCCCCTCTCGTAGCTATGCATCTTCATGGATAGATCTTGCGTGTGCGTAGAAATTTTTTGTTTTCCATGCAACGAACCACAACAATCTCCTCTCTCTATTGCCCCTAAAACTAGCAAGAATCCATGGAGGGATTGAGAGATAGCAATCTCGAAGAAAGTCAACAATGGGGGAAGAACACGAGTTCAAAATGATAGAGTCCAATGGGGAAGAAGACCCCCTTTTATAGGTCCCCACGAATCTGCCTGTTTTGTGCAGAAAACTGTAGGACCGGTACAACCGGTGTAAGTACCGTTACAACTGGTCAAAGCAGAAAAAACCTACCTATAGGAAAATCACTAAGCGATACAACCGCCCGGGGCACCGGTAGTACCGGTTAAACCAGAACTAACCAGTACAACCGGCCCACAACCGCCCAAGAACCGCTCGACAACAGAACACAGCCTGGTGGTAGAGCGGTATAGGGCCGGTACAACCGTCGGACAAAGTCTGGAGCGGTACAACAGCTCCAAACACAGGTAGTACCGGTACAACCAGTGTAAGAACCGGTACAATAGGTAAGATCAAAACAGTTGTAACTTTCGCATACAAGCTCCGAATTGAGCAAACTCAAGCTTGTTGGATAGAGGACGACAAGAGCTATCCAACAGCGATTGGCTAAATTAGGAACAAGCAATGGAGAATAAATGCCACTAGGATAAGGAAGATGTCCTTCCCAAGTAATATCCGGCAAAATCCCCAACACCGAAAACACAAATATGATGCATACGAAATCCGTTTTCGATGAGCCTGAGCTTATCACGATGAAGATCAAAGCTCCTAAACTCACAAAGTGAAAAGCCAAACAAGAACCAAGAAAGATGATGATGCCAAGAATGCAATGGTTTGAGCTCTCACCGAACAATACGATCAAGCTACTCACCCGAGAGCCCCCCTTGATAGTACGACTATAGATCCTATAACCTGGTCTCCCAACTACCACCATGGGACCGATAAAATAGAAAACACTATCAAGGTCAAACCTTTTCCTTGCGCATAGTCCACTTGAGCGAGATGATGACGATCTTGTCCTCCTCAAGATGGACCACCTTTCTTGATTGTGGCTGCTCGATGAAGACTAGTAGATTGCTCCCCCATACTCCACTATGGGTGAGCCTCTCTTCGGCACATCTTCACATGTCCATTATCACCATAATGGACGGCAAGATTCAAGCATGTGATCTCTTCGTGATGCTTCACTTGAACTTGCACACTGCAACCTTGATGACGATCACCACTTGATGTCATCCTCCATGGGTTGTATGGGATCTTCCTCTTGATGCAAGCCCATGAAAAGATACCTAACCCCACATGGAAACCTCACAAAGACCATGGGTTAGTACACAAAGCATAATGGACAGTACTTACCATACCATGGGATCACTTGATCCCACTTGGTACTCTTCTATGCTTCGCGTGTTGATGAACTAGAATCACTCTTTGTATTTAGTCTTGATTAACCTTATATCTTATCTTGTCTCTTCATAAAGATGATGTCTTGAAGGTAAACATGAATGTTCCCACAATCTTCTTCTTCAAGACATGCTTGCAATAAGCTCAACACTCACATGACCAATCTTTGGATAAATCCTTGAATACCACCTTGGTCATCACATAAACTCCTTGAACCCAACACATGGACTTTAAGAAAATCCTATGGACAAACCCTTCAAATATAACTCGAGGTAACCATTAGTCCATAGAGATTGTCATCAATTACCAAAACCAAACATGGGGGTACCGCATGTTCTATCTATCTCCCCCATTTTGGTAATTGATGACAATCACATTCAAGAGAGTTTATATAAGGAATTATGCATCACCATGCAATGCAACAACCAATGATGCATGCGTAAGAGATGCAAATGCTTAGGACCAAAACCAAAGCAAGAAGAAATAACTCTCGAAACTTCTCCACAAAATTCTCTAAACTTCTCCCCCATTGGCATCAATTGCCAAAATGTGCGAAAAGCTTACAAGACCAATATAATATGTGTTCCTCCATAAATTGTGTATTTCTCAAAAAATATGTGTGCAATGAGATACACATATCCAATGATAGATAGTATGAGGAAAAGCAAACTATATTCATGATCCAAAGAGTGCAAAAGAATGATATGGCACAAAGACATACCAAAGAGAGAAACAAGCAATCAAGAGATACCAATTGAACCAATCAAGCAAATGATCCGACGAGCCACAAGAATAAATGATATTATGAGATGGGCAAAGGAGTGTTCTAAAGAAACTAGAGAAGTTCCCCATGATTTGTGCACTAATTAGTTTTGTATTGGCATACAAAGTGCACAAAATAGAATCATCACTCCCCAAAATCAATAGAACCTCACAACAGGTGCAAGTGAGCATAGGAAAATAAACCTAGCACTTGCAACAAACACATGGTTGAGCAAAATGAAAAAGAGGCAACTTAAGAATAGGCTCAACCAAAATGATATGTGTGAGTCATGGCAAAGCACTTGAGAAGACTAATATAAGAATGAGAATTAACCATCAACATAGTCTTGAAAGAATGAGATACAAGGTGCAAGACATGTCCTTCCCACACACACACAACAAGAAAATGGGTTCACAAGCTTACTAAAATGCAAATGAAAAACCAAAGCTTGTGACAACCCATGGTGAAGATAGAAAATTATAGCTTTGTCAAGAGGAGGGATACCAATCGAATGGCAAAAGCCTCATCAAGACAAGCAAGAGGGGAAATATCTTCACCACAAAAGAGTGCATCAAGATGCAACGATATAAGACACACACTCAAGATAAATCCTTTCACGGACCCACGAAGAAAAAGGTGGACGTGAAAGAATAAGGATATCAACTAGAGATGTAAATTCTCTCAAGTGTATATGATTCTGGGTAGATGAAAATCATGATGATATCAATCCATAAAGAAGGATGTACACACGAAATAGTTACAAAAGGAAAGAAAAAGATATCCACAAGTAAGTCATAAATATACCAATAAGATATTTGCTTGAAAGCATAGCACATGGCTAGATATGGTCTTATTGTATATAAATGAACTCCTATCACACATCCATCAAAGACATCACAACTAGCAACAAGAGATCGTCGTTGGGATGCTTTGAGAAAGGAAACAAGTATCACAACAACGGATCAAGAAATTCATGCCATGATGCAAAACCTACACAAGGTTGAATGCAAGGAATGTAAACATGAAGTAGGTAATGATACTTGTTATCGAGAAAGCATTGGAATGAAGTAGTAGATAATTGTTCATTGATCATCCTGGCTTGACTTCAATAAGCACATGGTGACAACACCTTCCTTGTGAGTGAGCCGGGCATCCAATGCATCTCCAATTGTTCCTAGAACAACAACACAAACAAAATGGTACCCAAACTCATTGGGATCAAAGAGTTAGAAACACCAATACATAGGACAAACTCCACATAAATATGTGCACATAGAAATGAAAACAAATTTCATGCACATCTCATCCAATTTGAGACTTGGTGGAGTTTCCCCTATATATTGGGTCAAAGAAAGAAAGCATGCCAAAGAGAATACATGAAGTAAATATGCATGCTAAAGACTTTCAAGAACCAACATCAATTGAAAAGAAATACCAAGTGAAAAAGGATACCAAATGGAGAAATCATCACTTGGAAGATATCAATTAAAAGATGCATCAAGGAATGAGATATCCATTGATACACGCAAAACGAAAGATATCAAACTCCCAAAAGAGAGGATAGTCCCAAATAAACCAAGCCCTCTACAAAGTTTCATGATGGCACAAAGTACCAAAATGAAACGGCTTGCCTTCCTCCAACACATGCTTGATTTAGATCACAAGATGAGTGTTCTAAAGAAAATAGGATAGCTCCCCCAAGCATTGTGCACTATAGAGAATTTGCATTCGAATACAAAATGCAAAAGATGGGATCACCACTTTCACTATATCTAGAAAAACACTAGACAAGATCAAGAAATTAACAAGATCCACAAGTGGTATGGAAGACAATGGGAGTTGACACAATCCTTGGCAAGAGATAAGGCAAATGAAAACAAAAGCCAACATAAAGATGATTAACAATTTCTACCACATAAATGAGTACCAATTGTCAAGAGACAAGAAGTATTCAGAAATAATTCCCAGTGGTAGGTAGCAAAGATATCCAACATCATCTTCACACCAAACACATAAGCAAATTGTAACTTGTAGAGCTAACATGCCACCTAGGAACAATATAATTTACAATATCAACTCTAGGTGACAATATCTCAAATGTACACATTTTCTAAGCTTGTAATATGCACATAGCACATTACTCCCCCACAATGTGATACCAAAGAAAACTTAACAAGAGGCAATAAGGATCCAACAAGATATAATGAATGGACTATTTAGAACTTGAATTTCTCATGAGAAGACATACCACATAGCGACTAGATAATCTTGTAATATCAATACTAGGTGGTATTCCTCATGTACACACATTTGTAGGATCGTGAAGTGCCCAAGGGACATCACTACCTCAAAATGGGATGTTCCATTAATCTCTCACAAGAGCCAACTAAGGTACAAACAAGATGCAAAAAGGCTCAACACAACACTCACGCATACATGATGTGCAAACCAACATACACATATTTGATTAGTCAAGATAAGCAAATTGGAAGCACAAAATATACAAACACATGCAAGGGACCAAAACCAACACATGCAAAGGGGCAAGTAACTATCAATGTAAAGAACTTAAGTACAAGTTACTGCAAGGAGTCACATTGGATATAAGATAGAAACTTGGTAATCCAAATGACTTGGTTTGAGACTAAATGAATGATGAAGTTCCCCTAATTCTTCATGATGTAGCCAAGTCTCCAAAGCCCTCCATTAACACCTATTGATCAAGTTTGAGCTTGTTGATCCCCAACCAAGTTGGGTCCTAAGAGGTTAGTCACAATAGGCTTGGCTACCCAAATGGTTCTTTTCTTGACACCACTTTGAGTACCAACATATTTGGCAAACACATTGCCAACCTTATCCTTCCCAAGAGAATAGATATCATCAATTAGAATAGTGTTAGATAAGGTACCATTCGTGCATGAAGAAGTGACATGACCTTTCTCACGACATAAGTAGCAATGTCTACTCTTCACTTTCTTCTCACTTGATTTCTCAACATGAGAAGTATTAGCTTGAGTCTTCTTAGGAAGTGGCCTTTCTTCAACTTGTTGTTGAGAATGAGATTGAACTTGTGGCCTCTTCCCTTGTTGCTTGTCACTAATGGCCTTCTTCTTCAACGGGCAAGATCTAACATGATGCCCTTCAATTTTGCACTTGAAGCAAATAATCTTGGCCAAATTCTTGACATGTTTTTGGCCCTTCTTCTTGTTGCTCTTGGCCTTCTTCTTCTTGTTGGAGTTGAATCCAAGTCCACCTTTGTCATTGGGAGATTTCTGCACACTCAAGATGTTGTTGAGTGTGGACTTCCCTTCATGACACTTTTGCAAGTCTATCTTCAAAGAAGTGACTTGGGCCTTAAGCTCTTTGATTTCCTCTACATGGCTAGTCTCAACAAAAGTACGCGAGGAAGTATAAGCTTCAATATTAGAGCAACAAGGCAAGGAAAGTAATTCATCACAAGATGTAGCAACATTATGAGTAGATGAATTACGAGGACTAGGACATGGCAATAAAGCATTTTGACTTGAAGTAGTGCTAGTGTCCACATGAGGCTCACTAGATGTTAGCTTAGTAATCATAGCCTCATGAGCTATCTTTAGCACATTATGGGATACTAGAAGATCATCATGAGAGCTTGTGAGATTTACATGACTTTCTTCCAATTTCCTATAATTGCTAGATAGCAACTCAAGTTGAGCCCTTAGCTTAGCATTCTCCTTGAAAATGGATGCTTCATAGGAAATAGAGTTAGTAGCACAAGCATCATCATTAACAACAAGAGGAGAAGGCAACTTGGCAAGCTCTTTTGAATATGAAGCTTTAAGTTGAGCATGAGACTCGGTGAGTTTGATGAGCTCACCCTTAATGACCCTTGAGCCATTTTCGAGGTGCTTAAAGTCCTCAAGGAGTTTGACATGTGCAAGTTCAAGCTTATCATTTTTAGTTTTGAAATCATTGGCCACCTCAAGGTCTCTATCACGGGATTCCTTTATTCCAGATAGTTCTAGAGCAAAAGTCTCCTCAAGAGATTCCTTGGTGGTTTGTTCAATTTCAAGAGCTTGAAAGAGGTCCGCGATATCATTAGCGTAATAACGCTCATGACCTTCCATTTTATCAATGGTGACCTCATGCTCTTCGAGATGAGATTCCAACTCCTCAAAGTATTTCTTGCCCTCAATGGCAATAGACATGATTTCCATGAAGTTGGAACGGGCAATTTTATTTTTATGAAGAGCTTTAAAAAATCATTTCCCCCTTAATTTTTAAGGAGGCAACCTTATCATTATCTTCATCATTATCAACATCATTATCATTCTTATCATCATCAACATCATCATCACAAGATATATTGGGATTCAAAGTGGGAGATACCTTTGAAGCCTTAGCCATAAGGCAAAAGTGAGAAACAATAGATGATGATGTTGGATCCCTTGAAGCACCATTTAAGACCACATCTTGTTCCATGGAGCGTTGGGTTTCCTCTACATTGTTAGCAAAACAACTCGAGGAAATAGAGGCATTTTTATCATGTCAACAAGACATAGGAAGCATATCATCATGAGATTTAGTCAAGCAATTTCTACATGATATGCAAGGACTATTGTAAGTGCATCTAGTGCCCCTTAGTGATTTTGGTGTATTGAAGACTTATAGGTTAAGGGACTAACGTGTTTGTGAGTGTACTCAGGTTCTATAAGTCTATGAGGAGTTTGATATTTACAAAGAAAGTCAACCCCTAAAAATGAATGTCTTCAGTTGAAGACTTTGGTTTTCTTGAAGACTTTGAAAATGAGGAAATTGGTGTGACCTTGAAGACTTGATATTGATGCGAGGATTATGAAGCGTGAAGACTTTTGTTTTCATAGTTTTGTTTTCCCTTTCTTGAGTCATAGGAAACACCGTACTGTTAAAGGGGGTCGAGGTAAAACTAAGGAAAAGTTTCCAAGTGATGCTCAACTCAAATCCTACACCTACCAATCCTTTCGAGTGAAGCCATTGGAAATCTCATACAGTTCAGTCAAGTTCTTCAGTGACAGAGACGAAGTTCTTCTATTCTCTGAGGAATTTGTTCTGACTGAGGAGTTAGGAATTCGCCAGTGCGGATTGACTACAAGTGAGGAACATGATAGCCCTGAGGAATTTGAGAGCTCAAATTTCCGACCGTTGCTGTGCTATGCGCCAGCTGTCCAAAATATCCTACTCACCTAACGGTCATATCATTGAAGGGCATTTATGTCTTATCATGTCGGGCTACTCCCCGGCTATAAATAGCCGCCCCCTACAACCACTAGCTGGTTGGCTGCTCCGAGAGAAACTGACACTTGTCATTTAGAGCATCCCATCCTCCGAGGACTTTGAGCGAAAATCATCAAGTGGGGAAAAACCCAAACCCAACACCTAAAACCCAAAGTGAATGAGCATCACTGAAGAAATTGTTCCTGTGTGGAACCAACGCTTGTTACCTTTGAGGACTGTGCATCCTCCAGACGGTTAGGCGTCATGGTCTAGAGCATCCAAGAGGAATTGTGGATTGCCGAGTGACCAAGTCTGTGAAGGTTTGGAAGTCACCTGTGAAGACTTACCATGAGTGATTGGGCGAGGTCTGTGTGACCTTAGCTCAAGGAGAATACGGTGAGGACTGTGTGTCCTCAGGTTTAAATACCAAGCCGCTCCAACCAGACGTACAACTATCACAGCAGTTGGAACTGGTCTACCAAATCACTGTCTTCACCAAGCTACTGGTTCTATTTCCTCAACCCTTTCATTTCCTCGCATACTTGCTGTGTACTTGATCGTTACTGTTTGAAGACTTTGACTGAAGACTTTCTCAATTTCCTCATTCCTATTTCTTCAGTCACTTTGTCTTCAACCTGCTTATCCTGTTTACACGCTACCTATGCTCTGGTTTGTTTCATTTCATCATGATGACTATGCTACTGCTTTGTTATCCATGTACCTGAGTACTTATTCCGCTGCTTGTAGTTCGTTGCTTAGGAAATTCCTCAAGTAGTATTTCCTCAGCGACGAATTCATAAAAATCACCTATTCACCCCCCCTCTAGTCGATATAACGCACTTTCAACTATCAACACAAGTATGTGAAACATCTAGAGAGCTCGAAGTGTTGAAGTCCAAACAAGGAGCATTGCAATAAGATAGTGATGAAGGATCATCAACAATAAACCCACTATCATCATTGCAATGACCAACACTACTCACCATATCATTACCTTGTGGCAAACCATTTGTAGGTGAAGTAGAAGAAGTTGAGAACACAACACGGCCGATGGTGGAGAGAGAACAATCATCCCCATAAATCTTGGACACGCCATATTTATCTTGAAGCTTTGTCCACAACTCATGACCATCCCGGAACGGCATGAGTTGAAATATAACTACATTGCTCAAAGCATCGAAAAGCACATTAGAAGCTTGAGAATTGAGATAAGATTTTTTATCATCCTCTAAAGATAATCGTTGGGGATCCTTTGCAGGAGAAAAACCCATATCTACGATTCGCTCTAAGTATGGGTCCATGACCCTAAAGAGATTAAGCATGCAAATTACCCACACATCAAAAATTGTGCTATCAAAACTAAGAGTGTCAGAAAATCCTAAACACCTAGTCGGCATCTTTACTCTCTAGGCGGCTAAGCCTAATAATGAGAGACGAGGCTCTGATACCAATTGAAAGATTGTGGATATCGCCTAGAGCGCGGGGGGGGGGGGGGGGTGAATAGGCGCTTTAAAATAATTACGGTTTAGGCTTCAACAAATGCGGAATAAAACTAGCGTTTAATTTGTCAAGCACAAAACTTAAATCGACTAGGCTCACCTATGTGCACCAACAACTTATGCTAAGCAAGATAAACAGCAAGGTGATAGCAAGATATATAACATGAAATATTATGACTATCATAGAGTAAAGTGCATAAGTAAAGGGCTCGGGTAAGACATAATCGAGGCACGCGCAGACGACGATGCATCCCGAAGTTCACAGCCTTGCGGATGCTAATCTCTGTTTGGAGCGGTGTGGAGGAACAATGCTCCCCCAAAATGCCACTAGGGCCACCTTAATCTCCTCAAGCCCTCGCACAATGCAAGATGTTGTGATTCCACTAAGGGACCCTTGAGGGCGGTCACCGAACCCGTACAAATGGCAACCCTTGTGGGCGGTCACCGAACCCGTACACTTTGGCAACCCTTGGGGGCGGTCACCGGAACCCGTACAAATTTCTTCGGGTAATCTCCACAACCTAATTCGAGACCCCGACGCTTGCCCGGAGCTTTACACCATAATGATTGAGCTCTGAAGCACCACCAACCGTCTAGGGCGCCCAAGCACCCAAGAGGAACAAGCCCTAGGGTACCAAGCACCCAAGAGTAATAAGCTTCTCAACTTTCACCTCCACGTATCACCGTGGAGAACTCAAACCGATGCACCAAATGCAATGGCAAGGGCACACAGAGTGCCCAGGTCGTTCTCTCCCAAATCCCACCACAATAACTAATGCTATGGAGGAAAATGAGAAGAAGAATGAAGAAGAGAACACGAAGAACTCCAAGATCTAGATCCAAGGGGTTCCCCTCACATAGAGGAGAAAGTGATTGGTAGATATGTGGATCTAGATCTCCTCTCTCTTTCCCACCAAAAACTATAAAGAATCCATGGAGGGATTGAGAGATAGCAAGCTAGAAGAAGGTCAACAATGGGGGAAGAACACGAGGTCAAAAGGATAGAGTCTAATGGGGAAGAAGACCCCCTTTTGTAGGTTCCCACGAATCTGCCCGTTATGTGCAGAAAACTATAGGACCGGTACAACTGGTGTAAGTATCGGTACAACTGGTCAAAGTAGAAAAAAACCTACCTGTAGGAAAAGCACTAAGCGGTACAACCGCCCGGGGCACCGGTAGTACCGGTTAAACCAGAACTAACCGGTACTACTGGATCACAACCGCCCAAGAACCGCTCCACAACAGAACACAGTCCGGTGGTAGAGCGGTACAGGGCCGTTACAACCGTCAGACAAAGTCTGGAGCGGTACAACAGCTCCAAGCACCGGTAGGACCTGTCAACCGGTACAACCAGTGTAAGAACCGGTACAACCGGTCTATGTAAAACAGGTAAGATCAAAACAACCATAACTTTCACATACGAGCTCCGAATTGAGCAAACTCAAGCTTGTTGGATAGAGGACGACAAGAGCTATCCAACAGCGATTGGCTAAATTAGGAACAAGCAATGGAGAATAAATGCCACTAGGATAAGGAAGATGTCCTTCCCAAGTAATATCCGGCAAAATCCCCAACACCGAAAACACAAATATGATGCATACGAAATTCGTTTTCGATGAGCTTGAGCTTATCACGATGAAGACCAAAGCTCCTAAACTCACAAAGTGAAAAGCCAAACAAGAACCAAGAAATATGATGATACCAAGAATGCAATGGTTTGAGCTCTCACCGAACAATACGATCAAGCTACTCACTCGAGAGCCCCCTTGATAGTATGGCTATTGATCCTATAACCTGGTCTCCCAACTACCACCAGGGGACCGGCAAAATAGAAAACACTATCAAGGTCAAACCTTTTCCTTGCGCATAGTCCACTTGAGCTAGATGATGACGATCTTGTCCGCCTCAAGATGGACCACCTTTCCTGATTGCGCCTGCTCGATGAAGACTAGTAGATTGCTCCCCCATACTCCACTATGGGTGAGCCTCTCTTCGACACATCTTCATATGTCCATTATCACCATAATGGATGGCAAGATTCAAGCATGTAATCTCTTCATGATGCTTCACTTGAACTTGGACACCGCAACCTTGATGACGATCACCTCTTGATGTCATCCTCCATGGATTGTATGGGATCTTCCTCTTGATGCAAGCCCATGGAAAGATACCTAACCCCACATGGAAACCTCACAAAGACAATGGGTTAGTACACAAAGCATAATGGACAATACTTACCATACCATGGGATCACTTGATACCACTTGGTACTCTTCTACGCTTTGCATGTTGATCAACTAGAATCACTCTTTGTATTTAGTATTGATCAACCTTATATCTTATCTTCTCTCTTCTTAAAGATGATGTCTTGAAGGTAAACATGAATGTTCCCACAATCTTCTTCTTCAAAACATGCTTGTAATAAGCTTAACACTCACATGACCAATCTTTGGATAAATTCTTGAATACCACCTTGGTCATCACATAAACTCCTTGAACCCAACACATGGACGTCAAGAAAGTCCTATGGACAAACCCTTCAAATATGACTCGAGGCAACCATTAGTCCATAGAGATTGTCATCAATTACCAAAACCAAACATGGGGGCACCGCATGTTCTATCACATTGCTAATGAAATTCTTACACAAATTCCTGAAGAAGGAAGACATTCCCTGGGTGAAGATCATTTGGGAGGCTCACTACTCTTCATGTCAGCCCGGAGATAAACTGGTGGGCTCTTTTCGGTGGAAGGATGTTATTAAGCTTCTTTCCACCTACAAAAAGTCTGCAATTTGCAAGGCAGGCAAGGGAGATACAATCAATTTTGGGAAAGATAACTAGTAGGATAGGCCACTTCAAGGTAAATTTCCTGAATTATTCTCCTTCTCCAACTCACAGGAGGTCACTCTCCACCAAATCTCTCACCTACCAGACCTGGAATCCCATTTCCATAGACCACTGTCATTACAAGCATTTGATCAGTTCAACACACTCCAAGCTTATATGCACAACAAGCAAAACAGTCTATTACCAGACAGCTGGGCCTATCCATGGTCTAAGAAGCAATTTGTCCCAATTAACATGTATAAGTTGTTGGTTGGCAAGGAACAAGCCTATCAGATATTTTCGAAAGTCTGGAAAATAGCTTGTAGATTGAGGCACAAGATCTTCTTCTGGCTGATACTGTATGACAGAGTTAACACCAGAAACTTGTTGCACCGAAAATCCATGTACCTAGAAAGCTACAATTGTGTTCTCTGCAATGAAAATACAAAAGAAACTTGAATACATCTTTTTTGGAACTGCCCTTTCACACTCTAGTGTTGGGACCTCGTCACCCCGCTCAAGAACAGAGGCATATCAACTTTCGATGAGACACAAAATGCTTGCACAGAACTCCCAGCTGATATTGCTTTGGACATTGTCATCATGGCATGTTGGGTTATCTCGTCAGTTAGAAATGATAAAATTTTCAGATCTACCCCAGAGCACCACCAAGGATGGACTCACTATCTATCAGAAGGCCTGTCGATCACCCGGATCAGAGCAAACCCAGAGAAAGCTAGTAGGATCAAAGTTTGGATTGATAAAAATTTAGTTTTATAATATGATGTTTTATTTTCCTATAGAGGGTGTTGGTTAATGTAGGATCTATTTTACTTATTTTGATCATTGGTTATATTAATAAAATATACGGTTTCAGGTAAAAAAAATACCCCGTCACTTGTTGACTGTCCTCGCACCCACTGAAAGCCATTAGACCAAAGAAGAAAACATGTCCTGACATACTACCCCTCTACTTCCTTGCAAATCAATTAGATTTCATCTCTCTTCTATTGCTAACAAATATATAGGTCATAGATGCAAATTAAATTAAGGTCCCTGATTCAAGTATTCTATATTTAAGAAAAATCCAAATGGACGGACACGGCAACGCGCGCCATCAGTGATCTAGTATCCATACTAAATCATGCAATGTAAACTCGTACTACATAGATCATCAAACGAATAAATTCAACATGAAATGGACATATAAACCGATAGCAAACGGGCATAATTCACGCATAAACATCACCAAAAGTTCACCACAATTAAACCGTCCGACAAATTTTAAGTAGATTACTAATACGAGCTAAATGGAGAGAGGGCAGAGCTTCACCACTTCCTCGCGGGCCCTTTGCCCTTCCATTCGCTGGACTTGTTGTTGGCGTCCGCGGTAGGAGGTGGTTCATCATCTGAGCTGTCGAAGTTGGAGTCATCGGAGGAGGATGAAGAGGAGATGACGATGTAGACCTTCAAGCGCCAGACGACGCAGTCCTGCTTGCGCTTGAGCTTCACCACCCTCGCTGCCTTCATCGGCTGCCACTCGGACTGCTCAATGCCGAGCCCAAGGGCCTTGGCGTTTATCCTCCGAAGCCGTCAGACCTTGTTCTCTCTACCATCGTAAGTGGCTGGCAGTACAGTCACTGGAGGAGCTAGTCCTCCTCATCGGGGACCACTGGCATCCCGCGACGGCGGAGGGAGGACTGCGGGACCGCGTCCGAGGTGGCCGCCCTCTCCCTTGCCCTCTGCCTCTCACGACGAGTGGCGCGCGCCTCCGATTCCAGAGTGTGCATCCGCGGCGCCGACGGAGCGGGGACTAAAACCCACCGTTGCCCTTGCGAAGCAGCGGCCGGGCGGCCGGAGGGGGAGGAGACCGACGAACAGGCAGTGTCGCACCAGAACCAGAACTGCCGCCCGTGTCCACCCGCAAGCGCTGCAGCGCGATGCGGAGGGCTAGCTCGTCCTCGTTGCCGGCAACATCATGGAGGAACGTATCCTAATCATCATCGCCGGAGCTGTCAGAATGTTGCCGGTGCTGGACATGGTCGCCGGAGATACGAAGTTGACAGATTGGAGAAAGGGGGAGCGGAGCAGAGTGGAGTGAAGTGAGGCTAGGGTTCGATCCAGATGGGATTTTTGTGGGGTCATTGTGGGCCGGGAGGATGCGGCGGACGCGCCCGGGTCTCCCCATATCCGCCCTACATTTGAGCTGGATATGAGTGGTGTCGGTCAGCTCGGATGTTTAAGACTGGTTTGAGATGCCCGATTGGTCCGGGGTTTTTGACCGGCCTGTCCCGCCCGGTCGTTCGACGTCGGTTTGAGGCGCCTGACTACTCGTGGCGCTTGAATTCAGAAGAAAAATAAAAAACAAGAAGAAAACCAGAGTAGAAAACAGAAATAGGAAAAGGAAAAGCCGGCCGAGGAACCTTTTTTATTAGAATCTGCCAAGGAACACTAAGGCTGTGTTTGGTTGAGCTTTTGCAGCGAACTTCTGGCTTTTTGAAGCTACTCCCTCTGTAAACTAATATAAGAGCATTTAGATCACTAAAGTAGTGATCTAAACGCTCTTATATTAGTTTACGGAGGGAGTATAAGCTAACCAAAGGGGGAGAAAAGAGAAGCAGAAGTTGCAAAAGCTAGAGCTTCCCCGTAGTGTATTTTTGCAGCAGGGAAACCCCCAACTTCAGACATGCACTTTTAGCTGTCCCCTGGAAGTTTAGTAGTGTTTACCCATGTTTGCCACCCGCAAGTGAAAAATGATTGGGCCAATTCCTCCCCAGCGACACATCCAGCGGCACGGACCACCCCTTGTTCTCCCCATCCACCCAAGCGGCCGCTAGGGTTCCTAGCCGCCGTCAGCGCTGCCACTAGCCCTCCACCATCGCGCACCCAGCCGTCGATGCCGCCTCCCGTGCCCCCTCCCCGCTGCGGCCTCCTCCCTCCTCCACTGCCCGCCGGACCTCCTCCCTTTGCCTCCCCGCGCCCCTCCCTGTCGCGACCTCATCCCTCCTCCACCGCCGGTCCGCCACCGCCATGCGCCCAGCCGCCGGCGACGCCTCCCGCAACTCCAGCGCGACCTCCTCCCTCCATTCTGCAAGGTACTGCTCCCCTTTCCTTCCACTCCCCAACCCCTCTCCCACCTCATGTACAAGTAGAAAGAGGATGATTTTTTTGCTTGTTCATATTGTTGTCTACTGATGATGTAAAGTGGATGAAATTTTGATGGGATGATGCATATTGCTTGTCATATTGTTGTATATTGATGTGAAGTCAATGAAATTTGAGAGTATCGCTGCACATTCTCGTGTGTTCCTGTACAGTACCTATTATTTGATGAATACTTGCTGCATTTTGTTCTACATAGCATGATTGCTATGCAATTGCTTGCTAGACAATATATTGATCTACTACTATACCATTTTTTTTCCTGACTAAAGTATGACTGAAAAGGCTATGTGGGATGATGCCCATTTGAAGAAACTCATTGATATATTGAGAGAAGAGGTTTCAAATGGAAATAAACCATTAGGTTATCTAAGCAAGAAGGGCTGGAAAAATGTTTTGGAGAAAGGGAAGCAAGAGCGGGAAAGAAGTATCCCAAGGATAAATTCAAGAACAAATGGGATGCAATAAAAAATGAGTATGTTTGGTTCATGGAGCTGAAAAATGAAGCTACTGGACTTGGATGGAATGATGCAAAGGGGACCGTTGATTGCCCAAGTTTCTCACCTCGTACACAGAAGCATATCATCATTGCTTGCATGGCATTGCATAATTTCATTCGTGATAGCAAGTTGCGTGACAATTTTTTTGATAAATGTGATGCCGATGATGAGTATGTACCTCCAGTGCTATGGCGAGAGGTTGCACCAACACAAGCCGATCCGGTTGAAGAGGAGGAGAACAAAGATAGCATGAACAATATTCGTAGTAGGATAGCCGATGCTTGTCTAGCGATGGCAACATAAGTTTAGCTATGTTGACAGAGGTCAACATCATGTGAACCATATGTGTTTTGTATGGTGCATGTGCTTTGTAATAATATTATGGGATCACTATCTATTTTATGCAACATCAAAGTATAGTGGTTTGCGTATATGTTAGCAATGAATGGCCTAAATTGTCATTTTTCTCCTTTGCAAAATGATAGTTGAATTACCTACAAATGTATATATATATATATATATATATATATATATATATCACTGCTTTACAGTCAATCAACATATAAACAAACTCACTCGGGTCTCAGGGGCATTATAGACAATTCACAGCCACATATACAATTTCACAGTCGTTTTAACCAAACAGACTCCAGCTTTTCTACAGCAGCTCAACCAAACACAGCCTGCTGTAGAATGGATTGCCTCAGAGGGAGTAAAATTCATGTTTAGTCCTCATGAATACGTAACAGATACGGTCCTGCCTAAGATGTATGTA
Source organism: Thinopyrum elongatum (assembly GCA_011799875.1). NCBI lineage: Eukaryota > Viridiplantae > Streptophyta > Magnoliopsida > Poales > Poaceae > Thinopyrum > Thinopyrum elongatum. Next base: position 378,741,368 of record CM022302.1, read on the forward strand.
TACAAGGCGTTGGGACTATTGCCAGGTCAACATAGTACAAGTGCACTTATTCTTGGATGTCTCTGTTTTTCCCCCGAGAAACCCGGAGCCTGGCGAAAAGGTGATTAGGGTTTAAGGGTGGACTCGTGGCGGCGCTCGGCAGATCTGCCGGCAGGGCGCAACTCTGGTCGAGCAGGGGATGGCGTCGTCCTCTGCGGCAGGAAGAGGGAAGGAGTCCTTGTCCCCTAGGGCGGCGAGGGCGAAGTTGGCCGAGGCACTAGGGAAGTTAGACATCACCGACGAGGAAGCAATTTCGCTGGTCATGGATGATCTTGAGGAAGGAGAGCAGGAAAAGTGGATTTTGGCTGGCAAGGTACTCCATCGAAACATCCTGCACATTCAGACGATCTCCAATGCTCTCCGTCCAGCGTGGGGTAATCCCAAGGGATTGGCCTTCAGATCTGTGGGAGATAACGTGTTTGTGGCAGACTTCGCTACAAAGAGAGACAGAGATCGAGTTTGGGAGGGATCACCATGGCACATCAGTAAACACGTTGTGATTCTTTCAGATTTTGATGAATGCATGCGTCCCTCTGAATTACAGTTTGACAAGCTTCAGTTATGGGCTAGAGTTGTCAATCTCCCCTTTAATCTGCGTGATGAAAAGTGGAGTAAAGCAATAGCAGGTCAAATTGACAAACATGCGACGGAGGTTCAGTTTGATCACACGGCTGGATACCTCAGAGCCAGAGTTACTCTGGATGTGGACAAACCTCTGAGGAGATGGATTTTGATTGAATCCAAGAGGAGGAAGGGCATCGATCTGTATGATATACTCTATGAAAATATTCCTTATTTTTGTTTTTCCTGTGGCCGTTTAGGCCATGTGGACCTTTATTGCCCTACACCTAGAACTAGGGATGCTAATGGTGATCTCCCCTTCAGGAAAGGACTGAGAGCTCCAAAGGATAGGAGGAGGAGTGCTTCGGGAGATGGCTCGGCCAGGGAGCAAACTGCTCCCCAGAACAGGAAGGCTGAGACGCGCCAGTCATCTACGGAGGCAAAGGGAGCAGCTGAGGTCACATCCCCATTGAAGAACAAGGTCAATCAGCACAAACGTAAACGGGGGCCTCAGGCGCAGAAACAAGTTTACAGAAAAGTTGAGATGCCATTGTTGGCTAATAGCCCGCATATGGAAAACGGTGATACAAACGAGATTGATAGTTCGAGTGGGGGTCTTGGGATAGGAAGAGAACCGGAAGGGGACCTTGAACGAGAACCCAAGAAGAAGAAACCTACTCCGACCACTTCAGAAGCATCGGCAGAGGCTGTGGAGCAGCCCTGCCAAAAACAATGAGTTGCCTGAGCTGGAACTGCCATGGGCTTGGGAACCCGGAGGCAGTTAGAGAGCTTCGCAATGTTGTGACGCAAGAAGGCCCCAGTCTCCTCTTTCTGATGGAGACAAAGATTTCGGCAAAAAGAGTGGAAAGTCTGCAGAATTAGCTTGGTTTTACGGGTTGTTTTGCAGTAAATAGCAATGGTTTGAGTGGGGGCATCGGTATGTTTTGGTCAGCGGATGTAGAGGTGGAACTAAAAAACTACAGCTCAGCACATATCGATGTCAAGGTTAGCAAGAAGGCTCGAAACTCTGTTGAGTGGAGAGTGACTGGTTTTTATGGAGCTCCACGGGTAGAAGATAGATGCCAAAGTTGGAGGTTCCTTCGTACTTTGTTTGAGATCCAACATGATGCTTGGCTGTGTGTTGGGGATTTCAACGAAACAATGTTTGCTACTGAACACTTCTCGCGTGCAGAACGGCCGGAATGGTAGATGAGGGCGTTCAAAGAGGCTCTTGATGATTGCTCGCTCCTTGATCTTGGACGGAGGGGAGTGAAGTATACTTGGGATAATGGGCAGATTGGGGAGTCGAATGTCAAAGCCAGACTCGATAGGGGTTTTGGAAACCTACAGCTTACCCAGATATTCCCTCACACTTTGGTTTGCCACATTAGCACTACGGAGTCTGACCATTGCTTTGTCTTGGTTGACTTACGTGATAATCGGGTGGAACAGCGACATGGAGCGACGAGGCAGTTTCGATATGAAGATGTATGGCAAACACACTCTGAGTATGATCAATTTGTGCTTAGAGAATGGCAAAAGGGGGTTGGCCGGAATGGTTTGGATGGTGTACTTAGTGCTTTGCATGATATGCAGACTAAGCTGGCTGCATGGGGGGCAAAAGAATTCGGGTGTCTCACTCGGAAGGTGCGGAAACTGCGGGACAAGCTGGACCGGCTTTGGCGTCGGCCGAGGAGACGTGGCCCATCCGAGGAAGAGCTGGCCATAGCTAAGCAGCTTCGAGAGGAACTTAGACAAGAGGAAATCTGGTTAAGACAGAGATCTCAGGTTCCTTGGCTGCCAGAGGGGGATCGTAACACGGGCTACTTTCATGCTCAAGCAGCGCAGCGGCAAAGAATGAATAAGATAGAGAGGCTTGAACGGGTGGATGGCTCCACGTGTCAAACGCCAGACGAGAACCATGCAGAAGTCCAAGGGTTTTATGAAGCTTTATACACAAGTTAGGGTTTCAAACCAATGGACGAGCTGCTTTCCTTTGTTCCTCCAAAGGTGACGGAGCAAATGAATGAAGAACTTGACAAACCTTACACTATGGAGGAGGTCAAGATGGCTCTGTTTCAGATGGCGCCGTCAAAGGCGCCGGGAGTGGACGGATTTACAGCGGGATTTTTTCAGCGGCATTGGTCTTTATTAAAAGATGATATAATTCCGGCTGTCCTAGATTTCTTGAATGGGGGAGTCTTACCTGAGGGAATGAACGACACTTCCATCACGTTGATCCCAAAGGTGCGTTACCCACAGCGCATATCTCAATATCGGCCCATTTCATTGTGGCCTGTCCTGTACAAGATTGCCTCGAAGTGCATTACAAACAGGGTACGAGTGTTCGTGGGTGAGATCATCAGTGAAGAGCAGAGTGCGTTTGTGCCCGGCCGCCTCATCACCGACAATGTTCTCATCGCTTATGAAAGTGTTCATGCTATGAGACATCGGAAGAGAGGGAAGAATGTTGCTTGTGCCGTCAAACTCGACATGATGAAGGCATACGATCTGGTCGAATGGCATTTTTTGGAGGCAATCATGCTGAGATTGGGTTTTAGTTCACAGTTTGTCAGACTTGTGATGAAGTGTGTAACTTCGGTAAGGTTTACAGTACGAGTGAATGGACAATTACTTCCCTACTTCACACCATCTAGAGGTCTCCGTCAGGGAGATCCTAGTTCACCGTTTCTGTTTCTTATCTGTGCAGAGGGGTTCACCTCACTGCTGAAGTTCTATGGAGGTGCCAACGTTGATAGAGACATCCGTGTTAGCCCTCTCTCCCCTTGGGTTAATCACCTGCTCTTCACCGACGATAGTTTGATATTTCTGAAGGCAGAAAGGGCGAGTGCGTTCAGGTTGAATGAGGTGCTTAGAATCTATGGCGACTGCTCGGGACAATGTGTTAATAGGGACAAAAGTTCTGTCTTTTTCAGTCCGAACACACCTGATTTAGTTCGACAGGAGCTCAAGACAGTGTTGGGAATTACTGTGGAGGTGTTTAATGAGCGGTATTTGGGTCTTCCAACGGCCATTGGACGCATTACCAGCGGTACTTTTGAATATCTTGGCGAGAGGATCAGACGCAAGCTTCAAGGAGGCACTGAACGGCTTATTTCATGCGTTGGGAGGGAGGTTAGGCTCAAGGCCGTTGCTCAGGTGATCCCGGCCTTTTCGATGAGCTGCTTCAAGTTAACGAAGAAGATCTGTAAGGGGTTTTCATCAAAAATGGCTAGGTATTGGTGGAGTAGCTCAGTCGACCGCAGGTCACTGCACTAGATCGATTGGGACTCACTAACCAAGCCAAAGAATGCAGGAGGGATGGTATTCAGGAACTTGGAAGTGTTTAACTTAGCTCTGCTTGGGAAACATGGGTGGATGCTGATTACGAATCTGGACTATCTCTGCACACGTGTCTTGAAAGGGAAGTACTTTCCCACAAGTGAGTTTATGGATGCAACTATTCTAAAGCATGCATCAGCCACTTGGCGGGCAATTGTTGCGGGCAGAGAGGCCCTAAGGACTGGCTTGATAAAGAGGATCGGAGATGGTATGTCTGTATCAACATGGAATGATAGCTGGATTCCGGGTCTTCTCACACTTCGGCCTTCGGTGCAAATCGGAGATACCGCAATTCCTCTAGTTGCTGATCTGATTGATGCTGAACATGGTACTTGGAAGAGCGAACTTGTGAGACAAAATTTTACAGCTCCTGAAGCAGATGCAATTATGAACATACCCCTGAGCTTCAATGGGGGGGTTGATTCATGGGCTTGGGCTGCCGAAAAGTCTGGGACTACTCTGTGAAATCTGCTTACCGCGCTATGGTGACCCACAACGAGCATGGAGCTCTAGGGGAAGGGACGGTGACGAAAACTTCAGAGAATCACAAACAGTTGTGGTCTAGACTTTGGAAGCTCAAGGTTGTACCAAAAGTGCGGGTGTTTTGGTGGAGAGTACTGAGGAAAATTTTACCTGTCGAAAGCATCTTGAAGCACCGGCACATTGCAAAACTGGCTCGATGTAAAGTCTGCCTCCATGCAGACGAAGATCTCTACCATGCACTGATTAAGTGCACACATGCAAAGATGTTCTGGAGTGAGGCGAGGGAATGGCTCAATGTCAAGCTCCCGGATCTTCACACAACGACATGGTCCCAAGATATCTTGTGTGACCCCAGGTTTGATGAGGGTGATCGTGGAAAAATCATCACAGTAATGTGGGCGATCTGGACATCTAGGAACAACATCACTCATGACAGACCAAGCCTTGACCCAGTGGTGTCGATGAAGAAGACCAGAGAAGCTCTGGCGATCTTGGAGCTACCCAGGGTTCAGGCTCGAACTCTACCAGGATTCGGTTGGCGTCCTCCCGACGAGGGATGCATTAAGATCAACACCGATGCAGGAATCTCGATGGAAGCAAGGCTTGCCGGTGTGGGAGGTATTGCACGCTCATCTTCAGCCTTCATCGGAGCTTGATGCAAGCCGGTCCTTGGTGTTACTGACTCGCTTGTTGCGGAGGCCATGGCTCTCCATGAAGGCGTTGTTTTTGCAAAGCTTCGTGGCTTTGAGCGAGTAGAGATGGAGACTGATAGCAAAGAGGCGGTGGATCTCTGGAACTTGTGCCGTTCTTCGCGCTCCTTGATTGCGCCAGTGTTATTAGATATTGAAGAGCTAGCAGCTAGTTTTTCTTCTTTTGATATTCATCATGTAAAGAGGCATTCCAACGTCTCGGCCCACCTTTGTGCCAAGCACGCTAGCACATTGGATGTGACGGAGTGTTGGATGAACTCTCCCCCTGGACTCCTGGTTACTAGCCTTATGGCGGACAGTGCCGGAGCTCGTTTGTTTGAATAAAGCTCTTCAATTCCACGCAAAAAAAAATACAGTACAAGTGCGGACCCAACTTGGCAGTATACGAGAGGAAACAATAACTTGGCAGTAGAGATAGAAATAATATAGGCGTAAAACAAATAATATGAGCGCAGGGTGTCGAACCTGTGAGAACTGCCTACGACCACGCATGGCCTAGCCAGCCGGCCTAACTGTGTCTGTTGAAAACTCTCAGCTATATAGCATACTTATCTTTTCATTCCATTTTTTAGAAAAAAAGGAAAATTACAATAATTATGAGCATACAAGTATTGTGTATTTTTATTATTTATTCTATTTGTATTATTGTGTACCTTGAAGAGGCAAACATGATTAAAATTATGTGCATATACAAAAAAGAAATGTAACAAAAATTTACACATCTTCATTCATAAATGTAAGTAAGCGTTTAATGTACCCCGCAAAAAAAGTATGCGTTTAATGTGTGTTAAAATTATTACTAATGACATGGTGTTTCCATATAAAGATTGTTCAACTTGTATTACAAAATATTCAAAGTATTTTTAAAAATTGTAAGAATAACTTTACACGATAAATTTTGAACTTCTGAAATATTTCAGACAGTGTTTCTAATTTTAATTGAGCGGACTGTAACACCATTTCAGAGGAATAAAATCATACCCTTCTCGCAAAAAAAAGATTAAGAGGTAACGCAGGCTAGCGGTCTAAGCTGCCTAGCTCGTAGGGATTGCGTTATATTTTTTTTGAGGGAAGGCCATCATGGCTAGCTTTATTAAAACTTAAATAATATTTACATCGTCTACGAGCTTACTGACAATAAAGTCAGCGGGCTCGTCCAACCAACTAAATGAAGTCTTATTACAGTAACTAAAATGAGCTAGCCCATGAGCCACTTAATTACAAGATCTATAACAATGCTTATAAATGACCTTCCCAATTGAAGTACTAGTGTCTACACATTCTGCGAATATTGCCATCGCCGAGTCCTACCATATGGTTTGTCCATCACAATAATTGATTACTTGCAAAGAATCTGATTCAGCTTCTACCCAGTTACACCCAAATGAGTTAGCAAAAATCAGCCCGTTTCACATGGCCAACGCTTCTGTTGTTATTGCATCCGCCGCGACAGGTATAAACTTGCATTGGGCTCCCAAGAAATTACCTTTGTCATCACGCAAGATAGCCGCCGTAGCACCTACCCCTTCGTCCGAGTAGTACGCGACATCAACATTTAACTTAATGAACCGAGGGTCCGGCCTACACCACTCTGCTTCGGGGGAATTTCTCACCAGCGATGTAGCCCTCTGATGGTTGCTTGAGATTGATAACACAGAGAGTGCCCATCTACAAGGGGGAGGAATTGATTCATTGTGCGTCACTTTTCTACGGATCCACCAAAGGTACCAGCCCCCAACGGCTATTACTTGTTTGAAGTTAAGTATTGGGTGCATCTCAAGTTGCTGGTCCGGCAATGATAAGATATAATATTACTAGCAAAAAAACCGTGCATTGCAACAGGAGAAAAAATAACACACACTCTTAGCCCAATAACCATGACTCAAGACCCTAATAGGTCCATGTCCTTTATTTCAACATGGCATCACATTTGTGTTACCGACAATGGCTTCAGTGCTCACACAACAAAAACGCGTTTGAATGTAGTTAGGGCCAGTTCGGTAGCCCTTCACATCCTCAAACTCCTCAACTCCTTAGCCCAAAATCAGCAGCCAACTTCTCGTTGAAAATCTGGAGTTGGATAGATCGTTCGCCTCGACAGCTTCTCGCAGGATAATGCAGCCCAACCTGAATCCCTTTTTTTCCCCACATGCTCACATCTTGGCCCACATTGGATGCTTCTTCAACCTGCAACACGCACGAACATGACGTCTCCTGGAGCTCCCAATCCCTGTCAAATTAGGGAGATTAAGGCCACAATTTGCCTCAACTTCAACATATAGTTTGTTGCCCACTGTGCTCCGAACTCATTCCATCAAATAGCACAATCTATTATTCAGTAATGAGAGAGATCGGAGTGCAGCCATGACGACGGATGAGGCGGATGGGAACAATGCGGGATGGCTCAAGAGAAATCCGCCAGCGGCGCCGAGGGCTTGAGAAGAGGCTCGAAGGCACCGATGGCTGGGACTCGAAGGAGCGGCTGGTGAAGCTTGGCAGAGAGGTACCATGAAGGGAGGTTCAAGGAGAGAGAGGAGGATATGAGGGGCTCGAGCTCTTTTTTTCGTTCGTGGACAATACCGGTTCGCTAATGCGGGTCACTTGGCTGTGGCATCGCATCATAATTTCCATCAACTCCAGCTTCTCTTTTTTCTGGGAGTTCAGGTTTTCCAACTCCGCAACTCCTCCAATTTTACACTACACAAAGAGCCAGCTTCTCACTCCCATAGCCAAGATTTGAACCGTTCGGCTGGGCTTCCAGTCTGGAGTTGAGGAGTTGAGAAGCTGGAGGACTACCGAACACGTCCAAAGGCGTCTCTCATTCTCTCTCTCGCGCGCGCACTCACTTGGAATATGATGAGAAATATGTTGTTTTCCCCTGAAAGGTTTTTCAGAGGTGTGCATGCGTGATTATCGATGATTTTCCGCCTCTCAATCTGGTTTTAATATGTGTTTATTTGCAATTCGGATCGCCGGTATGAAAGAAAAATAGACCGTGCACTATAGATTAGGTTTGCACCAATTTTTTTTAGAAATATGCAACAGCTAAAAATAACATCATATTTAGATTCTACACATTTTTCTAATCAAATTTCATATACAACGTGTTAAAATTTGAGTCACGGTTTAAAAGATATGGATGATTTTTAAAAGCATTGGTTTTAGGTAAGCTGCAAATTGATTAAGCAAAAAATCAGGGGGTTTTCTATCAAAATGCAGAAAAAACGATTTGCCCGACTTAAATATGGATGAAGAGTTGATTATGTCGTGGTGGGCACACGGCAGATGCCACGGGGTGGCTAAAGAGAGGGATATGCAAGAGGCAACCGGTGGGCTCCAGAGGCGAGGTCCGTACGAGCGAGTGCGAGACACAAGACGTACCCAGGTTCGGGGCTCTCTGGAGAGATAATACCCCTAGTCCTGTCGAGTGTGATTTATATGAGGATGGTACAAGCTTGCTCCTAGAGCTGTTTTAGGGAGGAAGGAAGGCAGGCCAGTGCATGGGCTGCTCTTCTCCGTGTGGTGGGTGTAAGTGTATGCGTGTAGTCTTCTTCTTATCGCCCTGTGCATGGAGGCCTCCAGGGGGGTTTTATAGGCCAACCCCCCAGGGTTACAATGATAAAGTTACATGGGTGTGGGGCCGGGTTGTTAGTGTCTCAGAGCCAGCAGCGAGGCGCCCGGTTCGCCGGGTCCATCGGGCGCGGGTCTCGCCGGATCCGTCGGGTGCGGGCCGTACCGGGCCCGCCGGGCGTGGGTACGGCCGGCTGCTGGGTACTGTAGGCACGCCATGTTGGTCGTCAGGGGACGGCTGCACCGTCTTGCTATAGGGTCGCGCCTCCAAGACGCCGCCCGCCCCAGGCGGGGGCTTGGTCGGCACGGCAGCTGCGCCCGCCGGGGCCGGCGTAAAGGGGGGCATACTGTAGCCACGCTGGTTTGTCAATGAAGGTTTGACTTGCGGGGACCGGCCAGCATGTGCCAGCCGGCTTGGCCGGGTTGCGGGACTTGGCCGGGTTGCGCTGGGAAGCCGGCCAAGGGCAAGCCGGATTGAGGGGTGTTGCTAGCCCCGATGTTTTCGAAAGGGATCCGGGTTCCGTTGCCTGCCCAGGGTCCATCCCCCGGACAGTAGTCCCCGAAGCTGTGAAGGCTCGCCGGCTTCACGCAGGGGGGCCTTCGCAGTTGCACCCCCTAAGAAGGCGGTTGATGTTGATGAAGCTTGCGTCCACCGGGTCCGGCAACACCCACTGTGTGCCGGCTTCCGGAAGCCGGATTGCAGCACCCCGGCATGGGCGGGAAACCGAGGAGTTCGCAGAAACTTGGAGGGGAAGGGATGCGCCTCCCACGGCCCGACGCGAGTGCCACATTGCGAACAGTAGCCGGAGAGGCCCTGCCAGGCCACGCGCGCGACGGGACGTAACAACGGCCTGGGGCCCACCACGCCGAGCCCTCGGCCCCCGTGCGGGGATTTGTTGTGGCCGCCGCGGATGGTTGCGCTTCTCGGGGCAGTTAATTTGTAGGGGGAACGTGCCCACATAGGGCGGGGAAGTGGAAAAGCGGGCACAGTCGATCCCACTCCCCCACATTTGGCCGCGGTTATAAAATCGGAGGGAGGGGGCGGTGGAAACACTCACGCACGCGCCCCTCATCTTGCTCTCCTTCTCTCCGCCCAGTCTCTCGAGCACGCCGCCCGTCGGAACGCCAGGCGCTGCCCGACTCGCCCTCCGGGTGCGCTAGCTCCTTCTTGCCACCGCGCTTCACACCCTCGCCGAGCCCCACAGATGGCGCCGCCGAAGGGCTCATGGGAGGGATCCATTGTCACAGACGCCGACATCCAGCGTCTCCACGACACCCGACGACTGCCGCCGGCGGAGGATGTCGCCGCACGCGCGCCCAGAGAGGAGGTGGAGCTGCAGCCGCAAGATGGTGAGGACGTGGTCTTCTACAGCCATTTCCAGCATGGGCTCGGCCTCCCCGTGAGTGCTTTCTTCCGTGCCTTCCTTTCCTTCTTCGGGCTGCAGCCGCACCACCTGGGTGCGAACGTCGTGCTGCAACTTTCGAGCTTCGTCACCCTCTGCAAGGGTTACTTGCGGGTGGAGCCAGATGTCGAGTTCTGGAGCCGCCTCTTCTTCCTCAAGCAGTAGGGGCCGGAGGCCGGGGCCATGTTCGACTGCGGGGCCGCCGTCATCTCGGTCCGGTCGAATGGGGTGTTCACCAAGATGCCCATCGAGGATTCCGCCAAGAAGTGGCAGAATACCTTCTTCTACGTGCGCAACGTCGGCGGAGGAGCCGACTCCATCAACTTGCCCCCGTTCAACAATGAGCAGCCGCTCGCCAAGACGAACTGGGGCTACATGCCCAGGAACCTGCCACAGGGGATGTTGAACTTGTGCGACTGGATCCGGGAGATGACGACGCGGGAGGGGCTCAAGGGGACAGATCTCGTCGCCACCTTCATCGCGCGCCGGGTTCTGCCGCTGCAGTGCCGAGTCCACCTCATCGGCGAGATAGCCGCCCTCCAGGACCCTACCCGGACGTCGTCTCGGTGGCTGTCGTCGGAGCAGGTCGCCGAACGGGTGAATTCCATCTCCAAGGCTGGGTTGGCCCCGGACTGGTGCTTTGGGAAGGCGCCCTACAACGCAGAGATCCCGGCGCCGGCGGTGAGTCCTTGGTCTTTATTTTTTGCAACATCACAACACGTCCTTCGCCCTGACGAGACATGGGAGGTGCTGCTGAACGCAATCCGGCAAATGCGTGACGGGACGAGGACGCAGGTACTGGCCATCGAGCAGGCCCACTCGGAGGGGTGGAATCCTTTGCCGAGAACCCGGAGCTGACCGACGCTAAAGCCGGCGAGGTGCGCCACGCGGGTAAGTCTCCGCATCCAGATCTCTTGCAAGATTGGTCGGACGACGACGTGGAGATCCTGACGCACGCTGGTGGTGCAGCGCCGCCGAGGGGAGAAGACGGCGGGGGGCAAGCCTGCCATATTGGAAGGATGACGCGGCGCCGAAGCCGGCCTTGAAACGTGCGATGGAGGGACCGACCGCACACGGCAAGACGGCCGCCAAGAGGATGCACCGGGTCATCCCGACGCCGCCAACGAGATAGGCCATCCCGACGGCGATCGGGTCAGTTCTCTTAGCTGATCTCTGCCAACTGCTTGGCCGAATCTTTCTTATATTTTCTTCACATGGCTCAGGATGCCTCTTGACCTGGTGTTGGCCGCGACAGACGCCGCATCCGAAGGTGGCTTTTTGTTCCGGAGGACCCGGAGCAGCGCCATCGACCGGGATGAGCACATGTCCGAGGAGGACCTCTGCCTGGATCCGGCGGACACCGAGCGTGTGGCTTGGTGTGCCCGGAACAAGGCCGAGGAAGAGCTGGCGGCGACCTCGGCCCAGGCTTGGGCCAGGGCCGCGGACATGAGGGAGAGGACCGCCGTGGAGCCAGCATGGACGGAGATGCCAGAGTGCATGGAGCCGGCGCAGATGATCGTCTAGCCGCCGGCGAAGGAGGGGTGCGACTCGGAGCCGGCCGCCGACAGTTCGGAGGTGGAGGAGATAGTCGTAGACTCTCCACCCTAGAATGACGTGGCCAAGCGGGCAGAGGAGGGGCGCGCCGGGGACACCGCCCCAGGAGGAGCGCCGGAGGGGACGCTGGCGGGAGCGCCGGAGATGACGCCGGCCAGAGCATCAGGGTCGGCGCCGGCTGCGGAGGAGCTAGCGGGAAGCAAGCGCTCCTTGGTGGTTCCGCCACCAAGGGCTGTAGCGAACCCGGAGCAAGCTCCGGGAAGCAGCCCAGTCGCCGGGTCGTAGCAAGCCCGGGCCGGGTCCAGCGGGGCTGTCTTCGGGCCGCGCGCGCAGGAGGAGGTGGCGATGGACGCCGTGCGCCAGCAACTTCGCGGGCGCAAGGGCCGGATTCAGGCCTTCGCCCAGGCCGAGCTGGAGCAGGCGCGCGAGCTGGAGCGCTCCGTAATCATAAGTCTTCTTTCTTGTCTTTCAGGCTCGTTGGTGGGGATGCGCTAGCGCACCCACTGGGTGTAGCCCCCAAGATTCGGGCCAACTACGAAGTAGTTGGGTCGAATCTTAAAAAATGTCTTTGCGGTTTATGTTGATCCTTGCTTTCTTGCAGCACCTGGACGGCCTCCGAGTCGGCATCCATAACCGGCTTCTGGAGAAGCACCACCAGGTCACAGCGCAGCTCGCCGCCAAGGAGGAGGCGCTCCGCCTTGCCGAAAGTACGTCCTGCATGCTCTTTAGTGGGGGCGCGCTAGCGCACCCACTGGGTGTAGCCCCCAAGATTCGGGCCAACTGCGAAGCAGTTGGGTCGAATCTTAAAGTGTCTTTCTTTTCTGCCGTCGTCTTGACTCAAGAGTTTGCCGCGCAGCCACCGCGGCCAAGGTGCCGAACCTGCGAACCTGGCTAGTTGAAGCCGGCCAGCAGCGCGATCAGGCGGTCACCGATGCCGGCCAGCTCCGGGCTGAGGTGGAGCAGTTGAAGGCGGAGGCCCACCGGGCGCTCGCCAAAGCCGGCCAGCAGCGTGATCAGCTGGCTGGTGACAAGAGCCAGCTCCAGGCCGAAGTGGAGCGGCTAAAGGCGGAGGCCACCAAGACGGCGGAGGCCCACCAGCCAGAGCTCCTCCGTCTCAAGGAGTAGCATGAGAAGGCGGCCGCCGCCAAGGATGACGAGCTGAAGGCGGCCATCGACAAGTGCGCTGAGCTGGAGGAGGCGCTCAAAGCCCGTGGCCGCGCCGGGGACCAGGAGCGGTACGGTATATTATGCGAGGTGCAGCATATGGACGAGCCCCTCGTCAGTAAGTGTTTCTTTGTTAGTTTCGTCGGGTTGTGAGCCGGCTGAAATTTTTCATGGCTAACTGTCTTGCGTCTTTACTCGACAGAGTACTTTCCGGAGACGCAGGAGACGGCGGAGGAGGCCGTGCTTGCTCACCGGACAACCCAGGCGGGCGCGGGTGCCGGACTCGACCCGAATGTCGCCTGGAGCTTCTCGGAGATAATGCATGCCGCCGAGGCTCACCTGCGGATCCTGGACAAGTAGACGGCGCAGCTGTCCAAAGCCGGAGTGAGGATGGTGGCAGCCCTCTGACCTAGCGCCGTTGAGCCCGACAGCTTTACGTGGTTGGTGCGGTGGCTGGAAGCTGAACCGGCGCGGCTTCACACGTGGCGCGTTTCCGCAGCCCGAGCCGGCGCAGACTTGGCGCTGCGGTTCATCATGTCTTGGTATCCAGGCCTGAACCTGGACCAGCTGGCGGCCCAGCGAGCCGGCGCGGAGCCTCAGCTGCAGGCGAAGGCGGGTCGAATTGCCTCACGGGCCAGCTACCTCGCTTCATTCGCGTCGCACGACGAGTTCCAGGTGGACCGGACGAAGACGGCGGGGAGGTGCCGCTCGACAACTTCGGTCTGGCACTTGACGACCCATTGGGCAGCTTTAAGGAGTCAGGCCTCTACGCGGACGATGACGTCGGTTTGGACGACACCGGTGCCACGGAGATCCCGGAGGTCACCGCGGAGGAGCCGGCGGTTGCGCAACCCGATGCGGGAGCCGTCTGAAGCCGTCCTGCTTTATCTTTATCATATTTTGTTAAGCGACAAGTCCACCCACCCACTGGGGTGAGGGGTGAATGTAATGAACTGCGGCCATGGGCCGTTATTTCTGTAATGTAATATTTTCGCGAGTGTTTGCGCTTTTGATCTTGGTTCTTAAGGTGTTTCCTTACTTGCTCCTTCTTTCGAACCCCCCCCCCCCCCCCGCTAGTCGAACAACCGGGTTTCGGTCTGTGACAAGGAGTTCGGCCTTGGGAAAGAGCACGCAGTACTTAGGCTTTTCGAACATTGAGCGCTAGCGAAACACCCACTGGGCCGGCTGGCGCGCAGCCGATCATGCGGTGAGGCCGGATTGACCGATCCGGCTGATCCAAACTTAGCATTTTTTGGTGTGCCGGCGCTTTGGCCCGTGGTTCTTGCCGGCCAACAGCTGAAGCCGGACTATGACTTAGGGCGAAGTGGAGGGCCTTGGCAACTCGGATATGCCGGAATGTACTAAGGGGGTGGCGGGTTGCGGTCAAGCCGGCTAGCCCCCGAGCCCTTGGGTTGGATGAACCGACCCGACGGTGGGGGTTAGAAAAATTTACAGGGATGTGCGAGACACAATAATTTGATAGGAAAAAGGTAGCCCCCGAGTGTCGTTCGGGGGTCCCATTGTCTTTCATTGAACTTTAAAAGGTAGTGATACATACGTGCATACAGCTAACTGTAAAATGGGCGGAGAAGCTCTGTGTTCCAAGGCCGGCTTGTTTCTTTGCCGGCGGTGTCTCTCTTGCGCTTGTTCGGCTTGCTTGCGTCGATGAGTAGTAGGCATTGCGGTCACACAGGGCTTGACTGACGATGAAGGGGCCCTCCCATGGGGAGGCCAACTTGTGCTGGCCGACTTGCTGCTGGACAAGCCGGAGGATGAGGTCTCCCTCGCAGAATGCGAGGGGCTTGATTTTCTTGCTGTGGTAGTGCCTCAGGTTTTGCTGGTAGATGGCCGATCGGCTAAGGGCCAATAGGCGTGCTTCTTCGAGTAGGTCGACACCGTCTTCACGGGCTTCTTTGGCTTGAGCTTCTGTGTACATTGTAACTCACGGCGAGTCGAACTCGATGTCGGTTGGGATGACGGCTTCGGCTCCGTAGGCGAGGAAGAACGGGGTGAACCCGGTCGACCGGTTTGGCGTTGTCCGAAGACTCCAGAGGATGGCCGGCAGCTTGTCGAGCCAGCTGCCGGGTGAGCGGATGAAGGGCTCGACGAGCCGTGGCTTGATGCCGGATAAGATGAGGCCATTGGCTCGCTCGACCTGGCCGTTGGATTGAGGATGAGCGACGGAGGCCAAGTCGAGCCGGATGCCGGAGGCGGAGCAGTACTGCGCCAGAGCACCCTTGGCAAAGTTGGTGCCGTTGTCCATGATGATGCTGTGCGGGACACCGTAGTGCACCGCGATGTCTTTAACGAACCGCACGGTCATCGGGCCGTCCAGCTTCTTGATCGGCTGCGCCTCGATCCACTTAGTGAACTTGTCGACCGCCACCAGCAAGTGCGTCATGCTACCTCGAGCAGCCTTGAAGGGCCCCACCATGTCCAGCCCCTAGACGGCGAAAGGCCAGGTGATCGGGATGGTCTGGAGGGCTGAAACCGGCTGGTGGCTGTGCTTGTTGAAGCGTTGGCAACCCTCGCACTTGAGGACGAGCGACTCGGCATCTTTGAGGGCCGTGGGCCAGTAGAAACCATGGCGGAAGGCCTTGGCCACCAAGGACCTGGAGGCGGCGTGGTGCCCGCACTCGCCCTGATGTATGTCGAGGAGGATCTCTATGCCCTTGGCCTGCTCGACACAGCGCTGGAACACGCCCGTCGCGCTACGCTTGATGAGCTCGTTGTTGATGATGCTGTAGGCAGATGCCCGGCGTTGCACCTGCCGGGCTTCGGTCTCGTCCATGGGGAGTGCTCCGCTCTCCAGGAAGGCTAGGACTGGCTGGGCCCATGACGGAGCCGTCACCACGGTGAAGACCAAGACGGTTTCTGGGGTAGCAGCCCCCGAGCTGGAGGCGGCAGCCCCCGGGTCAGGGACGGTGGCGGTCGGCTTGAGCGCAATAGTGCCCGGGCCTGGTGGAGCAGCCCCCGGGCCAGGGTCGACGGTCGTCGGGGGAGAGACGGCAGCCCCCGGGCCGGGATCAGCAGCCCCCGGGGCTGGGTTGGGGACGGTAGCCCCTGGGTCCGGGTTGGAAAGGGGCACCGCAGGGTCATCCGGGATGAAGATGGACTCAGAATCCGGTGACGGCTTGACGGAAGGCTTGCGCAAGTGCTCGAGGGAGACGCCGGACGGGATGGCTTGCCGGGAAGAGCCAATCTTGGCTAGCGTGTCGGCGGCTTCGTTCTCCGTGCACGGGACATGGAGGAACTCGCAGCCGTCGAAGTTGCCGGAGAGCTGCTGGACCAGGAAGCGGTAGCTGGCCATGTTGGCATCCCGGGCGTCCCACTCGCCGGAACAGTGTTGAACCACCAGGTCCGAGTCGCCATAGCATAGGATGCGTCGGACACCGAGTTCCCTGGCAAGCCAGAGGCCATGCACAAGGGCTTCATACTCAGCGACGTTATTGGAGGCGGCGAAGTGGATCTGGAGCACGTACCGCAGCCGGTCGCCCTTCGGGGAAGACAGCACGATGCCGGCTCCCAAGCCGGAGCGCATCTTGGAGGTGTCAAAGTGCATGCGCCAGTGCGTCGAATCCGGCGGCGGTGGGAGGTACTGTGTCTCTGTCCAGTCGACGAGAAAGTCGGCGAGCGCCTATGACTTGATCATAGTGCGGGGCTCGTACAGGATGGTATGGCCGGCCAGCTCGATGGCCCACTTGGCAACCCGGTATGAGGCATCCCGGCAGCCCATGATCTCGTCGATGGGGGTCGTGCTGACCACGGTGATGACATGTTCTTGAAAGTACTGCTTCAGCTTCTTGGCGGTGAGGTACACGCCGTAGCACATCTTTTGGTAGTGCGGGTAATTCTGCTTGCAGGTGGAAAGCACCTCACTCAGGTAGTAGACCAGGCGCAGGACGGACTGGATCTTGCCCTTCTCTGGTCGCTCGACCACCAACACCGTGCTGACTGACCGCGAGGTGGCGGCGATGTACAGCAACAGCGGCTCCTTGTCGGCTGGCGCGGCTAGGACGGGTGCGGTGGAGAGCATGCGCTTGAGATCCCAGAACGATGCTAAGGAAATGCAGTACCTGTTCTGTCGGAGCTAATCATGCTTCATCCACCTGGTCGTTCCACTCGAACGGTGACGTCTTCTTCATCAGCTGATATAGGGGCAAGGCCCTCTCGCCCAGCCGGCTGTGAAACTAGCTGACCGAGGCCAAGCAGCCGGTAAACTTCTGGACATCACACAGCCGGGTTGGCTTGTGCATGCGCTCGATGGCCTTGATCTTCTCCGGGTTCGCCTCAATGTCGCGTTCCGAAACAAGGAAGCCGAGCAGCTTTCCGGCTGGCATGCCAAACACGCACTTCTCCGGGTTGAGCTTGATCTGGTACTGGCGCAGATTGGCGAAGGTTTCCTTCAGGTCGTCAAGGAGCGTGAGGTGTTGCTTGGTCTTCACCACGATGTCATCGACGTAGACGTGGATGTTGCGGCCGAGTTGCGCCAGCAAGCATTTCTGCGTGTAGCGCTGGAAGGTGGCACCGGCATTCTTCAAGCCGAATGACATGGTGATGTAGCAGTACGCCCCGAAGGGCGTGCTGAAGGACGTCTTCAGGGTGTCGGCCGGGTCCAGCTTGATCTGATGATAGCCGGAGTAAGCATCCAGGAAGGACAGGAGCTCACAGTCGGCCGTGGAGTCGATCACTTGATCTATACGCGGGAGAGCAAAATGATCCTTGGGGCAGGCCTTGTTCAGGCTGGTAGTCTATGCACATGCGCCAGGTGTTGTTCTTCTTCAGGACGAGGACCGGGTTGGCCAGCCACTCGGGGTGAAACACTTCCATGATGAAGTTGGCTACGAGCAGCCGTGCGACTTCTTCACCAATGGTTCTTCTCTTCTCTTCTGAAAAGCGACGCAGGGGTTGACAGACAGGCTTGGCGTCCTTGCGGACATGTAGTTTGTGCTCGGCGTATTTCCTCGGAACTCCTGGCATGTCCTTTGGGGACCATGCTGAACGAAATATTCCCTAGAGGCAATACTAAAGTTGTTATTTTATATTTCCTTATTCATGATAAAGGTTTATTATTCATGCTAGAATTGTATTGATCGGAAACTTAAATACATGTGTGAATACATAAACAAATACCGTGTCCCTAGTAAGCCTCTACTAGACTAGCTCGTTGATCAAAGATGGTTAAGGTTTCCTAACCATGGACATGTGTTGTCATTTGATAATAGGATCACATCATTAGGAGAATGATGTGATGGACAAGACCCATCCGTTAGCTTATCATATTGATCGTTCAGTTTATTTCTATTGCTTTCTTGATGACAAATACATATTCCTTCGACTATGAGATTATGCAACTCCCGGATATCAGAGGAATACCTTGTGTGCTATCAAACGTCACAACGTAACTGGGTGATCCTAAACATGCTCTACAGGTATCTCCGAAGGTGTTTGTTGAGTTGGCATAGATCGAGATTAGGATTTATCACTCCGAGTATCGGAGAGGTATCTCTGGGCCCTCTCGGTAATACACATCATAAGCTTGCAAGCAAATGACTAAGGAGTTAGTCACGAGGTGATGTATTACAGAACGAGTAAAGAGACTTGCCGGTAACAAGATTGAACTAGGTATGAAGATACCGACGATCGAATCTCGGGCAAGTAACATACCGATGGACAAAGGGAATTATGTATGTTGTCATAAGGTTCGACCGATAAAGATCTTCATAGAATATGTAGGAGCCAATATGGGCATCCAGGTTCCGCTATTGGTTATTAACCGGAGAGGTGTCTCGGTCATGTCTACATAGTTCTCGAACCCGTAGGGTCCGCACGCTTAACGTTCATTGACGATATAGTGTCATATGAGTTATATGATTTGGTGACCGAATGTTGTTCGGAGTCCCGGATGAGATCACGGACATGATGAGGAGTCTCGAAATGGTCAAGAGGTAAAGATTGATATATAGGACGATGGTATTCGGACACCGGAAGAGTTTCGGAGTGCATTGGGTAGTCATCGGGTCACCGGAGGGGTTCCGGACACCCCCGGTAAGTGTATGGGTCTAATGGGCCAAAGGAAGGGACAGTCCAGCCCACTAGGGGGCTGGTGCGCCCCTCTCCTTGGCTGGCTGACCCTAGGGGAAGGAAAGGGGAGGGGTGGCCCCTCCTGCCTTTCCCTCCTCAGGAGAGAAAGGAAAGGGGGGGGCGCCACCTCCTCCTTCCTTCCTCCCGCACTTATATAAGGAAGGGGGGCGCCACTTAGGAAGGGACCCCAAGTAGGATTCGGCCTACTTGGGGGCACCTCCTGGTTGCTCCCTCCTCCCCCCACCTATATATATGTGGGAGCGGGGGGGGGGGGGGGCGCCTAGCACAACACAACATTGTCTTAGCCGTGTGCGGCGCCCCCCTCCACCGTTTACACCCTCGGTCATATTTTTGTAGTGCATAGGCAAAGCCCTACGGAGATAGCTTCACCATCACCATCACCATGCTATCGTGCTGCCGGAACTCATCCACTACCTCGCCTTCTTGCTGGATCAAGAAGGCGGAGGACGTAACCGAGCTGAACGTGTGCAAAACGCGGAGGTGCCGTACGTTCAGTACTTGATCGGTTGGAGCGCGAAGAAGTTTGACTACATCAACCGCGTTAGCAAACGCTTCCGCTTACGGTCTATGAGGGTACATAGACACACTCTCCCCTCTCATTGCTATGCATCTCCATGGATAGATCTTGCGTGTGCGTAGAAAAAATTTTTGTATTCCATGCAACATTTCCCAACGGTGGCATCCGAGCCAGGTCTATGCGTAGATGATATGCACGAGTAGAACACAAAGAGTTGTGGGCGGTGATAGTCATACTGCTTACCACCAACTTCTTATTTTGATTCAGCAGTATTGTGGGATGAAGCGGCCCGGACCAACCTTACATGTCCACGCACATGAGACCGGTTCCACCGACAGACATGCAACTAGTTTTGCATAAAGGTGACTGGCGGGTGCCTGTTTCTCCTACTTTAGTTGAATCGAATTTGACTACGGCCGGTCCTTGAAGAAGGTTAAAACAGCAAACTTGATGAATCACCATTGTGGTTTTTGCGTAGGTAAGAACGGTTCTTGCTAGAAGCCCGTAGCAGCCACGTAAAACTTGCAACAACAAAGTAGAGGACGTCTAGCTTGTTTTTGCAGGGCATGTTGTGATGTGATATGGTCAAGATATGA
The DNA here is from genome assembly GCA_011799875.1 of Thinopyrum elongatum. NCBI lineage: Eukaryota > Viridiplantae > Streptophyta > Magnoliopsida > Poales > Poaceae > Thinopyrum > Thinopyrum elongatum. The sequence goes on from CM022302.1 coordinate 378,761,412, forward strand.
TGTGATATATGTTGATGTATGAGATGATCATGTTTTGTAATATCGACAACCGGCAGGAGCCTTAGGGCTGTCTCTTTATTGTATGAAGTGCAAACGCCATGTAATTGCTTTACTTTATCACTATGCATTAGGGATAGTTGTAGAAGCAATAGTTGGCGAGACGACCCCGACGCAATGATGGAGATCAAGGTGTCGAGCCGGTGACGATGGAGATCATGATGATGCTTTGGAGATGGACATCAAAAGCACAAGATGATGATGGCCATATCATGTCACATATTTTGATTGCATGTGATGTTTATCCTTTATGCATCTTATTTTGCTTAGAACGGCGGTAGCATTATAAGATGATCCCTTCACTAAATTTCAAGATAAAAGTGTTCTCCCCGAGTATGTACCGTTGCCAAAGTTCGTTGTTTTGAAGCACCTCATGATGATCGGGTGTGATAGACTCTACGTTCACATACAATGGGTGTAAGATAGTTTTACACATGTAGAATGCTTGGGTTAAACTTGACGAGCCTAGCATGTACAAATATGGTCTCAGAACACTGGAGACCGAAAGGTCAAACATGAGTCATATAGTAGATATGATCAACATAGAGATGTTCACCATTGATGACTACCCCATCTCACGTGATGATCGGACATGGGTTAGTTGATTTGGATCACGTATCACTTAGATAACTGGAGGGATGTTTATTTAAGTGGGAGTTCATTAGTAATTTGATTAATTGAACTTAATTTATCATGAACTTAGTCTTATAGTTTTGCATATCTATGTTGTAGATCAATGGCCTGAGCTACCGTTCCCCTGAATTTTAATGTGTTCCTCCTAGAGAAAGCTAAGTTGAAAGATGATGGTAGCGACTACACGAACTCGGTCCGTAACTTGAGGATTATCCTAATTGCTGCACAGAAGAATTATGTCCTTGATGCACCGCTGGGTGACAGACCTGCTGCAGGAGCTGAAGCAGATGTTATGAACGTATGGCAAGCTCGATCTGGTGACTACTCGATAGTTCAGTGTGCCATGCTTTACGGCTTAGAACCAGGACTTCAAAGATGTTTTGAATGTCATGGAGCATATGAGATGTTCCAAGAGTTGAAGTTAATATTTCAAGCAAATGCCCGGGTTGAGAGATATGAAGTCTCCAACAAGTTCTATAGCTACAAGATGGTGGAGAACAGTTCTGTCAGTGAACACATACTCAAAATGTCTGGGTATCATAACCATTTGACTGAGCTGGGAGTTGATCTTCCAGTTGATAGTGTTATTGATAGAGTTCTTCAATCACTGCCACCAAGCTACAAAGGCTTCGTGATGAACTATAATATGCAAGGGATGAACAAAATGATTCCTGAGCTCTTCGCGATGCTTAAGGCCGCGGAAGTAGAAATCAAGAAGGAGCATCAAGTGTTGATGGTTAACAAGACCACTAGTTTCAAGAAAAAGGGAAGGGAAAGAAAGGGAACTTCAAGAAAAATGGCAAGCAAGTTGCCACTCCCGGGAAGAAGCCCAAAGCTGGACCCAAGCTTGAAACTGAGTGCTTCTACTGCAAAGGGAATGGTCACTGGAAGCGGAACTGCCCCAAATACTTGGCGGATAAGAAGGATGGAAAAGTGAACAATGGTATATTTGATATACATGTTATTGATGTGTACCTTACTAATCCTCGTAGTAGTGCCTGGGTATTTGATACTAGTTCGGTTGCTCATATTTGTAACTCGAAACACGAGCTGTGAAATAAACGAAGATTGGCTAAGGACGAGGTGACGATGCGCGTCGGAAATGGTTCCAAGGTTGATGTGATCGCCGTCGGCACGCTACCTCTACATCTACCTTCGGGATTAGTTTTTGACCTCAATAATTGTTATTTGGTGCCAGCGTTGAGCATGAACATTATATCTGGATCTTGTTTATTGCGAGACGGTTATTCATTTAAATCAGAGAATAATGGTTGTTCTATTTATATGATTAATATCTTTTATTGTCATGCACCCTTGATGAATGGTCTATTCTTGTTGAATCTCGATCGTAGTGATACAGATATTCATAATATTGATGCCAAAAGATGCAAAGTTGATTATGATAGTGCAACATATTTGTGGCACTGCCGTTTAGGTCATATTGGTGTAAAGCGCATGAAGAAACTCCATGCAGATGGACTTTTGGAATCACTTGATTATGAATCATTTGATACTTGCGAACCATGCCTCATGGGCAAGATGACTAAAACTCCGTTCTCCGGAACAATGGAGCGAGCTAATGACTTATTGGAAATAATACATACCGATGTATGTTGTCCGATGAGTGTTGAAGCACGCGGCGGGTATCGTTATTTTCTGACCTTCACAGATGATTTGAGTAGATATGGGTATATCTACTTGATGAAACACAAGTCTGAGACATTTGAAAAGTTCAAAGAATTTCAGAGTGAAGTGGAGAATCATCGTAACAAGAAAATAAAGTTTCTATGATCTGATCGCGGAGGCGAATATTTGAGTTACGGGTTTGGCCTTCATTTAAAACAATGTGGAATTGTTTCACAACTCACGCCACCTGGAACACCACAACGTAATGGTGGGGCGTAGCGCACGGCAAGGCGGCGATTGCCGCCCGCGATGCCGTTGGCAGTGGTGTAGTCGATGAGCCAGTCCTCCGGCTTGACGGTCCCATTGTACTTGGGGGTGCCACGGGGTAGCGTGAACCCTTTGTGGAAGGCCTCATCCCAGATGCGTGGACCGAAGCGAGCCGGCCCGACCGCGTTGTCTTCCTCTAGCTCGAGGGAGAGGGCGAGCTGCTTGATGCGGTGATGAGCATCGGTGTCGTCGATGGCCCGCGGACCTAGCCGGCTTGCGACCGGGCCACGGGGAGCCGGACCGGCCAAAGCCGGACGGCCACGCCGTCTGGATTGAGGGGGAGGGTCTTGCTGGCGCCGGTCTTCCGGAGCCGGCTCGTTGCCCAGGCCGTCCCCAGCCGTCAGGGCGAGATCGCGCTGGGTCCGGGTCCGGCCGGAATGAGCTTCACTAGGGGGCGGAGAGGACACCGTGTTCCCCTGTCCGGGGTCCTTGGTGTGGCTCGAGACGGATCCCGAGGGATGGTTGAGGCAATCTTGCTGCATGTTCGTGGCACCGAGCAGCTCACGCATGCGCCACAGGCGCTCCTGCAGCTCCTCGCCCTGCAAGTTCTCCAGGCCTACTGCGGCCGCCTCGGCGGCGCGCATGTTCTTGACGGGGGTGTCGTAGATGGGCAGGATCATGCCCAGTGCACGGCCGATGGCAGCGCCTCGGGTCCGCACCTCGGCAACCCGGCTGGGTTCGGCAGCAGCCGGTGTGAGGCCGTATGCGGCTTCGCGCTCCCGCTGAGTGGACTCCAACCGAAACTGCATAGTAGCAAGCGTCGCGGCGTTGTCCAGCAGGCGCTTGCGCTCCTCCTCGAGCTGGGCCCGGGCCTGGGCGGCGTTGGTGGCATTGATGTCGGTGGCGATGGGAACGCTGAGGCTCTGCATCATGGCGCGCAGCGGATCGGGCGCATCAGCACGCTCCGTTGCGGCTTTGGCGGCAGTGGCCTTCTTCGCGGCGCTGGACGAAGTGGAGCCAGAATTGGTGACGAGCACCTCCATCCGGACGCAGAGATCCGCCACGTCGGCGGAGACGTTGTCGCCGAGGGGGACGGGCGAGTCGATGACGTCGAGCACCACGCTAGGGTATTCGTCGGGGGCGCGCAGCGCGCCGTAGGGAGCACTGGATAGAGCAGCGAAAACGGCCAGCGCCACGCCGGGCGCAGGGACCAGGCCGTGCATGTTGAGCTTGCCGAAGTCGATGAAGGGCCCTCTCTGGAACGTGTGTCCGGCCAGAACCTCAAGCTGCCCCACGGTGGGCGCCAACTGTCGTGGTGGGCGCATGGCAGATGCTACGGCGTGGCTAAAGAGAGGGATAGGCAAGAGGCAACCGGTGGGCTCCAGAGGCGAGGTCGGTTCGAGCGAGTGCGAGACACAAGACGTACCCAGGTCCGGGGCTCTCTGGAGAGATAATACCCCTAGTCCTGCCGAGTATGGTTTATCTGAGTGTGACGACCCCGGCTTAATCGTGCACTAATCATACACGCACATGCGCACGATCAAGCCTAAGGACTCAGTTGAAGATATCACAACACAACTCTAAAACATAAATAAAGTCATACAAGCTTAATATTACAAGCCAGGGCCTCGAGGGCTCGAATACATAGCTCGATGGCATACAAGTGTCAGCGGAAGCATCAGATATCTGAGTACAGATATATTACACAGAGAGAGAGAGATAAGCCTTCACAGAGGCGGGGTAAAATAAAATACTATGATCGAAAGGCATAGGCCTCCTGCCCTGGACCCTCCGATCCTACTCCTGGTCATCAAACGGCTCCTCGTAGTACTAGTACTCGCCAGGCGGGTAGTAGTACTGGTCGTCGGCTGGGGCGTCTGGCTCAGGGGCTCCGTCGTCTGGTGGCATCAAAAGGAATATGGGGGGAAAAGAAAATAAAGCAAACGTGAGTACTCATCCGAAGTACTCAGCAAGCAAGGATCTACACTACATATGCATCATTGTCAAAGGAATGGCTGTAAATGTGGACTGGGCTGCAGAAATGCCAGAATATAGGGGGGAAGCCTAGTCCTATCGAAGACTAGCATCTTCAACAATCTTCGCCAGTCTTGCAGCATCAGGAGAGAGCAGATGAACATAATATAAAGTAGTAGTAGTAGTATCATCAACCTCGACCTGAGATCCTTTCTCGACTCCCTGCGAGAAAGAATCCCAGAGTCGTACTATCCAGTTCTCACCACATGTTCTAGTTGTACCGATCGGGATACAACTCCGAGTGTCCATTATCGTAGGACAGGCTATCGATAGAAGTTTCTTCCCTGCAGGGGTGCACCAACTTACCCACCACGCTCGCTTAACTCCGGCCGGACACACTTTTCTGGGTCATGCCCGGCCTCGGCTAAGCAACACGCCGCAACCCGACCGAATACCTAACAGAGAGGTCAGCACGCCGGACTAAACCTATGCGCCCAGGGGTCTTGGGCCTTCGCCCCGGGAACTCCTGCACGTTGCGTACGCGGCTGAAAGCAAACCTAGCAACCCCTTATACAAGCGCGATTGCGTTCCCAGTCCAATTCAGCGCGCGCCGCTCAGTCGCTGACATCCATTAAGCTCCGGCTGAAGTATACGACGCAGAACGCCCATACTATGCCCACGTGATGGTTAGTGCTATCGGGCCAGAGGCCCCTCGGATCAAATATCCAAACCGTAGTGGATTAGGAGCGCGCGGAAACGAGCAGAGACTCACGATCGATGTGACCCCGTCGCCCCGTCTCGAGGACTTGCGGCAAGGGCTAAGAATGCCTGGCGACGCCTCGTAGTTATCTCGCGGGCACCATCCAGGTCAACCCGACTCCACATCACTTCGCATTAAGCTCGCGCGGGTACCCCTCAGGGCCGACCCGTCTTTAGTAGCATGGTTTAGTGCAAGTCACAGTATCAATGGTATCCGTGTGTCCAACACCAAGGGGGAACCCTGAGGAATCACCCTCGACGGAATTCCCGCTCGATGTTATCATCAAGGTGAACGAAGGAGGACTCACCCTCGAGGTCCACACTTGAGGACTTGCGCGATGATGTCGTTATCGGGGGTGGTGTAGGAGGAATCACCCTCGCTTACCACGACCGAGTAACTAACCTACAAGGTTAACATCAAAAGTGCTGATGAGGTATCACCCTTGGCACTCGACGGTAACCCAGCAGTGTCGGCAACTAAGGGGAAGTGATGTGTGGTGCCAGGGTCTAGTCTTCAATCCCGATGATCGGGTCTTCTGATATCCAGCAGGGCAGTCGGGATCAAGTGGGGGTCTCTGTCATGTCTCTACCCAGCCTATACTAAGCAGTCTAGGATAACCAGTAAGGTGGCAAGGTAGGTTACAATAAACAGGCTATGCAACAGATATAGGAAACAGTAGCAGTAGCAGTTCTAAGGCAAGCATAAAAGAGAAGAGAATAGGCGATATAGGCATGCTCAAAATGGGGGTGCTTGCCTGTTTGCTCGGGGGCAAGCGCAAGGTCTTCAGTGGTATCGTCGGGGACGTAGTCGTACTCCTGAGCTGCGTCTGCCTCGGGAGCTACATCAACGTCGGGGTCTACCGAGAGAGAAGAGGGGGAAGAAACAGGTAAACATAATGCAGACAAATGCAATACGGTGCGTGTGATGCTATGATGCAGTGCAGGGTTGCCTAATTATGCATCTAAGTCTTTTTAGTTATTTTTAGAATTAATCTGGGATTTATTTACCGAGGTGTGTGCACTATTCATCTACCGGATACGGGTCCGGAGTTACGAGTTCTTCTACGTAGGGGGTTCCGATGAAGAAACAGACGGCACGATCAGACTCGTCTCGTCGTTCTGAGCAACTTTCATGTTTTAACTTTTTCGATCAGAGCTACGGTTTAAAAGTTATTAATTTTTAAAGATTATTTGAATTTCTGGAATTTATTTATTTAACAGAAAATGAATTATGATGTCAGCATGATGTCATGCTGACATCAGCAAGTCAACAGGACGGCTGACCAGTCAAACCTGACATGTGGGTCCAGTGGGACCCACATGTCAGCCTCTGTTTCTTTAATCAATGAATTAGTTTAATTACTAGGGTTAATTAGGGGGTGGACCCCACATGTCAGAGAGACATTAGGTTAATCTAATTATTTTTAATTATAAAACATTTAATTAGACTGATTTTGAACTGGGTCCCACATGTCAGTGGCCGGGGGCTGCCCAGTCAGCAGGGTTGACCCAGTCAGCACTGGTTGGTGGGCCCGCAGGGCCCACGGGCAGCGTCACGGAGGCGGGCCCCGCCGGTGCCAGCTCAGCGGAGCCGCCGGAGTTGCTCCGGCGAGCTCGCGTGCGGCGGCCGAACGCCGGCAGGCGTCGGAAATCCTCTGTAGTGCCCCGTTTCACGTGTTCTAGGTCGCGTTCGAACGTGCGTGCAACGCCGCGTCGATCCCGAGCGGTGGCGTGGCCGGAGACGGCGTGCAGTGACGGCGGCGAGCATTGCGGCGGACGCCGGAGTTCGGAAGCCGATGGGTTCGGGGTTCTAGCGCGCAAACGGGCGAACGGCTGGGCCAGCGAAGCTCTACTCGACGCACTGAGCACAACGGGCGCGAACCCGTGACCATTTGGTCACCAGAGACTCGCCATCGACGAGCTCCGCGGCGCTGCGTTCGGGCGCGCGTGGGAGAGGTAGCTAGACTACGCGACAGGACCAGCAGGGAGTAGGGAAGGACGAGGAGCTCACCGGGGAGGCACAAGGTGGCCCGGTGTCAGCTTAGGAGCTGTAGAGGCGTCGCTGGAGACGAAGACGAATGGCGGTGAACGCAGTTGAGATCGAAGGGGATCCAGTGGCTCCGTGCTCCCCAGCTCCAGCTGAGGCCTCCAGTAGATGAGGAAGACGACGGCGGAGCTGGCCGGCACGGTGGACGAGCACGGGATCGCCGGTGGCCGCGACTGAGCAGAGGCGCGGCGTCGACGGCGCTCGGTGGCCGGATCTGGAGAAGGGGAAGAAGCAGAGCGGGCGAGGGAGAGGACAGAGAAGTGATGGGAGGAGCCAGGGGGAGTGAATGGCCTCGCCCTTATCCCCTCCGGCTGTCGGTGGCGTCGGCACCGTCGCCGTGTCGCTGCCCGGCTGGCGCGCGCGTGTGCGGCGAGGGGCGCGCCGACACGCACGAGGAGGGAGAAGGGGTGGGCTGCTGTTGGACTGGGCTGCACACTGTGCACTTAGGCCCAGCCAACAGTAGCGTTCTCTTTTTTTATTTCTCTTCTTCCTTTTCTTTTATTCTTTTTCTGTTTCAAAATGATTGGGCCACTTGTGCTCTTTTGAAAAATGTGGAAGTTGGCCCAAATATTGCAATGCAATATTATCTCTCACCAAAAAGTGGTTTGGGCAGATTTGGAGTTCATTTGTGTTTGAAATGATTTTAAATGGATTTGAATATTCTGTTTAGGTGCTGTTTCATCTTGTTTGAGTCACTTGTCCAACTCCAAATATTTTGATATTGGTTTTAGAAATGTTCCTGGATTATTTGCCATTTAATGAACATTTTCCCAACAGTGTTTGATCAACTTTATAATTCAGTTTTGAATTTGAATTGATTTTCAGATGTGAATTTGAGTTGGATCATTAACCCATATGACTTGGCACTGCAAATGATCATGACTTGGCAAGATTAACAGAGTGTCACAGAGCTTATTACAAGGGGGTGTTACAAGTTCTCCTCCTCTAAAAGAAATTCTCGTCCCGAGAATTTAGGAGGTAGAAGGAAAGAGTCCGGGATATTCTTCCCGAAGATGATCCTCGCGTTCCCAAGTGGCTTCATCTTCAGTGTGATTCGACCACTGCACTTTTAGGAACTTGGTCGTCTTCTGACGAGTTCGACGTTCAGTTTCGTCGAGGATGCGGATTGGATGATCCTTATAGGAAAGATCATCTTGTAGCTCGAGCATCTCATGATCCACTGCACGGTGCGGGGATTCCTTGAAGCACTTACGAAGTTGCGACACGTGGAAGACATCATGAATATGGGAGAATTGCGGTGGCAATTCCAATTGATATGCCACCTGTCCACGTCTAGCCACGATGCGGAAAGGACCAATATAGCGAGGAGCTAGCTTGCCCTTGATTCCGAAACGACGGGTGCCCTTCATTGGGGTGACACGAATATAAGCTTGATCACCAGGTTGATAGATCACACCCCATCGCTTACGATCATAATTACTCTTCTGACGGTCTTGAGCTGCTTTGAGATTCTCCCGGACAATTCGGACTTGTTCTTCGGCATGTTGAATTATGTCCGGTCCAACAAGAGGTCGTTCCCCAGTTTCTGACCAATTCAGAGGGGTTCGACATTTACGACCATAAAGAACCTCAAAGGGGGCCATTTTCAAGCTGGCTTGATAGTTGTTGTTATAAGAGAACTCGGCATATGGGAGAGATTCCTCCCATTTCTTACCGAAGGATATAACACAAGCTCGAAGCATGTCTTCAAGCACTTGATTAACGCGCTCAACTTGGCCTTGGGATTGTGGGTGATAAGCTGAACTCCAGGTGATATGAGTTCCCATTGCTTTCTGGAAACTTTCCCAGAAATGGCTAGTGAAAATGCTGCCACGGTCTGAACTGATTTCCTTGGGAATACCATGAAGTGAAACAATTCTGGAGATATATAGCTCTGCTAACTGACTAGCAGTAATAGTCTCCTTAACTGGCAGAAAGTGTGCAACCTTAGAGAGTTGATCGACGACGACAAGAATAGCATCGTGACCCTTCTGAGACTTGGGAAGACCAGTAATGAAGTCCATTTGCACTTTATCCCACTTCCATAGAGGAATAGGGAGCGGTTGCAGAATTCCAGCAGGTTTCTGATGTTCTGCCTTCACGCGACGACAAACGTCACACTCGGCAACATAACGAGCAATATCTTGCTTCATTCTAGACCACCAGTACCTTTGACGAAGATCTCGATACATCTTGGTACTACCCGGATGGATAGATAGCGGTGTATCATGGGCCTCCTTCATGACTTTGTCAGTCATCAGCTCGAAGCGAGGTACTACAATGCGGTCTCGGAAGTACAAGGTTCCATCTTCAGCAATCGAGAAATCCTTGTACTTTTGAAGGTGAAGTTCTTTCTTCATCAGACCAATTTCAGCATCTTTGGCTTGCGCAATCTTGACAGCTTTCTCAAGATCTGGTTGTATCACAAGGTTATTAAGAGAACCTTGCGGGAGAATGCAGAGATTCAGCTTGCGCAATTCTTCATACAGCTGGGGTTGAGCTTGCTTTACCATGAGGTTACTACAATATGACTTGCGGCTCAAGGCATCAGCCATCACATTAGCTTTGCCGGGAGTGTATGAAATTCCACAATCATAATCTGTGATTGTTTCCAACCAACGCTGCTGACGAAGATTAAGTTCCGGTTGAGTGAATAAGTACTTCAAGCTCTGATGATCGGTGTAAATCTCACACCGATTACCAAGAAGGTAATGACGCCACTGCTTCAAAGCATAAATGACAGCAGCAAGTTCGAGGTCATGCACTGGGTAATTCTCTTCATGTGGACGCAGTTGTCGCGAAGCATAAGCAATTACTCTTCGCTCTTGCATTAGGACGCAACCTAGTCCTTGGCAAGAGGCGTCGCAGAAGATCACAAAATCTTTGCGGGAGTCTGGAGGAGCAAGGACTGGAGCAGAAGTCAGCTTGTCCTTGAGGGTCTGGAAGCTTTCCTGACATTTGTCTGTCCATTCAAACTTAATGCCTTTGTGGAGCAGATTAGTTAGGGGCTTGGCAATCTTGGAGAAATTCTCGATGAAACGGCGACAATAACTTGCAAGCCCGAGGAAACTTCTGACTTGCTTAACATTCTTCGGAGGGGTCCAATCAAGAATAGCCTGAACTCGCTCCGGGTTAACTGCGATACCATCCTTGGACATGACATGTCCAAGGTAGGTTACCTCAGAAAGCCAGAATTCGCACTTAGAGTACTTGGCATATAATTGGTGCTCTCGAAGTCTCTCCAGAACTAGGCGAAGATGCTCAGCATGTTCTTCTTTGTTCTTCGAATAAACCAGAATATCATCCAGATATACCACGACGAATTTGTCGAGGTAATCCATGAATATGTAATTCATTAGGCGGGAGAAAGTAGATGGAGCGTTTGTTAAGCCAAACGACATGACTGGGTACTCGTAAGAGCCATAACGAGTAATGAATGCAGTCTTCGGAATATCCTCTTCGCGGACACGGATCTGGTGATAACCCAACCTCAAGTCGAGTTTAGAAAACACCGAAGATCCAGCGAGTTGGTCATATAAATCGTTGATCCGGGGAAGTGGATATTTATTCTGAATGGTTGCCTGGTTGATAGGACGATAATCTTGGACCAACCTATTCGTTCCATCTTTCTTCTTGACGAAAAGAGACGGTGCTCCCCAGGCAGAGGAACTAGGGCGAATGAAACCCTTCCTTAAGGATTTGTCAATTTCCTCTAAGCTCGATGAGGTGGTGCAGAGGCATCTTGTAAGGACGCTTCGCAATGGGAGTGGTGCCAGGCTTCAAGTCGATGACGAACTCGACAGCTCTAGCAGGGGGTATTCCTGGAAGTTCTCCTGGAAAGACATCCGGGAAGTCACAGACCACTGGGATGTTCTCAATCCCATCAAGTGGAGAAGCATTCAACGCGTTCAAGGCATAAATTTGAGCCTCAGCATTCTGGGTAAGGTGAGCTTGATAGTTCACTATCTCATTCGATGGGTGCAAGAGGTGAACAACTTTGGTGGCGCAATTGATTGAGGCGTAATGGGCCTTCAACCAATCCATTCCCAGAATAAGGTCAATCTTGGACGATCTCAGGATTATGGGAAATGCCTGAAATCTCAACCGCTCGATCTCAATTGTGACTTCGGGGCTGAATAGGGTGGCTTGGCACTGGCCCGCAGGAGTGTTCACTGCTAACGGTTGGTGCATCGTTTCACATTTAATGTCATGCATGAGTGCAAAATGTTCTGACATGAATGAATGCGATGCTCCTGAATCAAATAAAACAGATGCTGGAACTGAATTAACGAGAAGTGTACCCATCATAGTGTCTGGTTGAACTGGAGCTTCGGACATGTTGACGTGGTAGTACTGCCCACGACCATAAGAAGGTCTGGCATTATTGTTGCGCTGTTGAGGAATACCACGGCCAATACCACGGCCAGCAGAAGGAAGAGCCAGTTGATTCTGATTCTGAGAACAATCTCTAGCACGGTGACCTGGCTTGCCACACTTGAAGCATAGTCCGCTGTCAGGACGAGGTGCTGGAGCTCGAGGTGCTGGAGCTGGCAGAGGCTGCCTCGGTGGTGGAGGTGGCAGGCGTGGTGCAGCATAAGAGGGCCTGTTTGCAGGAGCTGCTGAATGGAACATGCCTTGGGGAAACCAGATGCGTCGCTTCTGGGAAGACAAGCCCAAAGATGAGCCCGTTTCTCGGGTGCGTCTGGACGCTTCTTTATGCTTCTTCAGTCCAGTTTCAACCATAATAGCCTTATTCACCAAGGTGGCGAAATCAGGGTAATCTTGAACAAGCAGGGCTAACTGAATGTCATGGTGCAGTCCTTCACGAAACTTCTCTTGCCTGCGTTCATCAGTAGGAATGTCCTCTTCAGCGTAGCGAGATAAGTCCAGAAACTCGCGCTGATAGACTTCCACAGTCTTGTTTCCTTGAACAAGGCTACGGAACTCGGCCTTCTTCCTAGCTATGACAGCTAGAGGAATGTAGCGGGCTCGGAAAGCAATCTTGAACTCTGCCCAAGTGACGACAGTACCAGGCGGCAGAGTCTGTCGGTGGGTGGCCCACCATTGGGCTGCGGGACCCTTCAGAAGATAAGTCGCAAAAGTGACATAGTTAACTTCGGCGACACCAGCAGACTCCATCTCATGAGAGATGTCACGCAGCCAGTCATCTGCATCCAGTGGGTTGACTGTATTGCGGAAAAACGATGGACTGAGCCTCATGAACTCTGGCAAGGTGATGGATGGTGGCTGCTGATTAGCATCAGGATGAGGGAATTGCTGCATAATCCCCGTCATAAACTGGTGGTTGAGTTCAAACTGTTGCATCATCGCTGCCATGTAATCAGGTGGTGGCGGCGGTGGCGGGTTGTTGTCAGCCATCCTGCTATTCCAACAGGGGTATTTCAGCGATAGCTTATGCAAGTGTTTAACAATAAACATGATGTAACTCGACATTATTGAAAGAGTGCGGTAGATACTAAAAGTAGTCATTAAGACATACAGATCCATACACAGTCGGTTACAATCGGGCAGCATAACGGCGCAAATTGAAAAACTAGAGACACACTAGGCGGCACGCAGGCACGCGGTAAGGAAGTACACAACGTGACATAGCAAAGGCTACATCAGCGTCGGAGAAAACCACTGAAACGGGGTAACTGCAAGTGCGGCCGACGAATGTTCGTCGCGGCAGGATCCTGTGCTCCATGTGCACTCTGATGCAGAACCCGGTCTCGAACTGTAAGAAGAGGTCCACGTGCAGGCGTGTGACCTCCCACTACAGGCCAATCAATACCTGGCGGCATCTCGGTCCTGCGTGGGTAAAGAATATACTCCGGATGTATCCCTGCACGAACAGCTGGTAGCAACTGTGTCATAGCCTCGTAGTAGCGTGCTCGAGTGGCGAACAACTCGACGGCAAGAGCCCGAACAGTGCGATCCAGAGCCTGAGTGCACTGAATCAGAATCTGCGGGTCGTAGCGTCGAGACTCGTACGGGGCAGAGATAGTTGTGTAGTATCCAGTAGCATCTCCAGCGGGTGCATACGGAATGTACCGAAACACAGAATCATCCAAGCTAGCATTGTGATCTCCTCGGAGACGTGCAAAAGCTGAGTAGGCGGCATCATGGACTGCCATCTCAATCGTCACGCCTAATCCGTGAAAAAGGTGTAGCTCGGTGTCTGAGTTGTTCTGCTGATCATAAATCCGAACATCAGCATAGTACTGTTCCTGGTTGAACTCGCGATAAACCTCATAGACCATGTACTCGGGATACCAGCGGTAACCCAGCCTACTCAGGAGGGCTATCAGAACAGCTGGAAATCCAGGGGCATCACGAGCCCAAGTGCGACGCACAAGCTGGGTCGTAGGCCGCGGTGGAAACAGTCGATCCATCTGAAACAGAGAGATTCAGGGTTGTCATAAGACAATGAGAATTATAACCAATCTCGGATGGAAAGGTTAAACAAAACAATGGAAAGGAAAATGATTATCAGACTAATCAGATCAAAGACAGGGAAATCGCACTGAATCCAGCACTCCGGGTGGATAGAATTAACTAGAACCTAAATGTTGGTGTTAGTAAATTTTATTAAACCCGAATAGATGAGAGATTAGAATCCCAGAGTAAAGACGAGGAATAAAAGATCCTAATACCACCCAATTGGCGACGTGGGCCCGTAAGCCACACAGCCAAGTTAGTAAAACAGTTTTCGACCACTAGACTCAACTTCGGCCAAGGAATTGGGAAGGGGGATTCCTAGAGGCAGTCGGCTCTGATACCAACCTGTGATGACCCCGGCTTAATCGTGCACTAATCATACACGCACATGCGCATGATCAAGCCTAAGGACTCACTTGAAGATATCACAACACAACTCTAAAACATAAATAAAGTCATACAAGCTTAATATTACAAGCCAGGGCCTCGAGGGCTTGAATACACAGCTCGATGGCATACAAGTGTCAGCGGAAGCATCAGATATCTGAGTACAGATATATTACAGAGAGAGAGAGAGAGAGAGAGAGAGATAAGCCTTCACAGAGGCGGTGTAAAATAAAATACTACGATCGAAAGGCATAGGCCTCCTGCCCTGGACCCTCCGATCCTACTCTTGGTCGTCAAACGGCTCCTCGTAGTAGTAGTACTCGCCAGGCGGGTAGTAGTACTGGTCGTCGGCTGGGGCGTCTGGCTCAGGGGCTCCGTCGTCTGGTGGCATCAAAAGGAATATGGGGGAAAAGAAAATAAAGCAAACGTGAGTACTCATCCGAAGTACTCAGCAAGCAAGGATCTACACTACATATGCATCATTGTTAAAGGAATGGCTGTAAATGTGGACTGGGCTGCAGAAATGCCAGAATATAGGGGGAAAGCCTAGTCCTATCGAAGACTAGCATCTTCAACAATCTTCGCCAGTCTTGCAGCATCAGGAGAGAGCAGATGAACATAATATAAAGTAGTGGTAGTAGTATCATCAACCTCGACCTGAGATCCTTTCTCGACTCCCTGCGAGAAAGCAATCCCAGAGTCGTACTATCCAGTTCTCATCACATGTTCTAGTTGTACCGATCGGGATACAACTCCGAGTGTCCGTTACCGTAGGATAGGCTATCGATAGAAGTTTCTTCCCTGTAGGGGTGCACCAACTTACCCACCACGCTCGCTTAACTCCGGCCGGACACACTTTTCTGGGTCATGCCCGGCCTCGGCTAAGCAACACGCCGCAACCCGACCGAATACCTAACAGAGAGGTCAGCACGCCGGACTAAACCTATGCGCCCAGGGGTCTTGGGCCTTCACCCCGGGAACTCCTGCACGTTACATACGCGGCTAAAAGCAGACCTAGCAACCCCTTATACAAGCGCGATTGCGTTCCCCGTCCAATTCAGCGCGCGCCGCTCAGTCACTGACGTCCATTAAGCTCCGGCTGAAGTATACGACGCAGAACGCCCATACTATGCCCACGTGATGGTTAGTGCTATCGGGCCAGAGGCCCCTCGGATCAAATATCCAAACCGTAGTGGATTAGGAGTGCGCGGAAACGAGCAGAGACTCACGATCGATGTGACCCCGTCGCCCTGTCTCAAGGACTTGCGGCAAGGGCTAAGAATGCCCGGCCACGCCTCGTAGTTATCTCGCGGGCACCATCCAGGTCAACCCGACTCCACATCACTTTGCATTAAGCTTGCGCGGGTACCCCTCAGGGCCGACCCGTCTTTAGTAGCATGGTTTAGTGCAAGTCACAGTATCAATGGTATCCGTGTGTCCAACACCAAGGGGGAACCCTGAGGAATCACCCTCAACGGAATTCCCGCTCGATGTTATCATCAAGGTGAACGAAGGAGGAATCACCCTCGAGGTCCACACTTGAGGAGTTGCGCGATGATGTCGTTATCGGGGGTGGTGTAGGAGGAATCACCCTCGCTTACCACGACCGAGTAACTAACCTACAAGGTTAACATTAGAAGTGCTGACGAGGTATCACCCTCGGCACTCGACGGTAACCCAGCAGTGTCGGCAACTAAGGGGAAGTGATGTGCGGTGCTAGGGTCTAGTCTTCAATCCTGATGATCGGGTCTTCTGATATCCAGCAGGGCAGTCGGGATCAAGTGGGGGTCTCTGTCGTGTCTCTACCCAGCCTATACTAAGCAGTCTAGGATAACCAGTAAGGTGGCAAGGCAGGTTACAATAAACAGGCTATGCAATAGATATAGGAAACAGTAGCAGTAGCAGTTCTAAGGCAAGCATAAGAGAGAAGAGAATAGGCGATATAGGCATGCTCAAAATGGGGGTGCTTGCCTGTTTGCTCGGGGGCAAGGGCAAGGTCTTCAGTGGTATCGTCGGGGACGTAGTCGTACTCCTGAGCTGCGTCTGCCTCGGGAGCTACGTCAATGTCGGGGTCTACCGAGAGAGAAGAGGGGGACGAAACAGGTAAACATAATGCAGACAAATGCAATACGGTGCGTGTGATGCTATGATGCAGTGCAGGGTTGCCTAATTATGCATCTAAGTCATTTTAGTTATTTTTAGAATTAATCTGGGATTTATTTACCGAGGTGTGTGCACTATTCATCTGCCGGATACGGGTCCAGAGTTACGAGTTCTTCTACGTAGGGGGTTCCGATGAAGAAACAGACGGCACGATCAGACTCGTCTCGTCGTTCTGAGCAACTTTCATGTTTTAACTTTTTCGATCCGAGCTACGGTTTAAAAGTTATTATTTTTAAAGATTATTTGAATTTCTGGAATTTATTTATTTAACAGAAAATGAATTATGATGTCAGCATGATGTCATGCTGACATCAGCAAGTCAACAGGACGGCTGACCGGTCAAACCTGACATGTGGGTCCAGTGGGACCCACATGTCAGCCTCTGTTTCTTTAATCAATGAATTAGTTTAATTACCAGGGTTATTTAGGGGGTGGACCCCACATGTCAGAGAGACATTAGCTTAATCTAATTATTTTCAATTATAAAACATTTAATTAGACTGATTTTGAACTGGGTCCCACATGTCAGTGGCTGGGGGCTGCCCAGTCAGCAGGGTTGACCCAGTCAGCACTGGTTGGTGGGCCCGCAGGGCCCACGGGCAGCGTCACAGAGGCGGGCCCCGCCGGTGCCAGCTCAGCGGAGCCGCCGGAGTTGCTCCGGCGACCTCGCGCGCGGCGGCCGAACGCTGGCAGGCGTCAGAAATCCTCTGTAGTGCCCCGTTTCGCGTGTTCTAGGTCGCGTTCGAACGTGCGTGCAACGCCGCGTCGATCCCGGGCGGTGGCGTGGCCGGAGACGGCGTGCAGCGATGGCGGCGAGCATCGCGGCGGACGCCGGAGTTCGGGTGCCGATGGGTTCGGGGTTCTAGCGCGCAAACGGGCGAACGGCTGGGCCAGCGGAGCTCTACTCGACGCACTGAGCACAACGGGCGCGACCCCGTGACCATTTGGTCACCGGAGACTCGCCGTCGACGAGCTCCGCGGCGCTGCGTTCGGGCGCGCATGGGAGAGGTAGCTAGACTACGCGACAGGACCAGCAGGGAGTAGGGAAGGACGAGGAGCTCGCCGGGGAGGCACAAGGTGGCCCGGTGTCAGCTTAGGAGCTGCAGAGGCGTCGCCGGAGACGAAGACGAACGGCGGTGAATGCAGTTGAGATCGAAGGGGATCCAGTGGCTCCGTGCTCCCCAGCTCCAGCTGAGGCCTCCAGTAGATGAGGAAGACGACGGCGGAGCTGGCCGGCACGGTGGACGAGCACGGGATCGCCGGTGGCCGCGACTGAGCAGAGGCGCGGCGTCGACAGCGCTTGGTGGCCGGATCTGGAGAAGGGGAAGAGGTAGAGCGGGCGAGGGAGAGGACAGAGAAGTGATGGGAGGAGCCAGGGGGAGTGAATGGCCTCGCCCTTATCCCCTCCGGCTATCGGTGGCGTCGGCACCGTCGCCGTGTCGCTGCCCGGCTGGCGCGCGCGTGTGCGGCCAGGGGCGCGCCGACACGCACGAGGAGGGAGAAGGGGTGGGCTGCTGTTGGACTGGGCTGCACACTGTGCACTTAGGCCCAGGCAACAGTAGCGTTCTCTTTTTTTTATTTCTCTTCTTCCTTTTCTTTTATTCTTTTTCTGTTTCAAAATGATTGGGCCACTTGTGCTCTTTTGAAAAATGTGGAAGTTGGCCCAAATATTGCAATGCAATATTATCTCTCACCAAAAAGTGGTTTGGGCAGATTTGGAGTTCATTTGTGTTTGAAATGATTTTAAATGGATTTGAATATTCTGTTTAGGTGCTGTTTCATCTTGTTTGAGTCACTTGTCCAACTCCAAATATTTTGATATTGGTTTTAGAAATGTTCCTGGATTATTTGCCATTTAATGAACATTTTCCCAACAGTGTTTGATCAACTTTATAATTCACTTTTGAATTTGAATTGATTTTCAGATGTGAATTTGAGTTGGATCATTAACCCATATGACTTGGCACTGCAAATGATCATGACTTGGCAAGATTAAACAGAGTGTCACAGAGCTTATTACAAGGGGGTGTTACACTAAGGATGGTACAAGCTTGCTCCTAGAGTTGTTTTGGGAAGGAAGGAAGGCAGGCCAGTGCATGGGCTGCTCCTTCTCAGTGCGGTGGGTGTAAGTGTATGCGTGTAGTCTTCTTATCGCCCCGTGCATGGAGGCCTCCTGGGGGGTTTTATAGGCCAACCCCCCAGGGTTACAATGGTAAAGTTATATGGGTGTGGGGCCGGGTTGTCAGTGTCTCGGAGCCGGTAGCGAGGCGCCGGGTCCATCGGGCGAGGGTCTCGCCGGGCCCGTCGGGTGCGGGCCGTACCGGGCCCACCGGGGGTGGGTACGGCCGGCTGCTGGGTACTGTAGGCACGCCGTGTTGGTCTTCAGGGGACGGCTGCGCCGTCTTGCTACAGGGTCGCGCCTCCAAGAGGCCGCCTGCCCCAGGCAGGGGCTTGGTCGGCACGGCAACCACGCCCGCCGGGGCCGACGTAAAGGGGGGCGTACTGTAGCCACGCTGGTTTGTCGATGAAGGTTTGACTTGTGGGGACCGGCCCGCATGCGCCAGCTGGCTTGGCCGGGTTGTGGGACTTGGCTGGGTTGCGCTGGGAAGCCGGCCAAGGGCAAGCCGGATTGAGGGACGTTGCTAGCCCCGATGTTTTTGAAAGGGATCCGGGTTCCGTTGCCTGCCCGGGGTCCATTCCCCCGACAGATTACCTGAAAGGTCAGGGGTTTTTTTTTTTGAGAAAATGCAAAAAAAGGTTGGGATGTGACTAAAACATGAACAGCAGATTAATTTTAGTAAACTGCAAGGACTTTTTGCAAAAAGATGCGACGGGCGGGCGGAAATGATCTGTGCTTTATTATTACTAGTAAACATACCCGTGCGTTGCAACGGGAGAAGAAAAATATCACATGTCTTTAATCCAATAATAACGAGACCATGTCCATATTAATCTAGATGGTGTTGGCGTGGATGAGTGTAAAGCCTGGACGGATTTGAAACAGCCTCCAGCTGGCATCACGCCTTGCGAGCTCTACGTCAACTTCTTCGTTCGCTTCACGTGCGGCTCCGCCCTGCTTGCAGCCATTGATCAGTAAAGTCGAACTCCGGGAGTTGTTTGTTTGGTCATGGTGGCGATGGTCATGACTATGCTACTCGCCAAAGTGTTGTATCGGCATACTTACCGACCGAAGTGGAGGAATTTTCCTATGAATTTTGAGCCTGGAGGGACCCAACCTGTTGTAGGGTAGAACCCAAGATGCCCGATCTTTCATGATTGGAGCGGATCCCGCGGAGAACACGAGGGGCAACACAAGAGGATTCTCTCAAACCAACAAGATTCGATTACACATGTGCTAGATCCGAACACACAAAGAGATACACGATCCACAATCAACAAAGGACGATACAAGTAGCAAGTTCTTCTCCATGAGGAGTTCTTGAGGGTCTTCCCGTGAGGGGTCTTGAATCCACTTGGGGGGTCTTCTCCGTAGAGGTCGTGCACTCCAATGGAGAAGGGTATCGAGTGGATGAGCAAAGCTCTATCTCTCAAATGAGCTAATCCTTTGCTAACCCTAAAACATAGGTAGAAGAAAAGTATTTATAGTCTAGGGGGCGAAAGGGTACATGGGCCTCGACCCAAGTCACTGCGCGCAGGCAGGGCCGGAAGTTCCGGGTGCCTAAGATTCCGGACCAAGGTCCGGGGAGGGTCCGGCCTAACCAGAGAGTTGGCACGGCGGGAGCTGGGCTGGCGTCTGGGGGCCGGAAGGTTTGGGCAGGACGGAGGTTCCGGGGGCCGGAAGGTCCGGGCCAGGCTTCGGGATGGTTCCAGGCTAACCAAAGAGTTGGCACGCCCGGGCTCATCTGGGTCGTCAGAGGCCGGAAGTTCCGGGGCGGCCGGCGGTTCCAGGGGCCGGAGGTTCCGGGCTCTGGACAAAAGTTCCGGCCTGAACAGAGAGTTGACGCTTGTTCCTTCTTCCTCAGCTCTCAGCTCTGTGGCTTGTGTGTTGTACCCGATTACACATAGTGTTTCTAACTTAGGCAGCAACCATGTCTCACCCGAATGTAAGGGAAGCTCAAGTAGGAGAGATGTCACCTCGGATTGAATAGCACGTGCTCGAGCTCTTGTCATGGGTCCACTTGGAGCTTGGGTAGTGTACATGGGGATGACCATGGGATGCTCCGCATCATCTCCCCCCCCCCCTTGGGAAAGATCTGACCTCGGATCGTAATCCTCATCACCATGGTACGGGGAGAGATCTTTGACTTTGAAGATGTCGCTCACGGAGTACTTGTCGCGTGGTAAGTCGATCTTGTATGCATTGTTGTTGTAGCGCTCGAGCACCTTGAAGGGTCCATCGGCTCGAGGTAGTAGCTTTGACTTGCGTTTGTTGGGGAAGCGGTCCTTGCGAAGGTGTAGCCACACAAGATCTCCAATGTTGAATATCATGGGTTGCTTGTTGATGTTGAGCTTGTTCGCGAGTCATTGTACTTGGCGCTCGATGGTGTGCCTTGTATCTTCATGCATCTTCTTGAGGTAGTTCACTCATGCACTTGCGTCCATGTTGATGCGCTCTTGTAGTGGTAGAGGTAGAATGTCCAATGGGGACAACGGGTTGAAACCGTAGACGACCTCGAAGGGGGACTTGCCGGTAGTAGAGTGTCTTGCGCGGTTGTAGGCGTACTCGGCGATGGGTAGGCACTCCTCCCACTCCTTGATGTTCTTCGTGATCAACACGCGTAGGAGAGTGGATAGCGTCCGGTTCGTGACCTCCGTTTGGCCGTCAGTTTGAGGATGGTATGCCGAAGAGAACAAAAGCTTGATTTCGAGCTTGGCGCATAAGGTCTTCCAAAAGTATCTTAGGAACTTGACGTCGCGGTCCAAGACAATCGTCTTTGGCACTCCATGTAGACGCAAAATTTCCCTACAAAAGAGGTTTGCAACATGTGAAGCATCGTCTATCTTGTTGCATGGTATGAAATGAGCCATCTTAGAGAATCGGTCCACAACAACAAACACGGAGTCTTTTCCATTTCTAGTTCTAGGTAAACTAAGCACAAAGTCCATACTAATATCTTCCCATGGGTGATATGGAATAGGAAGTGGCATATAGAGACCATGAGATTGAGCTTTGGACTTAGCTTTGCGACATGTAGAGCATCGGTTGGTGAAGCGTGAGACGTCGCGGAACATCTTGGGCCAAAAATAGTTCTTGGAGAGTGTAGCGAATGTCTTGTCGCGTCCAAAGTGTCCCATTAGTCCTCCATGAGATTCTTGCAAAAGTAACAAACGAAAAGAAGACTCGGGGATGCAAAGTTTGTTAGCTCTCATAAGATAACCATCCTTGATGTAATATCGTTCCCAAGATGTATGAGTCAAACATTTGGCATATGGAATAGAAAAAGTAGGATCATGTGCATACAAGTCTTTTATGTGCTCAAAGCCAATAACATTTAATTCAAGCTTAGTAACAAGCGTGCATTTGCGGGAAAGCGCATCCGCCACAACATTCTCTTTGCCCTTGATGTACTTGATGATATAAGGAAATGACTCTATGAATTCACTCCAATTAGCATGACGCTTGTTCAACTTAGTTTGGCCCTTAAGGTATTTAAGCGTTTCATGGTCGGTATGAATGACAAATTCATGAGG
Organism: Thinopyrum elongatum; assembly: GCA_011799875.1. Taxonomy (NCBI): domain Eukaryota; kingdom Viridiplantae; phylum Streptophyta; class Magnoliopsida; order Poales; family Poaceae; genus Thinopyrum; species Thinopyrum elongatum. Next base: position 378,783,418 of record CM022302.1, read on the forward strand.
GCGAAGATAATGTTCCCACTCATGCAAAACTCGCACTAAAGCATATAGCTCTTTGTCATAGATGGGGTAATTGAGTTGTTCTCCGGAAAGTTTTTCACTATGTAAGCAATTGGGCGCTTCTCTTGCATTAACACACCTCCTATGCCATTACCGCTAGCATCGCAATGAACTTCAAAAGTTTTGTCAAAATTGGGCAAAGCAAGCAAAGGAGCATGTGTAAGCAAATTCTTAAGCTCATTGAATGCGGTATCTTGTGATGGTCCCCAAACAAAGGGTGCATTCTTCTTACTCAAGGCATGTAAGGGGGATGCAATGGTGCTAAAGTCCTTAACGAATCTACGGTAAAATCCGGCTAAACCAAGGAAGCTTCGCACTTGTTGCAAGTTAGTTGGTTGTGGCCAAGTTTTAATAGCATTAATTTTAGCTTCATCTACGTGCACACCCTTAGAAGACACAATGAAACCCAAGAAAAGAAGCTTGTCCATACCAAATTTTCATTTCTCCATATTAGCATAAAGACGCTCTTTTCGAAGAGTTTGCAAAATGGTTCTAAGATGGGTTACATGATCTTTGAGAGATTTGCTAAAGACAAGAATATCGTCAAAATAGACCACAACAAATACGCCAATGTAGGGGCGAAGAACAAAATGCATGACTCGCATGAAGGTACCGGGTGCTTCGGATAAGCCCACTGGCATAACAAGCCATTCATATAAGCCAAATTTGGTCTTAAATGCGGTTTTCCATTCGTCGCCTTCTTGTATGCGGATTTGGTAATATCCACTTTTAAGATCAATTTTAGAGAAAATGGTGGCCCCACTAAGTTCGTCTAGCATGTTATCAAGGCGAGGAATAGGATAACGGTATCTAACGGTGATGGCATTGATAGGACGACAATCGGAACACATGCGATATGTACCATCTTTCTTGGGAACAAGGATTACCGGGACGGCACATGGGCTCAAGTTTTCTCGTACATGGCCATTGTCAATGAGTTGTTTTACTTGCCGTTGGATCTCCTTGGTTTCCTCGGGGTTGACGCGGTATGGAGCCTTGTTAGGAAGAGGTGCTCCGGGGATGAGGTCGATTCGGTGTTCAATCCCTCGTAGTGGAGGTAGACCCGGAGGTAGTTCGTCGGGGAATACATCTTGGAATTCCTGCAATAGAGAAGATAACACTAAAGGTAGATTGTGAGAGGTGTTAGTTTTTGGTGCCTCGTCCTTGCACAATAGGACATAGTGCATAACACTTGATGGGTTCTCACACACTTCTCTCATCTCACTTTTGGTAGTGAATAGCACTAACTTTTTCTTGTCACTCATCGTGGAGGCACTCAATTTGGGCTTGTGGCGCTCACTCTCTTTTTTGGTGGTTCGCTCTCTCACTATTTTCTCCACGATGGTGTGTTGCTTGCTTGTCGGTGATCACTTGGCTTGGAGACATAGGTCGTAGCACGTACTCCTTCCCTTTCATTTTGAAGCTATAGTGGTTGGTTCGCCCGTTGTGGATGACGCCGAGGTCAAATTGCCATGGTCGTCCAAGTAGGAGGTGGCAAACGGACATAGGAACAACATCACACTCCAAAGTGTCTTCATATGCTCCGATCTTGAAGGAAACTTGCACAGTGTGCTCTACTTGGATAGTGCCGAAGTCACTAAGCCATTGGACCTTGTAGGGGCGAGGGTGCTTCACCTTGACCAATTGGAGCTTGGAGCATAGTTCTTTACTTGCCAAGTTATGGCAACTCCCTCCGTCGATGATGACCTTCACGGACCATCCATTGATGCCCGCCTTGGTGTGGAAGATGTGGCATCTTTGGTCTTCATCTTGTTGGTGTTGAAGTGTCAAGACTTTGGAGACAACGAGAGCGGGGCTCGAATCTTCGTCACAAAGACTTAATCATCTTCATCCTCATTCACGCGTCGGTGCATGGCCACTTGCTCAAGGGCCTCCATCTCCTCTTCACTCACGGAGTCATAGGTGACGTCGTTGTTGAGGATCATGGTGTGCTTGTTGGTACACTCGAAGGACTTGTGGCCTCGGCCGCTGCAAGTGAAGCACTTGATGGAACTTGTCTTGATGGTCTCATCCGGTGGAGTCGTCGATGATGAAGCTCTCGGCTTGAAGTTGCTTGTAGTAGGAGGACGACTTGAGGATGTCGAAATTTTCTTGTAACTTGACTTTTCACCGTTGTTTGTAGAAGGTTTGGTTGAGGTAGAAGGTGTTGGAGTCGTTGAAGCTTGGTAGTTGGAGCCATAGTTCTTGGAAGCGTACTTGGCGTACTTGAATTCATCTTGCACTTGTCGTTCCGCCTTGGTGGCTTGATGCACTAGCTCGATGAGGTTGGAGTAAGGTTGGAAGTCGGCGATCTTCTTGATAGGGTGATTGAGTCCATTCAAGAAACGTGCCATAGTTTGCTCATCATCTCCCGTGACATTGGCTCGTATCATGGCAACCTCCATTTCCTTGTAGTACTCTTCAACGCTCTTTGTTCCTTGCTTGAGGAGTTGTAACTTCTTGAAGAGGTCGCGGTTGTAGTAGGTTGGGACAAAACGCGCTCTCATGACATCCTTCATTTGATCCCAAGTTGTGATGGGTGGTTCACCTCGTGCTTCTCGTCGCTCAAGGACTTGTTCCCACCAAATTAGGACATAGTCTTGGAACTCAAGAGATGCCATGGCGATCTTCTTCTCTTCATCATAGTTGTGCAAATGAAAGATCTTGTCAACCTTCAATGCCAATGAAAGGTACTCTTCGGGATCATTGCTTCCGGTGAACTTGAGCATGGTGAACTTGAGCTTGCCGTAGCGTTGCTCTTCATTGTGTTGGGGTCGAGGATGATGACGCCCTTGACTTGGAGGATTGTCAACCTCAAGTTGCTCTTGGCGTGGAGGATTCGCATTGTCGTGTTGCTCTTGGCGAACTTGTGGTTCTTGTCTAGCTTGTGGAGGAGTTTGTGGGACTTGACGGTGCAAATGTGCTTGATGTATTCGTTCTTGTACTTGCTCGCGAAGTGCTTCTTCTTCTTCTCAAACACGTCGGTTACGGTTGGCTACGGCACGATTAGTTTCGAGGAGAGCACGTTCCGCCTCAAGGGCTTGTGCTTCACGCTGTTGTTGTTGTTGATGGAGAGCTTCGGCGTTTTGCTCGTCTTGGTGTTGGTGTGCTTGCGCTTCCTCGCGTTGGCGTTGGCGTTGCCTCTCTTGTGCTTGCGCAAGTGTAGCTTGGTTTTGGCGATGTCGATGTTCTTGCTCGTCAAGTTGCTCATCATTGCCATGTAGGGGATTGCGGTTTGCTTGCCGGTCTTGGCGTGCAGCTAGACGAAGAGTGTTCGATGTTGGTGTACTGGAATCGGAGATGGTATTGTCGGAATGTAAACTCGAGCGGCTCCGTCTTGAATATGACGAAGTGGTAGAAGAGCGGTTGACCAACAAGGCACGAATCTCATCCATTCTTGCATTGTTCTCTTGTTTTTGTTCGTCGAGCTTGTTGTCGAAGTAGTCTCTTGTACGTTGCTCGGAATGTCGCAAGTCGGTGGCGAGATTGTCGATGCGGTCACTCAATGCTTGTTGTTCTTGATGCAATGCTCTTTGTGCGCTGAATAGGTGGTTCTTGGTGACGTAGGTGTTCGGGTCCTCGTCTTGCTCGATGAAGAGTGGGTTGGTAGAAGTAGTTGGCCTATCCATCATTTCAAGTAAATGTGTGAGTGGGAGAAAGAGAAGAACTATACCAAATGTACCTTGAACGATGTTGAAGATGGATCAATGATCACTCGAATGTGTAATAAGGAAATAGCACAATTGGTACCAATTCTTGTCGGTTCTCACACCTACACAAGTAAAAGCCTTTGGTGGAGCTTGGTGAGGATGGTGGCACAAAATCTTATGCAATTGTTAGTAAGACTCAATAATGTTGAAAAAGATTCGCAAATTTGCAAATGCAGCAAGTAGACCAATAGCAATAGGAGGTACATGGAAACACACACACGGAAAGATAAATGGGGTTGTGCTACCAAAAATGAGCTCAAAATGTGGAACCCACGGAAAATGCTCTTGTTGCACAACTCTAGAGAGACGCTAGCACGATTGCACAATAGGCAGATACGAGACTTGTGCACAACCTACAAAGCAAAAATGCAACGACTTCTATCCCAAGTATGCTATATGTATGGTATTCCGATGATATGATCCAAGATGATCGAGTATGACAATCTTAATGTAGTACGATGCTATGGTTCTTGCTTAAAAGCTCTTTGCTTATCTTTCTCTTTTGCCTAAAAGCTTGTTTGGCTCTTTATCTTTTGAGCTCTTTCTCATGCAAAAGTTGATGAACCAAGATAGCAATTGTGTATATGCTATGACAACCTTGTGACACAAGAGATGATACCAAGATATGGACACCAAGATGATGATATATGCAATGATCACTAATGTGCACAAGTATCGTTGCCGGCAATACGCAAAGGCTAGTCTCGATGGGTAAGTGACGCAAACGGAAGGCTATGGGGTTATCAATGCAATGGCAAGGAGTAGACAAAGATGTCGTCAAAGTTACCGTCCTTGCTTAAGGTTGATAGTGTCAAAGGTGATGCGATCGTTGTCGATATCGTAGTGCACAGTCTTCGGTACGTTAGCGAAGATGCCGCTGCACCGTAGTCGGAGTTGGCGAAGTAGTGGAAACAGTCGAAGATGCGCAGACTTTCTGTCTAGGCCGGACGTTCCGGGGAGAATGGAAGGTCCGGTGGCCGGAAGGTCCGAGCGGGGCCGGAAGTTCCGGGGGTTGCGATTCAGCCAAGAACAGGAAACTTGGGGATCGTGGATTTGGCGGAAAAACTTCAAGAAAAACCCAAATTAGAGGGGGAAAAGAAAATTTTTGGGTGGATGGAAGGGTGGGAAAGCTAGATCTACGTGCCACACGTGAAATCCACGGACCAAATCCAACAAAACTTCATCAAACCAACAAATCACAAAAAAAATTGGGAGGGCTATTTTTGTGGGGATTTTCAAAATTGGGACGAATCACAACAAAATTAGGCTAGAAAACAAAGAGAGAGGCTCCAAAATCGTGATCAACGTGGCTCATGATACCAAGATGATGTAGGGTAGAACCCTAGATGCCCGATCTTTCACGATTGGAGCGTATCCCGCGGAGAACACAAAGAACACGAGGGGAAACACAAGAGGATTCACTCAAACCAACAAGATTCGATTACACATGTGCTAGATCCGAACACACAAAGAGATACACGATCCACAATCAACAAAGGACGATACAAGTAGCAAGTTATTCTCCGTGAGGAGGTCATGAGGGTCTTCCCATGAGGGGTCTTGAATCCACTTGGGGGATCTTCTCCGTAGAGGTCGTGAACTCCAATGGAGAAAGGTATCAAGTGGATGAGCAAAGCTCTATCTCTCAAATGAGCTGATCCTTTGCTAACCCTAAAACGTAGGTAGAAGAAGAGTATTTATAGTCTAGGGGGCGAAAGGGTACATGGGCCTTGGCCCGAGTCACTGCGCGCAAGCAAGGCCGGAAGTTCCGGGCAAGGCCGAAAGTTCCGGGCGCCGGAGGTTCCGGACCAAGGTCCGGGGAGGGTCCGGCCTAACCAGAGAGTCGGCACGGCGGGAGCTGGACTGGCGTCCGGGGGCCGGAAGGTCCAGGCAGGACGGAGGTTCCTGGGGCCGGAAGGTCCGGGCCAGGCTCCGGGATGGTTCCGGGCTAACCAGAGAGTTGGCACGCCCGGGCTCGTTTGGGTCGTCGGAGGCCGGAAGTTCCGGGGCGGCCGGCGGTTCTGGGGGCGGAGGTTCCGGGCTCTGGCCGGAAGATCCGGGCTGAACAGAGAGTTGACGCTTGTTCCTTCTTCCTCAGCTCTCGACTCCGTGGCTAGTGCGTTGTACCTGATTACACATAGTGTTACTGACTTAGGCAGCAGCCATGTCTCACTCGAATGTAAGGGAAGCTCAAGTAGGAGAGATGTCACCTTGGATTGAATAGCACGTGCTCAAGCTCTTGTCATGGGTCCACTTGGAGCTTGGGTAGTGTCCATGGGGATGACCATGGGATGCTCCGCATCACAACCAATAATAAAGCACATATCGCTTCTATCCATTCACAGTCATCTAAATTACCCTCGAAGTTGGCCAAAATTACCCACCTAAATTACCCTCGAAGTTGGCAAGAATTACCCACCAATGCCACGGTAAATGTAAAAAACGCTTCATATTTTATTTCACACGTCATGCTTTTCTTCGTAATAATCATCGTCCTAGGCCTGGCATGTCGCTACACCGCCGCTGCCACCCATCACATCGCCCCTCCCAAACCTCACCACCGGCGGCCTTTGCCCCTCCCCTCTGCTTCCCTCCCACACCAAGTGGATCCCCCCACCCATCCATCTCTCTCCTGCGCCCCCCTCTCTCTCCGCATCATTAAAATCTAAAGCGTATCTTAATGGCTATAAAGAAGGAGCTTTACTTTAACTAAGTTGATCAACCCCGTGCAGGTGCACGGGCTAGATAATTCTATAAATAATGATGTCACTTCTGTAGTTTTCCTTCTATATTGTTTTAGTTAAATATTTTAAGGGTTTGTCCAATAAGCAAATATGAAGGTTAAACCTTAGTGAAGTTATACAACCAAACATGTTTTTACCCTAGGCCTGGAAACATGGTTGCATGAGGGAAGATATATTTTAACACATGTTATCATGGTTCACAAATATTAGTAAACATTAGCAGAGGGCCCAGGTCTAGAAACCTTATCAATCCTTGAATCTACCTAGAAATAATTAACTACTAGTGTAGTTATCCTTAACTGGTTACATACTTAACAAATAAGTTATGTTGCAAGCAGAACTAAGGCTCTAGAAGTACAAAGATAGTAGGATTTACATAATCTCTGGAAAATATGATGATTTGGTTGTTGATCAGTGATCAAACCCATTAGAAAAGACTACACTTTGACATATCATTATGTGGTTTCCATTTAATTTGTTCCAAAAGTATCATGGTATATTGTCTCCATCATGGTCTCTCACAGAGCATATGGTATTTTGAAATAAGATAGTAATAGTAGTTTAGCGTTAGTCCTGAGAATAGCCTCATTCAGTGCTTTATATGTCCACCCTTTCACCAGAATTCTTCTCCTTGCATGAGTGTGCGAATAGTATAACTGACAGAATAAAGGGGAACATATAGACATAACCTTTTTACCTTCCATCAAAGGATGAATGAAACCAATTAGTTCAGTAATAGAGATTAAAATAAATAAGTCTCTGAAATATCACATACAAATCTAACTTGTAGTGATTCTATGCAGAACTGGTAGGAGTATAGTTAACTGGTAGGAGTATAGTTACTGCAGTGCTAATACAACTCCATTTTCATGGACGAACCAATAAATAACATAGTAAAATGTAAAAGTTGAGGAAAAGAAGCAACATAATAGTATCGCGACAGTTTGATGCAGTCTGCAGTACAAACATCTTTTGCATAGAGAAAAAGCCAGACTGATCATATATTAGGATTTTTCAACAAACTTATTTTTTTCAAAAAAAATAATACACCTAAAGATTGCATGGGAGGACTAAATAGCAGTAGACATTCCTATATATATATATATACACACACATATATATAGAGTAACACTATTATGATTATGGGATCAGAATAGTTATTCTCTATTCTGATCACAACGTCGCTATACAGAGGGCGCGACGGGATGTTCCTGAGATCTCGAATAGAGGAAAAACTGGCCCGTTGTGCACACCCCGAACGGCACACTACCACACCCACGACCTTCTCCTTTCCCTTGACGACGCCTCACCATCCCTCGATCCCCACCGACCAAACCACCGCGCCGCCCCTGCCCGCCGGCATCTCGTAGCCCCTCCTCACCGGCTTCGCGCCGCCGCCCACCGGCTAACCCCCACCGCCGCCCATCGTCCATGCGCGCCACGCTACCGCCCCAAACCTCCACCGCCCACAGGCCTCGAGCGCCGCCGTGGGCCGTGGATCCGGGGCGCCGATGCCTGGCTCTGTATGCCGCCCACCGCCGCCAGGATCCCCGACTGAATACGAGCAAGCCCGCGACCCCCTCACTCACGTAGCCTCCTCCCGATGGGGATCCACCATCGCGGCGCTCATGCCGTTCGGCATCGCCACCTCCGGCCGTTCAACGACGGAGCTCCTGGATGTTCACCACATCATCGCCCAAATCCTAGCCATCCAGGGATCTCCGACACAACTCCACCCCTCTCCACCCCTGCATCACCTCCTCCGTCGGTGTTGAAGCCGTCGTCGGCCCTCTGGAACAAACCCCGGCGCCGCCCCCCAAGAACCCGAGCCGCCGCCCGCCAGCAAGATCTTGCGCCGCCGCTAGTGGCTCCTCCCGAACCCAACGCCCTGCACCCCCATCTCCTCCACGTCCTGGCCGTCGCGCGCACGCGAGGATGGTGCTGGCCCGGCTCCATACTTCGGACCTGGAGAGGAGGTGGCTGGCTCACACCTAGGACGGCTTCGCATCAGTCCAACTGCACTGCTCGTCCCCATTCAGGTTCTTCCTTTTCTGTGCATCCACTCCTGTGATTGCTGCATCTAGAGTGAACAGCTAGTCCCCTAGTCCCCTATTTCTTTGGAGAAATTTTTTGTACAAGTTTCATGAAAGTTGTGCTGATTTGATGCCCTCAACATGTTTGTGGTTATGTATCTGATAACTAACATCAGCTTTTGTCCTTTGCCCAAATTTTTGTGAGCAACAAATATTCATATAGGTGTATTATATCAGTTCTGGTGGGAATACCTCTACAGAGCAAGTTCGTTTTTGCACCTCTTTCGCGAAAAAACCATATTGTATAATTATAGTGTCTTTTCTTGAAGTTCATATTGTCAAGACCTCGAAGCTCACATAATATAGTTCAGGATAGTTCAGAAGTTTGGATGACTCATTTCTGATAATTTTTTTGTGATACGTACACGCGAGCCTGTTCATATTTGTATATTTGGTAATTTCATTATCCGTTAGGATCTGGTATTGGTAGTCTATTTTTTATGAGCAGTCTTGTTCGATAGATGCTTTATTATAGTGTGTGTTTGAAGTTCATATTGTCAAGGTCACGAAATTCACAACCTGTCACCAGGGATCCTGAAGAAAATACATGTGGGTTTGGCATGTCTCACATCCTGCAGCACCGAGCCGCCGGTGTTCCGTCCACAAATCTGCGAGGGATGTAAAAGCGGATGTGGCATCTTGTCAGCTGCCCATCAAATGTAAGCCTATTATGTTGTCCTTCAGTAGTAGTTCAACAAAAAAACTGCAGCAATTCTACATGGGAAACTATGATATTTCAGGTCTGCTACTATGTACATGCTTGTTGGTATGCCAATGAGTACATACGTTTTTTGTTGATTCTTTTCCCCTTCGGCTTTCTCTGCCATGGATGTGTGCATGCGTGCTATGTGCGTGAGTGCGCTACAGCAATTTGTGTAAAAGAAGCATTTTCAATTGGGCAAAATTAGTTGATGGTTGTCGAAGTTCAGACATTTGTATTGGTGACGTTCAGTAATTATAGAATGAGAAGTAGTGTGTGCCATCTTGTGCCCACAAGGTGTTTGCGTTTGTGTGCCACTGGCTGGTACACACCCTATGTTGCTGCTGCTGCTTTAACTTTTACATTTTTTTAGTGACTTGCAAAAAAGTTTTTTCCTTTGGATATATGTGATCCAGTATACTTATTCTACTAAGTAGCAGGGTAGGTGCTTCTTAGCGGCCACGCATGTGAAATCTGTTTGCTGATTTCACTTGATGGCATGTACAGAAGTTCAAAATAGAAAAAACGGGAGATCACTAGGGAAAATGTGACAAATCCATGGAACAAACTTGAGTAATTCATGTGGAAATTACAAAAGATAAAATAAAAAACAAGCAGTTGAAATAAAGAAAAAGCAATTAAAAAGTTTCTAAAAATAGGATTTACCCCATTTCTAAAAACCTATAAGTGCAAATTAAAGTTACAAAGCGGTTCAACATGTGCATAATTAAAAATGAGGAAGTTCAGCCTTATCCTTGTGAAGGTTCAGTGTGTGCGCCAATTGCATGAATTAACAAATTTCAAAAAAGATATATTTCAGTTGTGTGTGCCGTGTGTATGGGGTGTACTAAATACGTTCTGTGGGTGAGAAGTTCATAGTTTTTGTCGCTGATAGTTCACAAAAATCGCTTTCGAAAAAACAAAACACCTTGGGTGTCCAAGAAAAGAGAGTTGAACACATGAAAAATATCAGTTGACAAGTGAACCGTGTGAATCCAGGGTTTTACAAAAATGTTCCATTGTAAAACATCATGTAACTAAAGTGAAAAGTAAAAAAAATATGAGAAAAGGCAAAAATTGAACACCTGTTTAAAAAAATAGAAGTTCAAAATTAAAATAGCAGAGAAGTTCTTTGTTAATTATAAAACTGGGATTTTTACCTTTAATAAAAATAAACCAAGAAGTTTAAATAAAAAAAGCAGATCGGTTCAAAAATTATACAAAAAAATGGCATTTTCCCCTTTTCAAGAAAAAAACTAGAGATTCAAATTTAAATAACGGAGAAGTTCAATATTTATTAAAATATCAAGAAGGTCAAATTGACAAAACCAAGCAGTTCAAAAAGTTTATAAAAACAGATTTTCCTTCTTCTGAAAATAAGACCTAGAAGTTCAACTTTAAATAATTGAGCAGTTCGATATTTATTACATAACTAGGACTTTTTCCGTTACTAATGAATAACACCAAGAAGTCCAAAATTAAAAAAATATGAAGTTGTTTAATGTTTATAAAAACTCAGATTTTCCCCAATGCTAAAGATTAAAACCAAGAAGTTCAATTTCAAAAAATGGAGTAGTTCAATGTATATAAAAAAACTTAGGTTTTCACGTTACTAGAGAATAAAACCAAGAAGTTCAATTGGAAAAAGCGGAGCAGTTTGATATTTATTTGAAAATTTGGATTTTTCTAGTTATTAAATAATAAAATCAATAAGTTCAATTTCAAATAACGAAGAAGTTCGATGTTTCTAAAAAAACCTCCAATTTTCACATTTCTAAAAATACACAATGAATTTCAAATAAAAAAGGTAGAGCGGTTCAATGTCTCTAAAAAACTCAGATATTTTTGCATAACCGAGAGAAGTTCAGATTGATAACTGTCAGAAGTTCACGTACTATACGGTGTGTATTTATATGAAAAAAAAAGAATGAAAAAGCAAAGGCTAATAGTTTTGTTGCTAGAAGTTCAAGTGCTCGGCCCGAGAAAGTTCAAAAATTCTTGTGAGAGAGGTTGAACAAAAATATGTGACAGAAGTTCAAGGTGAAAACAGCAGAAAGTTCAACTACTATACGGAATGCGTTTCAGATAAGAATATAAAAATATAAAACTAAAAACTTAAAAGGTTTGTTGCAAGAATTTCACGTGCTCCTCCTAGCATAGTTCAAAATTCATGTGCGAGACGTCCGTCGTTCATTTACACGTTGAAAAAAAGGCAAAAAACAACGTTGTTTTGCCATTTTAAAAACTGCTCTCAAACGACAACGAATTTGTAACACCTGTCTACATGAAAAACTTGCTGCTATTCATAAGCTTTTCAACGGTATATTATGTGCTACATTTCGACGAACGATTTAAAATTTTCATGTATACCGTTTAAAACACGTTTTTATGCATTCAAAAAATTCTTTTGAACCATCGCGAGTATGAAAAACTGATCAACACAGGGAAGTTGCGTGTTTTCAACAGCTTTCCATCGGTATATCATTTGCTCAATTCCGGTAAGTGGTTTGGGAGTTACGGCCAATAAAACAACGCGTCAAAAACAGAGTGAAGTTCAAACAGAACTGCCACAGAAGTTCAAGTACTTCACGCAGTGCATTTCCATTCGCGATGAAGGCAGAAATCCTGATCTCGCCATTTTCTAAATTACTTGAAAACGGCAGGGAGTTAGAGAAAACATTACATACAAAAAAGTTTCGCATTTTCGATAGCTATCCAATTCCGACAAAGTTTGCAACAATTACAAACAAAAAACGTTTTTAATCATTTTCAAAATTGACTTAAAACCATACGGAATTGGGAGAAACATTATATACCAAAAAGTTTCGCATTTCTTCAAGATTTCCAACGCCATATCATTTGCTGCATTTCGACATACGGTTAAAAAATTAACTCGAAAATACGAACTCGGTGGAACTTGGACCGTTTTCTAAATTACTATTAAACCGTTCAAAAATAGAAAAACTTTGTACATGAAAAAGAAGCGTATTTTCATAAGCTTTCCAATGCCATATCATTTACCTCAATTAGATTAACCGTTTAGAAATGACATCGAAAATACGAACTCGGCTGTTTGGTTTACGAAATTCTACGATTTTCTAAATTACTCTTTAACCATAAGGAATTAGAGAAAACGTTCTACATGTGGAAGTTGCGCATTTGCAACAGCTTTCCAATGCCATATTATTTGCCTCATTTCGATAAACGGTTTAGAAATACGATCGAAAATATGATTCACGTTTTTTGTATGAAGAAAAAATGGTTTTCAAAACTGCTCTTAAACCGCTTACATTTTGCCAAAAATTTAACTTGGGTCATGATACTCGTGTCCACAGCTTTCCAACGGTATATCGCAAGCCCCATTTGGACAATGTTCGTGGAAGTTCAACCTAGCACTGGGGGAAGTTCAACTACTACCGCTGGGACAGGTCAGGTAGTTATCAGAATATTATTCTGATCCCGTGATCAGAATAGTGTTTATATATATATATATATATATATATATATATATATATATATATATATATATATATATATATATACACACACACACATCCCAGCTATTCTGCAACCCATTCCTGAATAAGCTATTCAGGAACCGTTCCTAACTGCTCGACAACAGATAAGCTAACTGTGCGTCATATACTAGTTAACTGCCGGACGGACTTTTTCTGGCACCTTTTTTTTGCACTGTTTTTTATCATAATTTTTGAACCGTTTATCGGAACGATGCAAATGATATACCATTGGATAGTTATTGAGAAGGAGGAAAAAACTCATGTTGATCGTTTTCGCAAAATCGATTCGGTTTTTAAACAAAATTCAAAAAACTAAAAATTCATCAAACGAGTTTTCAATGTTTTTGTTAAAGGAATTTTCAAACTTTTTGTCGGAATGATGCGTATGATATACCATTAGAAAGCTACCGATTAGCCCGAACTTTGGCATACATAACACGTTTTCAGATTTGCTGCGGTTTAAGAGCAGTTTTCAAAAAACTAACATCATTTTTGACATTTTTTGCCCGAACAGCTACAGTACCCGCTAACTGCTCGAGCGGAATAGCTAACTGTTGTATGCTGAGCAAGTTAACTGCTAGACTGAAGATACTATTTTTTTTTCTTTTTTGCCCTGAGTCAACCTAACTGCCGGTACTATTTTATCCAACCCTTTTTTTCTATTAACTGCCTAACTACCGCAATTGCTGAGAAGCTGCTAACTGTTCTTTTTACATTTTTTTAATGAGAAGCTAACTGATAAACTGCATACATCATAATAAAAAGAGGTGCTGCTCTTCGGGACGCAGCAGGCAGTTAGGAGAAGAAGAGATGGGCTAACATCCCGTTTGTCGCATGGTGTAGGGGAAAAACCAACCGCTGATCTAACTGCTGCAAATTGCTAATTCAACTGATGCAAACTGTGAAGTTAACTTCCATAAATTTTTATAGCGATTTGTTTTTCCTGGGTTTTTTAACCATGGGTTTTTAATTGTTGTAAATGACAAAGTCAACTGCTATAATTTTGTAACTTAACTTCCATAATTTTTTCATAATAAAGTAAAATTTTCTTTATGTGTCTTTTTTCTTAGTGAACTGTTCTGAATTGTCAAGTTAACCATTGCAAATCACAAAGCTAACTGTTGTAAATTATACACCATCAAGCCAAAAAAAAGCTAACTCCTGTTTTGCACATAAACAAAGCAGCAGTAGTAGACATCACTTTTTAAATTGTCTAAGCATTTTTCGGGCGAAGTTAACCTCCTACCTTTTTAATAAAAAATATGAACGCACTGCTACGTTTTTTTGAAGGGAATGAACTTAGCTAATTGCTGTAAAAAAAGATAACTGTTCCCTAAAACTTAGATAACTGATGTCAGGACTAAAACAGATAACTGCTGCCTAAAATAAAATAAAATGCTAAAAAAGTGGATAACTACTTCAGTGAAAAAGGACAAATGTTAAGCTTTTCCGAGCACGTGCGATGAATTGCTGCTTGAAAATAGTTTTTCCTTCCTGGAACGTGTACCCAACTGTTGTCCAACATGTTAACTGATACACAGGGGTGAGTACCACAATCCCTAGAGGTGAACCACTCCAGTTCGTGACGCAAGAGGGCTGCGCAGTGGCCCGGGCCCAACTGTCACAGTACACCGGGGTTAACTGCAGAAGCTGGTGCTGTCTCGGTCGGAGATGGTGGTGCCGGCCAGCAACGGTCCGACAGATAACTGCAGAAGCAACGACACTGACGGCGAGACCAACCTGTAGGGGAAGAGGATGCACAGAGCCTGGACTCGCGGCGCCACTCGCTGCACACACATCATCGCCCTCGACACCAAACATTCAATGGCTATACAGATATCCAAATAGACAAGTAACACACTATTTTTTCTTCAGTTTTAAGCTAACTTCATTGGTCGGCTAACTTTTTGTTCAGTTTAAGCTAACTGCAAACTGCAGAGAAGCCCTAAAAAATTGCTAACCTAAGTGAAATGTTCTAATTTGCCAAGTTAACTATTCTAAATTGCCAAGTTAACTGCCACAATCTTCAGAGTGAACCCTTTTTAGCGCACACGGCGAGCTGCTCCTTTTTTCTCGTTAGGCAAAACGTTCGTCATGCTAACTGACATAATACAGACACATTAGGCAAATCAATAGAAATGCAACAATAATCAGCAATCAACTGAAGTAATACATACTTGTTAACTGCACGGGGGAAGAGCAGTAGTACGGCAGTGCTCACGCTCGTCAGCGGCTCACGACCCAAATGAGACAAGGGACAATATGGCGGGGCTGGGGATCTGGGCTGGATTCATGCGGAGAGTGAGGGGATTCCTCTTGAGGATATGGCGGGGCTAGCAAGTATGGAGGCAACTGGCTGCAGCCTATGGCTAGTGTGCGACGGTGATCTGGAGGGAGGAGCAACATGGGTGAAGCCAGGGCTGTGATAGGAGGGCGTCTCTGCAGCGGATCCGCCATGGATCCTATCATGCAAGTGCCTCCACACCGGCCGAGGATGCGGGATCCGACAGCGGGTAAGGCCACGTTGTGCAGGGAGGACTTGCTGGCCACGTTGTGGAGTGAGGGCGCGCAGGCGGCGGCTGCCCGAGCCTGCACTTGGGGTGGGTGACGGGGGCACGCGACGGCGGCTCGGAGAAGAAGGCAAGGACGATTGGGGAGGAGTCACCGGAGAAGAGGGTGGGGCGCACGGCAGCGGCTCGGCGAAGAAGGCAAGGAGGATTGGGGAGTAGTCACCGGAGAAGAAGGTGGGGCGCGCGGCGGCGGCCCAGGGAAGAAGGCAAGGAGGATTGGGGAGGAGTTCACCGGAGAAGAAGGTGGGTAGGTGGAGCGAGCCTTATCCACTGGCTTCGCTTGCTGCCGCTCGCTGCACCGGTAGCTACAGGTTGAAGGGGGTGGGGGTTTCTAAATAAGGTTATTTAGAAACTCTAGAGAGGGTTGCAGAATAGTCCCACCCTATATATATATATGTGTGTTAATTGTCTGGGACATCTAGGTGCCTGGGCACCTAGGCCCATTATATGGCAACTCATATTCGTAGTGCATGATGTATAATACACGACAAAATGACTTTCAAATTTGTTTGCATGCACTACGACCATCAACGGTCATTGATTGCTTTCCAAAAAACAAATATACTATTGGTTTCCTAGCAATGATTTCTTTCCAAACAAAGAGGGTATGTATACATGCTCTAATTTTTAACGTATCAGATACGACCCAATAATATAAGGCCGGATCACACTTTTTAACGCCTAATGTTTCTATACAAATTAAGGTGACCAAATTATATAAAATGTGACCCAAATTATTATTTTACTTTTAGGAAATATGATGCAGGTGATACGCACAGAGGATTTTTTCGTGCGTACAAATACCCACACATGATTCTTTTTAGTTTTAGGAATGCAGATTGCGTGCCAATACCCACACATGATTTTTCCCGTGTGTATGTGGACCTAAGATATCACACCCGCATACCCTTTTCATTATACGCATGCTTTGTAGAAATAAACAAAAGTTATATACTTTGGACGGTACATACCCGAAAATGATACACTATTTTTTATTACACATTACACGTATATTCTTTTGAGACATACCTGTAACTGATTTATTTCCATATATGATATGACGTCCTAGTTTCCTTTTAAATTTTTATTTATAATATATGCAATATAATACCTTGCGTACACTTTCTTGCTTTTGCCTTGTATTCTTTGCCGGAATACAGTACGCATAAACATATGCTGCACCCATCCTTTTTTTGCTATTAAAAAATAAAAAATACTTTCATGCATTTAGTAAGAATTTGTCATATGTATCATATACCTAACACAAAGAATTTATATACATATTATAATACATCTATGACAGAAACCTAGAAATGATATACCCATGTACGATAAAACGAAATGATATACCTAAGAAATATATGCCCCAAACATAACATACCCCAAGATGATAATTAATGTGTGATAATAACCAATATATTTTTAAGTGCGTACTCAAGCCCTCGCAAAAAAATGTAGAACAAAGAAATGCATACCCCGACATGAAATTTATGTGTACATATCCACACATGTACATACCCCGACGTGAAATTTATATGTACATGCACTGACTTGAAATTTATGTGTACATACTCATAACTGTACATACCCTGACTTAAAAACTATGTGTACATATTCGTAAATATACATACCTGACGTGAAATTTATGTGAACATACTCATAAATATACTTACCTCGATGTGAAATTTATATGCGCAAACACATAAATGTACATAACCCAACATAAAATTTATGCGTACATACCCGACGTGATTTTTTTCTCTACATATCCATAAAAATGTACATACCCCAACGTTAAATTTGTGTATACATTCACCGATATACATTTATGTGTACATACTCTGATGTGAAATATATGTGTATATACCGGAACGTAAAATTTGGAAGATTTAATCCATTTATGACTATCCATTAATTTAAACATAAATGGTTGTCATGCATGCATGCGCGCTTACCATACTTATTAATTATTGCCATATATAATCACATTAATGATTTACCATATTAACACAAACGTCATGCATCAACTCATCATCTAACGGCTACGAGGTAAGGTGCCCAGGCACCTAGGTGTCCCAAACTGCCGTCATATATATATATATATATATATATATATATATATATATATATATATATATATATATATATATATATCGCGTTATTCGTCACCCTGGGTGAGAATTGTTATTCTTCACCCCCTCTCTATTTTGACGTCAATGCGTCGTATTTTTAGGTTTCGTAAATTTTGTCTTATTTTATACGTAAAAAGAGAACGTAAGAAAATATATACTCACCGTAAAAAATATTTTATGTTGCGTAAAATTACGAACGTAAAAATATAGTGTAAAACATACATAAAATGCGATATTTCTGGTCTTATAACCTTTTTTTTCTTTTCTTATACCAAATTTTCCATAGTGTATCAATATGAATGTAATTATTTGTATTCCAAAATGTAATGTATTTATGAAGCGGTCGTAAGATTACCTCGGGTGAAGAATAACTTATTTTGCATCCTGGGTGATGAATATTATTACTATATATATGTGTGTGTGTGTGTGTGTGTGTGTGTGTGTGTGTGTGTGTGTGTGTTTGTATACACTTCATATTTTGTTGAAATACCTACATGAGTGCAGACTCTTGAGTTGAATCTGCAGCGGCATATGCATTTCCATTGGTATTGATATTTAGAACGTACTGGCAACTGGTGGTTATTAAATTAGTCAAAAATTTAGACAGATTATATTAATATATGCAAAACGTATTTGTGCCATATATTCGGGCAGTTATGCATATACGTTTGCAGAATACCTTTCTTTAAAAGTTTCTGCTGCAAAGTGCTATTTAGCAAAGTTCATGCATATTCAAATTTATATATGCTGGGTACCAATGTAGCATAACTGAAGCCATAATTCTACTCAGTACACACAATGAATGTCAAGTTAGTTAAGATTACATAGAAAAACATCTCTAAAGCCTTCAGTAAACATCCAAGTGACTTGGAGTCGAAATGAACTGGTTGTCCGGTGTTTGATGATTAGTTAATTTAGGGAGCGCATCCCTACTGCAAGTATTTTATGGTGCTGCTTGGGGCGATGGAGATCAAATCTCCTTCCTTCAGCTCATAATCTGGCCAACATTATGATTGTCGATAGAACTACAAAACATTTTTTATTGCGTTATAAATCAGACATCAGCCGATTTGTTGGGCTTGGTCGATGAATTCATCGGACTGGAAATTAGAGAAGTGAATTGAAGGATAAGGATCACTTGCCTGCATAGTTGGGGCAGGAGTGTAGTTTGTACACCCGATAGGCTCACCAAAAGCGCCCAATCTAATTCAAAAGTTGTCGTCCGTACAAAATCTGCCCCTAGATTAATCATCTCCCCGCTGACCGATTCATTTACTGATTGTTCGCATGGTCAGTTAAGCTGATCTGATTGGCAATTATCAACTTCATGGACCACAAAGCGACATTAACAATAAAGACATACAATCAATGTAAGTGAGGAAAAATGGCAATGCATCAAAATTATAAAGAACCTTCTCATAAAATAGCAAAACACTAATACAATGAAACTGCTTGATATAGGAGAATAATATAAAATGGCATATAGAAAGAGGAAAAAACACTTGATTTCAAAAAGTCTGAAAGGGATTGCAATAAAACAACAATACAAGAACATGATTCTTGTTGGGAAATACAAAGTAAAAAGAGCAAGCAAATAATAACACGATAATTCAAGTAATTTCATAGTAGCCTAGGAGGCATGGTTATTAACAGAATCAAACACTTAACAGTATGAACAAAACTGACCTTGCTGTTCAATTCAGGGAACAACCAACACTTAACAGTATCAACAAAGTTGACCTCAAACAATAGCTAATTGAGCCCAATCAGTGGTAAATCCTATCCAAGAGCAATGCCTCAATGGCCACGAACAAGAGCAGAGAGAGAAGGGGCGAACTCACCTGAAGACATAAAGGAGGAAGCTCCATGGGTGGTGCGTCCTGAGCTGCAGCAGGGCAAGGTCGACCCCTGCTGCCTCAAGCATCCAATCCTTGCCATGCACATCTACCATGGAGGATCAAATCAGATATTAGAGAGAGAAAGGGGTGAGAGATAGGGGAGGGGATGAACTCACCCCATGGCCACCGGGCGGAGGAGCAGCATCCTGGAGACGGAGCTGCATGTGGGGGCGTGGTGGGCGTCGGAGAGGAGCCGCCGGAGGCGCCGGAGGCGCCGGAAGCCACGCCAGTGTGGAGGTGCCCGAAACCACAGCCATGGTGAGGGCTATGCGCTAGCCGCACACCACCACGACGGCACTTCATTCTGGCCCCCTCTGCTGCATCAAGCATGCACTGTGACGCCCCCGGCTCAATCGTGCACTAATCATACACGCAAATGCATACGATCAAGCCTAAGGACTCACGGGAAGATATCACAACACAACTCTAAAACATAAATAAAGTCATACAAGCTTTATATTACAAGCCAGGGGCCTCGAGGGCTCGAATACATCAGCTCGCATACAAGCGTCAGCGGAAGCATCAGATATCCGAGTACAGATATTAAAAGAGAAATAGAAAGGCCTTCAGAAAGGCGGGGCAAAATAAAACACTACAATCGAAAGGCGTAGGCCTCCTGCCTGGGACCCTCCGATCCTACACCTGGTCATCAGTCAACTCGTAGTAGTATCCATCCTCTGGGTAGTAGTAGTAGTCGATCGACGGGGCATCTGTCTCAGGGGCTCCGTCATCTTGGTCACGTCAAACTGATATGGGGAGAAAAGGAAAACAAAGCAACCGTGAGTACTGAGAAGTACTCAACAAGCAAGGATCTACACTACATATGCAACATTTTCAAAGGGAGGCTGTATATGTGGACTGGGCTGCAGAAATGCTAGAATAGAGAGGAGGCCTAGTCCTATCGAAGACTAGCATCTTCAGAGGTCTTGCAGCATTAGAAGAGTGTAGACAGTACCATATAATGTAGCAGTATCATTAAGTCTCAACCTCACCCAGAGATCCTTTCTCGACTCCCTGCGAGAAAGCAATCCCAGAGCCATACAGTCATCAACCTCGTCCTGAGATCCCTTCTCGACTCCCTGCGAGAAGCAATCCCAGAGCCATAGTATCCAAGTATCCAGTTCTAATTGTATCAATCAGGATACAACTCCGAGTGTCCGTTACCGTAGGACAGGCTATCAATAGATGTTTTCTTCCCTGCAGGGGTGCACCAACTTACCCACCACGCTCGCTTAACTCCGGTCGGACACACTTTTCCGGGTCATGCCCGACCTCGGCCAAACGACACACCGCAACGCTACCTAGAGCTCAGCAGAGAGGTCCCCGCCGGTCTACATCCTAAGTGCAAGGGGGTCTTGGGCCATCGCCCCTCGCCCTCCGAGTCGTTGCGCACATGGCTCAGATCCAAGCACCACCTCTGGGTGAATGGCGCCAATCACTCCATGCCGCACTGCTGAACTGGATGTCTGTCAGAGCTTTCGGCTGATGCATATGATGCAGAACGCCCATACTATGCCCATGTGGTGGTTAGTGCTATCGGGCCAGAGGCCCACTCAGATCAAATATCCAAACCGTTAGTACCTTGGGGGTACGGTAACGAGCAGAGACTCACGAAAGATATGACCCCGTCGCCCCGTCTCGAGGACTTGTGGCAAGGGCCAAGAATGCCCGGCCACGCCTCGTATTCTTACTCGGGCACCACACATGCACCCGTCTTCACAACACTCGCCTCTCAGGCGCACGCGGGTACCCCTCAGGGTCGACCCGCCTATCCAAGTAACAGTGTAAAGTCCAAGTATCTGTGTGTCCATAACATCAGGGGAATCCGAGGTACCACCCTCGTTGGATTCCTACTTGATGTATCCGTCAAGGTGAACTCGAAGGAATCACCCTCGCTGGGTTCACACTTGAGGTGTTGTACGACGGCGTCGTTATCGGAAGCGGTGAAGGAGGAATCACCCTCGATGACCACGACCGAATAGCTACTCTACAGAGTTAACATCAGAAGTGCTACAAGAGGTTTCACCCTCGGCACTTGATAGTAACGCTGCAGTGTCGTTACAACTAGCGGGGGTGATGTGCGGTGTCGGGGCCTGGTCTTCAATTCCCGTTGATCGGGTCTTCGGATAATCCAGCGGGGCAATCGGGATAAGTGGGGTCACTGATAGGTCTCTACCCAGCCTATACTAAGCAGTTTAGGATATGCAGGTAATTATCAACAGCAGGTTACAATAAACAAGCTATGCATCAGAATAGGTAAAGCAGCAGCAGCAACAATTCTAATGCAAGCATGAGAAAATAGAATGGGCGATATCGGGATGATCAAAGGGGGGGCTTGCCTGGTTGCTCTGGCAAGAAGGAGGGGTCGTCGGTGACGTAGTCGATCACAGCGGCATCAGCAGCGGTCTCGGGGTCTACCGGAGAGAAGAGGGGGAAGAAACAGTAAATATAAAGCAAACAAGAGCACGACATGACAATACGCAGAGCTAGGGGTGTTCTGACGCGGTGCTACACGATATAGGTGAAGAGGGAAAACATCCGGGAATGTTTTCCCGGTTCCGGACATTTGTCAGACAGATGACCGGAGGGGAACAGTTCCATGTTCGGGTAGCTAGGGATGTGTGATGGACGAACGGACCGCGTTTTCGGATCCGCCTCGAAATTCTGAGCATTTTTCATATATAAATTATTTTCATCAGAGTTACGGTTTAAAAGATATGATTTTCTAAAGTTTTTAATCATTTCCAGGAATTTCTGGAATTAAACTAAATTCGAAAATAACAGGAAAAGGCCAGGTGCACCCGGTCCAGTGCACCCAACAAGTCATTAGAGGCTGACAGTGGGCCCCGTTGACTGCCAAGTCAGCAGTCAAGGTTGAACCGTTGACTGGTCAAACTGACCAGGGGCCCACATGTCATTCTCACTAACCCATCAAATATGTTATTTTTATTTTTATTTTTTTAAAGGGCAGCCCCACTGGGCAGGGAGCCAGCCGGCCTCTGGCTGTGCTCGCGGGCACGCACGGGCTCAGGGCGCCGGCGGCCCGGGCCAGGCGCAGCGCCGGCCAGCGAGGGGAGGGGCTCCGGCGGGAGCGGGGAGCAGCCCGGCCGCGGCAGCAGCCGGCGGCAGCCGTCGCGGCGCCCGATGCGGAGCGGACAGAGGCAGGGCACGGCGGCAGGCGCGGTGCAGGGATAAGCGGGCGGGCGGCAGCGGAGAATAGGCTGCAGCGGCGCCAGCTGCAGGCACGCCGGCATGGGCGTGACTGGCGCGTGGGCTGGGGCAGCCGTGGGGCGCAGAGGGGGCGAGGCAGCGTGGGGAGGCAGGGGGCCGGGCGCACACGAACGAACGAGCGGCGGGCGAGGCCACCGCGGGCGGGCAAGGCCGAGGGCGGGCGGCGCGAGCGGCTCAGGGCCCGCCCTGGCGAGGCAGGCTGTGGCGAGGGCGAGCTGCAGAGTGCGGCGCGGGGCACGGTCAGGCCGACTGGGCGTGAGGGGCGGCTGCGGAGGTGGCCGACCGCGCGCGAGCATGTACGGGAGTGTAGGGGCACACGCAAGTGCAACCTCGTTCCGACGAGCTCACGGACGAGGCGGACAGGTCCTGGCCAAGCTCAACTCGAGCTCGCGGCCATATTGGTCGTCGGCGGAGACGGGATCTGGGCTACGGCTCGAACCAACAGGGAGGAAGAGGTGGGATGGGGCAGTTGCTCACATTGAGCTCGATGGCAAGGTCGAGGGAGTCGGGGTGGTCCAGAGGCGGCGGCAATGACGACGAACGGCGCCGGCTGAGGCGATAGAGAGGCGACCGGGGCGATGATTGCAAGGCGGTTCCGCTCGATTCCTACTATGTCGATGAAGAAGGCGACGATGCGCGGCTGCTGGTCATGGTGCGGCGACGAGGGACGGCCGGTGGTCACGGGATCGACAGCGGGTGTGGCGGCGGCGGTTCGGTCTTGTAACAATTCAAGAAGGGCGAGCTGGAGAAGGGGAATTGGGCGAGCTAGGGTTCGTCCAGCCCGTCGAGGAGGGTCTTATGTGTCTCGGGCACCGACGGATGAACGACACGAGGAGACCGGGCGCGTGGACGGCGCACGCGCGTGCCTGGCGCCATGGCCTCGGTCTCCACTGCCGAGAGCTGCAGGAAAGGTCGGCTCGGCTGGGCTGGGCCGCACTGTAGCCACTAGGGGCCCAGTCCAGCAGTAAGTCTTAGTCTTACCTTTTTATTCTTTTCTATAACTTCAATAGTTACTGTTTTGCATTTAACTGGAGCACCAATTGACTTTAGTAAAATGTGGAGATGGCCACAAAATTAGTATCGTAATTTAATCCTCTGCCACAAAAAGTTTGGCACTTAATTAAAATAGTTTGCAAATTTTATAATTTATAAAAGGCATTTAATTTATTGTTAAAACCACTGTTGTAATTATTTTAGTGCATTTAAACCTGTTGTAAAAATTTGGTTTCTGCACCAATAATACTTATGAATTATTTGCCACAGGTTGCACATTTTTGTTTTGACATTTGAAAACTTTTAATTTTGACATTGTTTTAAAATTGAATTTGAACCGACTTTGAATCAACGCGAGTTCAACAACAGTAATCATGATGACATGGCATCATTAGCAGGGAATTACTGTAGCTTAATTAACCGGGCATTACAATTCTCCTCCACTAAAAGAAATTCTCGTCCCGAGAATTCAGGAGGTAGAAGGAAAAAGTTCGGGGTATTCCGCACGAAGATTATCCTCGCGTTCCCAAGTGGCTTCATCTTCAATATGATTTGACCACTGCACTTTGAGGAACTTGGTAACCTTCTGACGGGTCCGACGTTCAGCTTCATCGAGAATGCGGATTGGATGCTCCTTATAAGATAAATCATCTTGCAATTCGAGCATCTCGTGATCCATAGCTCGGTGCCGAGATTCCTTGAAGCATTGACGAAGTTGCGACACATGGAAGATGTCGTGGATATGAGAGAATTGCGGCGGCAACTCCAATTTATATGCCACCTGACCACGTCTAGCAACAATGCGGAAAGGACCAATGTAGCGCGGAGCTAGCTTGCCCTTGATTCCAAAACGGTGAGTGCCTTTCATAGGAGTGACACGAAGATAAGCTTGATCACCAGGTTGATAAGTCAAACCCCATCGTTTGCGATCATAATTGCTCTTTTGGCGGTCCTGAGCCGCCTTGAGATTTTCTTGAATGATACGTACTTGCTCTTCGGCGTGTTGAATAATATCCGGACCCACGAGCGGTCGTTCCCCAGTTTCTGACCAATTCAGAGGGGTTCGACACTTACGTCCATATAGAACTTCAAAAGGGGCCATTTTCAAGCTGGCTTGATAGCTGTTGTTATAAGAGAACTCGGCGTACGGGAGAGATTCTTCCCACTTCTTGCCGAAAGAAATAACACAAGCCCGAAGCATGTCTTCAAGCACTTGATTGACTCGTTCGACTTGGCCTTGGGATTGGGGGTGATAAGTTGAACTCCAGGTGATATGAGTTCCCATAGCTTCTTGGAAACTTTCCCAGAACTTGGAAGTGAAAAGGCCACCACGGTCCGAACTGATCTCCTTCGGAATAGCGTGGAGTGAAACAATTCTGGAGATATATAACTCTGCTAACTGACTAGCAGTGATAGTCTCTTTGACAGGCAGAAAGTGTGCAACTTTAGAGAGTTGGTCGACGACGACAAGAATAGCATCGTGACCCTTCTGTGACCTGGGAAGTCCTGTAATGAAATCCATCTGAACCTTATCCCATTTCCACAGAGGAATTGGAAGTGGTTGCAGAATTCCAGCTGGTTTCTGATGTTTTGCTTTAACGCGACGACACACATCACATTCAGCAACATAACGAGCAATGTCTTGCTTCATTCTAGACCACCAGTACCTTTGACGGAGATCACGATACATCTTGGTGCTACCCGGATGAATAGACAACGGGGTATCATGTGCCTCCTTCATGACTTTGTCAGTCATAAGCTCGAAGCGAGGTACCACAGTGCGGTTTCTGAAATACAAGGTTCCATCTTCAGACAGCGAGAAATCCTTGTACTTTACAAGGTGAAGGTCTTTCTTCATCAGATCAACTTCAGGATCTTTAGCTTGCGCATTCTTAACAACTTTCTCAAGATCTGGTTGTATCACAAGGTTATTTAGAGAGCCCTGTGGAACAATACGCAGATTCAGCTTGCACAGTTCTTCAAAAAGACGAGGTTGAGCTCGCCTAACCATGAGGTTGCCGCAATAGGACTTACGGCTTAAGGCATCAGCCATCACGTTAGCCTTTCCAGGGGTATAGGAAATACCCAAATCAAAGTCCGCAATGGCCTCCATCCATCTTTGCTGACGGAGGTTTAGATATGGCTGAGTGAACAAGTACTTCAGACTTTTATGATCCGTGTATATCTCACAACGATTACCGAGGAGGTAATGTCGCCACAACTGCAATGCATAGATGACAACAGCTAGTTCTAGATCATGTACCGGATAATTCTCTTCATGTGGGCGCAACTGACGAAAGCCATAAGCAATCACTTTACGCTCTTGCATTAGGACACAGCCTAATCCTTCACGGGATGCGTCACAATAAATCACAAAGTCTTTGCGGGTATCTGAAGGAGTTAGTACTGGGGCAGATGTTAGCTTGTCTTTGAGTGTTTGAAAACTTTCCTGACATTTGTCTGTCCATTCAAACTTAACGCCCTTGTGAAGCAGATCAGTCAAAGGCTTAGCAATCTTAGAAAAATTCTCAACAAATCGACGGCAATAGCTTGCAAGGCCAAGAAAACTTCTCACTTGCTTGATGTTCTTCGGAGGAGTCCAGTCCAGAATAGCCTGAACTCGTTCTGGGTTAACGGCAATGCCATCTTTCGAAATCACATGGCTGAGATATGTCACTTCAGATAACCAGAACTCGCATTTGGAGTATTTGGCATACAACTGGTGTTCTCGGAGCCTTTCCAGTACAAGACGGAGGTGTTCGGCATGTTCTTCCTTATTCTTCGAATATACCAGAATATCATCTAGATAAACCACGACGAACTTGTCAAGGTAATCCATGAAGATGTAATTCATCAGACGGGAGAATGTGGCTGGAGCATTTGTTAAGCCAAATGAGATGACAGTGTGTGACGCCCCCGATTCAATCGTACACTAATCATACACGCAAACATGTACGATCAAGATCAGGGACTCACGGGAAGATATCACAACACAACTCTAAAAGTAAAATAAGTCATACAAGCATCATAATACAAGCCAGGGGCCTCGAGGGCTCGAATACAAGTGCTCGATCATAGACGAGTCAGCGGAAGCAAAAATATCTGAGTACAGACATAAGTTAAACAAGTTGCCATAAGATGGCTAGCACAAACTGGGATACAGATCGAAGAGGCGCAGGCCTCCTGCCTGGGATCCTCCTAACTACTCCGAGCTGTCGTCAGCGGCTTGCACGTAGTAGTAGGCACCCTCGGTGTAGTAGGGGTCATCGAAGGTGGCGTCTGGCTCCTGGGCTCCAGCATCTGGTTGCGACAACCAGGTAGAAGGGAAAGGGGGAAAAGAGGGAGAAAGCAACCGTGAGTACTCATCCATAGTACTCGCAAGCAAGGAGCTACACTACATATGCATGGGTATATGTGTAAAGGGCCATATCAGTGGACTGAACTGCAGAAAGCCAGAATAAGAGGGGGGATATCTAATCCTGTCGAAGACTACGCTTCTAGCAGCCTCCATCTTGCAGCATATAGAAGAGAGTAGATGGTAAGTTCACCAAGTAGCATCGCATAGCATAAACCTACCCGACGATCCTCTCCTCGTCGCCCTGTGAGAGAGCGATCACCGGGTTGTATCTGGCACTTGAAAGGGTGTGTTTTATTAAGTATCCGGTTCTAGTTGTCATAAGGTCGAGGTACAACTCCGGGTCGTCCTTTTACCGAGGGACACGGCTATTCGAATAGATAAACTTCCCTGCAGGGGTGCACCACATTACCCAACACGCTCGATCCCTCTGGCCGGGCACACTTTCCTGGGTCATACCCGGCCTCGGAAGATCAACACGTCGCAGCCCTACCTAGGCCTAACAGAGAGGTCAGCACGCCGGTCTAAATCCTATGCGCGCAGGGGTCTGGGCCCATCGCCCATTGCACACCTGCATGTTGCGTGGGCGGCCGGAGAGCAGACCTAGGAACCTCCATTACAAAGGAAGTTGCGTTACGCGGTCCAACCCGGCGCGCGCCGCTCAGTCGCTGACGTCTAGGAGGCTTCGGCTGATACCACGACGTCGAGTACCCATAACTGTTCCCGCGTGGTGGTTAGCGCGTATAGGCTCGTAGCCAGACTCAGATCAAATACCCAATCTCGTTAAGCGTGTTATTTTGAACTAACCGCAGACGCCGACCAGGGCCAGGCCCACCTGTCTCCTAGGCGGTCACAACCTGCCATGTCGCTCCGCCACAAAGTAACACTCGGGGGCCGTCGGGAACCTAGGCCCACCTCTACCTGGATGGAACCACCTGCCCCTTCAGCCCCCATCTCCGAACAGTAACATAGGTAATGTAAAAGTATATAGTATAAACCCGTGATCACCTCCCGAAGTGATCACGGCCCAGTAGTATAGCACGGCAGACAGACAAGAGTGTAGGGCCACTGATGTAATTCTAGCAACCTATACTAAGCATTTTAGGATTGCAGGTAAGGTATCAACAGTAGTAGCAAAGACAGGCTATGCAGCAGAATAGGATTAACCGAAAGCAGTAACATGCTACACTACTCTAATGCAAGCAGTAGAGAGAAGGAATAGGCAATATCGGGTTGATCAAGGGGGGGGGCTTGCCTGGAAGCTGTGTCGAGAGAGAAGGGTCGTCGACGTAGTAGTCGTTCACGGCAGCGTCGTCAGCGGTCTCAGCGTCTATCGAGAGAGAAGGAGGGGGGAGGAAACAGTAAATACAAAGCAAACAATGCTACACAAAGTATGACATGACAATATGCAGTGCCGGGGGAATCTAACGCAGGGATAGGTGATACCGGCGAAGAGGGAACCCATCCGGGAAAGTATTCCCGGTGTCCGGCATTTTCGGGCAGAGGGACCGGAGGGGGGGCGAAACAATGAATACACGCTAATGATGCAACAGGGATGCATGACATGTCTGAACGCAGTGCTAGGGTGGTATACTGCCTATCTGAGTGCATTAGTTATTTTAAGAATTTATCTGGATTTATTTTATTAAAGTTGGGCACTATTCATTTATTGAAATCGGTCTAAAAGTTCAATGTTCTTATAGCTAGAGGCATCTGACAGGAATACGGAGGGCGTATTCGGGTTCGTATCGGAATTCTGAGCAAGTTTCATGTTCAAAGTTTTTCGATCCGGACTACGGTTTAATTTCTATGATTTAGTAAAGTTTTAAAGTATTTTAGAAATTATTTTAACAAACTGGTCAACGCTCAACAGTCAACAGGGTTAACGGACCCGCATGTCATAGACTACACTAGTTAACAGATTAGGTATTAACTAAATGATCCATTAGGTTAACTAACAGAGTTAATTAACTTTAATTAAAAAGCCTAATTAATTTATTAACTATTTATTTTTAATATATATATATATATTGTTTTTTAACAATGGCATTGGTTCACTGGACAGTGT
The DNA here is from genome assembly GCA_011799875.1 of Thinopyrum elongatum. Classification (NCBI taxonomy): domain Eukaryota; kingdom Viridiplantae; phylum Streptophyta; class Magnoliopsida; order Poales; family Poaceae; genus Thinopyrum; species Thinopyrum elongatum. The sequence continues at coordinate 378,812,487 of CM022302.1, forward strand.
CCAGGCTGCACCACTACGGGCACCGGACATGTCCACAGCCAGCACTGTCTGGCCGGAAAATGTCCGGGCCAAGAGCAGTGGGCACGCGCGGGCACAGAGGCCCGAGGCGGCTGAACGGGGGGGGTGGGGGGGGGGCGAGGCCGTGGGCGGCGGGTGGCGAGGGCCGGCGGAGCGGCGCGAGGGCCGGCGCCGTGGTGCGGCCAGGGTGGGGACCGAGCGGTGTGCGTGGCGGGGCCGCGCGAGGGGGAGGGGAGGAGAGGGGCGCGCTCACGGGGGAGTAGTAGGGCACGGGGCAGCGGTACTCGGGGTGGGACGGGATGACGCGAGGAGGTCGGGGTCGGGTCGGCGACGGAGAGGACGCGGCGAAGGCGAGTGTGCCGAGGCGGCGACGGTCGGCGGCGCAGCGCCCCGATCCAATCTGGATCGGGGAGGGAGAGGGAGTGAGCGAGAGGGGAGAGGAGGGATTCGATCCAGGGTTCGACCGGGGTGGGGGGATAAGGGAGAGTGGGGGTGGGCCGGCCTGGGGGTTTGGCCTGGTGGTTCAGAGGCCAGCTGGGCCGAGGCCCAGCGCGCGGGGGGGGGGGGGGGGGGTTTGTTTGTTTGTTTTTTTTGTTTAGTCCTTTTCTTTTTATTTATTTTCTTTTCTGTTTTAATTCATTTAAAAGTACTTAGGCTTTTTATAAAAGCATGGTTCCTTCACTATAAATACCTAGGCATTACTCGGCACACTCCGAACATTTTATTTTAATATTTGGAAACTTTTATTGTTTGGTTGATTTTGAATTTGAATTTGAATCGGTTTCGAACTAACGCGAGATTAGCAACAGTAATCAAAGTGACGTGGCATCATTAGCAGAGGGTTACTGTAGCTTGATTACCCGGGCGTTACACAGTGTACTCGTAGGAGCCATAACGAGTAACAAATGCAGTCTTGGGAATATCCTCTTCACGAACACAGATCTGATGATAACCCAACCTCAAATCAAGTTTAGAGAATACCGATGATCCAGCAAGCTGATCATACAAATCATTGATCCGAGGAAGCAGATATTTGTTCTGGATGGTGGCTTGGTTAATGGGCCGATAATCCTGAACCAATCGGCTAGTTCCATCCTTCTTCTTAACGAAGAGTAAAGGTGCTCCCCAAGTAGAGGAACTGGGACGGATGAAACCTTTCTTAAGTGACGTGTCGATTTCCTCCTTAAGTTCAAGAAGGTGGTACGGAGGCATTTTATAAGGACGCTTCGCAATAGGAGTTGTGTCTGGTTTCAAGTCGATGACAAACTCAACAGCTCTAGCAGGCGGTATTCCTGGAAGTTCTTCTGGAAAGACGTCTTGAAAATCACGAACAACTGGAACGTTCTCGATGCCTTCAAGGGGTGATCCATTCAATGCATTCAAAACATATATTTGAGTCTCAACATCATGAGCTATTCGGGCTGAGTAATTGATCACCTGACCAGAAGGATGGGTAAGTTGGACTTTCTTAGCGGCACAGTCAATCAAAGCATTATGGGCAGTCAACCAGTCCATACCGAGAATGATGTCTATGTCGGAGGGTCCAAGAGCAATAAGGGAAGCAGAGAACATCAACCCTTCAATTCTGATCTGATTGTTGTGACTTATCATTTTGGTTTGCCACCTGGAACGAGGAGTGATGATTTCTAAAGGAGTGGGTAATGAGCTCATAGCTAACCCATGCAGTTGTGCAAATTGCTGGGACACGAAGGAATGTGATGCACCTGAATCAAACAAAACAGAAGCTGGCACTGAATTCACAGAGAGTGTTCCCAGCATGATAGTCGGTTCCTTCTGAGCCTTTTCAGCATTGACGTGATTGGCATGGCCAAGTACAACAGTAGATGGTATGACATTACGGTTTCTGAGTCGGCGGTTTCGACAATTCTTCTTACGACCATTAGGAGGACGTGGCGCAACCTGATGAGAAGCCATAGCATCAGGCGGTCCATCATGAACCGTAAGCTGTCTTGGCGGTGAAGGTAGACGAGGTGCAACATATGACGGCCTTGGTGTTGGAGCAGGTCGGTGGTAAACATTGTGGGGAATCCAGACTCGACGCTTCTAAACAGGTCGACCCGACGATGAGCCAGCTTCATGAGTGCGCTTGAGCGACTCCTGGTACTCAGTCAGAGCTGTTTCAACTTGGAAGATTTTGCTGACAAGCGTTGCGAAGTCTGCAAAATCAAGGACAGCAAGTGCGAGGTTTATATCCGTACGCAGTCCTTCACGGAATTTCTCCTGCTTGCGAGCGTCAGTGCAGACGCCATCTTCAGCATAGCGGGATAATTCGAGAAATTTCCTCTGATATTCATCCATAGTCATTGTGCCCTGTGAGAGTTTGCGGAACTCCTGCTTCTTCTGGTCCATCAGACCTTGAGGAATGTACCGTGCACGAAAAGCTGACTGAAATTCCTGCCAAGTGGTTACAGTCTCTGGAGGCAACATACCCTTGTGGTTTTCCCACCATTGAGCACCTGGACCCTTTAGGTGGAATGTCGCAGAGGTGACGTAACTGTCAGGAGCAACATTAGCTGATTCCATCTCAAACAGGATGTCACGAAGCCAATCATCAGCATCCATAGGATTGGTGGAGTTGCGGAAAACGGATGGACTGAGGCGCACAAATTCTGGCAAAGTTATTGGAGCATTCTGTTGCTGAGCATTCTGAGTTGGGAATTGAGCCAATACTCTGGTCATAAATTGACGGTTGAGCTCAAACTGCTGACGGTTGAGTTCAAACTGCTGCATCATTGCGGCAATATAGGGTGGAGGTGGAGGATCGTGAGCCATCCTGCCAAATCAACAGGGGCAGTTTAGCAAGAAAACTGCATGCGTATGGAACAATTCATGAAGTAACACGCACAACAGAAGGAAGTGCAATAGATACTTCATCATATTCGCACCAGACATTCAAAGCCACACATAGCCTCGGTTACAATCCGGCATTAAGACAGTTGAAAAGGGGAGGGCTAGACAACTAGGCGGCACGCAGGCACAGGGTAGGGAAGTACACAACGAGACATAGCAAAGGCTACATCAACGTCGGAGAAAACTATTGGAGCGAGGGATCTGCAAGTGACAACATAGGGTGCCCTCGATAAGAGGATCCTGCAAGCAGAACCTGGCCCACAATCTTGAAGGAAGGGGGGAAATTTCAGAACTCCGGGTGGATGTGATTACGAGAACCTAATGTTGGAGTTAGTAAAAATTTTAACCCGAATAGAAGAGAGATCAGAGTCCCAGAGTAAAGGTCGAGGAGTAAAAGATACTAATACCACCCAATTGGCGACGTGGGCCCGTAAGCCACACAGCCAAGTTAGTAAATTAGGTTTTAGACCACTAGACTCAACTTCGGCCAAGGAGTTCGGAAGGGGGTTCCTACAGTCAGTCGGCTCTGATACCAACTTGTGATGCCCCCGGCTCAATCGTGCACTAATCATACACGCAAATGCATACGATCAAGCGTAAGGACTCACGGGAAGATATCACAACACAACTCTAAAACATAAATAAAGTCATACAAGCTTTATATTACAAGCCAGGGGCCTCGAGGGCTCGAATACATCAGCTCGCATACAAGCGTCAGCGGAAGCATCAGATATCTGAGTACAGATATTAAAAGAGAAACAGAAAGGCCTTTTGAAAGGCGGGGCAAAATAAAACACTATGATCGAAAGGCGTAGGCCTCCTGCCTGGGACCCTCCGATCCTACTCCTGGTCGTCAGTCAACTCGTAGTAGTATCCATCCTCTGGGTAGTAGTAGTAGTCGATCGACGGGGCATCTGTCTCAGGGGCTCCGTCATCTTGGTCACGTCAAACTGATATGGGGAGAAAAGAAAAACAAAGCAACCGTGAGTACTCAGAAGTACTCAGCAAGCAAGGATGTAAACTACATATGCAACATTTTCAAAGGGAGGCTGTATATATGGACTGGGCTGCAGAAATGCCAGAATAGAGAGGAGGCCTAGTCCTATCGAAGACTAGCATCTTCAGAGGTCTTGCAGCATTAGAAGAGTGTAGACAGTACCATATAATGTAGCAGTATCATTAAGTCTCAACCTCACCCAGAGATCCTTTCTCAACTCCCTACGAGAAAGCAATCCCAGAGCCATACAGTCATCAACCTCGTCCTGAGATCCCTTCTCGACTCCCTGCGAGAAGCAATCCCAGAGCCATAGTATCCAAGTATCCAGTTCTAATTGTATCAATCAGGATACAACTCCGAGTGTCCGTTACCGTAGGACAGGCTATCGATAGATGTTTTCTTCCCTACAGGGGTGCACCAACTTACCCACCACGCTCGCTTAACTCCGGTCGAACACACTTTTCCAGGTCATGCCCGACCTCGACCAAACGACACACCGCAACCCTACCTAGAGCTCAGCAGAGAGGTCCCCGCCGGTCTACATCCTAAGCTCAAGGGGGTCTTGGGCCATCGCCCCTCGCCCTCCGGGTCGTTGCGCACATGGCTCAGATCCAAGCACCACCTCTGTCGTGAATGGCGCCAATCACTCCATGCCGCACTGCTGAACTGGACGTCTGTCAGAGCTTTCGGCTAATGCATACGATGCCGAACGCCCATACTATGCCCACATGGTGGTTAGTGCTATCGGGCCAGAGGCCCACTCAGATCAAATATCCAAACTGTTAGTACCTTGGGGGTGCAGTAACGAGCAGAGACTCACGAAAGATATGACCCCGTCGCCCCGTCTCGAGGACTTGCGGCAAGGGCCAAGAATGCCCGGCCACGCCTCGTATTCTTACTCGGGCACCACACAGGCACCCGTCTTCACAACACTCGCCTCTCAGGCGCACGCGGGTACCCCTCAGGGTCGACCCGCCTATCCAAGTAACAGTGTAAAGTCCAAGTATCTGTGTGTCCATAACATCAGGGGAATCCGAGGTACCACCCTCGTTGGATTCCTACTTGATGTATCCGTCAAGGTGAACTCGAAGGAATCACCCTCGCTGGGTTCACACTTGAGGTGTTGTACGACGGCGTCGTTATCGGAAGCGGTGAAGGAGGAATCACCCTCGATGACCACGACCGAATAGCTACTCTACAGAGTTAACATCAGAAGTGCTACAAGAGGTTTCACCCTCGGCACTTGATAGTAACGCTGCAGTGTCGTTACAACTAGCGGGGGTGATGTGCGGTGTCGGGGCCTGGTCTTCAATTCCCGTTGATCGGGTCTTCGGATAATCCAGCGGGGCAATCGGGATAAGTGGGGTCACTGATAGGTCTCTACCCAGCCTATACTAAGCAGTTTAGGATATGCAGGTAATTATCAACAGCAGGTTACAATAAACAGGCTATGCATCAGAATAGGTAAAGCAGCAGCAGCAACAATTCTAATGCAAGCATGAGAAAATAGAATGGGCGATATCGGGATGATCAAAGGGGGGGCTTGCCTGGTTGCTCTGGCAAGAAGGAGGGGTCGTCGGTGACGTAGTCAATCACAGCGGCATCAGCAGCGGTCTCGGGGTCTACCGGAGAGAAGAGGGGGAAGAAACAGTAAATATAAAGCAAACAAGAGCACGACATGACAATACGCAGAGCTAGGGGTGTTCTGACGCGGTGCTACACGATATAGGTGAAGAAGGAAAACATCCGGGAATGTTTTCCCGGTTCCGGACATTTGTCAGACAGATGACCGGAGGGGAACAGTTCCATGTTCGGGTAGCTAGGGATGTGTGATGGACGAACGGACCGCGTATTCGGATCCGCCTCGAAATTCTGAGCATTTTTCATATATAAATTATTTTCATCAGAGTTACAGTTTAAAAGATATGATTTTCTAAAGTTTTTAATCATTTCCAGGAATTTCTGGAATTAAACTAAATTCGAAAATAACAGGAAAAGGCCAGGTGCACCCGGTCCAGTGCACCCAACAAGTCATTAGAGGCTGACAGTGGGCCCCGTTGACTGCCAAGTCAGCAGTCAACGTTGAACCTTTGACTGGTCAAACTGACCAGGGGCCCACATGTCATTCTCACTAACCCATCTAATATGTTATTTTTTTATATTTTTTTAAAGGACAGCCCCACTGGGTAGGGAGCCAGCCGGCCTCTGGCTGCGCTCGCGGGCACGCACGGGCTCAGGGCGCCGGCGGCCCGAGCCAGGCGCAGCACCGGCCAGCGAGGGGAGGGGCTCCGGCGGGAGCGGGGAGCAGCCCGGCCGCGGTAGCAGCCGGCGGCAGCCGTCCCGGCGCCCGGCGCGGAGCGGACAGAGGCAGGGCACGGCGGCAGGTGCGGTGCAGGGATAAGCGGGCGGGCGAGGGCGGAAAAAAGGCTGTAGCGGCGTCAGCTGCAGGTACGCCGGCGTGGTCGCGACTGGCGCGTGGGCTGGGGCAGCCGCGGGGCGCAGAGGGGGCGAGGCAGCGTGGGAAGGCAGGGGGCCGGGCGCGCGCGAACGAACGAGCGGCGGGCGAGGCCGCCGCAGGCGGGCGGCGCGAGCGGCTCAGGGCCCGCCCTGGCGAGGCAGGCTGTGGCGAGGGCGAGCTGCAGAGTGCGGCGCGGGGCGCGGTGAGGCCGGATGGGCGTGAGGGGCGGCTGCGGAGGTGGCCGAGCGCGCGCGAGCATGTACGGGAGTGTAGGGGCACGCGCAAGTGCAACCTCGTTCCGACGAGCTCACGGACGAGGCGGACAGGTCCTGGCCAAGCTCAACTCGAGCTCGCGGCCATAGTGGTCGTCGGCGGAGACGGGATCTGGGCTACGGCTCGAACCAACAAGGAGGAAGAGGTGGGATGGGGCAGTTGTTCACATTGAGCTCGATGGCAAGGTCGAGGGAGTCGGGGTGGTCCAGAGGCGGCGGCAATGACGACGAACGGTGCCGGCCGAGGCGATAGAGAGGCGACCGGGGCGACGACTGCAAGGCGGTTCCGCTCGATTCCTGCTATGTCGATGAAGAAGGCGACGATGCGCGGCTCCTGGTCATGGTGCGGCGACGAGGGACGGCCGGTGGTCACGGAATCGACAGCGGGTGTGGCGGCGGCGGTTCGGTCTTGTATCAATTCGAGAAGGGCGAGCTGGAGAAGGGGAATTGGGTGAGCTAGGGTTCGTCCAGCCCGTCGAGGAGGGTCTTATGTGTCTCGGGCACCGACGGATGAACGACACGAGGAGATCGGGCGCGTGGACGGCGCACGCGCGTGCCTGGCGCCATGGCCTCGGTCTCCACTGTCCAGAGCTACAGGAAAGGTCGGCTGGGCTGGGCTGGGCCGCACTGTAGCCACTAGGGGCCCAGTCCAGCAGTAAGTCTTAGTCTTACCTTTTTATTCTTGTCTATAACTTCAATAGTTACTGTTTTGCATTTAACTGGAGCACCAATTGACTTTAGTAAAATGTGGAGATGGCCACAAAATTAGTATCGTAATTTAATCCTCTGCCACAAAAAGTTTGGCACTTAATTAAAATAGTTTGCAAATTTTATAATTTATAAAAGGCATTTAATTTATTGTTAAAACCACTGTTGTAATTATTTTAGTGCATTTAAACCTGTTGTAAAAATTTGGTTTCTGCACCAATAATACTTATGAATTATTTGCCATAGTTTGCACATTTTAGTTTTGACATTTGAAAACTTTTAATTTTGACTTTGTTTTAAAATTGAATTTGAACCGACTTTGAATCAACGCGAGTTCAACAACAGTAATCATGATGACGTGGCATCATTAGCAGGGAATTACTGTAGCTTAATTAACCGGGCGTTACATCCACCATGGGCTATTGATTCCTTAATTAATCATAAAAGAGTTGCTTGTATTGATGTACTGTTAGAAGTTCATAACAGAGGAGATTGGAAGATGGAGAAGAAAGGGACATGGGAGAGGTTCGATTGGTTTGGCGCCTTTTTTTAGATCGATGAGCGCCTATGCCTGGCCGGTGAGGTCATGGCCTCGACGGAGATAGGAAGGATGGATAGAGAGGCCGCTCACGCCCAGCCTCGATCCCCTCTGGATCGGGATCGGGAGAGCCAGCGCCCGATCCCTGCCTTGCCTCGCCACCTCGACGTCGGCGAGCCCCAACAGAACCAGCTCCCCAAGCACTGCCCTGCCTTCCTCCTCTCCCTCTCCTTCCTCTCCTTCCTCTCGTTTTTCCCTTCCTCCATCCCGTGCTCTCTCTTATCTCTCTCTCTCTCTTTGTTCGAACAGGAGGTACCCAACCGCCTCAGCTAGGCCCAGCCGACCCTCGTTAACCTTCAGTTGAGATGGACGGCAACGCAGAGGGGACGGCGAGGTCGCCGGCAAGTGCAACGACGACCGGCTGGCGGTGGCTCTGGTCGAGCGGCGAGCGCGAGCCCCCCCGGGCGGCGCACATCGAGGAGCTCGGGCGGGCGGAGGAGAGGAGGATCTGAGGCTTAGCGGTGGTGCAGGGTGTTGCGCTCGTCGGCGTCGGCCGGCGGCTGGTGTGGCACCGGATCGAGCGTCGTGCGGGGTGGGGCGCCTCCTGGCGGCTGGGATCGGGAGGCGAGGGAGAGAGAGAGGAGAGCCCGTTCTGGGCCGTGGGTTGAATACCGTAAAGTATAGGGATTTTTTTGCAAAGTTGCCGAATGAAACGTTTTTTCACTTAAAAAGGAGTGCGGGTTGAATACGAAAAACTATAGGGACTTTTCTGCAAAAATGCTAACGATGTACGACTAGAAGCAATAGCTGCTTTATTATTAAGGGTCGAGGTAGAGCTTAGGCCAATTGGCTAGCTCGTGCGTCCCCTAAATCTAGTTGATCGAGTTTCCAAGTTCCACGCAATTTAGTTTTTTTTCTCTCATATGCTGCTAAGTTGGGCCCACGTTTCTACTGTACGATGACGTGGCTGTTTTTTTATGGTAATACTTGTCTCATTCATATCATAAAGATCAAATTACAAGTCATGTAAAGACCGACATGACAAAACTGAAAAGATAGCAGAACATCTCTGAGCTTGACACCAACGCCCGTCACCTGCCTTCGGCACCATCACAGCATTCATCGAAGAAAAGAATGACGAATCACCTTCTCACCCGAACTCGACGCGGCTCCATCGCTGATATGGAGTTTTGTCAACGTCTTGCTTACATGCATCTATAGCCAGGACTGTATCCGTTACGTATTCACATGTTTGAGGATTGTATTGAAGCACTCTAAAGTATCAGGACCATTGTGTTACAAGCCATCGAGTACAGGGACTAAACATGCAATTTACTCGCCTCGGAGGGTACTCGCGTTGGCGCTATCCAGCGACCCATGCACTGAATAGTAAACACCCCTATTCAGCAGTCAGCACCATCGGCGCCGAACCGAGCGATAGCGCTAGGTCGCCTGCTCCACTCGCACCGCTAGCTTTGTGTCAAAAGAAACAAAAAAACTCGCATCGCTAGCTAACTTGTCTCGCTGTGTTCCTTTTTTTTTTCTTCTGTGGCGCTAGCTTCTAAAAAACTAGTGGCTGCTGTTTAAAAGTAAAATCAGCTCTTGTTCTTTTGACATGAAATTCACGAACTTGAAAAAAAGGATTTTTAAAAACGTTCATCAATTTGAATAAAATGTTCACCAATGTCAAAAATTATGAATTTAATAAGCTTTTGCAATTTTCAAAAATTATGTGATTTTCAGTAATTTGATAATTTTAGAAAATGCTTTCAAAATTTTAAAATATTCAAGAACTAAAACAATGTTCGTCAAATAGGAAAAATTATCATGATTCTTTTAAATTCCCAAATTTGAAAAACATTGACAGGTTTGAAAAAAATATACGAATTTAAGAAGTGTTCACTACTTTAAGCAAATGTTCACAATTTTAAAAAGTTCATAAATTTAATAAAAAGGAAAAAAAGGAAAAACTAGAAAAGAAAAGCGGTAAACCGGGAGATAAAAGATAGGAATTGAAAGAAAAACCAAGCACAAGAACCTTCTAGAATGTTCCAAAATCAGGGTAACCCACACCACGTGCTCTTTTTTCTAATGTGAGCTGCCCTTTTAGGAAATAGCAGCAAGGGGATATTAAAGTATCCCGTGCTGCGTGCGCCGGATAAGAGATATTCCTGATGAAACATAGCCCTAACTTCTAACCGTGGAGGTTGTCGGGCCAGATTTCGAGAAAATATTCGGTGTAAACTATTTTGTGGTAAAAATACACTAATCAGCGAGTACTCCTTCGGGAGCCTCCACAAGGGTTGCTTTGGATAGGGTGGGAGCACGCTTGTCGCGCTCTGGGTGTTTCCTCCGAATTTTATTTAATTTTTAATTTTTTGGACCTGTTTTCAACTTTTAGATGATTTTCCCTTTTTTTGCTTTTTTGTTTTCCATGTTTTTTCTTAGGTTTTGGACCCAAAAAATAAATAAAAAATTGCGTGAGAAAAGCGTTTCTTTTTTTCTCTTCTGCGGGAGGCATGGATTTACTTCTCGTGGAGGCACTGATTTGCGTCTGCGAGAGGCACAGACGTGCCTCTCGGAAAAGGAAAAAATGTGGTTTCTTTTTCTTTTCCTTCTGTGAGAGTCACGGATTTGCTTCCGCGAGAGCCACTGTCGTGCCTCTCGGAAAAGGGGAAAAATCACGTTTTTTTCCTTCTGCGAGAACCACGGATTTACTTCTCGTGGAGGTACGGATTTGCTTTCGGGAGAGGCACAATTGTGCCTCTCGGATAAGGCAAAAAAAATGAGCGTATTTATTTCTCATGGAGCCATGGATTTGCTTCCGCGATAATCACAGTCATGCCTCTCGGAAAGGGAAAAACGTGTTTCTTTTTTTCTGCGAGCGGTATGAATTTACTTCTAGTGGAGACACGAATTTGCTTCCGCGAGAGGCGCAGTCGTGCCTCTCAGAAAAGAAAAAAAAGTGTTTTTTCCTACCATGAGAGGCACAGATTTACTTCTCGTGGAGGCACGGATTTGCTTCCGCGAGAGGCACAGTCATGCCTCTTCGGAAAGGGAAAAAAGTGCTCCCGGTTCGGTTTTTACGTCTGGTTTATCTCATAAATCGTGCGTCTATATCGTGAGTCCAAATCTCGAACCATTTTCACTGTTAGCATGGAGGACCCGATGCCATCCACGACGGTGAGAAGATCACACTTTGACTAATCCTAGGCTGGGTAGAGACCCGATGGATCATACAGGTAGGTCTGGTTACCAGTCAGGCCCCTCCCAATGCTCCATCTTGTACAGGTGCTAAGGTTGCCAACTAAGCAAAAAATCTGATGTGGCATGCTAGTTAAGAAGAGAGAGAGAGTGGTATGGTGACCCAGGAAGAAACGGTGCTAAGCACGTGTACCTAGGTGGAAGCACAATTCTGAGTCTACAACTAATTAAATGCATGAAGCTTAGCACCCAAAAGCTTAGCACCTTTGCATTGGGGACTTGAGTTGCTAAGGCATTTAATATACTTAGCACCTCATCTAAACACCTTTGCATTGGAAGAGGTCTCATGGGGTTGTAGACGCACATGTCTTAATTGCACCCAGACGACTCGCTCGTCGTAATGTCATGGCGGCAGTGGAGGATGACAAGGCCGCCACGTGACATCATCGGGTTGTACCGGCGAAGGAGATTGACGGCGTTACCTAGCATGCAGGGCACGTGGTTATCCCATCCAAGATATGCATGTTGGCAAAAGCACTGCCACGATGTGTGTAATGACGATTTGGTGCATACACCGTGACGAAGTCGTGCCTGCTAGGGGCATGTCACTAACTTGCAGGGCCAAACGCCGTTTAATGGAAAATAGAAAAAAAGATTCTAGAGGAACAAATTTTAATAGGTGTTATAGCATCTCTAGTAGATCCAATACAAATCCCAAACGCGAACCAACCTGTGGTTAGATGGTTAGAGGGACAGTGGTATCCCCAGCCCACCAGGGTTCAAATCCTGGTGCTCGCATTATTCCTGAATTTATTTCAGGATTTCCGGCGATGCGCTTTCAGTGAGAGGAGACGTTTCTGTCGACGACGAGGCGCCTACGGTGACTTCGTAAATTTTAAGATGACATGCCGGCTCAGTCTCTGGGAGGTGCTCATAGGGGTAGGGTGTGCGTGTGTGCCTTCATAGGGGTGAGTGTATGCGCGTATATATGAGCGCTTGCGTCTATACTGATGTTAAAAAAAATACAAATCCCAAACCAAAAAACTAGTTTCCGGTACCCTCAAAACTGGTTTCATGGGTTCAATGCTTCAGCCAGAACAGACCCCCTGAACGATACTGGATAATTCAAAAAAAAGTTCGCATGAGAATTTGTTCGAGATCACACGACAGTTCTTCACAAACACAGACGAGTTCATCAAATACACCAAAAGGATTACATACTAAAACGTAACCCTAACAGCTCACTTGTTGATGCCGAGGTAATGCTTCATGGAAGATTTGCGCAGCGCCACCGATAGCTAGTGCTCGTTCTTGGCGGCTTCGAGGCGGCATAGAGCCCCTTCTTCGCCAGCTGCCACTGCGTGCTCATCGGCAAGGAGCTCTTTGTCGGCGATGCGGCACCGCTACAGCTGCGGAAGAAAAAAATTAATTGGTCTTATACACTATTTGTCCTATGTTGGTTCCTTGCTGATGCGGAGCATCCTACGGTCATCCCCATGGACATACCTTCGTCTCCCACAACACCACATGGACCAATCACTAGAGCTCGAGCAAAGGCTATTGAAGATAAGGTGAACTCACTCTTCTCCGAACTTACACATTCTTCATGTGAGACATGGCTACTACCTCAAGCAGAGACTCTATGTGTGATCAGGTACTTAGAGGATAGCCACAGAGCAACTACACCCAATGGACAAGATGGCGAGGACACCAAGTACAAGGACCAAGAGAAAGAGCTGCTAGGAAAGCTACAGCCACCGGACGACCGGACCACGCCGGACATCCGACACCTGGAACTCCAACCAGCCCAAGGACCCAGCCAGCGAGTGCTAGAGCGGCTGGACAACCGACACGGACTGGACGTCCGACACCTCCCAGCGCTCGGATGACCGAGCCCCTCCGGACATCCGGTGCCACATCACAGAACGGAAAATAGCGAAAATCTGAGACTTCCGGACGACGGGGCCTCCGGACGTCCGACGTCCACCGGACATCCGGTGACCCCTGACCAGAGCAGAATCACCGGACGTTTAGCGCCTTCCGGACGGCCGGACCCTCGCGAGCCACCGGACGTCCGTGACCCTCCAAACGTCTGACGCCTGTGTGTGCATAGTGACTAGGGCCGAGGCCCATGTACCCCTTCGCCACCATAGATTATATATACTCCTCCTCCTCCCTCTTATTAGGGTTAGCATTGGTTTAGCTCATTTTAGAGATAGAGCTTTGCTCATCCACTTGATACATACTCCATTGGAGACCGAGGCCTCCGCGGAGAAGATCCCAAGTGGATTCAAGACCCCGTCAAGGGAAGACCCCCCTCGTGGATTCAAGACCCCATCTCATCACGGATTAGGAAGAACTACCGATCGCTTGTATCATCCCTTGTTGCTTTTGGATTGTGTATCTCTCTTTGTGTTCATGGATCTAGCACATGTGTGATCGTTTCTCGTTGATTTGAGTGTTACCTCTCGTTTCCCCTCTCGTGTGTTCTTCGTGTTCTTCATGGGATCCCCCCCAAATCGTGAAACATCGGCCCTAGGGTTCCACCCTACATCATCTTGGTATCATGAGCCAAGGTTGATCATGAATTTTGGAGCCCCTACCCCTCTTTTTCTAGCCTAATTTTGTGTGTTTTTGTCCAATTTCAAAAATCCCCACAAAAATAGCCCTCCCAATTTTTTTTCTTCTGATTTGTCGGTTTGATGAAGTTTTGTTGGATTTGATGTGTCTTAGGTGGATCTAGCTTTCCCCCATCCTTCCCATCACTTCCATCCACGAAATTCGAGCAATTTTGACCTCAATTTTTCTTTTCACCACGAACCCTAGAGTTCATCCCGCAGCCCAAAATCGCCCAGGCACCGGACATCCGGCAGTTACCGGACGTCCGACCAAACTTGACGAAACTGAATTTTTTTCACTCGAAAATTTTCAGCCACCGCCCACACTTCTGCATTGCCGCTCCGTAACCCATCATTGCATTTCCGCATAGCCACCACCACTTTCCGCAACCACCATCGCTTACCCGCTACCACCTCCGACAATTTTGACTCATTTTGTTCTTTCAGAACTTGAGTTGCGGTTTCCATTTCCTAGTGTGTTTTGGCTACTTAGGGACGGTTCGACACCGATATCACCGCCGCTCATCTTCGTCATCGACAACAACCACTTCACAATTTTGACACCCTCAACCGTAAGCAAGGACGATAACTTCGACGACACCTTTGTGTACTCCCTTGCCATTGCGTTGATAACCCATAGCCCATTTCGTGTCACTTACCTATCGAGACTAGCCATTGAGTATTGCTGGCAACGTTACTTGTGCACATTAGTGATCATCATTCCCATTGCATACATACCATATCATATTGGTCGAAACATCGTGGTATCATATCTTGTGTCAGAAGGTTGTCACCGCATATATACAATTGCTACCTTGGTTCGTGAAGTCTTGCATAAGTGGCCAAAGAAAGAGATCAAAAGAGAAAGAGCCAAAAAGCTTTTAAGGAAAAGAGAAAGATAAGCAAAGAGCTTTTAAGCAAGAATCATAGCATCATACTACATTAAGATTGTCATACTAGATCATCTTGGATCATATCACCGGAACATCATACACATATATAGCATACTTGGGATAGAAGTTGTTGCATTTTTGCTTTGTAGGTTGTGCACAAGTCTCATATCCGCCTATTGAGCAATCGTGCTAGCGTCTCTCTTGTGTTGTGCAACAAGAGCATTTTCCGTGGTTTCCACATTTTGAGCTCGTTCCTTGGTTCCACGACCCCATTGATCTATCCGTGTGTGTGTTTCCGTGTACCTCCTATTGGTATTGGTCTACTTGTTGCATTTGCAAATTTGTGAATCTTTTTCAACATTATTGAATCTTGCTAGCATTCGCATAGATTTTGTGCCACCATCCTCACCAAGCTACTCCATAAGCTTTATTTGTGTAGTTGTGAGAAATCGACAAGATCCGGTACCAATTGTGCTATTTTCTTGCTACATTATTGAGTGATCATTGATCCATTCTCAGCATCGGATAAGGTACATTTGATATAGTTCTTTCCTTTCTTCCACTTACTTATTTGCTTGTGATGATGGATATGCCAACTACTTCTTCCAACCCACTCTTCATCGAACAAGAAGAAGACCCGAACAACTACATCACCAAGGATCACCTCTTCGGCACGCAACGAGCTTTGCATCAAGAAAATGAAGCATTGAGCAACCGCATCGACCTACTCGCCACCGACTTGCGACAATCTGAGCAACGTACAAGAGACTACCTCGACCACAAGCTCTCCACACAAATGGACGAGATTGACGCAAGGATGTCCACTCAAATGGAGGAACTTCGTACCTTGTTGGTCAACCATTCTTCTACATCTTTGTCCTATTCAAGACGGAGCCACTCAAGTCGACATTCTTCACAACCTTCTTCGGATGCAAGTCCTCCTCGAGCTCGTTCGCATCATCGCCAAGACCATGAAGATCATCAAGCTCCACAAAACCCATTCCATGGCAATGGTTTACAAGCTAATGAACCTCCGGTCCAAGAGGAAGCTCCAACACACCAAGATCAACATGATCATCAAGATAGCGATGACCTTCGACAAGAGCAACAATGTCGTGAGGAACAAGCCCTTGAAGCATAACGTGCTCTCAATGAAGCAACCCAAGCCGTCCGTGCACGCAACCGGGAGCAATACGAGGCCATCCGCCAAGAGTGCCAAGAAGAAGCAGCCCGTCTTGAGGAGCGCGAAGAGGTGAGGAACCGTGCAAGAATTCCATGCCCTCAACGTCAAGCTACTCAAGTGGAGCACGCGGAGCAAGTGGTTCAAGATCCTCCTCCATGGCAAGAGCGTCATCACAATCACAATCATCCCAACCACAATGACGAGCAACGCTACGGCAAGCTCACGTTCACCATGCCTAAGTTCTTTGGAAGCAACGATCCTGAAGACTACCTTTCATGGGCATTGAAAGTTGACAAGATCTTTTGTTTGCACAACTATGAAGAAGAAAAGAAGATCGCCATGGCATATCTTGAGTTCCAGTACTATGTCCTCATTTGGTGGGAGCAAGTTATTGAGAGAAGAGAAGCAAAAGGTGACCCACCCATCACAACATGGAATCAAATGAAGGATGTCATGTGAGCGCGCTTTGTCCCAACATACTATAGCCATGACCTCTTCAAGAAATTGCAACTCCTCAAGCAAGGCACCAAGTCCGTTGAAGAATACTACAAGGAAATGGAGATCGCAATGATACGAGCTAATGTCACGGAAGATGAGGAGCAAACCATGGCACGTTTCTTGAATGGACTCAACCATCCTATCAAGAAGATCGCTGACTTCCAACCTTACTCCAACCTCATCGAGCTAGTGCACCAAGCTACCAACGCAGAGCGACAAGTGCAAGACGACTACAAGTATGCCAAGTACTCTTCCAAGACCTACGGCTCCTATAATCAAGCTTCAACGACTATGACGCCTTCTACCTCGACAAAATCTTCACCAAGCAACGACGACAAATCAAGTTTCAAGAAAACTTCAACATCTTTATGTCGTCCTCCTACTACAAGCAACTTCAAGCCGAGAGCTTCATCATCATCTACTCCAACGGATGAGACCATCAAGACAAGTTCCATCAAATGCTTCACATGTCAAGGCCGAGGCCACAAGACATTTGAGTGTCCCACTCGGCGTACCATGATCGCCAACGATGACGGCACCTATGACTCGATGAGTGAGGAAGAAATGGAAGCGCTTGAGCACGTGGCCATGCACCGGCGCGTGAATGAAGACGAAGACGATCAAGTCTTTTGTGACAATGATTCGAGCCCCTCACTCGTTGTCTCCAAGGTCTTGACACTTCAACATCAATAGGACGAAGACCAACATTGACACATCCTCCACATCAAAGCGGGCATCAATGGACGTTCCATGAAGGTCATCATCGATGGAAGAAGTTGCCACAACTTGGTAAGTGAAGAGCTATGTTCCAAGCTACAATTGGTCAAGATGAAGCATCCTCGTCCCTACAAGGTCCAATGGTTTAGCGACTCCGACACCATTCAAGTGGAACACACCGTTCAAGTATCCTTCAAGATTGGAGCTTACGAAGATACCTTGGAGTGTGATGTGGTTCCCATGTACGTTTGCCATCTCCTACTTGGACGACCTTGGCAATTTGACCGCGACGGCATCCACAATAGGCGGACCAATCACTGTAGCTTCAAGATGAAGGGAAAGGAGTACGTGCTACGACCTATGTCACCAAGCCAAGTGATCACTGACAAGCAAGCAACCAGCCATCGTGGAGAGAATAGTGAGAGAGTGACCCACCAAAAAGAGAGTGAGTGCCACAAGCCCAAATTGAGTGCCTCCACGATGAGCGACAAGAAAAACTTCGTGCTTTTATCTACCAAAAGAGAGATGAGAGAAGTGTGTGAGAACCCCTCGAGTGTCACCCACTATGTCCTATTGTGCAAAGATGAAGCGGCAAGGACTAAGAATTCTCACAATCTACCTTTAGTGTTGTCTAATATATTGCAGGAATTCAAGGACATCTTCCCCGATGAGCTACCCCCGGGACTACCTCCACTATGAGGCATCAAACATCGAATCGACCTCATCCCCGGCGCACCGTTACCAAACCAGGCACCCTACCGCGTCAACCCTGAAGAGACCAAGGAAATTCAAAGGCAAGTACAACAACTTATTGACAATGAGCATGTACGTGAAAGCTTAAGTCCATGTGCCATTCCGGTCATTCTTGTGCCTAAGAAAGATGGTAGTTTTTGCATGTGTTCCGACTGCCCATCAATGCTATCACCGTTCGTTATAGATATCCTATTCCTCGCCTTGATGATATGCTAGATGAGCTTAGCGAGCCACAAATTTCTCTAAAATTGATCTTAAAAGTGGCTATTACCAAATCCGCATTCAAGAAGCTGATGAATGGAAAACCGCTTTCAAAACCAAATTTGGTTTGTATGAATGGCTAGTTATGCCTATGGGCTTATCAGAAGCACCCGACACTTTTATGCGTGTGATGCATTATGTTCTTAGCCCCTACATTGGCGTATTTGTTGTGGTCTACTTTGATGATATTCTTGTGTTTAGCATGTCTCTAGAAGATCATGTCACCCATCTTAGAACTATTTTGCAAACTCTAAGAAAAGAGCGCCTTTATGCAAATATGGAGAAATGCCTTTTTGGTGTTAACAAGCTTCTTTTCTTGGGCTTTTTGGTGTTCATGTAGATGAAGCTAAAATTGATGCTATTAAAACTTGGCCACAACCAACCAACTTGTAGCAAGTGCGAAGTTTCCTTGGCTTAGCCGGTTTCTATCGTAGATTCGTTAAGGACTTTAGCACCATTGCACCCCCTTTGCATGCCTTCAGTAGAGAAGAATGCACCATTTGTTTGGGGACCATCCCAAGATACCGCATTTAATGAACTTAATAATTTCCTTACACATGCTCCATTGCTTGCATTACCCAACTTGGATAAAACTTTTGAAGTTCATTGCGATGCTAGTGGTAATGGCATAGGAGATGTGTTGATGCAAGAGAAGCGCCCCATAGCTTACTTTAGTGAGAAACTTTCCGGAGCGCAACTCAATTATCCCATCTATGACAAAGAATTATATGCTTTAGTGAGAGTCTTGCATGTGTAGGAACATTATCTTTGCCCTCATGAATTTGTCAACCATACGGATCATGAAACGCTTAAATACCTTAAGGGCCAAACTAAATTGAATAAGCGACATGCCAAATGGAGTGAGTTCATTGAATCATTTCCTTATGTTATCAAGTACATCAAAGGTAAGGAAAATGTTTTGGCGGACGCTCTTTACCACAAATGCATGCTTGTTACTCAACTTGAATTGAATGCCATTGGCTTTGAGCACATAAAAGACTTGTATGCGCATGATCCTACTTTTGCTATTCCTTATGCCAAATGCTTGATGCATACATCTTGGGAACGCTATTACATCAAGGATGATTATCTAATGAGAGCTAACAAACTATGTATACCTGAGTCTTCCCTTCGTTTGTTACTTTTGCAAGAAGCTCATGGAGGAGGACTTATGGGATACTTTGGACGCGACAAGACATTCGCTATGCTCTCCAAGAACTACTTTTGGCCCAAGATGTTCCGCGACGTCTCTCGCTACACCGACCGATGCTCTACATGTCGCAAAGCTAAGTCTAAAGTTCAATCCCATGGTCTCTATATGCCACTTCCTATCCCATATCACCCATGGGAAGATATTAGTATGGACTTTGTGCATGGTTTGCCTAGAACTAGAAATGACAAAGATTCTGTATTTGTTGTTGTGGAGCGATTCTCTAAGATGGCACATTTTATACCATGCAACAAGATAGACAATGCTTCACATCTTGCCAATCTCTTTTGTAGGGAAATCTCGCGTCTACATGGAGTGCCCAAGACGATCATCTCGGACCGCGACGTCAAGTTCCTTAGCTACTTTTGGAAAATGCTATGCGCCAAGCTTGGAATCAAGCTATTGTTCTCTTCGGTATACCATCCATAAACCAACGGCCAAACGGAGGTCACAAACCGGACACTATCTACTCTACTCCAAGTGTTGATCAAGAAGAGCATCAA
Source organism: Thinopyrum elongatum (assembly GCA_011799875.1). NCBI lineage: Eukaryota > Viridiplantae > Streptophyta > Magnoliopsida > Poales > Poaceae > Thinopyrum > Thinopyrum elongatum. The sequence continues at coordinate 378,832,189 of CM022302.1, forward strand.
GGAGTGGGAGAAATGCTTACCCATCGCCGAGTACGCCTACAATCAAGCAAGACACTCTACTACCGGCAAGTCCCCATTCGAGGTCGTCCATGGTTTCAACCCGTTGTCCCCATTGGACATTCTACCACTACCACTACAAGAGCGCATCAACATGGAAGCGAGTGCACGAGCGAGCTATCTCAAGAAGGTGCATGAAGATACAAGGCACACCATCGAGCGCCAAGTACAACGCCTCGCGACCAAGATCAACACCAACAAGAACCCCATGATATTCAACACCGGAGATCTTGTGTGGCTACACCTTTGCAAGGACCGCTTCCCCAACGAACGCAAGTCAAAGCTTCTACCTCGCACCGATGGACCCTTCAAGGTGCTCGCACGCTACAACAACAATGCATACAAGATCGACCTATCGCGCAACAAGTACAACGTGAGCGACGTTTTCAACGTCAAGGATCTCTCTCCCTACCATGGTGATGAGGCTTTCGATCCGAGGTCAGATCTTTCCCAATGGGGGGATGATGTGGAGCATCCTCGGTCATCCCCATGGACATAGTTTCGTCTCCCGTGACACCACATGGACCAATGACTAGAGCTCGAGCAAAGGCTATCGAAGATAAGGTGAACTCGCTCCTCTCGGAACTTACAAATTCTTCATGTGAGACCCTATGTGTGATCAGGTACTTAGAGGATAGCCATGGAGCAACTACACCCAATGGACAAGATGGCGAGGACACCAAGTACAAGGACCAAGAGAAAGAGCTGCCAGGAAAACTACAGCCACCGAACGACCGGACCACCCCGGACGTCTGACGCCTGGAACTCCAACTTGCCCAAGGACCCAACCAGCGAGTGCTACAGTGGACGGACGACCGACACGGACCGGACGTCCGACACCTCCCAGCGCCCGGACGACCGAGCCCCTCCGGACATCCGGTGCCACATCACAGAATGGAAAATAGCGGAAATCTGAGACTTCCGGACGACCGAGCCTTCGGACGTCCGACGTCCACTGGACATCCGGCGACCCCTGACCAGAGCAGAATCACCGGATGTCCGGCGCCTTCCGGACGACCGGACCCTCGCAAGCCGCCGGACGTCTGTGACCCTCTGGACGTCCAACGCATGTCTGTGCACAGTGACTAGGGCCGAGGCCCAAGTACCCCTTCGCCCCCTTAGACTATATATACTCCTCCTCCTCCCTCTTATTAGGGTTAGCATTGGTTTAGCTCATTTTAGAGATAGAGCTTTGCTCATCCACTTGACACATACTCCATTGGAGACCGAGGCCTCCGCGGAGAAGATCCCAAGGGGATTCAAGACCCCATCAAGGGAAGATCCCCTCATGGATTCATGACCCCATCTCATCATAGATTGGGAAGAATTACTGACCGCTTGTATCGCCCCTTGTTGCGTTTGGATTATGTATCTCTCTTTGTGTTCATGGATCTAGCACATGTGTGATCGTTTCTCATTGATTTGAGTGTTTGCTCTTGTTTCCCCTCTCGTGTGTTCTTCGTGGGATCCCCTCCAAATTGTGAGAGATCGGCCCTAGGGTTCCACCCTACATCACTTGCCCAGACCACATCCCACACAATATAAATAGTCATAACTCCATGTTGTATGGGATGTGACTAAAACAACCGAGATGGATTGGTGTGGTTTCAATGCTGATTATCCAATTGAATCCATTCGGGAAATGAAGAATATGACAACGAATTATGTTGGTGAAGGGAATGTCCATGATGCTCTGATTCTGAAGGCGAGACCATTGTGGTTGTTATGAAAACACATGATTCAATAAATAGTGTTTGAGAAAATCAATCTAATGATATGATGTAAGAACCATGTTGGCCCTTAAATTGAACCTTACTTCTTCCAGCAATGTCAATCAAATGGGAATGTTATTGTTCACAGGGGGTATTGCCCCTTTTACACATTCTTTTTCACACGTACTACATGTCGATGAAATGGTGATTTGTTTTATCTTTTATAGTCTTGGTGTTATAAAGTGGTCAAATCATAAACCGGCCTCAGAGGATATTTGACACCAGAATTCGAGAGTAGTGAAATCACACACAAATTTGACTTGTATAGTCTTGGTGTAATAATTATAGAGATGTTACTGGAAAGCAGGGGTATAAAACTATGGATAGTCTAAGAACAAATTCCCTCAAGCAATAGGATCAAGACAAAAAACATCTCCAAGTGCAATTCTACACGATCGCAAAAAATCACTCCACTTGGTGACACGTATATACATCCTCATATTGTGTTTCTCTTAGAAAAATTCATAACTTTGACCATGCGCACTTTTCGCTTGAATGAACTGCTCTAAGTAGCTGTTCAAAGGCTCTCTGAAGTAGCATGGGATAACTTGTTGATTCAAATAAAAGCATGTGAAAAAAACAAAGATTTCTCAAAATATACCAAAAAGATGACATCTGCTATAGCTTGTTAGCTATAACCATTTTATTTTGGGGGGGGGGGCATTGGCCCCCATCACCATTTTGATTATTTTAGCAAGAACCAATCACTTTGTAGTTTAATTAAATAATGGATGATGCTGGGATGGGAGAATACCTTCCGCACAAACCAGCCTCGAGCAGAAGAACATCTCCTAGGCTAAAGAAGAGCTTGTCTTCCCAAAAGCGCAAACGCATTACCTTTGACAAAGATGAAGGAAATGAACAAAAATCAGAGGAAGTTTGTTGAGAATATTGGTTTTCATAGTATGTAAAACATGAAAGAATATCGTTTTCCCAAAGGACTTACCTTGTGGTTGGTTAACAGAGTTGATACCACAAAAGGCACTCTAGAAGTTAATGGCATTCCAATCAATATCAAAGAGAAAGCAGAAGACATTCTATGTGTTCCATGTGGAATTTTGAAGGTGTCTCCGACTGTGAATGGTCGATCGAGCTGTAAAAGGCCAAGCTTGAAGCTTCCTACCCTGATACAAAGCATTCCAAAAAAGGTAAAGGGTTAATTACTAATGAGTATAGAAAACTTGTGGTAGATGAACAAGATGAAGAAAAAAAGTTGGTCTTATGCATTATTTGTCCTATCTTGATTCCTTGCCCCGACCACATCCCGCGATATAAATCGATGGCAACTGCTATAGCTTGTTATCTATAACCATTTTCTTGGGGGGGGGGGGTCATTGGCCCCCATCCCCATTTTGATTATTTTAAGAAGAACACATTTACTCTGGCCTCGGTTCCAAAGTAAAAAAATATGATTTCTATAATTCATTATAATACCTCTTTAGAATCCCATTGCGTGAAGGATGAGACAAGAGAAATTAGTTGCACAATAACACTTCAATTTTAGTTTTACCTTGTGCTTTGACTTTGATTTTGCCATATTTATTAATATTCACATGTTTATAGTCAAGGACGTAACGGTGGGACCGGCGACAAGCCGTCTGTGAGGCCTAGCTATGCTCTTGATCTACCGCCGTGTGAGTGAGGCGGTGTGACTCTGTGGCCCTATCTGCAATGAAGGGGGGTGTGCTGACGAAAGAGCAGAACATGGGAGGAGGAAGGGAGAGGATATGGGAGATAGGAAGATGAGACTTTTCTGGAGAACATAGGATATGACTAGAATAGAAGGAAATATCTACAAAACTACCAGTGTGACCCATGCATTTGTGTGGCTAGACTTATGTATTTTACTATGTGAGATTTGAGAAGTTGGTAGAAGGTAGATGCTACTTGTGAACTGCGTTGGGATTTCCCCGAAGAGGAGTTGATGATGCAGTACAATAGAGATAAGTATTTCCCTCAGTTAAGAACCAAGGTTATCAATACAGTAGGAGAACCAAGCAACACCTCGTTAGCAGCACCTGCACACAAACAACAAATCCTTGCAACCCAACACGAACAAGGGGTTGTCAATCCCTCGACGATTACGAGCAAGATTAAATTGTATGTTGTTTGATAGATAGATCAGAAAAAATACAAAATAAAATAAATAAAGTAAAAACACAGCAAGGTATTTTTGGTTTTAAATATATGATAAAAGATAGACCCAGGGGCCATAGTTTTCACTAGAGGCTTCTCTCTTGAAAATGGCATACGATGGGTAAACAAATTACTGTTGGGCAATTGATAGAAAAGCAAATAATTATGACGATATCCAAGGCAATGATCATGTATATAGGCATCACGTCCGACACAAGTAGACCGACTCCTGTCTGCATCTACTACTATTACTCCACACATCGACTGCTATCCAGCATGCATCTAGTGTATTAAGTTTATAAAAAACGGAGTAACGCCTTAAGCAAGATGACATGATGTAGACAAGATAAACTCACGTATGAATAAACCCCATCTTTTTACACTTAATAGCAATGATACATACGTGTCATGTCCCCTTCTGTCAGTGGGATTGAGCACCGCAAGATCGAACCCATTACAAATCACCTCTCCCATCGCAAGATAAATCAATCTAGTTGGCCAAACCAAATCAATAGATCGGAGAGAAATACGAAGGTATAACAATCATGCATAAAAGAGTTCAGAGAAAACTCAAATAATATTCATGGATAGATCTGATCATAAACTCATAATTCATTGGATCCCAACAAACACACCGCAAAAAATGATTACATCGGATAGAACTCCAAGAACATCGAGGAGAACATTGTATTGAAGATCAAATAGAGAGAAGAATCCATCTAGCTACTAACTATGGACTAGTAGGTCTATGGTAAACTACTCACGCATCATCGGAAGGGCAACAAGGATGATGTAGAGCCCCTCCGTGATCGAATCCCCCTTCGGCAGAGTACCAGAAAAGGCCTCCAGATGGGATCTATCAAGAACAGGAACTTGCGGTGGTGGAAAAAGTATTTTGTGGACTCCTCTGTTGGTTTCATGATTTTAGAGAATTTATAGAGGCAGAGTTAGGTCAAATGGAGCCACATGGGCCCCACAAGCTAACAGGGCGCGTCCTACCCCCCTGGGCGCGCCCTGGTGCCTCGTGGGCCACTGCTCCATCTTCTCGTCCCCTCCGGAAGCTTCCAGCACTACCGCAGGATGCTCCTAACGCGACACTACAATCAGAGACCCTTCGACAAAAATGTGTGCGATGCATTAATCGCAAATGGTGATGTAAAAAACCCGTCAAAAAAGATGCAAAACATTTGCGATGGCGGATACATCAAACACGGTTCAAATTTTAGGTGCGTGTGTGTTGCGGGGCATATGGTTAAGTTCAATGAACTGTTTGTGATGAGGCAGAACAACAAAAACAGGCAACCAGATAAAGGTTTGTGCGATATACGGCATACAGTTCACTTGGATGAACTGTTTGTGATTAGGCAACACAAAAGAAATGGTCAGCCAGATCAAGGTGTGTGCGATATACGGCATACGGTTTACTCGGATGAACTATTTTCGATTAGGCAACGCAACAGAAATGGTTCAACCAGATCAAGGTGTGTGCAATGGAGGGAATACACTTCATTCCGATAAACTGTTTGTGTTGAGCCAAGAGAACAGAAACTTTTCACATAAACAAGATGTGTGTGATACGCGGCAAACATCCAATTACATAGGTGGCTAGTACACACATGACATTTGCACACACCAAAGTAAACTAATACATGCATAATTAACTAGGATAAACGATCATCTGATCATCATCTACTTCTTGTGACGCTTGCCACCACTGCTCTACTAGGATAAACGGAACAGTATTCTTTACTGTGAATAGTGTGCTCTGTTGGGCACACAAGTATATGGATCATAGCCTTGGGCGAGCAATGTGCCCGCATGCATCGTGCTAGCTCGATGTTCCTTCTATGCTAAGTTTCCATTAATTGATGGTGTTTTATGAACACGCCACCATTTCCCACTATTTCCTCATCAGTTTCCCGCCGCCACCCAGCGATATTGCACGCGGCGCGCGACGCACGGAGGCAACAAGCGCAGCCTGTAGCACATCCACCTTTTCCAAGCATGCCAACCCACCAAAGCGCCGCCTCTGCCATCAACCTCCTCGACGAGGAAAACGAGAAGGCGCCACGGCCCGTTGAGGCCGAGGCGCTCCCCGGCAACGCGATGGATGACGCCGCGATGCGCGTCATCGCCAGGGTTGAGCAGACCCTTGGCGCATGGTGCTTCAGCGCCACGGATCAAGATAGGCATGTCAGCGCCGAGAGCCTGCAGGTCGCCTTACAACATGATCGATGGCGCGCCGCAGAGCAAGCTAGGCGCGTCCGCGCTGATAGGCTGTGGCTCGCCGCACAGCGAGACCGTTGGAGCGCCGCACAGCGAGACGCGCGGCGCGCCGCACAGCAAGAGCAGATCCATCGGCGCTTGCCTGCTGTCGACTGGTTGTCGTTGCTGGGTACACGTCCCGTCAGTACCCCCATTCCTCGCCAGCAGTGGGCAGAGGCCGTCTGCGCCGTACTTGCACTAGAGGCCGGCCCTGCCGTACTTGCACCGGACGCCCGCCGAGCTGTACGCATGGGTCGCGCCGTTCGCCTTGTCCGCGGCTCGCTCGATGCCAACGCGCTGGTCGCTAGGCTCGGCCGCCTCCTTGGCCCATGTGTCCACCTGGGCGCAGTAGAGGAACATGGCCGTCGCATCCTCGAGCTGGTGATCTCCGATGAAATAGCCAACTTGGAGCTTGAGATCGTGCTCCAGATGTACCGCGAGCGTGTCGACCGCTTGGACGAACGCCTGCACGAGTTCAGGCAGAGCCAAGAGCTACTGTAGGCAAGGGCTGCTGGTCATGGTCTCATGGACGCGTTTTATTTTGTTGAGTCGTTTCGACGTGGATCCCTATGTATTCACAACAATCATAATATTGCTCTATTTATTCCTCTGTTTCAATGTGTGTACTCTGTTTTCCGTTTTTATATGTTTTGTTTCAATGTGTGTGTGTATGCTTTCCATTCTGTATATGTGGATGATAACAGCTAGATACAAATTAGTATACGAAAACAGATAGAAAATGGAATTCATAATATATATTAATTGTTCATTAGTTCATCACAAAATATATATAATATCATCACATATACGTGATGATACTTAACTACTAGGTGCAATGCATAAAATTGAAAATGAACAATACTAAAACTAATAATCCCTCCTAGGGGCAGTATTCCGGCAGCCCCTCGCCAGCAGCTCTCTGCCGCGCGGCATCTTCCCAGCGCGGAGGCAGTACTCCACCTCCTCTACCTCGCAGCGCTTGACGTATCGATCTGCCTCTTGCTGGCGGACGAGCGCGAACGATCTTGCCATTTCGTTGGGCGCCCACCGGAGCTCCTCGTCGGTGGCACGTTGGAGCTTAGCGGCCCACCTCCATGCAGCGATGAGGTGCCTAGCGCCTTTGACCTTACTCGCGAAGTACCCGTCTTCCTACACCTCCTCCGCATGACGACGCGCCCGCCCCCAAAGATCCATCGCCTCCTTTTTCCAGGCCGCATCACGGGCTTCACAGGCCGCCTGGTACCTGGCTTCCTCCTCCGCCATCTCCTTCTTGAAAGCCACTTGCCTGGCTTTGTCAGCCGGCGGCAGCGACTTCCATAAACAAAGATTGTACTGGCCCCAAAACCACTCCAAAGTTGGGGGGTCCGGCGCAACCTCGTCCGGCGGCGCGTAGGGGTCCTCCTCGTCGCTGCTCTTCGACTGAGCATCCTCGGGGGGTAGTGCCTCCTCGTCGGCGCATGGGCAGATCGGCGGCGCAATGGCAGAGATTTGAGAGAGAGAGAAAGAGAGAGGGCGAGCGAGGGGAGGATGTAGATGAGAATGCAGGCGGGACGACATGAGCAAGGTGGTATTTATTGGCGGCCGGAATCTAGATCGATGGGAATTGTACACACGCCGGTCGCCGGAATTTACGAGTATTGTAGTGTGAATTACACACGATTCCCGCAGCAAAAGCCATGTGTGAACTTAATATCTGACGGTTTCCAATACAGAACCGTGTCTGATTAATAACCCGCGCCACTCACCTTCCAAACCTCGAGGCGCGAAATAGAGTGCCAATCATGTGGGGCCCGTTGCCTTGCCAGATCCTTACATTTTCCTTTTTGAACACCAGATATTTACATCATCTGATCATTTTTTATTTTTTTAGAATTTAAATGCCATGGCACTCAATACATGTGTCCAAGCCGTGACACCAATATGTTTGAAAATTTGTTCCAATTTACTGCACATGGAATTAACTCGCACACAAGTACACAAATATTTTTTTTCAAACCGTTATGGTGAGCCGCTGGCTGCATGTAGATGTAGTTCAAATTTGGATTACGATCATTAAATGGCTTGAAAATCACTTAAATGTCTTAAAAAGGTCAAATGACCCCTGAAATTTTCCAAATTTTGACATGACAGTTGTATTAGTGCACGTTAACTGTAGAATTTTTTTTAAACCCATAAGAGAAAGCTATCGTCGATTCGTCATCAAAGATGCATTGTTCCCTCTCGAAACCACGAGCCTTCTAGTGAGTTGCTCCGGTTTGTGAGGGGTGTGTGTCCAAACTTTCGTCAAACAGGCCAATTTTATTACCACATCATCTTGGTGGCATGACATTACGTCAAGCAAGGTTTCATGTGTTTCTGATCATTTTTTAATTTTTTGGAATTTAAATGCCATGGCACTCAATGCATGTGTCCAGGCCGTGACACCAGTATGTTTGAAAATTCGTTGCAATTTACTGCACATGAAATTAACTCGCACACAAGTACACAAATATATTTTTTCAAACCGTTATGGTTAGCCGCTGGCTGCATGTAGATGTAGTTCAAATTTGGATTACAGTCATTAAATGGCTAGAAAATCACTTAAATATCTTAAAAAGGTCAAATGACCCCTGAAATTTTTCAAATTTTGACATGACAGTTGTATTAGTGCACGTTAACTGTAGAAATTTTTTGAAGCCCATAAGAGGAAGCTATCGTCGATTTGTCATCAAACATGCAATGTTCCCTCTTGAAACCACGAGCCTTTTAGTGAGTTGCTTCGGTTTGTGAGGCGTGTGTGTCCAAACTTTCGTCAAACAGGCCAGTTTTATTACCACATCATCTTGGTGGCATGACATTACGTCAAGCAAGATTTAATGTTTTTCTGATCATTTTTTAAATTTTTTTGAATTTAAATGCCATGGCACTCCATGCATGTGTCCAGGCCGTGACACCAATATGTTTGAAAATTCCTTCCAATTTACTGCACATGGAATTAACTCGCACACAAGTACACAAATATGATTTTTCAAACCATTATGGTTAGCCGTTGTATGTAGATGTAGTTCAAATTTGAATTACGGTCATTAAATGGCTAGAAAATCACTTGAATGTCTTTAAATGGTAAAATGACCCCTAGAATTTTGCAAATTTTCATATGACAGTTGTATTAGTGCACGTTAAATGTATAAAAATTTGAAGGCCATAAGAGGAAGCTATCTCATGTTCGTCATCAAACATGCATTGTTCCCTCTCGGAACCACGAGCCTTCTAGTGAGTTGCTCCAGTTTGTGAGGGATGTGTGTCCAAACTTTCGTCAAACATGCCAAATTTTTTACCACATCATCTTGGTGGCATGACATTACGTCAAGCAAGGTTTCATGTGTTTCTGATATTTTTTTGATTTTTTGGAATTTAAATGACATGGCACTCCATGCATGTGTCTAGGGCGTGACACCAATATGTTTGAAATTTCCTTCTAATTTACTGCACGTGGAATTAACTCGCACACAAGTACACAAATATGATTTTTCAAACCGTTATGGTTAGCCATTGCATGTAGATGTAGTTCAAATTTGAATTACGGTCATTAAATGGCTAGAAAATCATTTAAATGTCTTTAAAATGTCAAGTGACCCCTAGAATTTTCCAAATTTTCAAATGACATTTGTATTAGTGCATGTTAAATGTCGAATTTTTTTGAATGCCGTAAGAGGAAGCTATAGCTCGTTAGTCATCAAACATGCATTGTTCCCTCTCGGAACCACGAGCCTTCTAGTGAGTTGCTCCGGTTTGTGAGGGGTGTATGTCCAAACTTTCATCAAACATGCCAATTTTTTTACCACATCATCTTGGTGGCATGACATTACATCAAGCAAGGTTTCATGTGTTTCTAATGTTTTTTAATTTTTTGGAATTTAAATGCCATGGCACTCCATGCTTTGTGTCATAGCCGTGAGACCAATATGTTTGAAAATTCCTTCCAATTTACTGCACATGGAATTAACTCGCACACAAGTACAGAAATATTACTTTTCAAACCGTTATGGTTAGCCATTGAATGTACATGTAGTTCAAATTTGAATTACGGTCATTAAATGGCTAGAAAATCACTTAAATGTCTTAAAAGGTCAAATAACCCCTGAAATTTTCCAAATTTTGACATGACATTTGTATTAGTGCATGTTAAATGTAGAATTTTTTTGAAGGCCGTAAGAGGAGCGCCCGTTCGTCATCAAACATGCATTGTTCCCTCTCGGAACCACGAGCCTTCTAGTGAGTTGCTTCGGTTTGTGAGGGGTGTGTGTCCAAACTTTCGTCAAACATGCCAAAAATTTTACCACATCATCTTGGTGACATGACATTACATCAAGCAAGGTTTCATGTGTTTCTGATCTTTTTTTAATTTTTTGGAATTTAAATGCCATGGCACTCCATGCTTTGTGTCATAGCGGTGAGACCAATATGTTTGAAAATTCCTTCCAATTTACTGCGCATGGAATTAACTCGCACACAAGTACAGAACTATGACTATTCAAACCGTTATGGTTAGCTGTTGCATGTACATGTAGTTCAAATTTGAATTACGGTCATTAAATGGCTAGAAAATCACTTAAATGTCTTAAAAGGTCAAATGACCCCTGAAATTTTCCAATTTTTGACATGACAGTTGTATTAGTACTACAAATTTTCTCGTCTATTTAAAACACCATCCGTTGCCACTTTACTCCAAATTCATCTTTCACAACTAATACAAAATATCAACAACATCACACACAATTTTTTTGGAGGAACCGTTTGCGATGAAAATTCATGGGTCTATTTAAGTATTCCTCCTTAAGCTTCGCCGGCTCATCTGCTCCAGTGCCGGCAACCCCCAAATCCACGAATCCCCATTCCCGCAAGCCCTTCTTGCAAAGATGACGCCATGGAAACGCTTCATGAGGGCCCATACGGTGGCCGCGTCGTCCCCGAGCGCCTCTGCCCATGCCGAGAGCGTGGCCGCCTACGCCGAGAGTGCCACCGCACCTGCATTGAGCACGGCCGCATCCGCCGAGGGGGCGTCTGCGGCAGCCGACAGGGCAGCTGCAGCAGCCGAGACGGCTGCAGTAGCTGCTGCGACGGCGGCTGCAAACGCCGAGAGCGCTCGAGTTGCCGTCCATGCCGCCGATGTCGCCCTGGCCCGGGTCGAGGCCATCCACGCCAAGATCGAGGACGCACATGCCAAGATATTCTAGGCCACCTCGGAATCCAGCATGCAACCCACGTCCGAAAAGGCGGCGGTGACCATGGAGCACCTGCTTCCTCATGAGATCGCCGAGCGGGAGCTGGAGATGCAGGAGGCGGCGGAGATCGAGGAGCACCGGGAGGAGGAGTTGCGCGTGGCCGAGGTCGAGGTAGAGAAGAGTCTGTCCGTCGAGGAATCGGCGGTGGAGTACCAACGCGAGCTCTGGCGCAGCCACTACTACGAGTACTACAACCTTGAGGGCGCGCCGAGGACGAGGACGAGGATGAGGACATGGTCGACTTCAGCAGGGGGGACGTGGAGTCCACCAACAACGGCATGTTGCCAGGACAAGTCATCGACGTCTCATCTCACACCGGCGATGCATAGGCCGGCGCAGTGGCGGCTTTGTTAAAATTATGCGTACTTAGGCTTTGTTTTTAATGCTGGTCTTTTGTTAGAGCAATGTTTAGATCAACTGGCTCTGTTTAATTACTAAAATTGCTCGATTCAGTAAGTGTGGTCTGTGTGCTGTATGCTCTTTTGTGTGCCCAAATTAGCAAGCATGTTAAATTATACAATGACGTGGATGAGGATAGTACCGAGGGAAATTTCCACCAAAATTTGAATTATCAAACTCATCCCATGCGCGTAAAGCAGAAGAATCGTTTGCGATGCACACAATCGTTCAAAGTGAATGGTGTCCGGTGGCACCGTGCGCAAAGTTTCCCTCCACATTTCAAAATTTTTGGCCTACCGCCGAAAGATCTACCCCCCTTCCCCACCCCCTTTTCTCCCCGACCACAAGTCACATTTCCCCTATTTCCTCATTCCTTCCTTCCGAAGCTATAGCCGCTTCCTCGCTCTCGCCGTCTCGCATCCTACCGCCGGGGTTGCCATGGTCTTGTTCAATGATCTCTCCAGCGGTTCCTCCTCGGACGAAGACTCCTTCACCACCCGGGCATGCCTCTCTTCTCTCTCTCGGGTGATGACTTGGAATGAAGGATTTTAACCCGGCGGGCGATTTGAGTCATTTCTTCCTCTTGTAGCTCTCTAGGACCATCAGTTGCAACGAATGTAGCGGGGTGGCTGAAGATCTGCCTGCTCGTTGTCACCATCAATCTCCATGCGTGAAGCTAGTTGCGTTTGAATCTGTGGACAATGGGAGGAAGTTTCTGGCATGTGCAGAGAAGGTTAGCCCCACTTTCGTTGTTACAAATCATTTGTTAGATGTGATTCAGACACTGTCACTGTGCTATGTTATTTTGGATGTTAAGACAGTGTCACAGTTTGTACCTAGTATCTAAAAATGTTGCCATCTCATCAACGGTGCCATTAGAAATTTTTTTGCCACCGCTTCAGCAGTTTGTGCAGCCAACTTTGGTCCACACATCCGAGCAGCCAAGCAGTAAAAAACTAAATCTTTATGGCACGAAGGAACTGGGCATCCGAGCAGCCAAGATGTTGCAGTTATATTTAGCTTCCTCATAAAATGTTCAATTTGTTATTTATAGTACATGACTAAGAACTTGTAGCATTGTTGTAGTTAATTATAGCTTCTGATGTTTCAGAATTTGGTTGTTGTCTTAGTAGCAATTAATTCATTTGCACATTGATCTTTTTGAGACGATATGTCATAATTAACCTGTTTCTTTAGTTTTTCAAAATATGTATTTGGTGATTTTCTATGTTGCTAGAAACTCATTTCCCCTACAACTATTACTGATCTAGTTTTAAATATTATAGGATGAACGGAAGTGTTCTTACCTGGAGTGGGTTGATCAAGAGTGGCCATAGTCTTTGAAGATGTGCCTAGCAAAGCTCTGGAGCATGTATGAGGAAGAGAACAAAGGTAGGCTTAGAGAAAGTGTTGTCGACGCTGAAGAATATTTGAAGCTGCGGGATAAAAAGAGGAAGATGGAGAATGAGCTCAGATTTTTTAAATTACACTTTGCTAAGATGGTGTTGGTGAAGGAGGAGGCACTTTCCCAGTTGGCCAGTGCAAAACAGGTTCTTACTGAACTGAAAGCAGAGGTGGATAAGACGAGCCTGGATGATCTAGATTAGGGAAATGAATATATTGTTCTAATATTTCTTATGAAGGTGAACTAGCTATATGTTATACTGTGCTGTTTTTAGGTAGCTATCGTATTGTGATGTTAAAATATATTTATGTGCCTGATATGAAATTGGCAAACAGCTGTTCGAAATGAAATGTGAATTTGCGTAATACTAGAATTATTAATTGTAAACTAATAAACCTGCTAAATGGGTCATGGAACTTTGCAAACGGTTCTAGCAGTAAAAGCGCTTCTGATGGATAGCCCAATGCCATACAGTTTTGTTCATCAAATCGTGTGTGATGTAGTTGAATAAAAGCAAACGGTTAACTGAGGCAGAGAGTGTGTGATAGTTACACCTATCACACACGAGGCTATACATAAAACTGTGTGGGATGTATATACGAACGGAAACGTTTTCCCTAGATTGACTGTGTGGGATGTACATACGAACGGAAACATACTTCTTGGATTGACTGTGTGGGATGTACATAAGAACGGAAACGTATTCCTTGGATTGACTGTGTGGAATGTACATAACAAACGGAAACGTTTGTCTCGGACTGACTGTGTGGGATGTACTTACGACCGGAACCGATTGGGCCTGTATAACCATATTTGATCGCTCGCCCGTTGCACACGATCTCATTTTGCCCAGCGTGTGTGACCGGAGAGCCTATCCCCGACGGTTTCTGGGTCGTGTGGGAAGGACCCCCTTATCGCAGTCACTCACTTGGCGACGGTTCAAAATGCCGTCGCGAAAAGGGGTTAAAAACTGTTTGTATAGCACCTTGTTGTACCAGTGTAGGGTCTCTTATTGCCAGAAAAAAATCTCCAAAAAGTTTCATGGCATTTGGACTTCTTTTGGTACTGATATTCTCAAAAACCAAAATAAGAAAAAAAACAGCAACTGGCACTGGGCACTAAGTTAATAGGTTAGTCCCAAAAATGATATATAACTGCTTGAAAGTGTATATAAAACATCCAAGATTGATACTATAATAGCATTGAATAATAAAAAATTATAGATATGCTGGAGACGTATCAAGCATCCCCAAGCTTAATTCCTGCTCGTCCTCGAGTAGGTAAATGATAAAAACAGAATTTTTGATGTGGAATGCTAGCTAACATATTCATCATATACTCTTTTCTTTTGTAGCACGGACATTTTGACTTGAATGATTCAAAGCAATAGTCTATAATTTCACATGAGGACATCAATACTCAATCATACTAACAAGCAACCATGTCTTTCAAAATATCAACGCTAAAAAAAGTTATCCCTAGCCCATTATGCTCAATCATTGATCCATTCATGAAACAGACTCAATATTAGCTACATCCAATGCAAAAGTATGACAATAGTGCTCTCTAGTTGGTGCTTTGTAAGAGAAGATGGAGACTCAAAATAAAAATAATAATTGCATAAAAGTAAATAGATAGGCTCTTTGCAGAGGGAAGCAGAGATTTGCACAGGTGCCAGAGCTCAAGGCTTAAATTAGAGGTAAAATTATTTTGAGAGGCATGCTTTTCCTGTCAACCAAAATGACTGAGAATTCCCAATATCTTCCATTTTAGACAAATTATAGGCAGTTCCCAAACAAAAAATAAAGTTCATTTCCTTTCCATCATTCTTTCACAATCCATGGCTAGTCGTATCCATGGGTGCCTTCTGTACCAACACTTTCCAAGGAATTTATTATTATCATCATATTATTATTTTTTCATTTCGGAACTGGGCATCTCTATTACCTGCCACACTCTCATGCAACGACAAGTGAATAAATACTCATCGTGAGAATAAAATACCTAGCATGGAAAATATTGGCCACCCCTGCCGCTTCTTGAGCTGTACGGGCACACAAAACATAAATTCATTTTGAAAAATTAGAGTTGGCACATGCAAATTTACTTGGAACGGCATGGAAATACCGCATATAGGTAGGTATGGTGGACTCATTTGCCACAACTTTGGGTTTAAGGAGTTGGTTGCACAAGCAGCATTCCTGGTTAGTACAAATGAAGGCTAGCAAATAGATTGAGAAGCGACCAACCAAAAAGCGAAAACGGTCATAAACATGCATTGAAGATAACTAACACTGAATAATGCACCATAAGTAGGATGTAACTTCGTTGCATAACTATTGACAGTATGTGCATGCATAGGGAATCACAAACATTAACACCAATATTCTTACTAAACCACAATTACTCACTAACATGACTCACATATTATCATCTCCATATCACAAAACTATTGCAAGGAATAAAACTTATCATATCCAATGATCTATATGAAAGTTTTTATTATATCCCTCTTGGATATTCATCATATTGGGACCAAATTCATATCTTGTGCAAATTACCATTGCTATTATCAACTCTCAAAAAGATATAAGTGAAGTATGAGAGTGCAAATATTTCTTCAAAATATAATTTTATCAACTCTCAAAATAATATAAGTGAAGCATGAGAGTGTATTTCTTTAAAAATATAATCACCGTCATGCTCAAAAAGATATAAGTGAAGCACTAGAGCAACTGCCTAGCTCAAAAGATTTAAGTGAAGCACATAGAGTATTCTAACAAATCATGATAAACGTGTGGCTCTCTCAAATAAGTCTGTCCAGTAAGGATGATTGTGACAAACTAAAAATCAAACAAATAAAAGACTCATATAATACACGACGCTCCAAGCAAAACTCATGATATGTGACGAATAAAAATATAGCTCCATGTAAAATTACCAATAGTTGGTAGAAGAAAGAGGGGATGCCTTCCAGGGCATCCCCAAGCTTAGTTGCTTGGGAGTCCTTGAGTATTACCTTGGGGTTCCTCGGGCATCCCCAAGCTTAGGCTCTTGCCACTCCTTATTTCTTCATCCATCGTGATCTCACTCAAAACTTGAAAACTTCAATCACACAAAACTCAAAAAAAACCTCGTGAGATCCGTTAGTATAATAAAGCAAATCACTACTTTATGTACTATTGAAAACCCATTCATATTTTGTTTTTACATTATACCTACTTTATTCTAACTTCTCCATGCCTTATACCCCCCGATACAATCCATTGTTTCATCAAAACAAGCAAAATAATGCATCAAAAACAAAATCTGTCAAAAACAGAATAGTCTGTAGCAATCCGAACATTGACCATACTTATGTAAATCCAAAAATTCTGAAAAATTAGGAAAACGTGAGAAATTTGTATGTAAATAATGTGTAAAAAATTCATAAATTTATCATGCTCCAGAAAATTCCAAAAATTCTACTACTGGACGCAAAAGTTTCTGTTTTTGCACAGAATCAAAGCAACTATCAACCAAATCATCCCAAAGTCTTACTTAGAAAAAACACTAATTAAACATAAAAACACAATCATAACAGTAGCATAATTTTGTGCACATGAGAAAACAGAGAAAGTAAACAGAAGAATTAAGATAACTATTGGGTTGTCTCCCAACTAGCGCTATTGTTTTACGCCCCTAGCTAGGCATAATGCATAGTTTCAAGTGTTGTCATCTTTCTTCTTTTCATTCAAAGATGTGTTTTCCTCGGGAGGGTTTTCAAAAACAATATGAAACACATCATCCATGGGAATTTTAGCATTAGCAAGTTGACCATCCGTAAATCCCTCTTGGTTACCGGTTACAATCCACGAGTATTGTTTATTAATACCACTAAAAACTTTTTGGATTATATTCAAAGGAGAGACTTCCTTTTTGGTATTTTCATCAAAAGTGTGATCATCATGAAATAGGTATCTCAAAAAGTAATCACTATCATATAGAATCTCATCTATTACCGGTTTTCATGGTTCATTTCATAAAACTCAAATATCTCTCTAGCTTCCCACACCATATAATCAAATTCATTCATAAGAACAAGGATAGCTATTTTCTTAGCCCTAGGATTTTTTATAACCAGCAACTCATAAAATAATATTTGCAAAGTAGGATGGGTACGAATAAATATTCTCTCAAGTTTAAAAATAAGTGCGGGAATAGCTTCGACATAATTTTTGGTTCTTTTAAGTATAGGAGCTTCACCACAAGCCAAAGTTCCAGTGCAATTAAAGAATTCTTGGATAACACTTTTCCCTATAATATTCCCATGTCCCATCACAAAAGTTTTAGCATCTAAATTGGTAGGAATTTTGATCTTAGGAGTTTTACCATCCTCACTTCTTTCCATACCAAAACCACCCATGGTAGCAATTTCGAGTAAACAAACAAGAAAACACGCAAAAAGGAAAATGGAAAATATTTTTGTATTTTTGTAAAAACTTATTAGAAGTGGGGGAGATGAAAACAAGAGGCAAAAGGAAAATAATGTAAATGCAAGGATATGAAAGTTTATCCGTAGGTACTTGATAGAAGTTGATGATGTCTCCCCGGCAACGGGGCCAAAAATTCTTCCTGCTACTTGTGAACTGCGTTGGGATTTCCCCGAAGAGGAGAGGATGATGCAATACAGTAGGTATAAGTATTTCCCTCAGTTAAGAACCATGGTTATCAATCAAGTAGGAGAACCAAGCAACACCTCGTTTGCAGCACCTATACACAAACAACAAATCCTTGCAACCCAACGCGAACAAGGGGTTGTCAACCCCTCGACGGTTACGAGTAAGATTAAATTGTATGGTGTTTGATAGATAGATCGGACAAAAATAAAAAATAAAATAAATAAAGTTAAAAAGCAGCAAGGTATTTTTGGTTTTTAATATATGATAAAAGATAGACCCAGGGGCCATAGTTTTCACTAGAGGCTTCTCTCTTGAAAATAACATGCGGTGGGTAAGCAAATTACTGTTGGGCAATTGATAGAAAAGCAAATAATTATGACGATATCCAAGGCAATGGTCATGTATATAGGAATCACGTCCGAGACAAGTAGACCGACTCCTGTATGCATCTACTACTATTACTCCACACATCGACCGCTATCCAGCATGTATCTAGTGTATTAAGTTTATAAAAAATGGAGTAACCCTTAAGCAAGATGACATGATGTAGACAAGATAAACTCACATCTGAATAAACCCCATCTTTTTACCCTTAATAGCAACGATACATATGTGTCATGTCCCCTTATGTCACTGGGATTGAGCACCGCAAGATCGAACCCATTACAAAGCACCTCTCCCATTGCAAGATAAATCAATCTAGTTGGCCAAACCAAATCAATAGATCGGAGAGAAATACGAAGGTATAACAATCATGCATAAAAGAGTTCAGAGAAAACTCAAATAATATTCATGGATAGATCTGACTGTAGGAGATATGCCCTAGAGGCTATAATAAATGTTATTGATTATCTCCCTGTTCATAATTATGTTTATGTTCCATGCTATAACTGCTATGGTTCTCGAGTCTGCAATAACCACGAGGCTCGGAGGAAGACTCATATGCATGTGTGGAATAATAAACGGTAAAATGTATTCCTAGTCTGGCCTCTAAAACTAGCTCAAGTGTTGCATGATGGTTCTGTTTTCCTGATCATGGGCATGTCTATGCCAGCAACTTTGAGGGCACAATGTTAGCAGAACATTTGTGTTGAATCGACCCGGATTAATGTTATGCTATGAGTTACATTCGTCACAAGTTAATGGTTAATAACACAGAGATGGTTAATGTTTGCATGATTCCTTAGACCATGAGAGTATCGAGTTTCTTCATGCTTGCTTCATGAACTTTGGGGTTTGTTAAACGTCATCCGTAAATGGGTGGCTATTACGGCGGCTTACGGGTTCATGGAAAAGTATGTCAAGTAACTTGATAGCTCAAGATTGGGATTTGCTCCTCCGACGATGGAGAGATATCTCTGGGCCCTCTCGGTGTTACGGTATCCATCATCGTCTGGCCAGACACTTTGTGATTTGATCACAGGGATGCCGGAACACGGTAACAAGAAAAGAGAACAATACCGGTAATGAGGTAACTGGCATAGTGGACAAGTGTTGATCCAAGGGGATGCCAAGATGTCTCACCTCGGGTATTTGTAACATATCGCGAAGCAACAGGAATAGCACACGACAACTGGAGGTTCAGTCGAATATTCATTCGTGTGGGTATAGGGGGTCAATATGGGTGTCCACGGCGTCGATGTTGATCATTGATCGGAAGGGGTTCCGTGTCATGTCTATACTTCACCGAACCTATAGGGTCACACGCTTAAGGGTCATCTATCTGCTGAATACTAGACAGGGAGTCTGAGAGAAAATCACCGAAAAAGTTTCGGACACCGAAAAGTTTCGGACAGCGGAAAAGTTCCGCAGAGAGAACACCGGATGAGTTTCGATGAAACTGAAAAGTTGTTTCGGGGTATTCCATTAAGTCAAATTGGTTTTGGGATGCCCCTGATAATTCTTGGAGGGTGCCAGAATTATTCTGGAAACTTTCTGGAATTTTCGGGGATGAAAATCGGAAATGTTTCGGAGCTGCCGGAACCGCTTCAGATGCTTTTCGCAGATGAAAATCACTAATCTAGAATTGTTCCAGAACACGTTGAAAATTATTTTAGTGGGTACTGGAATTGTTCTAAGCCCACATAAATATTTTCAGTTCGAACGGACGCTGAAATATGTCGTCGTGAATAGTGAAAGTGCTTTTTGGGTTACTTTTTCGAAAGCCACTTGTTTGGGCTTTATCCCAAAAGATCTAGGGATGACATGGATGGATTGGGAGGCCCTCATGGGGCCCCCCAAGGGGTGTGGCCGGCCACACTTGGGGCTCCACCATGGAGCCCCTCTTGTTCCTTGGTTTCACCTTTATGCCCTTGGTGGAAGGACTTCATTCATGTACTTTTGGATTTTATTGTAAAACCACCCTACCCCTTGGGATTTCCTATAAATAGAGGTGGAGGGGCAGCCCTCCACACTCACTCCTTCTCACATACACATGCCATGTAATGATCTGGCTTCTCTCTCCCTCCCAGCGAAATAGTTTCGTAGTGCCGAAAGGCTGTCTGGGTTCCGGTGGGAACTAGTTCTGGACGGCGAAGCCCTGCCGGATAGATGACACCGTATGTGTGCAACTCTGTAGAGAGGCTGTAGTTTTGATCTTAGTGCCCGAGGGTCTGTTCGTGAGTGCCTCCCGAAGGGCTGTCCAAGTGACGGTCCGAGTTCTGTGAGTCCTCCCGAAGGGCTGTCCGAGTGACGGTCCGAGTTTTGAGGGTCCTCCCGGAGGGCTGTCCGCGACACCGTCCGAGGGACTGTCCGACTGCCTCCCGGAGGGCTGTCCGGGTGGCGGATGAGGGTATACATCCTCGCGGTTGGGAGGTTGTAAATCCTAGCTGCGGGGATCTGCACCGCCGATTGTCATTGACTCTACTTCCGCTGCGCTATGAGTCGGTAACGAAAATGATCAAACCTTGTATGCAATCTCCATAGTGGTCCTGGGCTAGTGCGTAGGTCGAAAAAAAATTGTTTTCTGCTGCGTTACCCTACAGTGGCATCATGAGCCGTGCTATGCGTAGATGCAGGTTGCGATCTAGAATACATAGAGATGTATGAGTGTTGCACAATATAATTAGGTAGTAGATGAGTTCTATTACTGAAAATTATTTGTGCGGGTAGCAGATGAAATCTGTTACCCGATGTTCCTGTTGCTTCCCTTGAATTTGCATAATCCTGATCTTGACGGCATGGTGGAATCTCACAAAGTTCTGGCAATCCGTGATCCTTTCATGCTGCTCCTGAGTATGCTGATTGACAGATCAATGAAGTGCTAACAGTTCTTTGGGTTCCACCATAGTTAAAGAAAGATGGATGTTTCACAGACGAAAGGGCAATGCATATTTGATCTGCACGGGGGTCATACGTATGACGAAGTTTAGTATGGGGCTCGAGATTTTATTATCTCGTGCTTCATACACCCTGAAAGGTTAATCTAGCGACTTGAATTATCATACTTGATGATGGACGTTGGTAGCTTCGGTTTGTTTCGAAACCTTAGAAGCAACGTAAAACAAGTTTTTGCATAAACCGATTAGAGGCGTCTAACTTGGTTTTGCAGGAGGGTTTGCATATGCATGTGATGTGGTATAGCAGTGCTCATAATAATTTGATTATGTATGAGATGACTATACGATGTAAATTGATTAACATGACCTGCGTGTCATGATTCGGCATGATGGCTGGAGCCATATGATTGCACTTTATATGACCTGTGTGTCAACCTTGTTGTAATGCATTATTTTATTAGCTATAGAGATAGCAATATTATCTGGTGCATCGACAAGGTGGTGGCAATCTTCGCGAAGGTGAACACCGACGCGAATGCCGAAGACGAAGAAATGAAAGACTTCTCCGTCAGAAAGGGCTATACCATATCATGCTATTATGAATTGCCTGAGATGTTTATCCCTTATGATGCACCCTTCTTGATTGCGCGGTAGTCGCTTTTATTAGGGTGATCTCTCACAAAAATATCAAGTAGTTAGTGTTCTCCCAAGTGTAGCACCGTCACGTCACCTAACTTTTCGGGGTATCACATGGATGCATGGGTACGAACGATTAGGGAAGTGTGAGGCGGGTGAGTTGAAACCTCGCAGCGTGATCACTTGGTTGTCTTGACGTTCAGGCATGAAAGTCATGAGCTCGGAACACACGCATCGAAAGATGAACAAGAGTTACATAGAGATGTGATTGGCAAGTTGGCCTACCGATTGCAATTCTCGTCACTTGAGATGGATGCATCCTTGGCGTTGAATTATAATATGGATCTTGAATCACTCACAATCAATTTTGAGGGATATTGATTTGAGTGGGAGCGCACTTTTGAATTGACTTTGTTTAATTCTCAGTGAAATTAATTATGAACATTGTCTAAGTGTGGTTTGCATAATAGTTGTAGAATAATGGATCGCGTTTCCACCTTCCCTATTAAATTTGAATAGCTGTTAAATATCTGGTTAAAACTTTACGGTTGGTAACGTAATGTGAGGATTGTCCTCTAAAGTGCCGAGAAGGACTTTGTCCTATCGCATACTTTTGGTATTCTCCCGCTAATGCTATGGATCATGTGACTCTCATCCTTCGATCCAAAAGCTAGAATTCTGTTTCAGTCAAGTGCAATATGTTTGCTTCCATGAGACCCGAACTTCGAAAGTTTGGATAGTTATGTGATATTCATGGAATCTAAAAATCATTTTCAGAGACAGACAAAGGCTAAAAGATATGAGATATCCAAAGCAATGTTTGTTTGCAAACTATTAGTAAAGGAGTTTACTATGCATTAGACTGATAAGAGAGGGATCCAGAAGAATGCCTGTCATATGATGAAAGGTGAATAAAACAACAACTTAAAGAGAAAGGAAGTGTCCGAAGGGTATTAGTGAAACTTTCACGCCTAGGAAGTCCGGGGCTAACGCCACTCTTAAGTTGGGTGCTTCTTCTGAGAGTAGGAGAAATACTAAAAGTTAAACTGTTAGAAGTATAAAGGCAAAAAGAGAGAAGACTGGAATATCCAGCTCATGTATGAATGTCATACAAGTTTTTGATGTATAGAAGGCTGGTCAAAGATATAGTTCTTGGGAATTATGATTAAATTGTTAATCACTGATTCTTGGGTATTGTGAGTTAATCACAAAGATACCTGCTCGATTGCATTCTGTTGCAACTCGATGTAAGAACTACTATGGCCTGAAAGACTAGCCAGAAATGAGGTTGAGATACACACATGGAGCATAGTAAATGTTACTATACCTTCCATCGGTGTATTACCATCTGTGTTTACTTTCATAATTCATTTAGAGTTTCACAAACTCTAGCCCATTGCATAAGGTATCTTGCAAGAAGGTTGTTCATAAGAGAACTTTTGATGTTCGATGTTATGAATAACATAAGGGCCATACTTTCATTATGAATGAGATGTATGTTATGAATATTGATAATTAATACATCACCTCTGGGTTTACTTTCATAATTCATTTTAGAGTTTCATACACTCTAGCCCATTGCACAATGTTTGTTGCAAAAGAGTTGTTCATAAAAACAACAATTGTTGTTCAGTATTATGAATAACATGAAAGGCCATGCTTCCATCCAAGATGGGATGTATGTTATGAATATTGATGGAAATATGATACATCCATAACACTGACGCTAAATGTCGCAAGACTAAAAGAATACCACACAAAGTGTGGCACTGCATTTGGTCACATTGGAGAAACCCGCATGGAAAATTCCATTATGATGGATTTTGAAGTCGTTTGATTTTGAATCATCTGACACTTGCAACTTTTCTCCGAAAAGTGAAGTGACTAAAATACCGTTCACAGGCCATAAGGAACGAGCAAAGAACGCATTGGTGATCATGCATCATGATATATGTAGTCCAATGAATGTTGTTGCAAGTAGTGGATTTATCTATCTTCAGAAATGACTCAAGTAGATATATGGATATTTACTTGATGAGACGTAAGTCTAGATCTTTTGAATTCATTCAAAAGGTTTTCAAGAATGAAGTAGAAGTTATTGTAACAAGAAAATTATGTTTCTACAATTGGATTGCAGAAAGGAATATTTGAGTTACAAGTTTAGCGAATGTCTGATGAGTTGTGAAAGGGGTTTCATAACTTGCACCTCACGGAACACCACTGCAAGTGGAAAGTACGTGAAGATGTAATCAAACCATTTATGACATGGTAAGATCAAAGATGACATAAATAAATTTGCCATTATCCCTTTTAAAGTGATGCTTTAGAGACTGCGGCTTTTACACTGAAAAGAGCTCCATCGGGTCTGTTGAAATGACGCCATGGTATGGTACGCCCAACCATGTTATATCTTTTCTTAAACATTTGGAATATGGGGCTTGTGTAAAAGGTTACAAACCTATTCCAAATCAGACAAGTGCTACTTTGTAGGTCATCCCAAAATGTTGGGTATTCCTCCCTCACTATGCCGAGGCAAATAGGTTTGCCACAAAGAACGGTATGCTTTTTGAAGAAAATGGTTCTTTCAAAAAGGTGAGTGGGAGAATAGTGCAACTCGATGAGATAAACAATATCTTCATCATTAGATCAAAGGAAAGAGACCTTGGAAGTAATTCCAGAGTTTCCTACTGCGACTGATACGGAAGTCTCTACAATAAAATGTATGGACTTCGGTCGAACTTGCAGCTGAACCACGTAGGCAAGGCTCGTGCAAACCTCTCAGGTGCGCAGACGAGATATTGTTGTTAGACAACAATATACCTATGGTACACAAGGAAGCATTGATGGGCCCTGACTCCGGAATTGGCTAAATGCCAATATAATCCGAGATAGTTTCCATATAAATGTTTCAAGATTAAAATCTTGATAGACCTTTCGGAAGACTTAGAGTCTAACGAATTTTATGGAACTAAAAACTGATACGGATAAAAATGTTTTATCCATATAGCTCGACTTGTTGCAATATACAAGTTCAAGGAGTTGACTACGATGAGATTGTTTCACTGTAGCGATGCTTAAAGTCGGTTCGGGTTGAGCTAGCAATTAATACATATTTCAAATCATGAGATATGAAACAAAGGATGACAAAAGGATTTCCATATGATGGAAATAAAACGAAGGACTTGCATGTGTTACAGTCCAAGGTATTTTGTCAGTCCAGAGGATGCTAGTAAGTATGCAAACTTCAGAGTTCCAGCAATGGACAGAAGAGAGCAAAATGGAGTTGGAATCTTCGTGTTTTGATGAAATGGTCAAAAAGGGTTTTGAATTCATCAATGGGTAACGAAGATGCTTGTGATTCAAGAAAGTAAGTGGGAGCATAATAAAATTTCTAAAAATGTTGTGTGCTTGACACATTGTTAATTGGAAATAAATTTCTTGACACGAATTAGGACTTCATTTGAAAATAGTTTTTCGATGAAGTGCTTGGGCTAAATAGCCTTTATATTAGGCATGATGATCTATGGAGATAGATTTACCTAATGGGGCTGAGCTAAGATACACATTGACAAAATGCTAAAACCTTTTAGCATTAAAAACGTCAGTGAGTGATTCTTTCTGAAGTCACATGGAAAGAGTTTTTGCAAGACTTGGTGTCCCAAAACACTGATGAGCAAAATACATGATGGAGATTCCACACACTCTTGTGTTTGGATTAATCATGTATTCCATGGTATGTAACACAACCAGATATGTCCAATACTCCCAAAGTGGTTGCGAGTATAGGTACCAAAGTGATCAAAAGTACTGATCATGGGACAACAGTGAAAAAGGGTCATTGAGTACTATAGTAGCACTGATGACATGTTTTCTCGCAAGCGGAGATCATGAAGAGTTCGTTGTAAAAGCTTACATCGACATAGTCTTCATCCATGCTCCAAGCGATTTTCGATTTAAGTTAAGGGTTTTGTGTAATACACAATATGGTGGCACAGTAGTTGGAAATTGTTCCAAACAAGTTACTGTGGCGAATTCTATAACAGAGGCGAAGTATGTTGCCGCTTTTAAAAGCGACAAAGAAGATGTTGAATCATATAGTTCATTCATGAACTTAGTATGGTTCCAAGATGGCTTTTGTCAATGGGACACTACTACAGGTAGTTGCTCCATAACTCAGTCTGAGGAATCCAGGTTCGACCTGTGATTCACATACATACAAAGCCAAGTCCACACAAAATATGAATTTTGTGAAAGCGTGAAAACACGAGAATATGCAAAGATACACACGGATCTGAAGTTGTCAGACCCGTTGGACATCAGGCTATACCACAAGTGAAGCATATTTACACCGGTGTGCCACAGGTGTGAAGTGCATTAGCATTAACTAGATTATTGACTCTAGTGCATGTGGGAGTCTGTAGGAGATATGCCCTAGAGGCTATAATAAATGTTATTGATTATCTCCCTGTTCATAATTATGTTTATGTTCCATGCTATAACTGCTATGGTTCTCGAGTCTGCAATAACCATGAGGCTCGAAGGAAGACTCATATGCACGTGTGGAATAATAAACGGTAAAATGTATTCCTAGTATGGCCTCTAAGACTAGCTCAAGTGTTGCATGATGGTTCTGTTTTCCTGATCATGGGCATGTCTATGCCAGCAACTTTGAGGGCACAATGTTAGCAGAACATTTGTGTTGAATCGACCCGGATTGATGTTATGTTATGAGTTACATTCGTCACAAGTTAATGGTTAATAACACAGAGATGGTTAATGTTTGCATGATTCCTTAGACCATGAGAGTATCGAGTTTCTTCATGCTTGCTTCATGAACTTTGGGGTTTGTTAAACGTCATCCGTAAATGGGTGGCTATTACGGCGGCTTACGGGTTCATGGAAAAGTATGTCAAGTAACTTGATAGCTCAAGATTGGGATTTGCTCCTTCGACGATGGAGAGATATCTCTGGGCCCTCTCGGTGTTACGGTATCCATCATCGTCTGGCCAGACACTTTGTGATTTGATCACAGGGATGCCGGAACACGGTAACGAGAAAAGAGAACAATACCGGTAATGAGGTAACTGGCATAGTGGACAAGTGTTGATCCAAGGGGATGCCAACATGTCTCACCTCGGGTATTTGTAACATATCGTGAAGCAACAGGAATAGCACACGGCAACTGGAGGTTCACTCGAATATTCATTCGTGTGGGTATAGGGGTCAATATGGGTGTCCACGGCTTTGATGTTGATCATTGATCGGAAGGGGTTCCGTGTCATGTATATACTTCACCGAACCTATAGGGTCACATGCTTAAGGGTCATCTATCTGCTGAATACTAGACAGGGAGTCTGAGAGAAAATCACTGAAAAAGTTTCGGACAGCGGAAAAGTTCCGCAGAGAGAACACCGGATGAGTTTCGGTGAAACTAAAAAGTTGTTTCGGGGTATTCCATTAAGTCAAATTGGTTTCGGGATGCCCCTGATAATTCTTGGAGGGTGCCAGAATTATTCTGGAAACTTTCTGGAATTTTCGGGGATGAAAACCGGAAATGTTTCGGAGCTGCCGGAACCGCTTCAGATGCTTTTCGCAGATGAAAATCACTAATATGGAATTGTTCCAGAATGCGTTGAAAATTATTTTAGTGGGTACTGGAATTGTTCTAAGCCCACATAAATATTTTCAGTTCGAACGGACGCTGAAATATGTCGTCGTGAATAGTGAAAGTGCTTTTTGGGTTACTTTTTGGAAAGCCACTTGTTTGGGCTTTATCCCAAAAGATCTAGGGATGACATGGATGGATTGGGAGGCCCTCATGGGGGCCCCCAAGGGGTGTGGCCGGCCACACTTGGGGCTCCACCATGGAGCCTCTCTTGTTCCTTGGTTTCACCTTTATGCCCTTGGTGGAAGGACTTCATTCATGTACTTTTGGATTTTATTGTAAAACCACCCTACCCCTTGGGATTTCCTATAAATAGAGGTGGAGGGGCAGCCCTCCACACTCACTCCTTCTCACATACACATGCCATGCAATGATCTGGCTTCTCTCTCCCTCCCAGCGAAATAGTTTCGTAGAGCCGAAAGGCTGTCTAGGTTCTGGTGGGAACTAGTTCTGGACGGCGAAGCCCTGCCGGATAGAAGACACCGTATGTGTGCAACTCTGTAGAGAGGTCGTAGTTTTGATCTTATTGCCCGAGGGGCTGTTCGTGAGTGCCTCCCGAAGGGCTGTCCAAGTGACGGTCCGAGTTCTGTGAGTCCTCCCGAAGGGCTGTCCGAGTGACGGTCCGAGTTTTGAGGGTCCTCCCGGAGGGCTGTCCGTGACACCGTCCGAGGGACTGTCCGACCGCCTCCCGAAGGGTTGTCCGGGTGGCGGATGAGGGTATACATCCTCGCGGTTGGGAGGTTGTAAATCCTAGCTGCGGGGATCTGCACCGCCGATCGTCATCGACTCTACTTCCGCTGCGCTACGAGTCGGTAACGAAAATGATCAAACCTTGTATGCAATCTCCATAGTGGTCCTGGGCTGGTGCGTAGGTCGAATTTTTTTTGTTTTCTGCTACGTTACCCTACACTGATCATAAACTCACAATTCATCGGATCCCAACAAACACACCGCAAAAAGTGATTACATCGAATAGAACTCCAAGAACATCAAGGAGAACATTGTATTGAAAATCAAATAGAGAGAAGAAGTCATCTAGCTACTAACTATGGACCCGTAGGTCTATGGTAAACTACTCACGCATCATCGGAAGGGTAGCAAGGATGATGTAGGGCCCCTCCGTGATTGAATCCCCCTTCGACAAAGTGACGGAAAAGGCCTCCAGATGGGATCTATCAAGAACAGGAACTTGCGGCGGCGGAAAAAGTATTTTGTGGACTCCTCTGTTGGTTTCACGATTTTAGAGAATTTATAGAGGCAGAGTTAGGTCAAACAGAGCCACGTGGGCCCCATAAGCCACCAGGGTGCGCCCTGGTGCCTCGTGAGCCACTACTCCATCTTCTCGTCCCCTCCCGAAACTTCCATGGTCTCTTATTGCCAAAACAAATCTCCAAAAAGTATTGTGGCATTTGGACTTCGTTAGGTACTGATAATCTGAAAAACCAAAAACAAGCGAAAAACAGCAACTGTCACTGCGCACTAAGTTAATAGGTAGTCCCAAAAAATGATATATAATTGCTTGAAAGTGTATGTAAAACATCAAAGATTGATTCGATAATAGCATGGAACAATAAAAAATTATAGAGACGTTGGAGACGTATTGATGATGATGTATCGAGTACAAGCTTGATCTACCTCGAGATCAAGAGTTGTGTTCTAACCCTAAGGCTAGATGGTTGTAATTGTGACTGTGTCCTCTACGGACTAAACCCCTTAGTTTATATAGACACTGGGGGGTACCTAGGGTTACACATGGTTGGTTGCCAATCTAGGGATACACACGTCAGTGGCCAACGCAGGTCTTGGAGTACACGTCAAGTCTTTGGCAAAGTCCACCTTGATCACATCGAAGTGCGAGGCCTCTGGAGTCCTTCCGTATGAGAATGTAGGCCGTAGGCTCGGCCCATGGACTATGGGCCAACTAGGTTGGTACCCCCTAGTCTAGGACACCGTCAAGATGTATTTTTTGTTTTAGTGCTCCGGGCTGGTCTTTTTGTTAATGGAACCACACACACTACCCATAGCCATGTGCGTATGTGTGTACTAC
Source organism: Thinopyrum elongatum (assembly GCA_011799875.1). Taxonomy (NCBI): domain Eukaryota; kingdom Viridiplantae; phylum Streptophyta; class Magnoliopsida; order Poales; family Poaceae; genus Thinopyrum; species Thinopyrum elongatum. The sequence goes on from CM022302.1 coordinate 378,861,774, forward strand.
TCAAGTACTTGTTGAAATCTCTCTTTCACAAACAGCACGTCAGCCACCGGCCTCTAGATTGGAAGATTTAGGAGTCGATAAATGTATGCCTTAAATGTAATTTCTAGTTTGTTGCTCATCCTTATCTAGTCGTTATTGTGTATGGATGTAGTTTACTATGCAATAATGGATTATCACTTGCGACATTATATCCGTCAACCAACTGATATTACATTTGGTTTTGCTAATGTGAAATTCTGTGCTATTTTCTTATGTCTAGGTCAATTCCTATAGAAGTGTAAGTTCAGTTTAGTGAAAAGTGAAACTTGCATGATTATTGCTAAGGTCCTCTCTTTGCGTCTCACGCCTCACATGGACGCCCTTGTCTCCAACGCCCAAAGTGCTTTCATCAAAAAGAGAAGCATCCATGACAACTTCATGTATGTGTGGAATTTTGCTCGCAGCTTGCACAAATGTAAGACACCCACCCTTCTATTCAAGCTGGACATCAAAAAAGCTTTCGGCTCAGTCAAGTTGGAGTTCGCCTTGACCTTCTGCAATGCAAGGGGTTCCCAAGCAAATTCGGGAGTGGGTGGCTGCACTGCTTTGCTCGTCCTCCTGCCAGTCCTCCTTAATGGGCAGCGCGGTCCTCCCATCAAGCATGGCAGTGGCTTTCGGCAAGGGGACCCCCTCTCCCCACTGCTCTTTGTCCTTGGCATTGATCCTCTTCACCAAATTCTTGACTTGGTAACTCGGAAGGGACTCCTCCATAAGATTCATGGGCGGGGAGCCATGTTGAGAACATCTTTATATGTGGATGATGCGGCAGTTTTCATGGCTCCTATCAAGCGAGATATTGAGAACTTCTCAGCCATCTTAAGAGGTTTCAGCGATGTCATGGGCCTTTGCACCAACTTCCACAAGAGCTCCGTTGTGCCAATTCGGTGCAATCACATTGACTTGGACCATATTCTTGGTGGCGTGCTGGTGACCAGAGCCTCATTTCCAATGAAATACTTGGGTCTCCCCCTCTCGGTGTGGCATCTTGAGAGGGTGGACTTCCAATACCTTGAGGACAAGGCGACGGGTAAGTTGGTTACTTGGGAGGGGCAAAACATCACCACCATTGGGCGCACGAACCTTGTCAAATATGTCATCACCTCCCAAGCGGTGTACGCCATCACGCCTCTCATTGTGCCACTGAGCTCCCTCCATAACATTAACAAACTCAAGAGGGCCTTCCTTTGGTCCGGTGCTGATAAAACGATCGGGGCCAAGTGCAAGGTCAACTGGGATTTTGTTTGTCGCCCTGAGGAATATGGTGGCCTTGGGGTCCTCAACACTTACAAGTTTGCCCGTGCTCTAAGATGGCCATGGTATGAATGGAAGGAGTTAAGCAAGCTCTGGGTGGGCCTTGGTAACCATTGCACGGAAGGAGCCAAGCAAGTCATGTTTTGACCTCACCAAAACTTACTGCCAAGAACTGAGTTCGCTCATAGGCACCTATTGGTGGAGTCAATAGGATAAGGAAAATACTGTCCGTTGGATGAGATGGGAGAAGTTAACTATGCCCAAAGCGAAGGGAGGGTTGGGCTTCCTAGACATGCACAGTTTCAACATAGCAATGCTAGCACGGCAGATTTGGAGGTTGATACAATATCAGGACTCCTTGTGTAATCGTGTGCTTAAGTCTCATTACTTCCGTCACAACCACGTGCTTGAAGCCAAAGCCAAAGATGGCATCTCTTATGCGTGAAGGAGCATGTTGAAGGGCTTGGAACTTGTGCGAGAAGGGTACATATGGAGGATCGGGGATGGAGCCTCCGTTAAAATCTAGACAGAACTCTGGATCCCATGGCCTTTGTCGCAAAGGGTAATTGCCCCACAGCGGAATAGCCTACTCTAGTTTGTAAGTGACCTTCTTGATCCGTCAATTGGACATTGGGATGAAAGGCTTGTTGATGAAAATATGCCCTAGAGGCAATAATAAAATGGTTATTATTATATTTCCTTAATCATGATAAAGGTTTATTATTCATGCTAGAATTGTATTGACCGGAAACTTAAATACATGTGTGGAAACATAAACAAATACCATGTCCCTAGTGAGCCTCTACTAGACTAGCTCGTTGATCAAAGATGGTTAAGGTTTCCTAACCATATACATGAGTTGTCATTTGATAACGGGATCACATCATTAGCAGAATGATGTGATGGACAAGACCCATCCGTTAGCTTAGCATATGATCGTTCAGTTTATTGCTATTGCTTTCTTAATGTCAAATACATATTCCTTAGACTATGAGATCATGCAACTCCCGGATACTGGAGGAATACCTTGTGTGCTATCAAACATCACAACGTCACTGGGTGATCATAAATATGCTCTACAGGTATCTCTAAAGGTGTCTGTTGAGTTGGCATCGATCGAGATTAGAATTTGTCACTCCGTGTATCGGAGAGGTATCTCTGGGCCCTCTCGGTAATACACATCACAAGAAGCTTGCAAGAAAAATGACTAAATAGTTTGTTACGAGATGATGTATTACATAACGAGTAAAGAGACTTGCCGGTAACGAGATTGAACTAGGTATGAAGATACCGACGATCGAATCTCGAGCAAGTAACATACCGACAGACAAAGGGAATTACGTATGTTGTCATAAGGTTCGACCGATAAAGATCTTAATAGAATATGTAGGAACCAATATGGGCATCCAGGTTCCGCTATTGGTTATTGACCAGAGAGGTGTCTCGGTCATGTCTACATAGTTCTCGAACCCGTAGGGTCCGCACGCTTAACGTTCGTTGATGATATAGTGTTATATGAGTTATGTGATTTGGTGACCAAATGTTGTTCGGAGTCCTAGATGAGATCACGGACATGACGAGGAGCTCCGAAATGGTCCGGAGGTAAAGATCAATATATAGGACGATGCTATTTGGACACCGGAAAGGTTTCGGAGTGTATCGTGTAGTCATCGGATCACCGGAAGGGGTTCTGGGAAGCCCCGGGAGGCTATATGGGCTTAATGGGCCAAAGGGGGAACACACCAACCCACAAGGGGCTGGTGCGCCCCTCTCCCTGGCCGCTGGCCCTAGGGGAAGGAAAGGGGGAGGGTTGGCCCCTCCTGCCTTTCCCTCCTCATGAGAGAATGGAAAGGGGGGTGCCACTTCCCCCTGCCTTCCTCCCGTGCGCCTAGAAGGAAAGGGGGGGGGGGGACGGCAGGGGCCAAGGGTGGCCGTCGGCCCCCTTGGGGGTGCCCTGGTTGCCTCCCCTCCTCCCCCACACCTATATATACATGAGGAGGGGGCGCCACACACCCCACGACAATCTCTTAGCCGTGTGCGGCGCCCCTCTTCACAGTTTCATCACTCGGTCATATTTTCGGAGTGCTTAGGCAAAGCCCTGCAGAGATAGCTTCACCATCACCGTCACCACGCCGTCGTGCTGCCGGAACTCATCTACTACTTCGCCCGTCTTGCTGGATCAAGAAGGTGAGGACGTCACCGAGCTGAACGTGTGCTGAACGCGGAGGTGCCGTACGTTCGGTACTCGATCGGTTGGATCGCGAAGAAGTTCGACTACATCAACCGCATTAATAAACGCTTCCGTTTACGGTCTACGAGGGTACGTAGACACACTCTCCCTTCTCGTTGCTATGCATCTCCATGGATAGATCTTGCGTGTGCGTAGAAAAGTTTTTTTTTCATGCAACGTTCCCCAACAGTGCCATCAGAGCCAGGTCTATGCGTAGATGATATGCACGAGTAGAACACAAAGGAGTTGTGGTCGGTGATGTTCATACTGCTTACCACCAACATCTTATTTTGATTCGGTGGTATTGTGGGATTAAGCGGCCCGGACCAACCTTACATGTCCACGTACATGAGACCGGTTCCACCTACTGACATGCAACTTGTTTTGCATAAAGGTGGCTGGCGGGTGTCTATTTCTCCTACTTTAGTTGAATCGAATTTGACTACGGCCGGTCCTTGTAGAAGGTTAAAACAACAAACTTGATAATCACCGTTGTGGTTTTGCGTAGGTAAGAACGGTTCTTGCTAGTGGCCCGTAGCAGCCACGTAAAACTTGCAACAACAAAGTAGAGGACGTCTAACTTGTTTTTGCAGGGTATGTTGTGATGTGATATGGTCAAGACGTGATGTGATACGTTGTTGTATGAGATGATCATGTTTTGTAATATCGACAACTGACAGGAGCCTTAGGGTTGTCTTTTAATTATTGTATGACCTGCGTGTCAATCATTAAGTGCCATGTAATTGCTTTACTTTATCGCTATGTGTTAGCAATAGTTGGCGAGACGACCCCGACGCAACGATGGAGATCAAGGTGTCGAGCCGGTGACGATGGAGATCATGACAATGCTTTGGAGATGGAGATCAAAAGCATAAGATGATAATGGCCATATCATGTCACATATTTTGATTGCATGTGATGTTTATCCTTTATGCATCTTATTTTGCTTAGAACGACAATAGCATTATAAGATGATCCCTTCACTTAATTTCAAGATAAAATTGTTCTCCCTGAGTATGCACCGTTGCTAAGGTTCATCGTTTCGAAGCACCTCGTGATGATCGGGTGTGATAGACTCTACATTCACATTCAACGGGTGTAAGCCAGTTTTACACAAGCAGAATACTTGGGTTAAACTTGACGAGCCTAGCATGTACAGTCATGGTCTCGGAACACTGGAGACGGAAAGGTCGAACATGAGTCATATAGTAGATATGATCAACATGAAGATGTTCACCATTGAACACTACCCCATCTCACGTGATGATCGGACATGGGTTAGTTGATTTGGATCATGTATCACTTAGACAACTTGAGGGATGTTGATTTAAGTGGGAGTTCATTAGTAATTTAATTATTTGAACTAAAATTTATCATGAACATAGTCAAAATGTCTTTGCAAATTATGTTGTAGATCAATAGCTCACGATGTAGCTCCCCTGTTTTTGATACGTTCCTAGAGAAAACTTAGTTGAAAGATGAAGATAGCAAAAATGCGGCTGGGTCCGTGATCTGAGGATTATCCTCATTGCTCCACAGAACAATTATGTCCTTGATGCACCACTAGGTGACAGACCTGCTGCAGGAGCTAATGCAGACGTTATGAACGTTTAGCAAGCTCGATTTGATGACTACTTGATAGTTTAGTGCGCCAAGCTTTACGGCTTAGAATCGGAGCTCCAAAGACATTTTGAACGCCATGGAACATATGAGATGTTCCAAGAGCTGAAGTTGGTATTTCAGGTTCATGCCCGTGTTGAGAGGTATGAGACCTCTGACAAGTAATTTTCCTACAAGATGGAGGAGAATAGCTCAGCCAGTGAGCATGTGCTAAGAATGTATGGGTACTACAATCGCTTGAATAAAGTGGGAGTTAATCTTCTAGATAAGATAGTGATTGACAGATTTCTCCAGTCACTATCACCAAGCTACTAGAGCTTCGTGATGAACTATAATATGCAAGGGATGATGAAAACGATTCCCAAGCTCTTCGCGATGCTGAAATCGGCGAAGGTAGAAATCAAGAAAGAGCATCAAGTGTTGATGGTTAACAAGACCACCAGTTTTAAGAAAAAGGGCAAGGGAAAGAAAGGGAACTTCAAGAAGAATGGCAAGCAAGTTGCCGCTCCCATGAAGAAGCCTAAAGCTGGACCTAAGCCGGAAACTGAGTGCTTCTATTGCAAGGGTAATGGTCACTGGAAGCGGAACTGCCCCAAGTACTTGGCAGATAAGAAGGATGGCAAAGTAAACAAAGGTATATTTGATATACATGTTATTGATGTGTACCTTACTGGTGCTCGTAGTAGCCCCTGAGTATTTGATACTGGTTCAGTTGCTAAGATTAGTAACTCGAAACAGGAGTTGCAGAATAAACGGAGACTAGTTAAGGGCGAAGTAACGATGTGTGTTGGAAGTGTTTCCAAAATTGATATGATCACCATCACACACTCCCTCTACCTTCGGGATTAGTGTTGAGCCTAAATAAATGTTATTTGTTGTTTGCGTTGAGCATGAACATGATTAGATCGTATTTATTGCAATACGGTTATTCATTTAAGTCAGAGAATAATTATTGTTTTGTTTACATGAATAAAACCTTCTATGGTCATACACCCAATGTGAATGGTTTATTGAATCTCGATCGTAGTGACACACATATTCATAATATTGATGCCAAAAGATGCAAAGTTGATAATGATAGTGCAACATACTTGAGGCACTGCCGTTTAGGTCATATTGGTGTAAAGCGCATGAAGAAACTCCATGCGGATGGACTTTTGGAATCACTTGATTATGAATCATTTGATACTTGCGAACCATGCCTCTTGGGTAAGATGACTAAAACTCCGTTCTCCGGAACAATGGAGCGAGCTAATGACTTATTGGAAATAATACATACCGATGTATGCGGTTCGATGAGTGTTGAGGCACGCGGCTGGTATCGTTATTTTCTGACCTTCACAGATGATTTGAGTACGTATGGATATATCTACTTAATGAAACACAAGTCTGAAACATTTGAAAAGTTCAAAGAATTTCAGAGTGAAGTGGAGAATCATCGTAACAAGAAAATAAAGTTTCTACGATCTGATCGTGGAGGTGAATATTTGAGTTACGAGTTTGGCCTTCATTTAAGATAATGTGGAATTGTTTCACAACTCACGCCACCTGGAACACCACAGCGTAATGGTGTGTCCGAACATCGTAATCGTACTTTATTAGATATGGTGCGTCATATGATGTCTCTTACCGATTTGCCACTATTGTTTTGGGGTTATGCATTAGAGGCAGCCGCATTCACGTTAAATAGGGCACCATCTAATCCGTTAAGACGACACCGTATGAACTATGGTTTGGCAAGAAACCTAAGCTGTCATTTCTTAAAGTTTGGGGATGCGATGCTTATTTCAAACAGCTTCAGCCTAATAAGCTCGAACCCAAAGCGGAGAAGTGCGTCTTCATAGGATACCCTAAAGAAACTATTGGGTATACCTTCTACCACAGATCCGAAGGCAAGATCTTTGTTGCGAAGAATGGGTCCTTTCTAGAGAAGGAGTTTCTCTCGAAAGAACTGAGTGGGAGGAAAGTAGAACTTGATGAGGTAGTTGTACCTTCTCTTGAATTGGAAAGTAGCACATCAGAGAAAACAGTTCCCGTGATGCCTACTCCAACCGAAGAGGAAGCTAATGATAATGATCATGAAACTTCGGATCAAGTTACTACTGAACCTCGTAGGTCGACCAGAGCACATACCGCACCAGAGTGGTATGGTAATCCTGTCCTGGAAGTCATATTATTAGACCATGGCGAACCTACGAACTATGAAGAAGCTATGATGAGCCCAGATTCCGATAAATGGCTTGAGGCCATGAAATCTGAGACAGGATCCATGTATGAGAACAAAATGTGGTCTTTGGTGGACTTGCCTGATGATCGGCAAGCCATTGAGAATAAATGGATCTTCAAGAAGAAGACAGACGCTGATGGTAATATCACTGTCTACAAAGCTCGACTTGTCGCAAAAGGTTTTCGACAAGTTCAAGGGGTTGACTACGATGAGACTTTCTCACCCGTAGCAATGCTTAAGTCTGTCCGAATCATGTTAGCAATTGCCACATTTTATGATTATGAAATCTAGCAAATGGACGTCAAAACTGCATTCCTTAATGGATTTCTTAAAGAAGAGTTGCATATGATGCAACCAGAAGGTTTTGTCGATCCTAAAGGTGCTGGCAAAGTGTGCAAGCTCCAGCGATCCATCTATGGACTGGTGCAAGCATCTCGGAGTTGGAATATACGCTTTGATGAGGTGATCAAAGCATATGGTTTTATACAGACCTACAGTGAAGCCTGTATTTACAAGAAAGTGAGTGGGAGCTCTGTAGCATTTCTGATATTATATGTGGATGACATATTGTTGATTGGAAATGATATAAAATTTCTGGATAGCATAAAAGGATACTTGAATAAGAATTTTTCAATGAAAGACCTCGGTGAAGCTACTTATATATTGGGCATCAAGATCTATAGGGATAGATCGAGACGCTTAATAGGACTTTCAAAGCACATACCTTGACAAAGTTTTGAAGAAGTTCAAAATGGATCAGTCAAAGAAAGGGTTCTTGCCTGTGCTGCAAGCTATGAAGTTGAGTAAGACTCAAAGCCCAACCACGGCAGAAGATAGAGAGAGAATGAAAGTCATTCCCTATGCCTCAGCCATAGGTTCTATAAAATATGCCATGCTGTGTACCAGACCTGTTGTGTGCCTTGCCATGAGTCTGGCAAGGGGATACAATAGTGATCCAGGAGTGGATCACTGGACAGCGGTCAAAATTATCCTTGTGTACCTAAGAGAACTAAGGAAATGTTTGTCGGTTATGGAGGTGATAAAGAGTTCGTCGTAAAGGGTTACGTCGATGCAAGCTTTGACACTGATCCAGATGACTCTGAGTCTCAATATGGATACGTATTGAAAGTGGTAGCAATCAGCTAGAGTAGCTCCACGCAGAGTATTGTAGATATAGAAATTTGGAAAATACATATGGATCTGAATGTGGCAGGCCCGTTGACTAAACTTCTCTCACAAGCAAAACATAATCACACCTTAGAACTCTTTGGGTGTTAATCAGATGGCGATGTGAACTAGATTATTGACTCTAGTGAACTCTTTGGGTGTTAATCACATGGCAATGTGAACTAGATTACAGACTCTAGTGCAAGTGGGAGATTGATGGAAATATGCCCTAGAGGCAATAATAAAATGGTTATTATTATATTTCCTTAATCATGATAAAGGTTTATTGTTCATGCTAGAATTGTATTGACCGGAAACTTAAATACATGTGTGGATACATAAACAAATACCGTGTCCCTAGTGAGCCTCTACTAGACTAGCTCGTTGATCAAAGATGGTTAAGGTTTCCTAACCATAGACATGAGTTATCATTTGATAACGGGATCACATCATTAGGAGAATGATGTGATGGACAAGACCCATCCGTTAGCTTAGCATATGATCGTTCAGTTTATTGCTATTGCTTTCTTAATGTCAAATACATATTCCTTCGACTATGAGATCATGCAACTCCCGGATACCGGAGGAATACCTTGTGTGCTATCAAACGTCACAACGTAACTGGGTGATCATAAATATGCTCTACAGGTATCTCCGAAGGTGTCTGTTGAGTTGGCATGGATCGAGATTAGAATTTGTCACTCCGTGTATCGGAGAGGTATCTTTGGGCCCTCTCGGTAATACACATCACAAGAAGCTTGCAAGCAAAATGACTAAAGAGTTAGTTACGAGATGATGTATTACGGAACGAGTAAAGGACTTGCCGGTAACGAGATTGAACTAGGTATGAAGATACCGACGATCGAATCTCGGGCAAGTAACATACCGACAGACAAAGGGAATTACGTATGTTGTCATAAGGTTCGACCGATAAAGATCTTCGTAGAATATGTAGGAACCAATGTGGGCATCCAGGTTCCGCTATTGGTTATTGACCGGAGAGGTGTCTCGGTCATGTCTACATAGTTCTCGAACCCGTAGGGTCCGCACGCTTAATGTTCGTTGACGATATAGTGTTATATGAGTTATGTGATTTGGTGACCGAATGTTGTTCAGAGTCCCGGATGAGATGACGGACATGACGAGGAGCTCCGGAATGGTCCGGAGGTAAAGATCGATATATGGGATGATGCTATTTGGACACCGGAAAGGTTTCGGAGTGTATCGGGTAGTCATCGGATCACCGGAAGGGGTTCCGAGAAGCCCCGGGAGGCTATATGGGCTTAATGGGCCAAAGGGGGAACACACCAGCCCACAAGGGGCTGGTACACCCCTCTCCCTGGCCGCCGGTTGGGATGGCACCCGCAGGGTTTGGGTACGGGTGGAGCCACCCCATACCCTTGCCCGTCCCCTCTGAGCTTACCCATCACCCTTACCCATACCCGTCAATGGGTACAATTTTTTTCCATACCCGTTACCCGACAGGGTAGATGGGTACCCGTGGGTTAAATTACCCATGTTTGCAAAGCATCAGTTTGAACAACTCATAGTCATAAAAAACAACATATAATTATAATCTATAAACAACAATAGATTATAACAACAACACACACTTTTAAACAACAAGACATCATAAACAACAACATATTTAATAAACAACATCACTTTCTCGTAAACAACAACACATCAAAACATCATCACATAGTCATATATTTTGAGCTCACAAATTCATCACAAAGTGTAGAGATAATTTTGAGTTCATATAGATTTTATATGGGTACATGGGTATGTGGGTATGGGTTATATGATCCCATACCCGTACCCGTACCCGTTCTACCCGATGGGTTTAACATTTCCCTATTTATATACCCATGGATAATGTTTTATCCCATACCCTTACCCTAATAGGGTTTTTACCCGCAGGGTACGTGGGTAATGGGTACCCATTGCTATCCCTAGCCGCCGGCCCTAGGGGAAGGAAAGGGGGAGGGTTGGCCCCTCCCGCCTTTCCCTCCTCATGAGAGAAAGGAAAGGGGGGCGCCACTTCCCTCTGCCTTCCTCCCGTGCGCCTAGAAGGAAGGGGGGGGGGGGCGCGGCAGGGCAGGGGCCAAGGGTGGCCGCCGGCCCCCTTGGGGGCGCCCTGGCTGCCTCCCCTCCTCCCCCCACACCTATATATACATGAGGAGAGGGCGCCACACACCCCACGACAATCTCTTAGCCGTGTGCGGCGCCCCTCTCCACAATTTCGTCCCTCGGTCATATTTTCGGAGTGCTTAGGCGAAGCCCTGCGGAGATTACTTCACCATCACCGTCACCACGCCGTCGTGCTGCCGGAACTCATCTACTACTTCGCCCGTCTTGCTGGATCAAGAAGGCGAGGACGTCACCGAGCAGAACGTGTGCTGAACGCGGAGGTGCCGTACGTTCGGTAATCTATCGGTTGGATCACGAAGAAGTTGGACTACATCAACCGTGTTAATAAACGCTTCCGCTTACGGTCTACGAGGGTACGTAGACACACTCTCCCCTCTCATTGCTATGCATCTCCATGAATAGATCTTGCGTGTGCGTAGAAATTTTTTTTTTCATGCAACGTTCCCCAACCTTTGTATGGGAAACTTTCTGGCCGAATGATCCGATGATGCACGCCACATTCTAGAGATACCGCTACGAAATGGTGCTCAGTACTTTATTGCATGGCAATTTGACCCCAAAGGAGTCCACTCGATCAAAAATGCTACAAGTTATATGTGGAGCTACAAAAAGTAGAAAAGAACGGAGGTGTAGTAATGAGCTCTAACACCACGAGTAATTTAAACATTTGTAATGATGAGTTATGAAAAGAATCTGGAAGCTGCCATGTCCTAGGAACGTTCAGATGTTCACAGGGCGGATCAAGCACGAGTCCTTGGCGTTACTAAACAATTTGCAGAAGAGGGGCTTTCACAGTGGAGAGCACAAAATGTTTGTTTTGTGCTAGAGACGATGAGGAGACTGAAGTCTGTTTTGAACTTTGTCACTGATCCCGGTCAATTTAGACCCTGCATCCATTTGACGCACCGGGAAAAATATGATCCAAGCCCGCATCAATCAGTACTCTCAATGCCTACATTGACCCACATGTCATATCCATCCTCTATCTCAATCCTTCCCCCTCTAGTACATTGGCCCACATTGTCGAGGCGACAAGGAGCCACCGCGGGCGGGGCGAGTTGCTCAGGAAGATGGTCCTCCAGGCAGGGGCGGCGCGCTGCAGGGGCCGCGCTTGCGCTTTGGGCCGTCGTCGCGGCGCCCAAGGGGCTTGGCGGAGGAGCTTGTATCAGCGGCGGACGGAGCCGCAGAGCGGCGGCGGCGTAGAGGGCCTGGAGCGGTTGGCACTGAGGCGCCCCCTCATGGCACGGACACGTGAGGAAGCAGCGGCATCGACCTTGCCAGTGGTGAACGAGCTTGTGTCGGGCGGAATTTGGAGGACTGTCATGGAGAGGAGGACCCTCCGCTTCCGCGGAGAGCAGAAGCACGCAGTAGATGTGCTCGTGCAGCATCGTCACGCCGGCGTCCTGCTCAAGTACCTGCAGTAGAAACGGTTAATCATCCAGTCAACATAGCCGCCCTATCACCCCGTGAATGAGCTGGGTTGAGGTACGAGGCACTGACACTAGCTGGGCGTTAAATTAGATGCAATCTGTTAGAAGGGAGAGAGAGATTGACGAAATATGATGGATTATATTGCTTGAGCCTCGTGGGCATATACATAGGAGTACATGATTTATTTGGAGTACAAGACAAGCCAGAATACTTCCTAGTCTATCCTATGTTTCCCATACAATCACGTTACTCAACATCCCCCCGTAGTCACAACGGTAGCGACGCAGACGGTGAGACTGGAGAAGAATCTGATGGCAAGCCGACGGACACCCCCCATAGTCGTAACGGTCGATACATCGCGGAGTCGTGACTGGAATAGAAAACGACGAGGTTGCTCAAGCAAGGCGGTAGCCCTTTGTGCCGATGTCGATGTAGCCGAGAGCGTAGGATGATGTAGCCGTGGTCGAGGTAGCCGTGCGAAGAATGCCATGGTCGATGTTGAGTCGGGGTAGCCGGTGTCGAGAAAGTCGCCGTAGAGTCGCGGGCGCAAGGAGGCGCCGAGTTAGTCATGGGCGTGGTGGTGTCGAAATAGTGGTGCGCCGGGAAGAAGACGTTGTTGGCGTCGCGCCGGGTTTGCCAAGCCTGGGGACACATCGTGGACGAAGACACTCATCGGTGTTGCCAGCACCGGGCATGCGTAGATGGACGAAGACGAAGTTGACGAAGCGCCGACCAGGCTTGCCAGGCCCGGGGACACATCGTGGATGAAGACACACATCGGTGTTGCCAGCACCGTGCATGCGTAGACGAAGGACCTGCACAAGCTGTACGCCATGTCGAGGAGTAGGAGGGCCAGCAGAGAAGAAGACGCGACGATGGTTGTGGCGCCAATTGGTCTGGGGCCGATGTCACCAACGGTGGTCGGAGTAGACGAAGTGGTCGGGGTAGATGACGGCGACGCTGGCGACGGGCTGGTGCTGGACGAAGACGAAGGGGGTGGACCGGCGGCGGCGGCGGCCTGACGACGGCGACGACGACTAGGTTTGGAGCGCGGAGGCGGTACTCGAAGTAGGCGAGGAACCCGACAGCGTGACGAAGACCGGCACGGACAGTGGCGTTCCCGCGCCAAGAGAGGCGGCGTGGCGCATACCACGGGAAGTCGACGCGCGGGGACGGCAGTGGACCGCGGGCCACGGCGCCACGACCCGAAGGGGCGACGCGGCGGCAGCAAGCAGGTCGGGGCGACGGCGGGAAGACCTCGGGCGGCAGCGGGGACCGCGGGCCGCGGCGCTACAGCCTGAAGGGGCGGTGGGGCGGCGGAGCGCGGGTCGGTGCAACCGCGGGGACGGCCTCGGGGCGGCGGCGGGGACCGCGCATCGCAACACTACGGCCCGAAGGGGCGACGCAACGGCGACGCGCGAGTCGATGCAGCCGCGATGAGAACCACGGGGCGACGGCGCTGCGGCCCGACGGGGCGACGTAGCGGCAGCCCGTAACTCAATCGATGAAGGGGCGCGCTGAACTCGAGGACGATCTTCACGGGACCTGCGGAGACGCGCGCAACCGATGGGCCAGATCAGTCGCACAGCATGGATGGGACGTATCGTAGGCGGACAGGTGATCAATCTGATTGCTCGCGAGCTCGGAGTGGCTGCGCGGTTGGGGGCGGCGACGAAGTGCAGCTTGGCGAACGACCATTGGACCTGACCGGAGATGGAAAGCTAGCTTCTGTTTGATTGCTTGTGCACATGTATGCGTAATAATGGATGTCACGTGAAGCTCTTTGATACATAAAAATCTGATCTCTGTATAGCCTGATGGCTTTAGTATGCTGCATGGCGGCCAGGGACTGCCTCCGCAACACACGAGGGACGAACCAGCAGGACAATCCAAGCTACCGCCGCATGGGCGCATCTGCGCGTGCTGCCACGCGTGAGGCCTGGGCATCGGTCTCCTGCAGATCCCGCTGGAGGTGGAGTGGAGGTTGCCCGATCGGATCAAGGCGATGACGGGCCGACGGAGAACGACTTGCGGCCGGTTGCGTGGATGACGGCCGTTCCGGCTGTCGCATGGAGACCGTCTAGTCGAAGAAGAAGCCGGTGTAGTCAACGCCGATGTTGGAGTAGAGGCGTGCGAGGTGTCAACGGCGGCGGCGGGCGACGCAGACCGATCGTAGATCAGAAAATCGAAAAGTAAACACCGATCAAGACGACCAGTGAGAGAGACAAACCCGGATCAAGAGATCGGGAAAAAGACTCTCTAGGGCAGCCGATCAACACGACTGGCGGACGAACCCTAGGTACGGGCAGCGCGGCCCCCGGCGGCGGTAGGCCGACCGCCCTGGGGGCGGCGCGCGGGTGCGGAAGCGGCGGCTAGGGTTTAGGATCAAGATAATGCTGATACCATGTTAGAAGGGAGAGAGGGATTGGCGGAATATGATGGATTATATTACTTGAGCCTCGTGGGCATATATATATATAGAAGTACATGATCTACTTGAAGTACAAGACACGCCAGAATACTTTCTAGTCTATCCTATGTTTCCAACACAATCTCGTTACTCAACACAATCAACTTCTCATTCAGTGTACCAATAACAGGATGAGCAAAGAAATTACTTTATATTCATGTCGGTGGACTTCTGGCAACGACGTGGTCATGCCAGGGAGCTCGCGGTTGGATGTGATGAGCGTGTCCCCGATGTCCGTGTTCTCTGCTGAGAGTGGCACGACATGATGCGTGCGGCCGCTTGCAGCCGTGGACACCACCTCCTTCTGAGCACTTCTGCGTGTGGCCGGCGCACTCGCCCAGTTCGCCCACACAAGAACCACGTATGCTGCCTTGCTGCCCGGTTCCCATGGACACATGCCGAGAGAGAGAAGAGAAGAGATAGACGAAGAAGATGGAGATGACAAGTAGGCCCATATTGTCGGTGAGACAAACAGTTATTCAGACCGGGTCTATGCTTACAAACATGTCCAGGGCTGCTTTAGGGTTGCAAACGACCGAGATTACAGAGTATATGGTACATACTTCAGGGATTTAGAGATGATGGTTCATTTACGACGAGCTCTATCACTTCAAGGTTTAAATCAGATTCACTCCGATGAAGGTAGGGCGCACCTGTTCGTAAAGTGCAGCAATGTCAAGCAGGTGTGAAGAGGCCTGACGTTGAAGAAGGAAAGGATAGACCTGAAGCAGATTACGTCTGTGTGTGGCTGTGTGCCATGCTGGAATACCTATGGGGGCTTGATGTAAAGAAACACATGCATATCCTAACTTTCTAGTGGCTGTGGTGGAGTAACAGGAACAAAGTACAAAAGGGCCAACTTCCTACACGTGCTGGGGAGATGGCTCGGCGTATCCAGCTCAGTTCTGGAGTATATACAGATCTACCTCCCCACGACCAAAAAGGCATGCGAGGATAAGTGGAGGCCGACAATGGAGGAAATGCTGAAGCATAACCTGGAGGGCTCATTCGTCCCTCGCGAAGACCATGTTGGGGGGGGGGGGGGGGGTGTAGTGGCACGCACACCTAATGGAGGCATGGTCGGGTGGGCTATCATGAACATGTGAATGATGCTTTTGGAGCTGAAGCAGTTGCCATGTCCAATGCAGTTGCTCTTGCTACAGACCTTGGTGTCGTTCGAGCGGAATTTGACATAAGAGTCGCAGCTCCTGGCGGAGGCTCTGGATCTTCGAAGGGCTAACTCATCACCGTATAAATGCTGCCATCATCGAGGACGCAAACTTCGAGTTAAAGATGTGGTTTTCTAAATATATAATAAGAGTGTGTCGTCGTTGTGCAAACTCAGTTGCACACGAGCTGGCTAGTGTGGGTTGTTTGTAGGGAAATCCTATTTGGCGCGTGCGTTTTTTCTGTTTCCGCAAACCTGAGCCTGCAGGCGTGTTAGCTGGGCTCGGCCCATTTAGCGTTTTCCTTTATCTGTTTTAAAGTGCAAAAATGGTGCAAGCGCCGAAGAGTTTTCTGTTTCCGCAAACCGGGGCCTGCAGGCGTGTTAGCTGGGCTCGGCCCATTTAGCGTTTTCCTTTATCTGTTTTAAAGTGCAAAAATGGTGCAAGCGCCGAAGAATCAAACTCTAGACCTCTACGTTCTCAGCGCACCACACTAACCACTATTGCCATCGCCAACTTATGGAAAGAAACTTCTTCCGTCCTTTTTGTTCATTCCCTAGTTCACATCTCTTTTTCTTTTTTTCTGTTCTTTTTTATTTTTATATTTATTTCTTTTTCTGGATTGTGCGATTGTAAATCGATGAACTTTTTCTTCAAAATCAACGTTTTTCGCAAAAATCCATGAACTTTTTTCCAAATAGATGAACTTTTTTCAAATTTTCTAAACATTTTTTAATTTTTTGATTAACTTTTTACAGAAGTGCATGAACTTATTTTTCAAATTCGATGAAATTTTCTTAAATTCAATGAATTTTTTAAATTCGCTAAACTTTTTTGAAAATCAATGAACTTTTTCTTAATTTTGATGAGATTTTTCGAAATTTGATGATTTTTTTTCAAATTCAATGAACTTTTTTCAAAATCGATGAACTGTTTTCAACTTCGATTAACTTTTTTACAAATTGGATGATTTTTTTAAATTTCAGTAAACTCTTGCTCATATTCAGTGAACATTTTTTTAAATTCGTTAACTTTTGTTCAAATTCCGTGCACATTTTTGAATTCATAAACTGTTTTTTTGTGATTTTTTTTCAGTTTTTCATATGAATCAGCGGTTGACTGGTTTTTCCAGGGGTAGCGGCCGGTAAATCGATCGATGGAACGAACCAGCGAAGCTCGCCTAAATGGGCCGGCCCACGGGCGATGTTGCATGGGCGTCAGATTAGGAAACTGGCGCCTGCAGTGCCAACTAGGAGCTCACTTGTTTGTACACTGCAAACAAGGGAGTACGGGTCCAATGTACCGGCCCTTGTGGATGCTTTGTCTCGGGTGATCTTCCCGGAAACCTTTAAATAAAAAGAAATGCTTTGGGCTCATTGTCATGTACTTAAGAGCATGTTCGATCTCAATCGAGCCTAAAATCTTAACTTGAATTGATAAAAGTCAGTTGGTAAATATTACTTTTACGTATACATTCATAGATTCTTTGGAAAAAACTCATATTCCATTGTAGAAATCTATATGTTATTTAAATCCAGCCATTGTTCAATTTGAAAATGATTAACGCGATAGCACTGCTTGTTGGTATTCATCCAATATAGAACTAAGTTTAATAGCATGTCTGTTTTCTTGAACCTATGGTAGATGCCTAGTTTTTTTTTTCTTTTCATTTTTGCAAAACGAACTAATGCGTAGTATGTTTTTTTCTCTCTGCATCTAGACGATGCATGCATTTATTTTATTAATTATTCACAAAGACCTTACAAAGTAATATATCAGTAGGTCTGAAGCCACCATCTTGGCAACATCTGCTGCTACTCGTATCCACTTGATGAAGCGGGAATGTCCGAGCCGAATACCGAACAGACCTCGCACCAAAGCCTAACATCTAAAGCCGGAGGCCCCACCAAGCCTCTTGTCGGGTCTAAGGCACACACCGGTCCGGCGCACTCTCAGAGGCCGCCGCGACCGTCTTCCACCGATCCATCTTCAGAGCATGTACTAACGCATCGACCTTGCCAGGCCTGCCGTCGACGCCACCACGACGCCAGACAACGCCATCTCCCTACGCCGTCCATCATCATACATCCGTCGTCGAGATCCTGCTGCACCACGCTGCCGAGACTCCACATCGTCGATGCGTGACATGAAACACCGCTCCACCGGCCACCGCTAAATCCGTCCACTGGTCCCTCGAGCCAATGCACACCTCCAAGAATGACGCCCCCAAGGAGGGAACGGCACAAGAGCGCCGCCATCATCCGATCAATTGATGAAGGGTTTCCCTGGAGGTAGCGGGAAGAGTTGGGAGCTTCATCTCGATGATGACGCCAAGGCCGTCACCATCACTGGCTCCGGCCATCGGCCGAAGATCAGGTTTTCACCCGGATCCATCCCAAGAACATCCAACCGACAACCTGTGCATCTGCAAGGTGACCTTCAAAGCCCCGAAGCTGGCCGCTCAGATCCGGCGATCATCCACGGCCGCACTGCCACCAGGTGTATCCCGACGCTCCAGCCACTGCCGAAGGGCGCCACCACTGGAGCATGGAGGGAGGGCTGCCACCCCAGCCAAAAGATCCGTTAGGATGAATCCCAAGCACACTCTTCACCGACTCTGTACCGAACGGGATCCGGGGTTGAATCCGCCGGACGGAGCAGCTCCGCCTTGGACATGGGTACGTCCATGCTGTGCAGCTGAGGACGATCTGGCCTCACCGGCTGCCACCACCCGGGGCCGGCGCCCCGGCGTCCGGCGCCAACCCACGCCGCCGCAGCCTATGCCACCCGACGACCAGATCGACCTTAGGCGCCGTAGCCCCACATATTCGCACCTAATGGAATTGTAAATCTATAGGTGTCCTTACCCTACACGTTATTCTAGTTGCACTTCTATTTTTTGGGTACGCGCCCAAGCTACTCATAGACTGATTTGGTAGTAAACACACCAGTCCCCGTAAAAGACCAGGTGATAGAGTCAGGGCGATCATTAAAACAAAAGGACCGTCCAGATTGCACCATCTCCTGCCATTGTTTACTATGATCTCCAAAAAGCCTACGGCGAAATGGCAATTCACAACCCCCCTGAAGTAAATTCAACAAGGGTACAATTTGAGTTTTGACAAATGTGAAAAAGCGCAGGGAACCGAGTTTGAAACGACACCTCCCAAGCCCAGCAATCAAACCACAGCCTCACCAGCCCCCCTTTGTTAATCACGATCTTTCTGCCGGCAAGGTATACCTCCTTGACCTTCATAATAGCTTTCCACCAAGGAGAGTCAGAGTTACGAGGGGGAACCGTAGCCAGAGTGTGGGGATGAAAATACTTAGCACGCACAATTTTCTGCCAAAGACCATCCCCGGTCTCAAGTTTCCACCATCATTTTGTAAGGAGGCTAACATTCTGCTTATGCAAATCTTTAACCCCCAAGCCCCCAATACGCTTAGATCGACACACCCTAGTCCACTTGACCGTGTGGTAGGCACGCTTATTCCTTCTTTTCCTCCAGAAAAACCTTCTACAATGTACATTCATCTTCTCAATAAAAGTCTTGTTAAGGAGGAACATAGACATAAAAAAGGAAGGTATACCATCGAGACTCGAATTAAGCAAGATCAATCTAGCAGCAGATGATGCATAATAGCCAATCTAGGCATCTAGCCGCTTGATTAACTTGGTATCCAGGAAGTTCCGGTCCACAGTTAGACTGCCAGATGTAATATCCAGTTCTTTCTGTTTTTTCTTTCTTCTCTCCTGGTTTGGTAATGGCCTGTTGCACACTCCGTGCAGCGTTTTCATTACCTTTCATGTAATGTACTGTTTGGTCTCCCAGGCTTTTTGCCTGTTTTGAAATATATAAGGTAGAATATAATCCGCCTTCAATTTTGAAAAAAATAATATAGGCAAAACAGAGGCTCCGGTTTTCAGAATGCTATATCAATGTACACAAATGGTAAAATTTAGGCTATAATAAGCCTCCTATAAAAAAGACTTGCTGTTTGGGATTTCTATTGCTCTAGCACCTCCCCTGTTTTCCAGTCTAGTTATGAAACCACAGAGGGGAGCCACTTATTTCGGTTTGGTTTTCTTTTTTGTCTTTTGACCACTGAGGTTGCTATTTTTTTTTGACCTGGTACTGAGGTTGCTATTACAGAAACAAATCAACAAATGGTATAGGATGTTGCCAAGGACTGCTGGTGCTCATGAACCGAAGAGGAAGCTGATGCCTGGTTTTCTTTCGGCACGGGCGCCTACTGAACGGCAAGGAAGGTGCTGCTTGTCGGGGCCGAACTCGTCACCACCGTCGCAGCTGTCGCTGGGGCAGCAGGAGCGCTACCGCTCTCTTTGTGCTTCTGGAACTCTATGGTGTACTTCATCTTGTCATCCTCGTCGCCGTCGTCGTCGTCGCCATCATCGGTGTAGTTGCCTTCGATGTCGTCGCTGTCCGTCTCGTCCGTCGCCGTCACCTCCGTCTGCTGGGACTGAATGTTTGACTCCATTGCCATCACGTTGTCTTCAGACTTCTGTGCGACGAAAATTCCGATTAAGTCGCGTGCAATCGACTTCCAAGTATGAAAAGCTCTTGCATGGAGAGATTCGAAAGTTTGAGCCATTACCTTGTTTGTAGCGATGGCATCAAGCACGGTACTGGCCGCGGCCACCTCGCCGTCGCCGGGCGGGGCATCTGAGCTTCCCCCTCCAACGCTGTGCCTCCTGTCAAAGTCGTTGCTGATCTTACCCTCGAGCTCGCGCCAGGGGTTATGCTGCTCGGAGGCGGAGGCGTTGACCGCGCCCGCAGCGTTCCCGGAGGCAGTGCTAGAGCAGCCGCCGGCGGCGTTGCTCACGGTAGATTGCTTCTTGCGGTAGATAGCGTCGAGCTGGTGGAAGTAGGGGCACGTCTTGGAGTCCTCGGGGCGCCTCTTGTTGCTCTCCTTCACCTTCTTGAAGTACTTGTTGATGTTCTCCCACTTCTCCTTGCACCGCTTGGAGCTCCGGTTGTACCCGATCCTTCGCATGCCGGCGGAGATGTCCTCCCACAGCGGCCCTTTGGCCCCCATGTCCTGGCAGTGCTCGTCCTTCTCCATCCGCAGCTGGATCAGCGCATGGACCTCCTCCTTGGGCCACCGTGACATGCCCGCGCTGCTCTCCCCTCCTCCTCGCCGGCCGCCCTCCTCCGACGCCGCGACCACCAGCTGGAGCGAGGCGGCCGGCGCGTCGGAATGAGGCGCCGTGTGGGCCGGCATTGGCGTGGGCAGCACGGAGGTCCCGCCGACGCGCTGGAGGAACGCGATCAGGGCGGCGTCGCGGGCGGCCGCGGCGGCCCGCTCCCGGGCGTGCTGCTCCCTTTCGCGGCTTATGCGGGCCAGCTCCTGCCGCCGCCACGCCTCCTCTCGCGCGGTGCGGTCGGCCTCCCACTTCTCAAGCGTCTCCAGGAACAGCAGCTGCGTCGCGTCTTGCTTCTCCGTGATCTGCTTTATCATCCCCTCGAAGAGCGCCATCATGCCCTCGTTGCTCCTGCCGCCGCCGCCGCCCGCCTTGTCTTCCTCCTCGTCTGACTCGTCGTCCGACTCTGACTCCGAATTCGACGACACGCTGAGGTCCGGCAGGCCGGCGACAGGATAGGCAGGCGCCATTGCCAACGGCCGAGGATCCGGCAAGATCGTCGCGGCGGTCGCCATTGGCTGGTTCGGCTGCGGGGCAGCGGCGTGGAGCGCTTCGAGCTCCGCGAAGAAGCGGTAGTTCTTGCCGTCCTGGCGCCCGGCGCGGCCTTCCTTGGTGCGGCGGTAGTACTTGTCCACGTTCTCGAACTTCTCCTTGCACTTCTTGGCGCTCCTGCGGTAGCCCAGCTCCGCAAGCTTCCTGCAAAATCTTGTTGCTGTCAGAGGCCGTCTCTTGCTTTCACGTCTCAACCAAACTGGCACGGCAATGAAGAAGGCATGAGTGGTATAATCCATATAAAATAAAATTGACACAACGCTATCACACAAGTACTAGGATGAGTCAAAACTTATGACATTCTTTATCTTTCTTTCTCTGAGAGAGACTGAAGACGGAAGGAATTGGAAAGAGGGCAAGAGATGCGCGATGATGTCAAGATGATGGCACTGTCAGCGGGAGAGAGATGCAGATTAATTCATCAGAGCAGCATCGGGATGGGAGCAAAAGACTTCCTGTACACCTTCTTTTCCCAAAGACCAGAGTGCATCAATGGCTAGAAAAGTAAGAGCAGAGAAAACAATGCAGCAGCCTGCGCTGCAGCGCCTGCCTGCGTGGCCTGCTCCACACCCCCGTGGCAGTGGCGCACTGCTCCCGGGCGCCGAGGTTCTAGCCGAGGCGAGCACCCCCAGCGACACAGAGATCGAGGAGCGTAGCATTACGCCAAAACTGGATCGGGAATGGGCCGCAAAGATGGCAGGATAGCTCGCCATCATTTCGCGCAGGACAGGTCTGACGGACGGCGAATTCTCTGAAACCGTTAGCCGCATTGCGCAGGGGAGAGGAAATTTTTACCAGTACCACTCGCTTCTTTCTCACCTGGAGACCTCCTCCCAGACGGGGGCCTTGAGGGCGGCGTTCCGGAAGGCGCCGTCCATCTCCGACCGGATCCTGATGAGCGCCACCGTCTCCTCGCGCGGCCACCGGCTGCCGGACCCTCCCGCCCCCGCGTCGCCGCCGCTCCTGCCGCTTCCGGCGTCGACCGGCATGCTGTCGTCGTCGTGGAAGCTGACGGCGCCGCCGCCGCTGCCGGGGCCAGCGGCTGGCAATTGGTCGAAGTTCGTCCCCGCTGGCTGCGGCTGGGGCTGCATCGGCGGCGGCAGCGGAGACGGGATGCTGCTGACAGGCACGGTCGCGGATGCCGGCTGCGGCAACAACGGGGCCATCCCTGTAAGCGTCTGCCCGTAGGGGTACCCGGCGCCACCCTGCTCGGGATGCTGCATGGCGGCCGCCACCACCACACCACCTTCCTTCCAATTCCCTGCCCAAAACACAAAATTCAGTTTGATCTACCTTGCGGGAGTGAGTGCAGGTGGCGGAAAGCTCCAGTACACTACTACCTACCACTAGTTTCTCCCTCTTCTCCTACACTACAAGTATATATGTACCACCAACAAGTACTCTACAAGAGCAATTTAGGGACTAGATTGGAGAATTCTTGCTTGTACGCCCATCTCTCTCGGTGCAAGCTCCTCTCCCGTCTCTTTCTCACACAGATACAATGAGTGTCGCAAGGAAGGACATGACTTACGGCTTCCGAGTTCTGACGGCGGAGACGGGGGAAGTTGGGAACAAGGAGCTGTACAGTGGGCGGCTATGGGAGGAAGAAGAGACGGTGGTGAAAAAGATGGGGTCGTAGACAACTGGAAAGGGCAAAGAGAGTGGGAAGGCAGGCAGAGAAAGCCAAGAGCCCTACAAAAGAGAGGGTGTCTTCACTGATATCTCAGAAAAAAGGAGAAGACGCGTGTGTTATATACCCGGCTGGACTCAGGTTTCGTAAATGTATCAAAGATATATCTTGATCGGCCATTTAATGTCAAAAGATATATCATAGAACAAAGTGAGTAAACAGAGAGAGATTTATATCTATCTCCCAACAGAAAGCATATCCATACAAAATGATTAGATTTTTTTTTGAGGATAAGAAAATGATTAGATTTTTATGTGTTGGTCATTACCCTCGCATATTAGTATGTATGCTGTTTCTTCCATGTTAATAAAGTTTTTTTTGTGCTCGCAACAAAAAAAGTTTTTGTTGCTACACCAAAGAAATGCTATTTTTATTTTTGTCCATTAAATTACTCTCGCATATTTGTCCTTAAATGTATGATGGAAATCGGTCCTTCGCGACGAGAAGATACGACCACATATATAATAAGTTCAATATCATAAGTAAATGATAACATATCATACATAAAAGATCTACGATAACATTAATAAAGTGTATTTAACGATAACATATATATTCGAAAAGGTAAATAAATTGTTTTTATGTATGGGAAGTAAAGAGCTATCCATTGTGAAGCACTAATGTAGGAGTAGAAGATATGGGAATAAAAAATATAGAATTTCATGACTCTAAAATATACTACATGTTATATTTAGGTGGGATCCCCGCGCCGCCCCTGGAAATGACATATCATGAAATAGGGGAAGTAATTAGAGAATCATTCATATCTATCTCCCAACAGAAATAAATCCATAAAAATGATAAGATATTTATGTGTTAGTCATTATGTAGTGATGGATTACTTGTTAAGAGGTGAGAAATGTGATATACCTATCTTCAAGAAATAATAATAAAGAAATTGTTATACCAAGAAAAGACTACCTGTATTGTAGTCCTTTACTCTCGTGTATATTGTACTTACACGCACCATGAAAACGGATCCTTCAAGCTGACGATATGCCAAGATCTACAATAACTCTGATAACATAAATATAAGGGGTATGAATGAGATATACCTATCTCCAAACAATAATAAATATTTTTTGTTGCACTAAGAAAATGTTACTTCTATTCTAGTCCATTAGATTCCCCATATATTGTTCTTACATATGCACCATGGTAATATTTCCTTTGAGAGGAGAAGATGCGAATAGATCTACAATAACTTCAATAACATTAATAAATGAAGTTGCGATCTCGCAGGGAGATTTCATTACATAAACATGTTGTATTTCATATCATAAGTAATTGTATTCATTGTTGACACTTGCATTAGTAGAAGATATGGAAATAAAAGCATAGGTTTCATCATGCTAAGAGAGTGTCTTATATAAGTGCAAGTAGTGCCCCTGAGGGTTTTTGGATGATTAATGACAAAACAATTAAGGGACTAATGTGTTTGTGAGTGGGTGAATGTCCCGAAGGATTTGGTTTAACATGAGAGTGATGACCCATAAAAATTGTGATTACAATGATATCTTTCGGAATGCTTCTTCAAGGAACAATCAGCTCATGTAGAGGATTATGAGGCGTAGTGAAGACTTTTGTTTTCTAGTTTCATTTCTCTCTTTTTGTGTCATATGACAAACCGTACTATTAAGGAGGGATCTAAGTAACTGTCGAGATTTAGGTCTTTGATGATGCTCAATTAAAACCTACTCTTCGAGTGAAGACTTGGAAATCTCTTCATGCGCTGTGATTTTCTCTCTGAGTCAGAAACGATGTTTTTCGGGGCTCCGAGGAAGAATCAAGTGTAGTTGAGTCGACTTGACTTGTTTCGCAAGCAAGTCGTAGGCCTCGTTTGAAATTCAATCGATGTGCTATGTGTCGGTTGTCCGTTAGGTGGACAGTGCCCGCATTGGGCATTTTACACTTTGGGATTGCTTTGACTATAAATATTCACCACACTTTAATCTTACACTGTTGGCTGCTCTAGAGAGAACTGGCAAGAGTTGTCAGAGCAACCCATCTTCCCGAAAGAGATTGAGAGAAATCCTAAGAGAGGAAAACCCTAGAGCCTAAAGCTACTAAGTGATTGAGCATCACTAAAGATCTAGTCGAAACTTAACTTGACATATTACTCTTGTGGATTGTGCATCCACTAGACGGTTAGGTGTCGAATCTGAGCCTTCGCGAGTGATTGTGGATGACCGAAGAACAAGTCCGTGAAGTTCCTAGAGATCTACCTCGAAATTTTACCATGAATGATTGGGTGAAGTCTTAGTGACTCCTCTGAGTTAAATCTTGGCCCCTCCTACCACACGTAGAGATGTGCCAGCAACTCGAACTGGCCTCTTTGTCTTCGTCAAGCTATGGTTTTTTACTTTCTCGAACTCATTTACCCCTGTAACTTGCATATGTTCGATAATCCTCTCCCGTCTTCTTTCTCAGTGATTGATGCAAAGACTATTATGAGAACTTAGTTATCCTGCTGCCTATGTTATGTTTCCTTTCATATGCACTACTACTTAGATTTACCTATGTTTATGTAGTTATTTCTTTGCTCAATTTAGTTACTCTATATTCTGCTCAGTAATTGTTCTAGATACGTTTTCTTACTTCGGAAATCCTACAATTTTAAAGTATTTGTTGAATCTCCTATTCGACCACCTTCTGGTCGATATCTGGTCCTATAATTGGTATCACAACTAAGTGCTCCCTTGTCTCCTTGTGACTTGGTTTGACCGTGTGGAGTTTAGTGATGTCGACCACAGGTAATTATAGAGGATCAACTGACGAGCCTATTTTCGATGGGAAGGACTATACTTATTGTTAGCGAGGATTTTATCCGCGAAGACCCTATGTAACACCATGTAAACAGCACCTGCACACAAACACCAAATACTTGCAACCCAACGCGTCGAGGGGTTGTCAATACCTCAACGGCTATGAGCAAGATTAAAATATATAGTTTTTGATAGATAGATCTGACAAAAATACAAAATGAAATAAATAAAATAAAATTACAACAAGGTATTTATGGTTTTAATATATGATAGAAAATAGACCCGGAGGCCATAGTTTTCACTAGAGGCTTCTTTGTGTTCATAGAAAATAGACCCGGAGGCCATAGTATATATGATAGAAAATAGACCCGGAAGCCTCAACTTCTTTGTGTTCTACTCGTGCATATCATCTACACATAGACCTGGCTCATGATGCCACTGTTGGGGAACGTTGCATGGAAAAAAAATCTACGAACACCCAAGATCTATCCATGGAGATGCATAGCTACGAGAGGGGAGAGTGTGTCTACGTACCCTCGTAGACCATTAAGCGGAAGCATTTATCAACGCGGTTGATGTAGTCGTTCACCTTCACCATCCACCCGATCAAGTACCGAACACACGGCACCTCCGCGTTCAGCGCACGTTCAGCTCGATGACGTCCTCGCCTTCTTGATCCAGCACGACGAGCGAACGCAGTAGATGAGTTCTGGCAGCACAACGGCATGGTGACGGTGGTGGTGCAACTATCTCCGCAAGGCTTCGCCGAGCACTACGAAAATTATGACCGAGGATGAACTAGAGGGACAGGGGAGCCGCACACGGCTTGGGGATCATGGTGTGTGTTGCCCCTCTCCCTCCTCACATATATATAGGTGGGGGGACGAGGGGAGGCAGCCTAGGGCGCCCCCAAGGGGGCCAGCGGCCGCCCTGGGCTCCTGCCCTGGCCGCGCCCCCCTTCCTTCTTAGGCGCGTGGGAGGAAGGCAGGAGGGGTGGCGCCCCTCCCTTTCCTTTCTCTCATGTGGAGGGGAAGGCAGAAGGGGCTAGCCCTCCCCCCTTTTCTTCCCTAGGGCCGGCGTCCTAGAGGTGTGGCGCGCCAGCCCCTTGTGGGCTGGTGTGCTCCCCTCGTTTGGCCCATATGGCCCAATAACCTCCTGGGGCCTCCCGGAACCCCTTTCGGTGATCCGATGAATATCCGATACATTCTGAAACCTTTCCGGTGACCAAATAGCATCGTCCTATATATCAATATTTACCTCCGGAGCTCCTCGCCATGTCCCTGATCTCATCTGGGACTCCGAACAACATTCGGTCACCAACTCACATAACTCATATAATATTATATCGTCAACGAACGTTAAGCGTGCGGACCCTACGGGTTCGAGAATGATGTAGACATGACCGAGACGCTTCTCCGGTCAATAACCAATAGCGTGACCTAGATGCCCATATTGGTTCCTACATATTCTACGAAGATCTTTATCGGTCGAACCTTTATGACAACATACGTATTTCCCTTTGTCTGTCGGTATGTTATTACTTGCCTGATATTCGATCGTCGGTATATCTATACCGAGCTCAATCTTGTTACTGGCAAGTCTCTTTACTCATTCCATAATACATCATCTCGTGACTAACTCCTTAGTCACTTTGCTTGCAAGCTTCTTGTGATGCTGTATTACCGAGAGGGCCCAGAGATACCTCTCCGTCATACGGAGTGACAAATCCCAATCTCGATTCACGCCAACTCAACAGACACCTTCGGAGATACTTGTAGAGCATCTTTATGATCACCCAGTTACGTTGTGACGTTTGATAGCACACAAGGTATTCCTCCGGTATCCGGGAGTTGCATGATCTCATGGTCGAAGGAATATGTATTTGACATTAAGAAAGTAGTAGAAATAAACTGAACGATCATATGCTAAGCTAACGGATAGGTCTTGTCCATCACATCATTCTCCTAATGATGTGATCCCGTTATCAAGTGACAACTCATGTCTATGGTTAGGAAACCTTAACCATCTTTGATCAACGAGCTAGTCTAGTAGAGGCTCACTAGGGACACGGTATTTGTTTATGTATCCACACATTTATTTAAGTTTTCGATCAATACAATTCTAGCATGAATAATAAACCTTTATCATGAATAAGGAAATATAATAATAACAACTTTATTATTGCCTCTAGGGCATATTTCCATCAGTATCTCACTTGCACTAGAGTCAATAATCTAGATTACATAGTAATGAATCTAACACCCATGGAGTCTTGGTGCTGATCATGTTTTGCCCGCGGATGAGGCTTAGTCAACGGGTCTGCTACATTCAGATCCGTATGTACTTTGCAAATTTCTATGTCTCCATCCTTGACCTTTTCACGAATGCAATTGAAGCGTCTCTTGATGTGTTTGGTTCTCTTGTGAAACCTCGATTCCTTCGCTAAAGCAATTGCTCCAGTGTTGTCACAAAAGATTTTCATTGGACCCGATGCACTGGGTATTACACCCAGATCGGATCTGAACTCCTTCATCCAGACTCCTTCATGTGCTGCTTCCGAAGCAGCTATGTACTCCGCTTCACACGTAGATCCCGCCACGACGCTCTGCTTGGAACTGCACCAACTGACAGCTCCACCATTCAATATAAATACGTATTCGGTTTGTGACTTAGAGTCATCCGGATCTGTGTCGAAGCTAGCATCGACGTAACCTTTTACGACGAGCTCTTCGTCACCTCCATAAACGAGAAACATATCCTTGGTCCTTTCAGGTACTTTAGGATGTTCTTGACCGCTGTCCAGTGATCCACTCCTGGATTACTTTGGTACCTCCCTGCCAAACTTATGGCAAGGCACACATCAGGTCTGATACACAGCATGGCATACATAATAGAACCTATGGCTGAGGCATAGGGAACGACTTTCATTTTCTCTCTATCTTCTGCCGTGGTCGGACATTGAGTCTGACTCAATTTCACACCTTGCAACACAGGCAAAAACCCTTTCTTTGACTGGTCCATTTTGAACTTCTTCAGAACTTTGTCAAGGTATGTGCTTTGTGAAAGTCCTATTAAGCGTCTCGATCTATCCCTATAGATCTTGATGCCCAATATATACGTAGCTTCACCGAGGTCTTTCATTGAAAAATTCTTATTCAAGTATCCTTTTATGCTATCCAGAAATTCTATATCATTTCCAATCAACAATATGTCATCCACATATAATATCAGAAATGCTATAGAGCTCCCACTCACTTTCTTGTAAATACAGGCTTCACCGTATGTCTGTATAAAACCATATGCTTTGATCACCTCATCAAAGCGTATATTCCAACTCCGAGAAGCTTGCACCAGTCAATAGATGGATTGCTGGAGCTTGCACACTTTGTTAGCACCTTTAGGATCGACAAAACCTTCTGGTTGCATCATATACAACTGTTCTTTAAGAAATCCGTTAAGGAATGCAGTTTTGACGTCCATTTGCCAAATTTCATAATCATAAAATGCGGCAATTGCTAACATGATTCGGATAGACTTAAGCATCTCTACGGGTGAGAAATTCTCATCGTAGTTAACCCCTTGAACTTGTCGAAAACCTTTTGCGACAAGTCGAGCTTTGTAAACAGTGATATGACCATCAGCGTCTGTCTTCTTCTTGAAGATCCATTTATTTTCAATGGCTTGCCGATCATCGGGCAAGTCCACCAATGTCCACACTTTGTTCTCATACATGGATCCTATCTCAGATTTCATGGCCTCAAGCCATTTGTCGAAATCTGGGCTCATCATAGCTTCTTCATAGTTCATAGGTTCACCGTTGTCTAACAACGTGACTTTCAGGACAGGATTACCATACCACTCTGGTGCGGTACGTGTTCTGGATGACCTACAAAGTTCAGTAGTAACTTGATCTGAAGTTTCATGATCATTATCATTAGTTTCCTCTCTAGTTGGTGTAGGCATCACGGGAACGGTTTTCCTTGGTGTGCTACTTTCCAATTCGAGAGAAGGTACAATTACCTCATCAAGTTCTACTTTCCTCCCACTCACTTCTTTCGAGAGAAACTCCTTCTCTAGAAAGGACCCATTCATGGCAACAAAGATCTTGCCTTCGGATCTGTGGTAGAAGGTATACCCAATGGTCTCTTTAGGGTATCCCATGAAGACGCACTTCTTCGCTTTGGGTTCAAACTTATCAGGCTGAAGCTGTTTGACATAAGCATCGCATCCCCAAACTTTAAGAAACGACAGCTTAGGTTTCTTGCCAAACCATAGTTCATACGGTGTCGTCTCAACGGAATTAGACGGTGCCTTATTTAATGTGAATGCGGCAGTCTCTAATGCATAACACCAAAACGATAAAGGAAAATCGGTAAGAGACATCATAGAACGCACCATATCTAATAAAGTACGGTTACGACGTTCAGACACACCATTACGCTGTGGTGTTCCAGGTGGCGTGAGTTGTGAAACTCTTCCACATTGTTTTAAATGAAGGCCAAACTCGTAACTCAAATATTCACCTCCACGATCAGATTGTAGAAACTTTATTTTCTTGTTACGATGATTCTCTACTTCACCCTGAAACTCTTTGAACTTTTAGAATGTTTCAGACTTGTGTTTCATCAAGTAGATATACCCACACCTACTCAAATCATCTGTAAAGGTTAGAAAATAATGATACCTGCCGCGTGCCTCAACACTCATCGGACCGCATACATCGGTATGTATTATTTTCAGTAAGTCATTAGCTCGCTCCATTGTTCCGGAGAACGGAGTTTTATTCATCTTACCCATGAGGCATGGTTTGCAATATCAAATGATTCATAATCAAGTGATTCCAAAAGTCTATCCGCATGGAGTTTCTTCATGCGCTTTATACCAATATGACCTAAACGGTAGTGCCACAAGTATGTTGCACTATCATTATCAACTTTGCATCTTTTAGCATCAATATTATGAATATGTGTATCACTAAGATCGAGATTCAACAAGAATAGACCATTCATCAAAGGTGCATGACCATAAAATATATTACTCATATAAATAGAAAAACCATTATTCTCTGACTTAAATGAATAACCATCTCACAATAAACAATATCCAGATATAATGTTCATGCTCAACGCTGGCACCAAATAATAATTATCAAGGTCTAAAACTAATCCCAAAGGTAGATGTAGAGGTAGCGTGCCGACGGCGATCACATCGACCTTGGAACCATTCCCGACGCACATCGTCACCTCGTCCTTAGCCCATCTTTGTTTATTCCACAGCTCCTGTTTCGAGTTACAAATATGAGCAACCGAACCAGTATCAAATACCCAGGCGCTACTACGAGCATTAGTAAGGAACACATCAATAACATGTATATCAAATATACCTTTGTTCACTTTGCCATCCTTCTTATCAGCCAAATATTTGGGGCAGTTCCGCTTCCAGTGACCATTTCCCTTGAAGTAGAAGCACTCAGTTTCAGGCTTGGGTCCAGCTTTGGGCTTCTTCATAGGAGTAGCAACTTGCTTGCCATTCTTCTTGAAGTTCCCTTTCTTTCCCTTGCCCTTTTTCTTGAAACTAGTGGTCTTGTTAACCATCAACACTTCATGCTCCTTCTTGATTTCTACCTCCGCGGCCTTAAGCATTGCGAAGAGCTCGAGAATTGTTTTCTCCATCCCTTGCATATTATAGTTCATCACAAAGCCTTTATAGCTTGGTGGCAGTGACTGAAGAACTCTGTCAATAACACTCTCAGCTGGAAGATTAATTCCCAACTGAGTCAAGTGGTTGTGGTACCCAGACATTCTGAGTATGTGTTCACTGACAGAACTGTTCTCCTCCTTCTTGCAGCTATAGAACTTGTTGGAGATTTCATATCTCTCAACCCGGGCATTAGCTTGAAATATCAACTTCAGCTCTTGGAACATCTCATATGCTCCATGGCGTTCAAAACGTCTTTGAAGTCCCGGTTCTAGGCCGTAAAGCATGGCACACTGAACTATTGAGTAGTCATCAGATCGAGCCTGCCACACGTTCACAACATCTGCAGTAGCTCCTGCAGCAGGTCTATCACCTAGCGGTGCATCAAGGACATAATTCTTCTGTGCAGCAATGAGGATAATCCTCAAGTTACGGACCCAGTCCGTGTAGTTGCTACCATCATCTTTCAACATAGCTTTCTCTAGGAACGCAATAAAATTCAAGGGAACGGTAGCACGGGCCATTGATCTTCAACATAGATATGCAAAAACTATTAAGACTAAGTTCATGATAAATTAAGTTCAATTAATCAAATTACTAATGAACTCCCACTTAAATTAACATCCCGCAAGTTATCTAAGTGATACATGATCCAAATCAACTAACCCATGTCCGATCATCACGAGAGATGGGGTAGTCTTCAATGGTGAACATCTCTATGTTGATCATATCTACTATATGACTCACGTTTGACATTTCGGTCTCCAGTGTTCCGAGACCATGTTTGTACATGCTAGGCTCGTCAAGTTTAACCCAAATATTCTGCATGTGCAAAACTGGCTTACACCCGTTGTATGTGAACGTAGAGTCTATCACACCCGATCATCACAAGGTGCTTCAAAACAACGAACTTTAGCAATGGTGCATACTCGGGGAGAACACTTTTATCTTGAAATTAAGTGAAGGGATCATCTTATAATGCTACCGTCGTTCTAAGAAAAATAAGATGCATAAAGGATAAACATCACATGCAATCAAAATATGTGACATGAAATGGCCATCATCATCTTGTGCTCTTGATCTCCATCTTCAAAGCAACGTCATGATCTCCATCGTCACCGGCGCGACACCTTGATCTCCATCATTGCGTCGGGGTCATCTCGCCAACTAGTGCTTCTACAACTATTGCTAACGCATAGCGATAAAGTAAAGCAATTACATGGTTCTTAATGATTGACACACAGGTCATACAATAACTAAAAGACAACCCTAAGGCTCCTGCCGGTTGTCGATATTACAAAACATGATCATCTCATACATCAACGTATATCACATCACATCTTGACCATATCACATCACAACATACCCTGCAAAAACAAGTTAGATGTCTTCTACTTTGTTGTTTGCAAATTTTACGTGGCTGCTATGGGCAACTAGCAAGAACTGTTCTTACCTACAGAAAAACCACAACGGTGATTATCAAGTTTGCTGTTTAAACCTTCTTCAAGGACCGTCCGTAGTCAAGTTTGATTCAACTAAAATAGGAGAAACAGACACCCGCCAGCCACCTTTATGCAAAACAAGTTGCATGTCAGTCGGTGGAACCGGTCTCATGTGCATGGACATGTAAGGTTGGTCCCGACCGCTTCATCCCACAATGCTGCCGAATCAAAATAAGACGTTGGTGGTAAGCAGTATGAACATCACCACCCACAGCTTGGGGATCATGGTGTGTGTTGCCCCTCTCCCTCCTCACATATATATAGGTGGGGGGACGAGGGGAGGTAGCCTAGGGCGCCCCCAAGGGGGCCAGCGGCCTCCCTGGGCTCCTGCCCTGGCCGCGCCCCCCTTCCTTCTTAGGCGTGTGGGAGGAAGGCAGGAGGGGTGGCGCTCCTCCCTTTCCTTTCTCTCATGTGGAGGGGAAGGTAGGAGGGGCTAGCCCTTCCCCTTTCCTTCCCTAGGACCGGCGGCCTAGAGGTGGGGCGCGCAAGCCCCTTGTGGGGTGGTGTGCTCCCCTCGTTTGGTCCATATGTTGGAAATATGCCCTAGAGGCAATAATAAATTAGTTATTATCATATTTCCCTGTTCATGATAATCGTTTATTATCCATGCTTGAATTGTATTGATCGGAAACTAAAATACATGTGTGGATACATAGACAACAACATGTCCCTAGTAAGCCTCTACCGGACTAGCTCGTTGATCAAAGATGGCTATGGTTTCTTAGCCATGGACATGAGTTGTCATTTGATAACAGGATCACATCATTAGGAGAATGATGTGATGGACAAGACCCAAACTATGAACGTAGCATATGATCGTGTCAAGTTTATTGCTATCGTTTTTTGCATGTCAAGTATATGTTCCTATGACCATGAGATCATGCAACACACTGACACCGGAGGAATACCTTGTGTGTACCAAACGTCACAACGTAACTGGGTGACTATAAAGGTGCTCTACAGGTATCTCCGAGGGTGTCTGTTGAGTTGGCATGGATCAAGACTGGGATTTGTCACTCCGTATGACGGAGAGGTATCTCAGGGCCCACTCAGTAATACAACATCAGGATAAGCTTGCAAGCAATGTGACTAAAGAGTTTGCCACGAGATCTTGTATTGTGGAACGAGTAAAGAGACTTGCCGGTAATGAGATTGAACTAGGTATGGAGATACCGACGATCGAATCTCGGGCAAGTAACATACCGTTAGACAAAGGGAATAGCATACGGGATTAGCTGAATCCTTGACATCAAGGTTCGACCGATAAGATCTTCGTAGAATATGTAGGAACCAATATGGGCATCCAGGTCCCGCTATTGGTTATTGACCGTAGAGGTGTCTCGGTCATGTCTGCATAGTTCTCGAACGCGTAGGGTCTACACACTTAACGTTTGGTGACGATATAAGTATAGTTGAGTCATTATGGTGGTTACCGAAGGTTGTTCGGAGTCCTGGATTAGATCTCGGACATGACGAGTAACTCCGGAGTGGTCCAGAGGTGAAGATCGATATATAGGACGAAGGGTATCGGAGTCCGGAAGTGTTCCAGGGGCACCGGGTGATGACCAGGATGACCGAAAGGGGTTTCGGGGGGCCCTGGCAAGTGTTCGGGGGCCTCATGGGCCTAGAGAAGGGGGCATAACAGCCCACTAAAGGGTTGTGCACCCCCCTCACCTCATCCTACAAGGCCAGGAGGGTTGGTGCAGCCCCCAGGGCTGCCTCCCCCTTGCTTGCACTACTAGCAAAAGGGCTATAGCTGATATGGACATTAATGGCGCACCATGTATGTGGTGCGCCACTGCTATATAGTAGTGGCGCACCAGATATAGGTGCGCCATTAGTGTCCTCATTACTAATGGCGCACCAGACACGCGGTGCGCCATTACTAGCAAATTTTATTTATTTTTTATTTTTCCAAAACTATTAATGGCACACCAGGGCACAGTGCGCCATTACTAGTTTTAACTAGTAATGGCGCACCACACACTCCGTGCACCACTACTAACAAATTTTTTTTTTACTTTTTTTTTCAAAACTAGTAATGGCGCACCTGGGTACAGTGCGCCATTACTAGTTCAAACTAGTAATGGCGCACTATCCACTGGTGCGCCACTACTAAACATTTCATTTTTATTTTTTTTGCAAAACTAGTAATGGCGCACCATGTAACAGGTGCGCCATTAGTAACCAGGGTTACTAATGGCGCACCTGTTACGTGGTGCGCCATTACTAACTTTCTGAGTCTTACAATTTATTCACCAAATGCACCCCCCCCCCCCGTGGACCGCCTTTTCAGTTTCAAAAAAAATAAAAAAAAATAATAGAAATGTCAAAAAAATAAAAGAAAATAAGATTCCCATGTGATATGTGGTCTAGTTGTTAGCAAAATTTACAAACATGAATTTTCGACTTTTTTGCAAAATCTCTCGAGAATTTGTAAAATGGGCATAACTTTTGCATACGAACTCCGATGAAAATGTTTTTATATGAAAAATCATCTACTCGACAAGTTACATCCAAATTTAAAGGGGGGAACCCCGTTAAATATTTTCAGAATCCCCAAAAACCTAACAGAACGAAAGATACGGAGCTTTTAAGATCTAGAGGGGAAAAATGGAAAAAAAATTCAAACTTACTAGTGGCGCACCATTTGCTAGGTGCGCCACTAGTAACAGAAAAAAAAATTGGTTTTGAATTTTTTTTTGGAATTTTTTTTCAAAATATGATACGTAATATGACCGGGAAGTTTGAAATATTTTTTCAAAATTTCATCACACTAATGAACATGAACAAAGTCCTAGACATCAACAAGGTTTAATAGGATTGATATCATAGATATATCAACTAGTGCTTGTTAAGTGAGGTGGTGCTAGGGTTGGATAGAACTGCAAAGTTAAGCGTGCTCGGGCTGGAGTAGTGTGAGGATGGGTGACCTTCTGGGAAGTTTGACCACTTAGTGCGATTTGACTTGAGATTAAGCATATTGACCCGAGATTAAGCCATAGTGACCCGAGATTAATAAAAAAATGAAAAAAAATTGAAAAAAAAATTTGAAAAAAATTTGTTAGTAATGGCGCACTTCTATGTGGTGCGCCATTACTATCTGACTTAGTAATGGCGCACCACATAAAAGTGCGCCATTAGTAACCCAGAGCACAAGGTAAATATGGCCCCCTGGGAGGCATACTAATGGCGCACCAGGGGACATACTAATGGCGCACTTCCTAGTGCGCCACTACTGTCTGGTTTACTAATGGCGCACCAGGGGTGCGCCATTAGTATTAGTTAGTAATGGCGTGATGATAGTGGCGCACCTGTAGTGCGCCATTAATGGCCAAAACAGGTGCGCCACTAGTAGGCCTTTTCCTAGTAGTGTTGGGGGGGTAAGGCACCTAGGGGAGGCCACCCAAAACCCATCTAGGGTTTCCCTTGTGGCCGCCGCCCCCCTAGGGGGAAACCCTAGGGCGCCTCCTCCTTCCCCCTTCCCCCTATATATAGAGGGGTAGAGGGAGGGCAGCCGCACCCATCTATGCCATGGCGCTGCCCTCCCTCTCCCTCGTAGTCCTTCTTCTTCTCCGTGAGGCTTGGCGAAGCCCTGCTGAGATTTCTTCACCACCACCGCCATCACGCCATCGTGCTACCGGAGGACTCGAGCTACTACTTCACCATCGCTCGCTGGATCGAGGAGGTGAAGGCGTCATCAAGCCATACGTGTGTTGAACACGGAGGTGCCGTCCGTTCGGCACTTGGATCGGGAGTTCTCGGGACGGATCCTGATTGGATCGCGAAGACGTTCAACTACATCAATCACGTTTCTTAACGCTTCCGCTTAGCGATCTACAAGGGTATGTAGATCCAATCTCTCCTCTCGTAGATGGTCATCTCCTAGACTGATCTTGGTGAGCGTAGGAAATTTTTTGTTTCCCATGCAACGTTCCCCAACAGTGGCATCAGAGCTAGGTCTATGCGTAGATGACATCATGAGTACAACACAAAGGAGTTTGTGGGCGTTGATATTTAGATTGCTTCCTTCCTTGGTCTTTTCTTGATTCAGCAGTATTGTGGGATGAAGTGGCCCGGACCAACTTTACATGTCTACGTACATGAGACCGGTTCCATCGACTGACATGTGACTTTGTTGCATAAAGATGGCTGGCGGGTGTGTCTCTCCCACCTTAGTTAAATCGGATTCAACAAAGGCGGTCCTTGTAGATGGTTAAATAGCAACTTGCATATCACCGTTGTTGTTTTGCGTAGGTAAGAATCATTCTTGCAAGATGTGACGCCCCCGGCTTAATCGTGCACTAACCATACACGCAAATGCACACGATCAAGCCTAAGGACTCACTTGAAGATATCACAACACAACTCTAAAACATAAACAAAGACATACAAGCTTTATATTACAAGCCAGGGGCCTCGAAGGCTCGAATACATAAGCTCGCATACAAGCGTCAGCGGAAGCATCAGATATCTGAGTACAGACATAAGTTAACAGAGAAGCCTTAAGAAAGGCGGCGCAAAATAAAAGCTACGATCGAAAGGCGCAGGCCTCCTGCCTAGGACCCTTCGATCCTACTCCTGGTCGTCGGCAAGCTCGTAGCAGTAACCACCCTCGAGGTGGTAGTAGTAGTCGTCGGCGGGGCAGCTATCTCAGGGGCTCCATCATCTGGTTGCATCAAATGGATATGGGGGAAAAGCAAAGCAACCGTGAGTACTCATCCGAAGTACTCAGCAAGCAAGGATCTACACTACATATGCAACATTATCAAAGGAAGGCTGTATATGTAGACTGGGCTGCTGAAATACCAAAGTAGAGAGAAAGCCTAGTCCTATCGAAGACTAGCATCTTCAGCGTTCTTGCAGCAATAGAAGAGAGTAGATCAGTACAATATATAATAGTGGTAGTGTTATCAACCTCGCCCAGAGATCCTTCCTCAACTCCTTGCGAGAAAGCAATCCCGAAGCCACATATCCAGGTATCATCTCAAGTTCTAGTTGTATCGATCGGGATACAACTCCGAGTGTCCATTACCGTAGAACAGGCTATCAATAGATGTTT
Organism: Thinopyrum elongatum; assembly: GCA_011799875.1. Taxonomy (NCBI): domain Eukaryota; kingdom Viridiplantae; phylum Streptophyta; class Magnoliopsida; order Poales; family Poaceae; genus Thinopyrum; species Thinopyrum elongatum. The sequence continues at coordinate 378,899,961 of CM022302.1, forward strand.
TCTTCCCTGCAGGGGTGCACCAACTTACCCACCATGCTCGCTTAACTCTGACCAGACACACTTTCCTGGGTCATGCCCGGCCTCTGTAAAACAATACACCACAACCCTACCTACAGCTCAGCAGAGAGGTCCCCGTCGGTCTACATCCTAAGCGCAAGGGGGTCTTGGGCCATCGCCCCTCGCCCTCCGGGTCGTTGCGTGCAGGGCGAACCAGGCTCCACCACTATAGGATGGTGCCGGCCCAGCCCGGCCGCCAGGCTGAACTGGACGTCTGACAGAGCTTTCGGCTGATGCCACGATGCAGAGTGCCCATAACTTTTCCCACGTGATGGTTAGTGCTATCAGGCCAGAGGCCTGCTCGGATCAAATGTCCAAATTGTTAGTGGATTAGGGGCTTGCGGTAATGAGCAGAGACTCACGATCGATGTGACCCTATCGCCCCGTCTTGAGGACTTGCTGCAAGGGCTAAGAATGCCCGGCCGCACCTCGTATTTATCTCATGGGTAACCTCCAGGTCAACCCGACATCCCATCATTCGCGGGTACCCCACAGGGTCGACCCGCCTTTCCAAGTATCAGTTGCAAAGTCCCAGTATCCGTGTGTCCATAACATCTGAAGAATCCGAGGTATCACCCTCGTTGGATACCTACTCGATGTATCCGTCAAGGTGAACTCGGAGGAATCACCCTCGATGGGTTCACACTTGAGGTGTTGCACGACAGCATCGCGTCGTTATCGGGAGTGGTGAAAGAGGAATCACCCTCGATGACCACAACCGAATAGCTACTCTACAGAATTAACATCAGAAGTGCTATACGAGGTATCACCCTCGGCACTCGATAGTAACATTGCAGTGTCGTACAACTAAGGGGGTGATGTGTGGTGCTGGGGTCTGGTCTTCGATCCCGTTGATCGGGTCTTCTGATAATCCAGCGGGGCAATTGGGTCAAAGCGGGGGCTTTGATGGGTCACTAACCAACCTATACTAAGCAGTTTGGATATCAGGCAGGTATCAACAGTAGTTACAAAAACAGGCTATGCAACCGAATAGGAGCAATCAATTACAGTAGCAAAATCTAATGCAAGCATGAGAGAATAGAATGGGCGATATCGGGATGATCAAAGGGGGGGCTTGCCTGGTTGCTCGGCGGCAAAGGCAAGTTCCTCAGGGGTCGTCGATCTCCGGAGCTGCGTCGGTACCGGGCTCTATCGATAGAGAAGAGGGGGAGGAAACAGATAAATATACAGCAAACATATGCAACGCAGAGCATGCTATGCTAACGTGCAGTGCAGGGTTGCCTAAAAGCATGTCTAAGTCATATTAGTTATTTTAGGATTCAATTTGGAATTTTTAAACGGTAGTTGGGCGCTATTCATCTACCGGAAACAAGCTAAAAGTTGCGGGTTCACCTCCGTAGAGGGTCCCGACATGAAAACAGATAGCACGGTCGGCTTCGTCTCGTCGTTCTGAGCAACTTTCATATATGAAGTTTTTCGATCCGAGCTACGGTTTAATTTCTACGGATTTTAAAAGATTTAGTATTTTCTAGAATTTATTTTAATTAGCAAAAAGCAATTATGATGTCAGCATGATGACAAGCCTGCGTCAGCAGTCAGCTGACCAACTGACTAGTCAAACTGACAAGTGGGATCCACCTGTCAGTGACTCAGAGACTAACAATTTAGTTAAGCTAGTTAATCTACTGGTGGGGCCTACTGTCAGTGACTAATTAGATATCTAATTAATCAACAGATTAATTAACCATTTTATTTATTAAAAAAATAGTTAATTAACACGGGGCCCACATGTCAGTGGCCCACGCTACACAGTCAGTAGGGTTGACCCAGTCAACCATGACTGGTGGACCCACGGGGCCCACGGGTAGTGCCACAGGGGCGGGCCCCGCCGGTGCCAGCTCAGCGGAGCCGCTGGAGCTGCTCCGGCGAGCTCGCGCGTCGGGTTTTCGCCCCAGTGCACCAAATCGGGTGATCCCAGTCGCGTTCGAAGGAGCAAAGAGCGTCGCACCCAACAGTGGCAACCTCGCGGGCGGAGGTGGTCGGAGCTTGCCGGCAACGAGCTCGAAGCGGCGGCCGGAGTTCGGGCCTTCTCGGAAACGTGGCTACGCAGCGTGTTCGGGAAAACTATCTACGCAGGCGAGCTCTATGGTACCCCTGGAACTTGTCGGGGCTACACATTCGAGCAAAACGGTACGGGAGCGACGAGATTGCCGGCAATGGCGGCAGCCGGAGCTTGGCAGTAGCAGCGGCGGCTAGCCAGCTCAAAATGGAGCAACAAGGAAGAAGGAGGGGACGCGGAGCTCAATGTGCGGCTCACGAGGGCCCGTGGAATCTTAGTAGCAGCAGGGGGAGGCCGTGGTCGCCGGTGATCGCCGGAGATGCCGAAGTAGGAGGCGGCTCAATGCGTGGGCTACGGTGACGCCCGACTCGAACGAGGCAGTGCAGATGAAGTAGTCGAGGCAGACGCGTCTCCTGGACGCGGTCGCCGGGCCCGGGAACGCCGGTGGCCACGGCGGAACAGCGGTGCGGCAGCGGAGGCGCTCGGCAGAGAAGGGGAAGAGGGAGCCGAGCAAGGAGAAGAAGGAGAGGAGTGGCGAGGGAGGACCAGGGGGAAGGAACGAGGGGGGTTCTTATCCCCTCGCTGTCGGTGGCTGTCGGCGTGTCGAGGAGCGGCCGAAGGAGCATGCGGCGACCACGGGGACGGCGACACGACGACAAGGAAGGAGGTGACGCAGGTGGGCCGGCTTTGTTGGGCCGGGCCTGCACACTTTGCACTGAGGCCCAGCCAACAGTGGCCCTTTTCTTTTTATCTATTTCTTTCTTTTCTGTTTTCCTTTTAACTAATAAACAGAGAGATATAAAAGATTAATTGGGCATCCTAATCACTTAGGAAAAATATGGAAAGTGTCCCATTAATTCCTTGGTGTTTTTAGACAGTGCCACAAAAAGGTTTGGAATTTTTGGAACTCATTTGAATTTTTCCAAAAATAGAATAGCATTTAAAAATGCTGAAATGGTGCTGTTATAATTGCTAATGCTCATCTTTGCACAAGAGTGATGTTGTGTTCCTTAACATATAATTGTTTTGGAATATTTGCTAGATGATGAACATTTTTCCAGCAACTTTTGGACAACTTCAGTTTGCACTTTAAATTTGAATTGATTTCAGAGAAGAGTTTGAGATGGCAAGTTTAACCACTGTGATCAAGCAATGCTAATGATAATGACTTGGCATATTTAACATGAGGTCATAGTGCTTTATTACACAGGGGTGTTACAATTCTCCTCCTCTAAAAGAAATTCTCGTCCCGAGAATTCAGGAGGTAGAAGGAAAGAGTTGGGGGTATTCCTTGCGAAGATGATCCTCGCGTTCCCAAGTGGCTTCATCTTCAGTATGATTAGACCACTGCACTTTGAGGAACTTGGTCGTCTTTTGTCGGGTCCGACGTTCAGCTTCATCGAGAATACGGATCGGATGCTCCTTATAAGAAAGATCATTCTGCAATTCGATCAATTCATGATCCACTGCTCGGTGTGGAGATTCCTTGAAGCAACGGCGAAGTTGCGACACATGGTAGATGTCGTGGATATGAGAGAATTGCGGCGGTAACTCCAATTTATACGCCACCTGACCACATCTTGCAACAATGCGGAAAGGACCAATGTAGCGTGGAGCTAACTTGCCCTTAATCCCGAAGCGGTGGGTGCCCTTCATAGGAGTGACTCGCAAATAAGCTTGATCACCAGGTTGATAAGTCAAACCCCATCGTTTGCGATCGTAATTGCTCTTCTGGTGGTCCTGAGCCGCCTTAAGATTTTCTCGAACGATACAGACTTGCTCTTCGGCGTGTTGAATAATGTCCGGACCAACGAGCGGTCGTTCCCCAGTTTTTGACCAATTCAGAGGGGTTCGACACTTACGTCCATAAAGTACTTCAAAGGGGGCCATCTTCAAGCTGGCATGATAGCTGTTGTTATAAGAGAATTTGGCATACAGAAGAGATTCTTCTGACTTCTTGCCGAAAGAAATAGCGCAAGCTCGCAGCATGTCTTCAAGCACTTGATTTACTCATTCGACTTGGCCTTGGGACTGGGAGTGATATGCTGAACTCCAGGTGATATGAGTTCCCATAGCTTCTTGGAAACTTTCCCAGGACGTTGAGGTGAAAAGACCGCCACGGTCCAAACTGATCTCCTTCGGAATACCGTGGAGTGATACAATTCTGGAGATATACAACTCTGCTAACTGACTAGCAGTGATCGTCTCTTTGGCAGGCAGAAAGTGTGCAACCTTAGAAAGTTGGTCGACGATGACAAGAATAGCATCGTGACCCTTCTGTGACTTGGGAAGGCCAGTAATGAAATCCATCTGAACCTTATCCCATTTCCATAGGGGAATAGGAAGGGGTTGCAGAATTCCAGCAGGCTTGTGATGTTCTGCTTTCACGCGATGGCAAATGTCACATTCAGCAACGTATCGAGCAATGTCCTGCTTCATTTTGGACCACCAGTACCTTTGACAGAGATCACGATACATCTTGGTGCTACCCGGATGGATAGACAGCGGTGTATCATGTACCTCCTTCATGACCTTGTCAGTCATAAGCTCGAAGAGAGGTACCACAATGTGGTCTCTGAACTACAGGGTTCCATCTTCAGGCACCGAGAAAACACACAAAGTCAAGTGCATAGGATTCTTCAGAATTAAGGATGTACAGGAGAGTCAGGTTCCAATCCTGTGGAGCTGTGGAGGGGTGTCGATCAAGAGTAGGGAGAACGGTGGCATATTACCGATCACGACAACAATTAAACTGTGTAATAGATACTTGACAGTAGCCAATTAAGACATACAGATCCATACACAGAGTCGGGTATATGCGGATAGCATAACGGCGCAAATTTAAAAGCTAGATATGCTAGGTGGCGCGCAGGCACGCGGTAAGGAAGTACACCACGCGACATAGCAAAGGCTACATCAACGTCGGGAAGAACCACCAAAACGGGGTAACTGCAAGTGCGAACGACGAATGTTCGTCGCGGAAAGATCCTGCGCTCCATGTGCACTCTGATGCAGAATCCGGTCTCGAGCTGAAAGAAGAGGTCCACGTGCAGGTGTGTGACCTCCAACAGTAGGCCAATCAATACCAGTATACATCTGAGTCCTGCACGGATAAAGGATGTGCTCCGGATGTATCCCTGCATGAACAGCTGGTAGCAACTACGTCATAGCATCATAGAGGCGTGCTCGAGTGGCAAACAACTCGACGGCAAGAGCCCGAACAGTGCGATCCAGAGCCTGAGTGCACTGAATCAAAACCTGCGGGTCGTAACGACGAGGCTCGTACGGGGCGCAGATAGCTGTGTAGTATCCAGTAGCATCTCCAGCAGGGGCATACCGAATGTATCGGAACTCAGAGGCATCCAAGCTAATGCTGAACTCTCCTTGGAGACGTGCGACAGCAGAGTAGGTGGCATCATGGACCGCCATCTCAATCGTCACGCCGATACCATGGAAAAGGTGTAGCTCTGTGTCTGAGTCATCCTGCTGATCATAGATACGAACATCAGCATGGTACTGCTCCTGGTTAAACTCGTGGTAATCCGCGTAGACCATGTACTCGGGGTACCAGCGGTAGCCCAGTCTGGTCAGGAGGGCGATCAGAATAGCTAGAAAACCAGGGGCATCATGAGCCCAAGTGCGAAGCACAAGCTGCGTCGCAGGGCGTGGTCGAAACAAATGATCCATCTGAAACTGAGGAAATTCAGGATTTTCAAATGACAATGAGAGGTATAATACAACTCGGAGAGAAAGGTTAAACAAAACAATGGAAAGAAAAATGATTATCAGACTAATCAGATCAAGGGTAAGGAATTAAGCAGAGATATCCAGCTCTCCGGGTAGACAAGATTTACGAGATCCTAAGTGTCGGCGTTAGTAAAATTCATTTAACCCGAAAGGAAGAGAGATCAGAGTCCCAGAGTAAAGGTCGAGGAGTAAAAGATCCTAATACCACCCAATTGGCGACGTGGGCCCGTAAGCCACACAGCCATGTTAGTAAAACAGTTTTTAAATACTAGACTCAACTTCAGCCAAGGAGTTGGAATGGGGGGGGGGGGTACCTATAGGCAGTCGGCTCTGATACCAACCTGTGACGCCCCCGGCTTAATCGTGCACTAACCATACACGGAAATGCACACGATCAAGCCTAAGGACTCACTTGAAGATATCACAACACAACTCTAAAACATAAACAAAGACATACAAGCTTTATATTACAAGCCAGGGGCCTCGAGGGCTCTAATACATAAGCTCGCATACAATCGTCAGCGGAAGCATCATATATCTGAGTACAGACATAAGTTAACAGAGAAGCCTTAAGAAAGGCGGCGCAAAATAAAAGCTACGATCAAAAGGCGCAGGCCTCCTGCCTGGGACCCTTCGATCCTACTCCTGGTCATCGGCAAGCTCGTAGCAGTAACCACCCTCGAGGTGGTAGTAGTAGTCGTCGGCGGGGCAGCTATCTCAGGGGCTCCGTATCTGGTTGCATCAAATGGATATGGGGGAAAAAAGCAAAGCAACCGTGAGTACTCATCCGAAGTACTCAGCAAGCAAGGATCTACACTACATATGCAACATTATCAAAGGAAGGCTGTATATGTAGACTGGGCTGCAGAAATGCCAGAGTAGAGAGAAAGCCTAGTCCTATCGAAGACTAGCATCTTCAGCGTTCTTGCAGCAATAGAAGAGAGTAGATCAGTACAATATATAATAGTGGTAGTGTTATCAACCTCGCCCAGATATCCTTCCTCGACTCCCTGCGAGAAAGCGATCCCGGAGCCACATATCCAGGTATCATCTCAAGTTCTAGTTGTATCGATCGGGATACAACTCCGAGTGTTCATTACCATAGGACAGGCTATCGATAGATGTTTTCTTCCCTGCAGGGGTGCACCAACTTACCCACCACGCTCACTTAACTCTGGCCGGACACACTTTCCTGGGTCATGCCCGGCCTCGGTCAAACGATACACCGCAACCCTACCTACAGCTCAGCAGAGAGGTCCCCGTCAGTCTACATCCAAAGCGCAAGGGGGTCTTGGGCCATCGCCCCTCGCCCTCCGGGTCGTTGCGTGCAGGGTGAACCAGGCTCCACCACTACAGGATGGTGCCGGCCCAGCCCGGCCGCTAGGCTGAACTGGACGTCTGACAGAGCTTTCGGCTGATGCCACGATGCAGAGTGCCCATAACTTTTCCCACGTGATGGTTAGTGCTATCAGGCCAGAGGCCTGCTCGGATCAAATATCCAAATCGTTAGTGGATTAGGGGCTTGCGGTAACGAGCGGAGACTCACAATCGATGTGACCCCGTCGCCCCATCTCGAGGACTTGCTGCAAGGGCTAAGAATGCCCGGCCGCGCCTCGTATTTATCTCACGCGTAACCTCCAGGTCAACCCGACATCCCATCATTCGCGGGTACACCTCAGCGTCGACCTGCCTTTCCAAGTATCAGTTGTAAAGTCCAAGTATCCGTGTGTCCATAACATCTGAAGAATCTGAGGTATCACCCTCGTTGGATTCCTACTCGATGTATCCGTCATGGTGAACTCGGAGGAATCACCCTCGATGGGTTCACACTTGAGGTGTTGCACGACATCGTCGTTATCGGGAGTGGTGAAAGAGGAATCACCCTCGATGACCACAACCGAATAGCTACTCTACAGAATTAACATCAGAAGTGCTATACGAGGTATCACCCTCGGCACTCGATAGTAACGCTGCAGTGTTGTACAACTAAGGGGGTGATGTGCGGTGCTGGGGTCTGGTCTTCGATCCCATTGATCGGGTCTTCTGATAATCCAACGGGGCAGTTGGGTCAAAGTGGGGGCTCTGATGGGTCACTAACCATCCTATACTAAGCAGTTTGGATATCAGGCAGGTATCAACAGTAGTTACAAAAACAGGCTATGCAACATAATAGGAGCAATCAATTACAGTAGCAAAATCTAATGCAAGCATGAGAGAATAGAATGGGCGATATCAGGATGATCAAAGGGGGGCTTGCCTGGTTGCTCGGCGACAAAGGTAGAGTCGTCAGGGGTCGTCGATCTCTGGAGCTGCGTTGGTACCGGGCTCTATCGAGAGAGAAGAGGGGGAGGAAACAGATTAATATACAACAAACATATGCAACGCAGAGCATGCTATGCTAACGTGCAGTGTAGGGTTGCCTAAAAGCATGTCTAAGTCATATTAGTTATTTTAGGATTCAAGTTGGAATTTTTAAACGGTAGTTGGGCGCTATTCATCTACAGGAAACAGGCTAAATGTTGCGGGTTCACCTCCGTAGAGGGCCCCGACATGAAAACAGATAGCATGGTCGGCTTTGTCTCGTCGTTCTGAGCAACTTTCATATATAAAGTTTTTCGATCCGAGCTACGGTTTAATTTCTATGGATTTTAAAAGATTTAGTATTTTCTGGAATTTATTTTAATTAGCAAAAACAATTATGACGTCAGCATGATGACAAGCCTGCGTCAGCAGTCAGCTGACCAGCTGACTAGTCAAACTGACAGGTGGGATCCACCTGTCAGTGACTCAGAGACTAACAATTTAGTTAAGCTAGTTAATCTACTGGTGGGGCCTACTATCAGTGACTAATTAGATATCTGATTAATCAACAGATTAATTAACCATTTTATTTATTAAAAAATAGTTAATTAGCGAGGGGCCCACATGTCAGTGGCCCATGCTGCATAGTCAGCAGGGTTGACCCAGTCAACCCTGACTGGTGTACTCGCGGGGCCCACGGGCAGTGTCACAGGGGCGGGCCCCGCCGGTGCCAGCTCAGCGGAGCCACCGGAGCTGCTCTGGCGAGCTCGCGTGTGGTGGCCGAACGCCGGCGAACGTCGGGTTTTCGCCCCAGTGCACCAAATCGGGTGATCCCAGTCGCGTTCGAAAGAGCAAAGAGCGCCGCACCCAACGGTGGCAACCTCATGGGCGGAGGTGGTCGGAGCTTGCCGGAAACGAGCTCGAAGCGGCGGCCGGAGTTCGGGCCTTCTCGGAAACGCGGCTACGCAGCGTGTTCGGGCAAACTATCTACGCAGGCGAGCTCTATGGGACCCCTGGAACTCGTCGGGGCTACACATTCGAGCAAAACGGTACGGGAGCGATGAGATTGCCGGCAATGACGACAGCCGGAGCTTGGCAGTAGCAGCGGCGGCTAGCCAACTCGAAACGGAGCAACAGGGAAGAAGGAGGGGACGCGGAGCTCACCGTGCGGCTCACGAGGGCCCGTGGAAGCTTAGTAGCAGCAGGGGGAGGCCATGGTCGCCGGTTATCGCCGGAGATGCCGAAGTAGGAGGCGGCTCGATCCGCGGGCTACGGTGACGCCCGACTCGAAGGAGGCAGTGCAGATGAAGTAGTCGAGGTAGACGCGTCTCCCGGACGCGGTCGCCAGGCCCGGGAACGCCGGTGGCCACGGCGAAGCAGCGGTGCGGTGGTGGAGGCGCTCGGCAGAGAAGGGGAAGAGGGAGCCGAGTGAGGAGAAGAAGGAGAGGAGTGCCGAGGGAGGACCAGGGGGAAGGAATGAGGGGGGGGGGTTCTTATCCCCTCGCTATCGGTGGCTGTCGGCGTGTCGAGGAGCAGCCGGAGGAGCGTGCGGCGACCACGGGGACGGCGACATGGCAACAAGGAAGGAGGCGACGCAGGTGGGCCGACTTTGTTGGGCTGGGCCTGCACACTGTGCACTGAGGCCCAGCCAACAGTGGCCCTTTTCTTTTTATCTATTTCTTTCTTTTCTGTTTTCCTTTTAACTAATAAACAGAGAGATATAAAAGATTAATTGGGCATCCTAATCACTTAGGAAAAATATGGAAAGTGTCCCATTAATTCCCTGGTGTTTTTAGATAGTGACACAAAAAGTTTGGGAATTTTTGGAACTCATTTGAATTTTTCCAAAAATAGAATAGCATTTAAAAATGCTGAAATGGTGCTGTTATAATTGCTAATGCTCATCTTTGCACAAGAGTGATGTTGTGTTCCTTAACATATAATTGTTTTGGAATATTTGCTAGATGATGAACATTTTTCCAGCAACTTTTGGATAACTTCAGTTTGCACTTTAAATTTGAATTGATTTCAGAGAAGAGTTTGAGATGGCAAGTTTAACCACTGTGATCAAGCAATGCTAATGATAATGACTTGGCATATTTAACATGAGGTCATATTGCTTTATTACACAGGGGTGTTACACTAGATACCCATAGCAGCCACGTAAAACATTCAACAACAAATTAGAGGACGTCTAACTTGTTTTTGTAGGGTATGTTGTGATATGATATGGCCAAAGACATGATGAAATATATTTGATGTATGAGATGATCATGTTTGTAATAGTTTATATCAACTTGCATGTCGATGCATACGGCAACCGGCAGGAGCTATAGGGTTGTCTTTAATTATTGTATGACATGTGTGTCAATCATTAAGCGCTATGTAATGCTTTACTTTATCGCTAAGCGGTAGCAATAGTTGTAGAAGCTTGGTTGGCATGACAACCCTGATGGCGACACAATGATGGAGATCATGGTGTCATGCCGGTGATGATGGAGATCATGCCGGTGCTTTGGAGATGGAGATCAAAAGCACAAGTTGATGGCCATATCATGTCACTTATGATTTGCATGTGATGTTAATCCTTTTATGCATCTTATTTTGCTTAGGACGACGGTAGCATTATAAGGTGACCCCTCACTAAAATTTCAAGATAAAATTGTGTTCTCCCCAAGTGTGCACCGTTGTGAAAGTTCGTCGTTTCGAAGCACCACATGATGATCGGGTGTGATAGACTCTACGTTCACATACAACGGGTGCAAGCCAGTTTTGCACATGCGAAACACTTGGGTTAAACTTGATGAGCCTAGCATGTACAGACATGGCCTCGGAACACAAGAGACCGAAAGGTCGAACACGAGTCATATAGTTGATATGATCAACATAGAGATGTTCACCATTGAAACCACCTCATCTCACGTGATGATCGGACTTGGGTTGGTGAATTTGGATCGTGTTACACTTGGACAACCGGAGGGATGTTGATTTGAGTGGGAGTTCTTAGGTAATATGATTAATTGAACTCATTGTCATGAACAATAGTCTAAGTTGTCTTTGCAAATTATGTTGTAGATCAATAGCTCACGCTGTAGCTCCCTGTTTTAATACGTTCCTAGAGAAAGACTAAGTAAAAAGATATTGTAAGCAATTATGCGGACTAGGGCCGTAGTCTGAGGATTGTCCTCACAGCTGCAGAGAAGGCTCATGTCCTTGATGCACCGCTCGGTGTGCCAACCCCTCCAGCGTCGTCTGTGGATGTTGTGAACATCTGGCAGACACATTCTGATGACTACTTGATAGTTTTGTGCGCCATGCTTTACGGCTTAGAATCGGGGCTCCAAAGGCGTTTTGAACGCCATGGAACATATGAGATGTTCCAAGAGCTGAAATTGGTATTTCAGTCTCATGCCCGTGTTGCGAGGTATGAGACCTCTGACAAGTTCTTTGCCTACAAGATGGAGGAGAATAGCTCAGCCAGTGAGCATGTGCTCAGAATGTCTGGGTGCTACAATCGCTTGAATCAAGTGGGAGTTAATCTTCCAGATAAGATAGTGATTGACAAAGTTCTCCTGTCACTATCACCAAGCTACTAGAGCCTCATGATGAACTATAACATGCAAGGGATGGAGATGATCCCGGAGCTGTTCGCAGTGCTTAAGGCCGCGAAGGTAGAAATCAAGAAGGAGCATCAAGTGTTGATGGTTAACAAGACCACTGGTTTCAAGAAGGGCAAGGCCAAGAAGGGAAACTTCATGAATGGCAAGCCAGTTGCCACTCCAGTGAAGAAACCCAAGGTTGAACCTAAACCCGAGACTAAGTGCTTCTATTGTAAGGGAACGGTCACTGGTAGTGGAACTACCCCAAATAATTGGTAGATAAGAAGGCTGGCAACTTCAACAAAAGTATATTTGTTATACGTGCTATTGATGTGTACCTTACTAGTACTCCTAGTAGCACCTAGGTATTAGATACTGGTTCAGTTGCTAATATTGGTAACTCAAAACAAAAGCTACGGAATAGACGGAGACTAGCTAAGGGCGAGGTGACGATGTGTGTTGGAAGTGTTTCCAAGGTTGATGTGATCACCATCGCACGCTCCCTCTACCTTCGGTATTAGTGTTGAACCTAGATAAATGTCATTTGGTGTCTGCGTTGAGCAAGAACATGATTAGATCGTGTTTATTGCAATACGGTTATTCGTTTAAGTCAGAGAATAATGGTTATTCTGTTTACATGAATAATACCTTCTATGGTCATGCACCCAAGGTGAATGGTTTATTGAATCTCGATCATAGTGATACACATGTTCATAACATTGATGCCAAAAGATGTAGAGTTGATAATGATAGTACCACTTTCTTGTGGCACTGCCGCTTAGGTCATATTGGTGTAAAGTGCATGAAGAAACTCCATGCTGATGGACTTTTGGAGTCACTTGATTTTGAATCACTTGACACATGTGAACCATGCCTCATGGGCAAGATGACCAAAACCCCGTTTTCTGGAACAATGGAACGGGCAAGTAACTTGTTGGAAATCATACATGCTGATGTGTGCAGTCCGATGAGTGTTGACGCGCGCGGTGGATATCGTTATTTCCTCACCTTCACCGATGATTTGAGTAGATATGGGTATGTTTACTTAATGAAGCATAAGTCTAAAATGTTTGAAAAGTTCAAGCAATTTCAGAGTGAAGTTGAGAATCATCGTAACAAGAAGATTAAATTCCTACGATCCGATCGAGGGGGAGAATATCTGAGTTATGAGTTTGGCAATCACTTAAGACAATGTGGAATTGTTTCACAGTTGACGCCACCTGGAACACCACAGCCTAATGGTGTGTCCGAACGTCGTAATCGTACCTTATTGGATATGGTGCATTCTATGATCTCTCTTGCCGATCTACCACTATAATTTTGGGGTTATGCATTAGAGACAACTACATTCACTTTAAATAGGGCACCATCCAAGTCCATGAAGACGACACCGCATGAACTGTGGTTTGGCAAGAAATCTAAGTTGTCGTTTCTTAAGGTTTGGGGCTGCGATGCTTATGTCAAAAGGCTTCAGCCGGAAAAGCTCGAACCCAAAGCGGACAAATGCATCTTTGTAGGATACCCAAAAGAGACGGTTGGGTATACCTTCTATCTCAGATCCGAAAGCGAAGTGTTTGTCGCTAAGAACGGGTCCTTTCTCGAGAAAGAGTTTCTCTCGAAAGAATGGAGTGGGAGGAAGATAGAACTTGATGAGGTTGTTGAACCTTTACTTCAACCAGAGAGTAGTGCAGCACAGAAAGATGTTTCTGTGGCACCTACGTCAGTTGAAGAGGAAGCTAATGATGATGATCATGAAGCTTCAGATCAAGTTACTATCGAACCTCGTAGGTCGACAAGGGTATGTACAGCTCCTGAGTGGTACGATAACCCTGTCTTAGAGGTCATGTTGTTGGACAACGGGGAACCTACGAGCTATGGAGAAGTGATGGTGGGCCCGGATTCTAACAAATGGCTAGGAGCCATGAAATCCGAGATAGGATCCATGTATGAGAACAAAGTATGGACTTTGGTGGACTTGCCCGATGATCGGCAAGCCATTGAGAATAAATGGATCTTTAAGAAGAAGACAAATGCTGATGGTAATGTCTCCATTTATGAAGCTCGACTTGTCGCAAAGCAGTTTCCGACAAGTTCAAGGAGTTGACTATGATGAGACTTTCTCACTCATAGCGATGCTAAACTCTGTTGGAATTATGTTAGCAGTTGCTGCATTTTCAATTATGAAATCTGGCAGATGGTTGTCAAAACAAAGTTTCCTTGACGGTTTTCGTGAGGAAAGGTTATAAGTGATACAACCAGAAGGTTTTGTCGATCCTAAGGATGCTAAAAGGTATGCAAGCTCCAGCGATCCTTCTACGGACTGGAGTAAGCATCTCGGAGTTGGAACATACGCTTGGATGAGGTGATCAAAGCTTTTGGGTTAATATGAAGTTTGCAAGAAACTTGTATTTACAAGAAAGTGAGTGGGAGCACTATAACATTTCTGATAAGTATATGTGGATGACATATTGTTGATCGGAAATGATGTAGAATTTCTGGAAAGCATAAAGGGTTGTTTGAAAGGAGTTTTTCAAAGGAAGACCTTGGTAAATCTGCTTACATATTGGGTGACAAGATCTATAGAGATAGATCAAGCCGCTTGATAAGACTTTCATAGAGCACATACCTTGACATGATTTTGAAGGAGTTCAAAATGGATCAGTCAAAGAAGGAGTTCTTGCTTGAGTTGTAAGGAGTGAAGTTGAGTAAGACTCAAAGCTCGACCATGGCAGAAGAAAGAAAAAGGATGAAGGTCGTCCCCTATGCCTCAGCCATAGGCTCTATACGGTATGCCATGATGTGTACCGCACCTGATGTGTGCCTTGCCACATGTCTAGCAAGGGGGTACAAGAGTGATCCAGGAGTGGATCACTAGACAGCGGTCAAAATTATCCTTAGAGGAATAAGGAAATGTTTCTCGGTTATGGAGGTGATAAAGAGTTCGACGTAAAGGGTTACGTCGATGCAAGCTTTAACACCAATCTGGATGACTCTGAGTAGCAAACCGGATACATATAGTGGAGCAACCATTTGGAATAGCTCCAAGTGAAGCGTGGTAGCAGCATCTACAATATGACATAGAGATTTGCGAAGTACACGCGGATTTGAATGTTACAGATCCGTTGACTAAAACCTCTCTCACAAGCATAACATGATCTAACCCCAGAACTCATTGGTTGTTAATCACATGGTTATGTGAACTCGATTATTGACTCTAGTGCAAGTGGGAGACTCTTGGAAATATGCCCTAGAGGCAATAATAAATTAGTTATTATCATATTTCCCTGCTCATGTGTGGATACATAGACAACAACATGTCCCTAGTAAGCCTCTACCGGACTAGCTCGCTGATCAAAGATGGCTATGGTTTCCTAGCCATGGAGATGAGTTGTCATTTGATAATGGGATCACATCATTAGGAGAATGATGTGATGCACAAGACCCAAACTATAAACGTAGCATATGATCGTGTCAAGTTTATTGCAACCTTTTTCTGCATGTCAAGTATATGTTCCTATGACCATGAGATCATGCAACGCACTGACACCGGAGGAATACCTTGTGTGTACCAAATGTCGCAACGTAACTGGGTGACTATAAAGGTGCTCTACAGGTATCTCCGAGGGTGTCTGTTGAGTTGGCATGGATCAAGACTGGGATTTGTCACTCCGTATGACGGAGAGGTATCTCAGGGCCTACTCCGTAATACAACATCACGATAAGCTTGCAAGCAATGTGACTAAAGAGTTAGCCACGGGATCTTGTATTATGGAACGAGTAAAGAGACTTGCCAGTAACGAGATTGGACTAGGTATGGAGATACCGACGATCGAATCTCGGGTAAGTAACATACCGATAGACAAAGGGAATAGCATACGGGATTAGCTGAATCCTTGACATCGAGGTTCGACCGATAAGATCTTTGTAGAATATGTAGGAACCAATATGGGCATCCAGGTCCCGCTATTGGTTATTGACCGTAGAGGTGTCTCGGTCAGGTCTGCATAGTTCTCGAACCCGCAGGGTCTACACACTTAACGTTTGGTGACGATATAAGTATAGTTGAGTCATTATGGTGGTTATCTGTGGCACCCCGGCTCAGAGGAAACCGGAACGCCCCGTATTCCAGCCCAGAGACAAGTCTTCTTGAATACAGCACTGTTGGCATAGAACAAATCAGCTCTTTATTACTATGAATAAGGTTACAAGGGTACAAGGATTACATCGGCACATCGATACTACGCCTGCCCAGGGTAGCTCTATGCTAACAGCGTAACAACCCGGTGCAGCGGAACTACGACGACGACGATGGACTCCACTCCGCAGGGACTCTGGCTGGAACGCGTATCCTAGCTCGCAAACTCAGAATCCTCGACAAGCAAGCAATCATGGCATGACCTGCAAACTGGCATGACACGCCAGGTGAGTACTTTGAATGTACTCGCAAGCTCATAACAACCAGAGCAGTCAAGACAAGCAACAGCATGGCATTTACAGGTTAAGCAGGTGTAAACATGATGGTGCTAGAACAATATAAGCATGGCATGGCATATACTACATGCAACAGGTTGCAACTTACTCTATCGTGAGGTTACCCCGTAACCATCACCTGTAAGAACTTACCATCGTGTGTGCCACACGATAACCTCGGGACCAACCAAACTTGGTATTACAATACCGTAGTGATAACATGATCACAGGGAGCTTGGTCTTTACCCGAGATCACCACATAACACTATCAAACAAATCCGGTATCTATGATACCACAGTGATCCTCACATGATCACGATCAACCAACGTCGGTATCCTCGATACCACGGTGATCCTCTCGCGATCACATAAAGATCAATCAACTCCTTTCTCATCGAACAGGGTTGTTATAAGCAAGATTATTATACTGTTGACCCATAGTGTGTCCTACTACGAACTATGCCCATATCCGAGGACGCGGCTATCGATAGATTATATACACTCTGCAGAGGTTAGTACACTGTACCCACACCACGGAACTCATGGCCTCGTGCTCCCATTCGGGTGGACCAACGATGTTCCGACAAAACCCAATCTATTGCATGGAACTCTCCCGGCCACTCCGACAAACTCCCCTTTGGGCTATGTCATGGGTGACCCTGTGTCCTTCCGACACCTGCCATCATCATGGCCAAACAAAACTGTCCCAAACGGGGACCGCGCGCAAAACCAAACCTGGGTTCACAAGGCTTCTGCCGCCTACCTGATCAGGGTAGCGCTGCCGCATAACCTTCCCTGGTTGGAGGCACCGGCGAGAGGCATGACAAAAGACCGGATTAGGGCTACCCCATCCCAGCAAGTGTGGTTGCACTGGTGAGCTCGATTCGGCACCCACTATGACTCAGCCAATAGGTGTTCGAGTTCGATTAACATCCGGTTAAAATTTGCATGATAATGTGCTGAGTCATGATGATGAAACCATAATGCACATAAGCATGATACAACTCTAGCAGGGATGGAAAGCATACTATCTGGGTCATAATATCAACAGCATGCAAGCACTTATCCAGCTAAATGCGGATGATCATGATGAGCATATATAACCTCAGTATGTCCATAACAACCATTTAATGAACATACAGACATGTTATCACCCTAGCATGAACTACTGCATGGATTAAGCATGAGCATAACTCTACCAATAAGTACTTGATAGCTAGCATGTCACATGAGCATATACATATTAACATGCACATATTGAATAATTATTCAAGTAGAAACCATAGCTACTGCAAATCTGTCATGCAAGTGGCTGTCGTGGCTTGCCTGGGGATGAAGGATCCACCGGAAAGAAGTGTGAGAAGCTTGCGGAATGGATCGCCGAAAACAGTTCTCCCTCGGAAGGCTGTTTTCGGGCAAGGGCATAATGGTCATTTTCATAGTGTCAACCCATATGAAAATGGTACCAACAGAACGGGCTCGACGAGACGAAGACGTGGGCGTTGGATTCACCTCGATCGGAGTTACGGTTGCGGAGTTATGAGGTGTAGAAGATCAGGGACTTTTCTGTAAAAATAATATTCACAGCCGGGTCCATTGAGCTGAAGCAGACATAAAACACGCTTTCGTTTGCGGGAGACGTATTCGAGGGAATACGCCTCCACTTATCCATGTCAGCGTAAGCGGGGCCGGCCAGCTGGGACGCTTACAGGCGGGGCCCGCCGTTGACTCTCTCCCTCTCCACGCATCCTTCTTCTTCCTCGCTCGCTCCCGCGCTGGACAGAGGACCGGGCCGGCCCGACGAGGCTTGCCGGCGACTCCGGTCACCATCGGCAGCGCTCGACCTACCCACGTGCTCAGGGCGACGAGGCCGACCCGTTCCATGACAGCGCGGTCACTGGGGAGCTCGGGAACGGAGGTGGGGAGGGCTACGGCGGATGGCGGCTCGGCCGGAGTTGGGGTCGAGGCCCTGGTCGTTCCGCCGACGAACTGAGGGAAGGGGAAGGTGCGCCGGTGAGTGGGTGAAGCTCTGGTGGTGGAACAGAGGAGGGAGAGAGCTCGGCTTGACCGAATTTAAGAGGAGAAGGCCGGCGGCCGAGGCGGTCATGGCGACCACAGAGAGCTTCTCGAGCTCGAGGGGCTGGCTAGGCGGGGCTCAGGGGAAGAGGTGGGGCTGATGGTGTCCTCATAGGGCTCGGGGTGGTCTTTATATAGAGGAACGGAGGAAGGCCGAGCCGGATCCTGCCACGGCCGTGCGGGCACGTCAAGTACGGTGAGCTGGACGCAGCGCAGGTCGTCGCGGCGCGGCTGAGGTCGACTTGAGCGCGCAGGACCGACGGGACCGAACCAGAGCCATTAATGGCGCGAGGACAAGGATGGCGATGGATGCTCACTGTTCTGCCCGTGACAGAGCTTGGCAGCGAGCGGCGGCGAGCTTCTCCGGCGGCCGCGAGGGTTCTGGAGGGGATACGTGGACGGCGGAGAGGAAGTCGGCACAAGGGGACACGGAGAGACGTCGAGAGGAGGTCAGGGCGAACGTGACCGATGCGGGCGTCATGCAGAGCGCGGTTTTGGCCTCGGCCGACGCGTGGTCACCGCGTGCCTTGGCGCCTAAGGTGCGCTCCGACCCATCCAATCGTGTCTACACGATCGACCCTGCTCCCTAAGGCCTCACAGTGTTACCGGTTTGACAAGAGATGATATGAACAGAGAGATAGCCCTCAGATAAGATTCTGAACAGAAACTAGAGAGGGATCCAGAAGTGAGACGAGTAGGCATTGGAGTCAAACAAGTTGTCTGGAGTGTTCAGTGTTGGAAGGACTACCAACTGACCAAGTTTGAGACACTTTCAACAAGATTTGCTCATGGTTCCTTCACAAACCACATTCTGGTCCAGAAATGAGAATCTTGAAGTAGTGCTCAATTGGCTAAATGTATTTGCATGAAAATTGGGTTAGGAGAGTTATTTGATACTGCCAAGATGCCATAAAAATTTCATAGCATTTGGACAAGTATAAATGGTACTTCCTTCACAACACTTCCCACTGGACAGAAACTTGGAGGAATTCTTGAGAATTAATGGGTAGACAAAATGAGCTAATATTTGGTGGAGATGGTTAATATGGGTAGGAGAATGTTCTGGAAATTATTCATGAATTATGGAGCATTAATAATTATAGTTGCTTCACAACCCAAAATAATTACCAGAAACAAAGATTTGATGATGTGATCATATAGATGATGGGATGATGCTCAAATTTGGTGGAGGTCTATGATATGGATAGGAAAGAGTGTCCAAAAAGTTTGGAGTCAAACAAACAAATATAAATAGCACTTCCTTCTCAAAGTGCCATTTAGGGCAGAATAGGGAAATGATTATTTGGGAATTATTTTGGAACATGACAAGAAAGTATTTGACATATCTGAGGAAGATATGTCCCAAAGGATTTATGAGAATTATTTGGGAATTTTCAGAGTGATGGAAATGTGGGTTGCTTCACAACCCAAGACAGACAGGGTTATTCCTCTAATAGAAAAAGGAATATTCCCAAAGAAAAGAATATTGGGATTGGTCCAAAATGGAAAATGGAAAGGTCTTGAAATGATTTTGAGATTGACAAGCCACTGGGGAGAGAAATCAAAGGTGATCTCTCCAGGTTTCAAGACCATTAAGCCACTGAAAAGCAAAACCAGACCAAAATCAAAATCAAAAGAAAATGGGCAAAAATCCAGGGTGTTACAAACCTACCCCCCTTAAAGAAATCTCGTCCTCGAGATTTAGTTGCTCAGGGGTCAAGCATGAATATTCTGACTTAAGGAAACCGTTTCCAACTCGGGCTTCCTTTTTGCCTTTGTGTAATACTCCCATTAAATTTCATCTGACTGACTACCTGACTTCAGGGTGGTTTGTTTCACTGGATCCTTTTTCTGGCAAATCTTGCCTCATATATTACTCTGACTTCCCTCCTTTTACGTCCGCTGACTTATCTGAGTGCGATGAGCTATCCTGACTGATTTACATGCCCTTCTCACAATTCCGAGAGTTGTTCCTTATGGATGTGTCAGGTATGATGAAGTCCAATACAGACGACCGTCCAATGAGTTGTGAACAGATTCTCTCGATGGACATGAAATCTTTTGCTCATTGCATTGGGTGGCCTCAAATGGCTATGTGTCCTCCAGGTGTAAAACAGTGCCGTGAATCGTACCGCTCCCTTGGCGGAATCTGACTTTTCGCACGGGTTGCTGAATCATCTTGGGTATCTTTACTGTCTCGGGTATCACATTTGTGCCAAAGATTTGACTGTCACCTGTCGTGACCAGCTTAAAAGTGCATGGTCTTATTACAATATTATCCACAGTCTTGACTGACAGTGGTCCTGGCAGCAGAATTTTATGCACGGCAGGTTCTTCTTTAACTGATTCCCGCATGTGAGGACATGTGTTTCGAGAATGTTGTTCATTCTTCTGATTACTCAGTCTGTCGGCATTTCTATGTGGATGGTAGCCGTATAATGCTTTAACATGGTTGCTGCAATCGATTTGCTGAGCTGACACTTCGGTCTTACCTGACAGGTTTGAATATCCCCTTCTGATATTTCTGAGAATATATAGCTGGCTGAGCGGGTTGACTCAATATGGGGTCCTTGCAAATGAGATAGACCCCGTGGGTGTGTTCCCATGGTGATCGGTACTGATCCATACTGTCCGGAGTATCTGTATCATGTTGATCGTGCAACCATTATCATACCTGTATAGCCAATCTTGCTCCTTCATTATGGTTTTCTTTGCGTGGATCCTTTGCTGAAAGAGCTTGGCCTGTTGTGTTCTTGATTCTTCGGGTGACCATGGGTGCTGTCAGGTGCAATATTTTGGCAAGCATATTACTTTACAAGTTGTAGCTGTAGAGTAACGACCGTCTGAACCCTTGTATGAAACCGGCAAATAAACCAGTAGCCACCAGAATGGTCTTTACAACTCAGATCTGGGACATTACTGGAATAACTCAACCCCGACTCAAGACGGCTGAAAAGCAGCTCAGAGCATGAGACGGTGTTGATAAGAAGAAAGTAGCAGTTCCCTAAGACGGCCGAAAAATAGCTCAGAACATAGGGCCACCGCTACGGAAAGAAATTCAACAGCTGCCCGAGACGGCCGAAAAGCAGCTCAGAACACGGACAGTTGCTGACAAAAGAAATAAAAATCGGCATCCACCCTGGACGGCCGTAAACAGCTCAGAACACAGGCGTGGTGCCGTTACTAAAGGAAAGCAGGCAAGGGTTCAGTAGCGTCCCATACAGCTCACGGGCTGTCATCATTATATGAGTAACTCGTATAACCTTGGCAGCATGTTCACCATATCTATGGAAACATGTGTAGCTGGGCATTTGATTTCTGAGGCAGACTTGCATCCTGACCGATTCTTGCCTTCTGATCAAACTGTTATGGAGCTGATCCCTGGGATGCATGGTCATATGCGGCCAACTGACTGGGAATTATCTTGTACTGGTGAGGATGTGATGCCTTACTGACGAAGGTTGCTTAGCTTGTGTTGAAAGCCATCGAGAGTATCTTGCTGAGGAAGACGGAATGGCTTGCACCTGAAGCTTCTGCTAGAATAGCATGCTTGCATCGCAAGATGTCCAGGTGTCATATCGAGGAAGACACAGGAACCTTTGCATTGTACGCTTCTCAGATGGCTTGTGAAGAAAGACTGGGTTGCTTATATCTGAAGCTTTCTTTTTGCCGTATGCGAACTGGATGCAGTTATATATATACCTTGATATTACTGTTGTCGGTCACTTGTTGTATGCAGAAAGTTGTTCGACTATCCTTCTTGCTGAATTGATCATTACTGTTGTGAAAATTGCACACTGATGTATACTTGATGCCGATAATCAATCCAGAACACCATTTGTAATCAGACCAGATATTCCCAATATCAGGCAGTCAGCGAAAAATTCCATATTGTTGAGCTGAGCTTCCACATGCTTGCTTCTTCACTGATTCTTTGAGCCCAGGGTCGGTGAGCAACTTCCATAAGGGGAAATAAGGTAACACCAAGGGCCCAAAGAAAGAAGCAAAAGAAACGACTAAAACAAAAGCACACAAAGCAACAAGATCACACACAAGCAATATCATAATATACAACTATCCACAGCAATAATATGCATGCCTACCTAAGCACACACATCCCGCAAGAACTCCGGTATTACGGTCTAACATGCTGTGGCGATGTGCACGAAAGTGAATTCATGTGTGGAAAAAGTTGGTGTAAACAAAGCTACACCAAACACGGGATTAACACCGGTTCCCACTGGACGAAATACAGAGGCGAGGACAGACTTGGTGATCATGGATTGGAACACGGGGGTCACGACCACATCATCATCAAGCATACGGAAGAAACCGTACTTGTCCAAAGAATGGATGGCAAGGTGGGATAGCGGTGGAAAGAAGGGCTCGCAGACATTGCCCTTTTTTGATAATCAAGATCAGTAAGGGTTGCCAAAGCGGCTAGAGAGATGGCACGATCCGGGATAGAAATATGTCTATCACCGAACCAATAGGGGTGGCTGAAAAGGGATATATTGGTGTGGTACCAGTGTATCAATCCTGCAAGTGATCGACACTACCAAGTACCTTGGCATCACTCCGCTGGGACGGAGATGACACCACACCAAGGGAAAATATGCAACTGGATGGTACAGGTAGTGGATTGCCACCTATACTCACCAGAGCAACCGTTAGTGATAACTAGTCTATATGCATGCTATGCAGCAAACAAATGCAACAAGCAAGTACAGCAAACCGACTAGACTCTATACTACCGGTTTCTAACGCTTGCGCAGTCTAGGGCGTCCTATAGCCAAACTTGCTCTGATACCAAAGCTTGTGGCACCCCGGCTCAGAGGAAACCGGAACGCCCCGTATTCCAGCCCAGAGACAAGTCTTCTGGAATACGACACTGTTGGCATAGAACAAATCAGCTCTTTATTACTATGAATAAGGTTACAAGGGTACAAGGATTACATCGGCACAGCGATACTACGCCTGCCCAGGGTAGCTCTATGCTAACAGCGTAACAACCCGATGCAGCGGAACTACGACGACGACGATGGACTCCACTCCGCAGGGACTCTGGCTGGAACGCGTATCCTAGCTCGCAAACTCAGAATCCTCGACAAGCAAGCAATCATGGCATGACCTGCAAACTGGCATGACACGCCAGGTGAGTACTTTGAATGTACTCGCAAGCTCATAACAACCAGAGCAGTCAAGACAAGCAACAGCATGGCATTTACAGGTTAAGCAGGTGTAAACATGATGGTGCTAGAACAATATAAGCATGGCATGGCATATACTACATGCAACAGGTTGCAACTTACTCTATCGTGAGGTTACCCCGTAACCATCACCTGTAAGAACTTACCATCGTGTGTGCCACACAATAACCTCGGGACCAACCAAACTTGGTATTACAATACCGTAGTGATAACATGATCACAGGGAGCTTGGTCTTTACCCGAGATCACCACATAACACTATCAAACAAATCCGGTATCTATGATACCACAGTGATCCTCACATGATCACGATCAACCAACGTCGGTATCCTCGATACCACGGTGATCCTCTCGCGATCACATAAAGATCAATCAACTCCTTTCTCATCGAACAGGGTTGTTATAAGCAAGATTATTATACTGTTGACCCATAGTGTGTCCTACTACGAACTATGCCCATATCCGAGGACGCGGCTATCGATAGATTATATACACTCTGCAGAGGTTAGTACACTGTACCCACACCACGGAACTCATGGCCTCGTGCTCCCATTCGGGTGGACCAACGATGTTCCGACAAAACCCAATCTATTGCATGGAACTCTCCCGGCCACTCCGACAAACTCCCCTTTGGGCTATGTCATGGGTGACCCTGTGTCCTTCCGACACCTGCCATCGTCATGGCCAAACAAAACTGTCCCAAACGGGGACCGCGCGCAAAACCAAACCTTGGTTCACAAGGCTTCTGCCGCCTACCTGATTAGGGTAGCGCTGCCGCATAACCTTCCCTGGTTGGAGGCACCGGCGAGAGGCATGACTAAAGACCGGATTAGGGCTGCCCCATCCCAGCAAGTGTGGTTGCACTGGTGAGCTCGATTCGGCACCCACTATGACTCAGCCAACAGGTGTTCGAGTTCGATTAACATCCGGTTAAAATTTGCATGATAATGTGCTGAGTCATGATGATGAAACCATAATGCACATAAGCATGATACAACTCTAGCAGGGATGGAAAGCATACTATCTGGGTCATAATATCAACAGCATGCAAGCACTTATCCAGCTAAATGCGGATGATCATGATGAGCATATATAACCTCAGTATGTCCATAACAACCATTTAATGAACATACAGACATGTTATCACCCTAGCATGAACTACTGCATGGATTAAGCATGAGCATAACTCTACCAATAAGTACTTGATAGCTAGCATGTCACATGAGCATATACATATTAACATGCACATATTGAATAATTATTCAAGTAGAAACCATAGCTACTGCAAATTTGTCATGCAAGTGGCTGTCGTGGCTTGCCTGGGGATGAAGGATCCACCGGAAAGAAGTGTGAGAAGCTTGCGGAATGGATCGCCGGAAACAGTTCTCCCTCGGAAGGCTGTTTTCGGGCAAGGGCATAATGGTCATTTTCACAGTGTCAACCCATATGAAAATGGTACCAACAGAACGGGCTCGACGAGACGAAGACGTGGGCGTTGGATTCACCTCGATCGGAGTTACGGTTGCGGAGTTATGAGGTGTAGAAGATCAGGGACTTTTGTGTAAAAATAATATTCACAGCCGGGTCCATTGAGCTGAAGCAGACATAAAACACGCTTTCGTTTGCGGGAGACGTATTCGAGGGAATACGCCTCCACTTATCCACGTCAGTGTAAGCGGGGCCGGCCAGCTGGGACGCTTACAGGCGGGGCCCGCCGTTGACTCTCTCCCTCTCCACGCCTCCTTCTTCTTCCTCGCTCGCTCCCGCGCTGGACAGAGGACCGGGCCGGCCCGACGAGGCTTGCCGGCGACTCCGGTCACCATCGGCAGCGCTCGACCTACCCACGTGCTCAGGGCGACGAGGCCGACCCATTCGATGGCAGCGCGGTCACCGGGGAGCTCGGGAACGGAGGTGGGGAGGGCTGCGGCGGATGGCGGCTCGGCCGGAGTTGGGGTCGAGGCCCTGGTCGTTCCGCCGACGAACTGAGGGAAGGGGAAGGTGCGCCGGTGAGTGGGTGAAGCTCTGGTGGTGGAATGGAGGAGGGAGAGAGCTCGGCTTGACCGAATTTAAGAGGAGAAGGCCGGCGGCCGAGGCGGTCATGGCGACCACAGAGAGCTTCTCGAGCTCGAGGGGCTGGCTAGGCGGGGCTCAGAGGAAGAGGTGGGGCTGATGGTGTGCTCAGAGGGCTCGGGGTGGTCTTTATATAGAGGAACGGAGGGAGGCCGAGCCGGATCCTGCCACGGCCGTGCGGGCATGTCAAGTACGGTGAGCTGGCCGCAGCGCAGGTCGTCGCGGCGCGGCTGAGGTCGACTTGAGCGCGCAGGACCGACGGGACCGAACCAGAGCCATTAATGGCGCGAGGACAAGGATGGCGATGGATGCTCACTGTTCTTCCTGTGACAGAGCTTGGCAGCGAGCGGCGGCCACGAGGATTCTGGAGGGGATACGTGGACGGCGGAGAGGAAGTCGGCACAAGGGCACACGGAGAGACGTCGAGAGGAGGTCAGGGCGAACGTGACCGATGCGGGCGTCGTGCAGAGCACGGATTTGGCCTCGGCCGACGTGTGGTCACCGCATGCCTTTGCGCCCAAGGTGCGCTCCGACCCATCCAATCGTGTCTACACGATCGACCCTGCTCCCTAAGGCCTCACAGTGTCACCGGTTTGATAAGAGATGATATGAACAGAGAGATAGCCCTCAGATAAGATTCTGAACAGAAACTAGAGAGGGATCCAGAAGTGAGACGAGTAGGCATTGGAGTCAAACAAGTTGTCTGGAGTGTTCAGTGTTGGAAGGACTACCCACTGACCAAGTTTGAGACACTTTCAACAAGATTTGCTCATGGTTCCTTCACAAACCACATTCTGGTCCAGAAATGAGAATCTTGAAGTAGTGCTCAATTGGCTAAATGTATTTGCATGAAAATTGGGTTAGGAGAGTTATTTGATACTGCCAAGATGCCATAAAAATTTCATAGCATTTGGACAAGTATAAATGGTACTTCCTTCACAACACTTCCCACTGGACAGAAACTTGGAGGAATTCTTGAGAATTAATGGGTAGACAAAATGAGCTAATATTTGGTGGAGATGGTTAATATGGGTAGGAGAATGTTCTGGAAATTATTCATGAATTATGGAGCATTAAAAATTATAGTTGCTTCACAACCCAAAATAATTACCAGAAACAAAGATTTGATGATGTGATCATATAGATGATGGGATGATGCTCAAATTTGGTGGAGGTCTATGATATGGATAGGAAAGAGTGTCCAAAAAGTTTGGAGTCAAACAAACAAATATAAATAGCACTTCCTTCTCAAAGTGCCATTTAGGGCAGAATAGGAAAATGATTATTTGGGAATTATTTTGGAACATGGCAAGAAAGTATTTGACATATCTGAGGAAGATATGTCCCAAAGGATTTATGAGAATTATTTGGGAATTTTCAGAGTGATGGAAATGTGGGTTGCTTCACAACCCAAGACAGACAGGGTTATTCCTCTAATAGAAAAAGGAATATTCCCAAAGAAAAGAATATTGGGATTGGTCCAAAATGGAAATGGAAAGGTCTTGAAATGATTTTGAGATTGAAAAGCCACTGGGAGGAGAAATCAAAGGTGATCTCTCCAGGTTTCAAGACCATTAAGCCACTGAAAAGCAAAACCAGACCAAAATCAAAAGAAAAAGAAAATGGGCAAAAATCCAGGGTGTTACATTATCGAAGGTTGTTCGGAGTCCCGGATGAGATCCCGGACATGAAGAGTAACTCCAGAGTGGTCCGGAGGTGAATATTGATATATAGGACGAAGGGTATCAGAGTCCGGAAGTGTTCCAGGGGCACCGGGTGATGACCAGGATGACCGAAAGGGGTTTCGGGGGGCCCCGACAAGTGTTGGGGGGCCTCATGGGCCTAGAGAAGGGGGCACACCAGCCCACTAAGGGGCTGTGCGCCCCCCTCACCTTCATCCTACGAGGCTAGAAGGGTTGGTGCGCCCCCCAGGGCTGCCTCCCCCTTGCTTGGGGGGCAAGGCACCTAGGGGAGGCCACCCAAAACCCATCTAGCTAGGGTTTCCCTTGTGGCCGCCGCCCCCCTTAGGGGAAACCCTAGGGTGCCTCCTCCTTCTCTCTTCCCCCTATATATAGAGGGGTAGAGGGAGGGCAGCCGCACCCATCTATGCCACGGCGCTGCCCTCCCTCTCCCTCGTAGTCCTTCTTCTTCTCCGTGAGGCTTGGCGAAGCCCTGCTGAGATTTCTCCACCACCGCCGCCATCACGCCGTCGTGCTGCTGGAGGACTCAAGCTACTACTTCACCATCACTCACGAGATCGAGGAGGTGAAGGTGTCATCAAGCCGTAGTGTGTTGAATGTGGAGGTGCCGTCCGTTCGGCACTTGGATCGGGAGTTCGCGGGATGGATCGTGATTGGATCACGATGACGTTCGACTACATCAACCGCGTTTCTTAACGCTTCCGCTTAGCGATCTACAAGGGTATGTACATCCAATCTCTCCTCTCGTAGATGGTCATCTCCTAGATTGATCTTGGTGAGCGTAGGAAATTTTTTGTTTCCCATGCAACGTTCCCCAAGACCATATGGCCCAATAACCTCCCGGGGCCTCCCGGAACCCCTTCTGGTGATCAGATGAATATCCGATACATTCCGAAACCTTTCCGGTGACCAAATATCATCGTCCTATATATCAATCTTTACGTCCAAACCATTCTAAAGCTCCTCGTCATGTCCGTGATCTCTTCCGGGACTCCGAACAACATTCGGTCACCAACTCACATAACTCATATAATACTATATTGTCAACGAACATTAAGCGTGCGGACCCTACGGGTTCGAGAATGATGTAGACATGACCGAGACGCTTCTCCGGTCAATAACCCATAGCGTGACCTGGATGCCCATATTGGTTCCTACATATTCTACGAAGATCTTTATCGGTCGAACGTTTATGACAACATAAGTATTTCCCTTTGTCTGTCGGTATGTTACTTGCCCAAGATTCGATCGTCGGTATCTCTATACCTAGTTCAATCTCATTACTGTCAAGTCTCTTTACTCGTTCCGTAATACATCATCTCGTGACTAACTCCTTAGTCAGTTTGCTTGCAAGCTTCTTGTGATGTTGTATTACCGAGAGGGCCCAGAGATACCTCTCCGTCATACGGAGTGACAAATCCCAATCTCGATTCACGCCAACTCAACAGGCACCTTCGGAGATACCTGTAGAGCATCTTTATGATCACCCAGTTACGTTGTGACATTTGATAGCACACAAGGTATTCCTCCAGTATCCGGGAGTTGCATGATCTCATGGTCGAAGGAATATGTATTTGACATTAAGAAAGCAGTAGCAATAAGCTGAACGGTCATATGCTAAGCTAACGGATGGGTCTTGTCCATCACATCATTCTCCTAATGATGTGATCCCGTTATCAAGTGACAACTCATGTCTATGGTTAGGAAACCTTAAGCATCTTTGATCAACGAGCTAGTCTAGTGGAGGCTCACTAGGGACACGGTATTTGTTTATGTATCCACACATGTATTTAAGTTTCCGATCAATACAATTCTAGCATGAATAATAAACCTTTATCATGAATAAGAAAATATAATAATAACAACTTTATTATTGCCTCTAGGGCATATTTCCATCACTTCTGTCACTGGGATTGAGCACCGTAAGATCGAACCCATTACAAATTACCTCTTCCCATGGCAAGATAAATCAATCTAGTTGGCCAAACCAAATCAATAGATCGGAGAAGAAATACGAGGCTATAACAATCATGCATAAAAGAGTTCAGAGAAAACTCAAATAATATTCATGGATAGATCTGATCATAAACTCACAATTCATCGGATCCCAACAAACACACCGCAAAAAGTCATTACATCAACTAGATCTCCAAGAACACCGAGGAGAACGTTGTATTGAAGATCAAAAAGAGAGAAGAAGCCATCTAGCTACTAACTATGGACCCATAGGTCCGTAGTAAACTACTCACGCATCATTGGAGGGGCAGCAAGGATGATGAAGAACCCCTCCGTGATCATTTCCCCCTCCGGCAGAGTGTCAAAGAAGGCCTCTAGATTGGATCTCATGGTTCTGGAACTTGCGGCAACGGAAAAAGTATTTCGTGAACTCCCTGGTAGGTTTTGTGATTTTAGGGTATTTATAGAGGTGGAGGTAGGTCAAACGGAGGCTTGTGTTCCCCACAACCCATCAGGGCATGCTAGAGGCCCCTGGCATGCTGTGGTGCTTAGTGGTCTACTCCTTTGTCGTGTCGTGGCCTCCAGAAGCTTCCAGGTTCTCTTATTACCAGAAAAAAAATCTCCAAAAAGTTTCATGGCATTTCGACTTTGTTTGGTACTGATATTCTGCAAAGTTAAAAAAAAGCAAAAAAAAAGCAACTGGCACTGGGCACTAATTTAATAGGTTAGTCCCAAAAAAATGATATAAAGTTGCTTGTAAATGTATATAAAACATCTAAGATTGATAATATAATAGCATGGAACAATAAAAAATTATAGATACATCGAAGACGTATCAAGCTTCCCCAAGCTTAATTCTTGCTCGTCCTCGAGTAGGTAAATCATAAAAACATATTTTTTGATGTGGAATGCTACCTAACATGTTCATCATATATTCTTTTCTTTGTAGCATGGACATTTCGACTGGAATGATTCAAAGCAATAGTCTATAATTTGACATGAAAACATCAATACTCAAGCATATCAACAAGCAACTATGTCTTTCAAAATATCAATGCTAAAGAAAGTTATCCCTAGCCCATTATGCTCAATCATTGATCCATTCATGAAACACACTCAAATATTAACTACATCCAATACTCAAGTATGACAATAGTGTTCCCTAGTTGGTGCTTTATAAGAGAAGATGGAGACTCAAAATAAAAATAAAAATTGCATAAAAGTAAATATATAGGACCTTCGCAAAGGGAAGTAGAGATTTGTAGAGGTGCCAGAGCTCATAGCTTAAAGTGAGAGATAAAAATATTTTGAGAGGCATGCTTTTCCTATCAACGAAAACGACTGAGAATTCCCAATATCCTCCATGCTAGACAAATAATAGGCGGTTCCCAAACAAAGAGTAAAGTTTATTTCCTTTCCACCATTCTTTCACAATCCATGGCTTGCCATATCCACGGGTGCCTTCCATACCAACACTTTCCAAGGAATTTATTATCATAGTATTTCTTTCATTTCGGGACTGGGCATCCCTATTACCTGCCACACTCTCGTGCAATGACATGTGAATAAACACTCATCGTGAGAATAAAATACCTAGCATGGAAAATATTGTCCACCCCCTACCGCTTCATGAGTGGTACGGGCACACAAAACGGAAATTCATTTTGAAAATTAGAGTTGGCACATACAAATTTACTTGGAACGGCATGGAAATACCGCATATATGGAGGTATGGTGGACTCATTTGGCACAACTTTGGGTTTAAGGAGTTGGATGCATAAGCAGTATCCCCGCTTAGTACAAGTGAAGGCTAGCAAATAGATTGAGAAGCAACCAACCAAAAAACGAAAACGGTCATAAACGCGCATTAAACATAATTAACACTGGATAATGCACCACAAGTAGGATATAAATCCATTGCATAACTATTGACTTTACGTGGATGCATAGGGAATCACAAAACTTAACACCAATATTCTTACTAAAGCATAATTACTCACCAAAATGAGTCACATATCACTATCTCCATATCGCAAAACTATTGCAAGGAATCAAGTTTATAATATCCAGTGATCTGCATAAACGTTTTTATTATATCCCCGTTGGATATCTATCACTTTGGGACCAAATTCATATCTCGTGCAAATTACCATTACTATTCTTAACTCTCAAAAACAACTAAGTGAAGCACGAGCGCATAAATATTTCTTTAAAAAAATTCAACTCTCAAAATAATATAAGTGAAGCATGAGAGCATATTTCTTTAAAATTTTCCAACTCCCAAAATAATATAAGTGAAGCAAGAGAGTTTATTTTTTTTAAATATAACCACCACCGTACTCAAAAAGATATAAGTGAAGTACTAGAGCAACTGCCTAGCTCAAAAGATTTAAGTGAAGCACATAGAGTATTGTAGCAAATCATGATATGCGTGTGGCTCTCTCAAACAAGTGTTTCAGCAAGGATGATTGTGACAAACTAAAAAGCAAAACAAATCAAAGACTCATATAATACAAGATGCTCCAAGCAAAACTCATGATATGTGACGAATAAAAATATAGCTCTAAGTAAAATTACCGATGGTCGTTAGAAGAAAGAGGGGATGCCTTCTGGGGCATCCCCATGCTTAGTTGCTTGGGAGTCCTAGAATATTACCTTAGGGTGCCATGGGAATCCCCAATCTTAGGCTCTTGCCACTCCTTATTCTTTCATCCATCGTGGTCTCACCCAAAACTTGAAAACTTCAATCACACAAAACATAACAAAACCTTCGTCAGATCCGTTAGTATAATAAAGCAAATCACCATTTTAAGTACTGTTGCAAACCCCTTCATATTTTGTTATTGTATTATACCTACTGTATTCTAACTTTAATATGGCTTATACCCGCCGATACAATCCACAGATTCATCAAAATAAGCACACAATGCAACGAAAACAGAACCTGTCAAAAACATAATAGTCTGTAGTAATCTGAACTTTAACGATACTTCTGTAACTCCAAAAATTCTAAAACATTAGGACAACATGGAAAAATTGTATATCAATCATGTTTAAAAAATTCAGAACTTTATTACACTCCAGTAAATTTTAACAATTCTGCTACTGGACGCAAAAGTTTCTGTTAATGCATAGAATCAAATCAACTATCACCCAAATCATCCCAAAGGCTTTACTTAGTTCAAACACTAATTAAAACACTAGAACACAATCATAACAGTAGCATAATTGTATATTTATTGAAAAATAGAAAGGAAAACAAAAAATTAAAAGATCTATTGGGTTGCCTCCCAACTAGCGCTATTGTTTTACGCCCCAGCTAGGCATAATGCATAGTTTCAAGTGTTGTCATTTTTGGGTTTAGTTCCATAGGTGTCCCTCATGATTGACTCATATGGTGGCTTAATTCTAGTTCTAGGGAAGTGTTCCATATCCTTCTTTAACGGAAACTGAAATTTAATATTCCATTCTTTCATGTCAATAACGGCACCTATAGTTCGTAAAAACGGTCTACCAAGTATGATGGGGCAAGACGGATTGCAATCAATGTCCAGTATAATAAAATCAACGGGCACGTAGTTCCTATTTGCAAGAATAAGAACATCATTAATTCTACCCAAAGGCATTTTAATTGTAGAATCTGCCAAGTGCAAATTAAGAGAACATTGATCCATATTGGTAAAACCTAGCACATCACATAGAGATTTCGGAATTGTGGAAACACTAGCACCCAAATCACATAAAGCATTGCATTCATAATTTTTAATCTCTACTTTAATGGTGGGTTCCCATTCATCATATAATTTTCTAGGAATTGAAATCTCTAGTTCTAACTTTTCTTCTAAAGCTTTCATCATTGCTTCTACAATATGTTTAGTAAAAGCTTTATTTTGTTCATAGGCATTGGGTGAATTTAGCATGGATTGCAACAAAGAAATATACTCAATCAAAGAGCAACTATCATAATTAAAATCTTTGTAATCCAAGAGAGTGGGCACATCACTAGTTAAAGTTTTTACCTCTTCAAACCCACTTTTAGCAATTTTTTCATCAAGATTTTCACCCTCCGAATCATGGGGATGCCTTCTAACTAAAGCTGACTCTTCTTTAGTCCCCTTATCATCAATTTTAACATTACTAAACAAGGAACCAATAGAAGAAACACCAATCATTTTAATCTCTTCATCAGTACTACGAAAGAAACCAGGAGGAATCGCCTTTTCTAAAAACTCTCTTTTAGCTATAAGGATAGCGGTTCTTTTCTTACTTTCATCCATAGAGACATATAAAGATTTAATTGATTAATTAATATCAACCTTGGGTGGCAAAATTCTAGTCTTAAGGGTTTCCACATCATGAATAATTCTATCGATGCTCCTAGACATATCATCAAGTTTACTCAATTTTTCTTCTACTGTAGTGTTGAAAACTTTTTGAGAATTGATAAATTATTTAATATTACTTTCAAGATCAGAGGGCATACTATTATTATTATTATAAGAATTACCATAGGAATTACCATAATTACTAGAGGAATTTCTAGGAAACGGTCTAGGATTAAAATTACCTCTATAAGCATTACTATTAAAATTGTTTCGCGAGACAAAATTCACATCTACGGGATCATTATTTTTCTCAATAAAAGTGGACAAAGGCACATAATTAGGATTAATAGGATAATTTTTAAAAGCAACCAATTTCATAATAGCATCAACTTTATCACTCAAAGTACTAATTTCTTCAACAGAATTCACTTTTTTACTAGTAGGAGCTCTTTCAGCATGCCATTGTGAATAATTTGCTATAATATTATCAAGAAATTTTGTAGCTTCCCCCAAAGTAATATCCATAAAAGTAAGATTTCTAGAAACAAAATTCAATTCCGCATAAATTTTTTGTATGATCATCCACAAATTTAAACCATGAGTTGGGCAATTTCTTATCATCAATTTCATCCTTTCCCAAGATTAGGCAACATGTTCATGCTCAAGTTGCTTGAAATTCATAATTTTATTTCTAAGGGAAATAATTTTTGTGGGAGGAGAATACTTAGTAATAAAAGCATCTTTGCACTTATCCCAAGAATCAATACTATTTCACGACAAAGATGAAAACCAAATTTTTTGCACGATCATGCAAAGAGAATGGGAATAATTTTAATTTCACAATATCATTGTCCACATCCTTTTTCTTTTGCATATCACACAATTCCATGAAAGTGTTTAGATGGGACGCGGAATCCTCATTAGGATTGCCGGAAAATTGTTCTTTCATAACAAGATTCAACAAAGCGGCATTAATATCATAAGACTCCGCACTAGCGGCGGGAGGAGCAATAGGAGTACTAATAAAATCATTATTATTAGTATTATAAAAATCACACAATTTTGTATTTTATTAAGACATCGTAACTACGCAAATGAGATAAAAAGGAGATCTAAAAATTTTGCTTCGCAATTTTTATATAGGTTTAACCATGCATCATAGACAACTTTTGAATTTTCCCACAAAAGGGAATTTTATTAAAAGTGAGGCCAATACTGCCTATGAAATAATAGAGGGTATATTGGGGGTTCCACCAGCACCAAAGGGATTTTCTTTTACTCAAGAGGGGATTCAAATATTAGAGAAATTGGGTGACATGCAGAAAAATTTGGTTGAGTTGCAAAAGTCTAACGAACCTCTCAAAAATATTAGTGGAAATCTCAATCGCATGAACACCTTGATTACTCTATGCAATAAGCGATTGGATATTCTAGATATCAAAATGACCTCACTTCTTGAGAATAACGCGAAGCGTAAAGAACCTCCTTTGTTTGAGAAAACTCGTACAAAGATTATTAAAACCAAATATGGCAACACTTGAAACTATGCATTATGCCTAGCTAGGGGCGTAAAACAATAGCGCTAGTTCGGAGGCAACACAATAGTTATCCTTTAATTTTTTGTTTCCTTGCTGTTTTTCAATAAGCACACAATTATGCTACTGTTATGATTGTGTTTTTGTGTTTTAATTAGTGTTTGTGCCAAGCAAAGCCTTTGGGATGATTTGGGTGATAGTTGCTTTGATTATGTGCATAAACAGAAACTTTTGTGTCCAGTAGCAGAATTGTTAAAATGCCCTGGAGCATGATAAATTCTGGATTGTGTTTACACATGATTAACATAGAAATTTCCCACGTTGTCCTAATTTTTCAGAATTTTTGGAGTTACAGAAGTATGGTCAATGTTCAGATTGCTACAGACTGTTCTGTTTTTGACAGATTCTATTTTTTATGCATTGTTTTGCTTGTTTTGATGAAACTATGGATTGTATTGGGGGGTATAAGCCATGGAGAAGTTAGAGTATAGTAGCTATAATGCAAAAATAAAATATGAATGGGTTTGCAATAGTACTTAAAGTAGTGATTTGCTTTATTATACTAACAGATCTCACAAGGTTTTGTTGAGTTTTGTGTGATTGAAGTTTTCAAGTTTTGGGTGAGATCACGATGGATGAAGGAATAAGGAGTGGCAAGAGCCTAAGCTTCAGGATGCTCAAGGCACACCAAGGTAATATTCAAGGACTCCCAAGCAACTAAGCTTGGGGATGCCCGGAAGGCATCACCTCTTTCTTCTAACAACTATCGGTAATTTTACTTGGAGCTATATTTTTATTCGTCACATATCATGAGTTTTGCTTGGAGCGTCGTGTATTATATGAATCTTTGCTTTGTTTGCTTTTTAGTTTGTCACAATCATCTCTACTGAACACACTTATTTGAGAGAGCCACACACTTATCATGATTTGTTAGAATACTCTATGTGCTTCACTTAAATCTTTTGAGCTAGGCAGTTGCTCTACTGCTTCACTTATATCTTTTTGAGCACGGCGGTGGTTATATTTTAAAGAAATACACTCTCATGCATCACTTATATTATTTTGAGAGTTGATAAAATTAAACTTTGAAGAAATATTTTGCACTCTCATGCTTCACTTATAGCTTTTTGAGAGTTCATAATAGTAATGCTAATTTGCACAAGATATGAATTTCGTCCCAAAGTGATGGATATCCAAGTGGGATATAATAAAAACTTTCATATAGATCATCAGATACGATAAACTTGATTCCTTGCAATAGTTTTGTGACATGGAGATAGTAATATGTGAGTCATGTTAGTGAGTAATTGTGCTTTAGTAAGAATATTGGTGTTAAGGTTTGTGATTCCCTATGCATGCACATAAAGTCAATAGTTACGCAACGAAGTTATATCCTACTTATGGTGCATTATTCAGTGTTAGTTATTTTCAATGCATGCTTATGATCGTTTTTGCTTTTTGGTTGGTCACCCTCAATCTATTTGCTAGCCTTCATTTGTACTAAGCTGGAATGCTGCATGTGCATCCAACTCCTAAAACCTAAAGTTGTGCCATATGAGTCCACCATACCTACCTATATGCGGTATTTCCATGCCGTTCCAAGTAAATTTGCATGTGCCAACTCTAATTTTCAAAATGAATTTCAGTTTTGTGTGCCCGTACCGCTCATGAAGCGGCAGGGGGTGGCCAATATTTTCCATGCTAGGTATTTTATTATCGCGATGAGTGTTTATTCACTTGTCATTGCATGAGAGTGTGGCAGGTAATAGGGATGCCGAGTCCCGAAATGTAAAGAAAATACTCTGATAATAAATTCCTTGGGAAGTGTTGGTATGGAAGGCAACCATGGATACGGCTAGCCATGGATTGTAAAAGAATGGTGGAAAGGAAATAAACTTTACTTCTGTTTGGGAACCGCCTATAATTTGTCTAGCATGGAAGATATTGGGAAGTCTCGGTCGTTTTCGTTGAAAGGAAAAGCATGCCTCTCAAAACAATTTTATCTCTAATTTAAGCCTTGAGCTCTGGCACCTCTGCAAATCTCTGCTTCCCTCTGCGAAGGGCCTATCTATTTACTTTTATGCAATTTTTATTTTTTATTTTGAGTCTCCATCTTCTCTTATAAAGCACCAACTAGACAGCACTATTGTCATACTTTTGCATTGGATGTAGCTAATGTTGAGTGTGTTTCATGAATGGAT
Organism: Thinopyrum elongatum; assembly: GCA_011799875.1. Lineage (NCBI taxonomy): Eukaryota > Viridiplantae > Streptophyta > Magnoliopsida > Poales > Poaceae > Thinopyrum > Thinopyrum elongatum. The sequence continues at coordinate 378,937,228 of CM022302.1, forward strand.
CAATGATTGAGCATAATGGGCTAGGGATAACTTCCTTTAGCATTGATATTTTGAAAGACAAGGTTGCTTGTTAGTATGCTTGAGTATTGATGTCTTCATGTCAAATTATAGACTATTACTTTGAATCATTCAAGTCCAAATGTCCATGCTACAAAAGAAAGAGTTATATGATTAATATGTTAGGTAGCATTCCACATCAAAAATTCTGTTTTTATCATTTACCTACTCGAGGACGAGCAGGAATTAAGCTTGGGGATGCTTGATACGTCTCCAACGTATCTATAATTTTTTATTGTTCCATGCTATTATATTATCAATCTTGGATGTTCTATATACACTTTCAAGCAATTATATATCATTATTTGGGACTAACCTATTAACTTAGTGCCTAGTGGCAGTTGTTCTTTTTTGCTTGTTTTTGTTTTTGCAAAATATCAGTACCAAACGAAGTCCAAATGCCACGAAACTTTTTGGAAATTTTTTCTGGACAAAAGAGACACCAGAAGCTTCGGGAGAAGACCAGGCGATGGACCATGGGCCCACAAGGCACCAGGGCATGCCTAGGGGGTAGGCGCGCCCTGGTGGGTGGTGGGGCCCACGTGGCTTCATTTGACCTAGCTGTGCCTCTATAAATTCTCTAAAATCGTGAAACCAACAAAGGAGTCCAAGAAATACTTTTTCCGCCGCCGCAAGTTCCTGAACCACGAGATCCCATTTGGAGGCCTTTTCCGTCACTCTGCCAGAGGGGGATTCGATCGCGGAGGGGGCTCTTCATCATCCTTGCTGCCCTCCGATGATGCGTGAGTAGTTTACCACGGACCTATGGGTCCATAGTTAGTAGCTAGATGGCTTCTTCTCTCTTTTTGATCTTCAGTACAATGTTCTCCTCGGTGTTCTTGGAGATCTATTTGATGTATTGACTTTTTGCGCTGTATTTGTTGGGATCCGATGAATTGTGAGTTTATGATCAGATCTATCCATGAATATTATTTGAGTTTTCTCTGAACTATTTTATGCATGATCGTTATAGCCTTATATTTCTTCCCCGATTTATTGGTATGGTTTGGCCAACTAGATTGATTTATCTTGCCATGGGAAGAGGTGCTTTGTGATGGGTTCGATCTTGCGGTGCTCAATCCCAGTGACAGAATGGGATATGACACGCATGTATCATTGCTATTAAGGGTAAAAGATGGGATTTATTTCATATGTGAGTTTATCTTGTCTACATCATGTCATCTTGCTTAAGGCGTTACTCCGTTCATCCATGAACTTAATACACTAGGTGCATGCTGGATAGCGGTCGATGTGTGGAGTAATAGTAGTAGATGTAGAATTGTTTCGGTCTACTTGTCTCGGACGTGATTCCTATATACATGATCATTGCCTTGGATATCGTCATAATTATTTGTTTTTCTGTCAATTGCCCAACAGTAATTTGTCTACCCACCGCATGCTATTTTTATGAGAGAAGCCTCTAGTGAAAACTGTGGCCCCTGGGTCTATTTTCTATCATCTATTAAAACCAAAAATACCTTGCTGCAATTTTATTTTATATTTTTGTTCAATCTATCTATCGAAAATTATACCATTTAATCCTGCTCGTAACCGTTGTCGGAATCAGGCCTCCGGGGACCCTTAGGTTCGAACTCTGGGGTGTGCTTGTTCTTGACACCGTACGCTTTCCTATAGCGACACACAGTGGAGCTACGACGAGCACGTGCCAGCGGGAGCGGCTGGAGACACGGCAGATACCCAGGTATGGCCACCTTGCGGTGTAAAACCCTACACCTACTTGGTTTGTGGATTGCTACGATGGTGGAGACCAGAGTACAAGAGCTGGAGAGCCAGAATCATCGACCTCCTCTATGATGGCACCCCGCCCTCCTTTTATACATGCCTTGATCCTCTTCCCCCGAAAAACATTGGCGGGAAGGGTTTCCCCACAACGGCAATTTGAAGGGGGACAGGGGCACAATCTATCCTGACAAAAGGTGGTCTTCACCTGCAAAGCCTCCATCCATGATGCGCCGGTGGCCTCGGTGACGACCTCCGTCCTGCGCGCCTGTCGTATTGGTCCTCTTGCACCGATCAGGCAACCTTTGGGGATTGCTTTAGGAACCGGCATGCTGGCCTTTCCCCCGTAGCACCAAAGAGGAAACTCTCTTCTTCCGCGCCCACTAGCACGGCCTCTGGCACCGTTCGTCATTGCGCGCATCACCCACGTGAAGACGCGGGGCCACGCGACTGGCCAGGCACTCTTGACTTGCCTGCCCCCACGAGGGGGCCTCGGGAGGCTTCCTCGGGAGACCGCCTTGCGAGGGGGCCTCGCGAGGCTCCGGTAGGGCCTCCTAGTCTCCTCGGGATGCCTGCTAATGGGGGCCTCGCGAGGGGTCTTGCTCGTGACGCTCAATGAAGGGTCAGCTGTTGGATCCTTGGATATGCGCCGCGTCCTGGGTCGAAGGCAGACGGGCCTGGGTACCCTCGGTCCCACGGGCCCGACACTAGCCACCGGGCCTGCGGCGCTGATAACCCAGAAGTATAGGGGATCATTTGTAGCCTTTTTAGATAAATAAGAGTGTCGAACCCAACGAGGAGCTAAAGGCAGAACAAATATTCCCTCAAGTTCTATCGACCACCGATACAACTCTACGCACACTTGACGTTTGCTTTACCTAGAACAAGTATGAAACTATTTTGCAAGAATAAAACTATGATTACTTTGCGAGAATAAAACTGCGAGTAAAAATGCAAGACGATAAAAGTGGATAGCTTTTGTCAAACAAGAAAGTCATTTGTCCCTAGGTGATCGATAACTAAACCGGTAATCATTGTTGCAATTTTATATGAGGGAGAGGCATGAGCTAACATACTTTCTCTACTTGGATCATATGCACATATGATAGGAACTCTAGCAAGCATCCACAAATACTAAAGATCATTAAGGTCGTAAAACCCAACCATAGCATTAAGTATCAAGTCCTCTTTATCCCATACGCAATGACCCCCAAACTCGGATCTGTGTATTCTGTCACTCACGCTACCCACCATCAGCGAACCATTAATATATTGCAACACCCTATAGTGGGGATCCCTCACGTTTGCGCGAGACGGAGGGCACCATAGGACAGCACCATAATAAAATATACACTCAAACCAACCACGATCATCAATTAGCCCATAGGACAAAACGGATCTACTCAAACATCATAGGATAACCACATATCATTAGGAAATAATACATAGTGTTGAGCACCATGTTTAAGTAGAGATTACAGCAGGGAGAAGGGGTGTTACACCATTGCATAGAGGGGGAGAAAGTTGGTGTTGACGGTAGCAAGATTGTTGATGTAGATCGCCGTCACGATCCTTGCCCCGGTGGCACTCCGGCGCCACCGGGAGAGAGGGGGAGAGAGCCCCCCTCCTGCTTCTTCTTCCTTGGCCTCCCCCTAGATGGGAGAAGAGTTCCTCCTCTGGTCCATGGCCTCCATGGCAGCGGAGGGGCGGGAGCCCCACCGAGATTGGATCTCCCTCTCTGTTCTCTTCTGTTTCGCATTCCCCAGATCTGGCCGAAAACCGTTTCTTAAATATCCGGAGATCCGTAACTCCGATTGCGCAAAGATTTTAACATGATTTTTTTTATGGATATAAGCTTCCTTGTGCCCGAAGTAGAGACCCAATCGAATTACAAGGTGAGCACAACCCACCACCCTGGGCCTGGAGCCTTGGGCGCGCCCTGGTGTATCTTGGGGGCTATGGGCCCCCATTTGCGTTGATTCCGCCTCCTAAAAATCACAAATATTCCTAAATAATTCTCCGTAAATTTTTATCACGTTTGGACTTCGTTTGCTATGGATATTCTACGAAGCAAAAAACATGCAAAAAACAGGAACTGACACTAGGCACTGGATCAATAGGTTAGTCCAATAAATCATATAAAATGTTGCCAAAAATATGTGAAAGTTGTATAATATTGGCATGAAACAATAAAAAATTATAGATACGATGGAGACGTATCAGCATCCCCAAGCTTAATTCCTGCTCGTCCTCGAGTAGGTAAATGATAAAAAAGAATAATTTTTGATGTGGAATGCTACCTAGCATAAACTTGGTCATATGTCTAATCATGGCATGAATATTAAGACACGAGTGATTCAAAGCAATATTCTATAATTTGACATAAAGACATAAATAGTCAGGCATCCCAACAAACAATCGTGTCTTTGATAATATCAACGCTAAAGAAAGCTATCCCTACAAAATCATATAGTCTTGTCATGCTCTGTCTTCTCGACACAAAGTATTTATCATGCACAACCCTGATGACAAGCCGAGCAATTGGTTCATACTTTTTAACGCGCTTCAGCTTTTTCAACCCTCACGCAATACATGAGCGCAAGCCATGGATATAGCACTATGGGTGGAATAGAGTATGATGATAGGGGTAAATATAAAGAAGACAAAAAAGTAAGAAAGTCTCACATCAACGCGGCTAACCAACGGGCTATGGAGATGCCCATCAATTGATATCAACGTGAGGAGTAGGGATTGCCATGCAATAGATGCACTAAGAGCTATAAGTGTATGAAAGCTCAATATGAAAACTAAGTGGGTGTGCATCCAACTTGCTTGCTCATGAAGACCTCGGGCATTTGAGGAAGCCCATCATCAGAATATACACGCCAAGTAATGAAAAATTCCCACTAGTATATGAATATGACTAAATAGGAGACTCTCTATATGAAAAACATGATTCTAGTTTGAAGCACAAGTGTGGTAAAGGATAGTAACAATGCCCCTTCTCTCTTTTTTTCTTTTCCCTTTTTTTCTTTTTTTTTCTCTTTGTCCGGAGTCTCATCCGGACTTGTGGGGGAATCATAGTCTCCATGATCTTTTCCTCACTGGGACAATGCTCTAATAATGAATAATGATGATCATCACACTTCTATTTATTTACAACTCAAAAGAAATAAAAATTACAACTCGATACCTAGAACAAAGTATGACTCTATATGAATGCCTCTGGCAGTGTACCATGATGTGCAACGATCTAGCGTAACAACGATATCAAAAAACGGACAAACCATGGAAATATCATGCTAGCTATCTTATGATCATGCAAAGCAATATGACAATGAACGCTCAAGTCATCAAAACGGAGGTGGTGGAAGTTGCATGGCAATATATCTCGGAATGGCTATTGAAAGGCCATAATAGGCAGGTATGGTGGCTGTTTTGAGGAAGATATAATAAGGCTTATGTGTGATAGAGCATATCATATCACGGGGTTTGGATGCACGTGCGAAGTTTGCACCACATCTCGATGTGAGAAAGGGCAATGCACGGTATCGTAGAGGCTAGCAAATTGCGGAAAGGTAAGAGTGCATATAATCCATGGACTCACATTAGTCATAAAGAACTCATATAATTATTGCAAAAGTTTATTAGCCCTGGAAGCAAAGTACTACTATGCATGCCCCTAGGGGGATAGATTGGTAGGAAAAGACCATCGCTCGTCCCCGACTGCCACTCATAAGGAAGACAATCAATAATAAATCATGCTCCAACTTCAAAGCATAACGAGAGACTATACTTGCATGCTTCGGGAATCACAAACCTTAACACCAATATTCTTACTAACCACAACCGTTTACTAGTACCTCCCACATATTACCATCTCTATATCGCAAAACTATTGCAAGGAATCAAACATATCATATTCAGCGATCCATAAGTTTTATGTAGGATTTTATGACTAACCATGCAAATGACCAATTCCTGTTGGCTCTCTAAATAGATATAAGTGAATCAAGAGAGTTTAATTCTTTCTATAAAAGACCATGCTCTAATAAATATAAGTGAAGCAAAAGAGCATTCTACAATTAACGGTTTTCCAAGTGAAGAGAAACAGGCAATCCAAACTTCAAATGATATAAGTGAAGCACATGAAGCATTCTATAAAGACATACTCAAAAGGTATAAGTGAAGTGCAATGATCATTCTATAAATCAACCATGGACTATCTCATACCAGCATGGTGCATAAAAGAAAAGCGAAAACTAAACACAAAAGACGCTCCAAGATTTACACATATCACATGAACGAAACGAAGACGAAAACATACCGATACTAGTTGAAGAAAGATGGGATGCCTTCCGGGGCATCCCCAAGCTTGGACACTTGAGTATCCTTGGATATTTACTTTGGGTGCCTTGGGCATCCCCAATCTTGAGCTCTTGCCTCTCCTTCTTCTTCTCATATCGAGACCTCCTCGATCTTTGATCACTTCATCCACACAAAACTCAACAGAAACCTCATGAGATCCGTTAGTATAATAATGCAAATCACTACTTTAAGTACTGTTGCAAACCAATTCATATTTTGTTTTTGCATTGTAGCTACTGTAATATAACTTTTCCATGGCTTATACCACCGATACAATCGATAGTTTCATCAAAACGAGCAAAACAATGCATCAAAAAATAGAATCTGTCAAAAACAGGACAGTCTGTAGTAATCTGAACATTCACCATACTTCTGTAACTCTAAAAATTCTGCAAAATTAGGAAAAAATAAAAAAAATTATAGTAATACATTGAAAAAGTTTCAGAAGCTTTTGATATTCGAGTAAAAAATGTAAAATCACACACTACAGCCAAAGTTTCTGTTTTTGCACCGCACATACCAACAAGCAATCTAATCATCCTAAAGGCAAATCTTGGCACATTATTTTTATAATACAATGGATTTTTACAAGGGGATAATTATTTTTGTGAGAAACTTCCATGAAAAATTTACATTGTTTCCATGAGCATGAACATAAGTGTTCAAGGTCGACCCTCACTTCTCCAATGCATCACCTTTCAATCGCTTCTCTTTTTGAAAAAGTTTTTAGGTTCCCATCTATATTTTTTTGTTTTTAAAATTTATAATAGCACTCAACAGAATAAAATGACTCTATAAAACTTTTGGGTTGTCTCCCTGGCAGCGCTTTCTTTAAAGCCATTAAGCTAGCCATAAAGTGCTCAAGTAACGGATCCACCCGGATCCCAGGGTATATCAAAGCCAATTTTAATTAACAATGATTTGGCATTTAGTCGTGAGCACAAAGCAACATATATCATGCAATGACGAAGTCTAACTCTCTTCCTATGCATCGGCATGTCATACAAGAACAATTCATGCACATCAAGTAAAGGCCAATACATAGCATAAGAAGTTTCTTGCAATTTTATCGTGTTGGAAACATAGAGAGGTGGAGATATAGTTCCTCTCTCATAATAATTGCAAGTAGGAGCAGCAAACACATGCATATTATATTCATCAAAATCATCATGTGTAGTAGCAAAATGCAACCCATCAACATAATCCTTAATAAGAGCAAACTTCTTCGATATAGTGTAGTTGGGGGAATTCAAAAAGATAATAGGACTATCATGCATGGGTGCAATAGCAACAATTTCATGTTTAACATAAGGAACTATAGAAAGTTCATCTCCATAAGCATCATTCATATTGGCATCATGGCCACAAGCATAGCAAGCATCAAGTTCATCAAAAAGGGATATTTCAAACGAATCAACGAGATCATAGCAATTCTCGTAGCATTCATCCTTCGGTAAGAATGAAGGGATATTATGCAACGTATGAGTTGAAGAGTTACTCTCATTAGAAGGTGGGCATGGGTAGCTAATCTGTTCTTCCTCCATTTGTTCTTCACTCTCCTCATCATCTTTTTCATCCAATGAGCTCACAGTTTCATCAATTTCTTCTTCCATAGACTGCTGCAAAATATTACTCTCTTCTTGGACAGCAGAGACATTCTCAATAAATACATCAATATCGTAATTACATTTATAATTCTCATAGCAATATTTAAGTATAGCAAAATTTTCAGGTCTATAAACTGAATCATCAAAATCTTCATACTTTTCAAACAAAGATTCAATTTCATAAGCACCCTTAAAAGCAACAAATTCTTCTATTCATTCCACATCATAGTAATCATATATAGCATTAGCATAAGAAGCCAAGGTTTCATTATAGCTAAATTTGCATGAAAAGGGAAGATGCGGAGCCTTCAACCTAGAGCAACAAGTATAATCATAACTAGAGCATAGATTTCAAGCATACCATTCCAACATATGTATTTGATCCCATAACAGTTTCCCTTTTCATGTCAAGCGCTAATCCCTAAAGTATTCACGTTGATCCAACTTGTCTCCCATTATCATGTTGAATGGGGTTTTCTCAGGATTATCAAAGTAGTGCATAATATTTTTCACATAACGAGCATCGAAGGTTTTAGGAGGTTCCCCATCTCCAGGGGTAGCAAGTACAACTATTTTTTTTGGTGTTTCGTGTTCCATATCCATAACTAAAGACAGAGAACAACTTAGAACAGAAAACAAAAACTACTTAGTGATAAAGCAAACAAGCACACATGAGAGTATTCACCCCACGCTATTGCTCCCCGGCAACGGCGCCAGAAAAAGGTCTTGATAACCCACAAGTATAGGGGATCATTTGTAGCCTTTTTCGATAAATAAGAGTGTCGAACCCAACGAGGAGCTAAAGGCAGAACAAATATTCCCTCAAGTTCTATCGACCACCAATACAACTCTACGCACACTTGACGTTTGTTTTACCTAGAACAAGTATGAAACTATTTTGCAAGAATAAAACTATGAGTACTTTGCGAGAATAAAACTACAAGTAAAAATGCAAGACGATAAAAGTGGATAGCTTTTGTCAAACAAGAAAGTCATTTGTCCCTAGGTGATCGATAACTAAACCGGTAATCATTGTTGCAATTTTATATGAGGGAGAGGCATGAGCTAACATACTTCCTCTACTTGGATCATATGCACTTATGATTGGAACTCTAGCAAGCATCCGCAACTAGTAAAGATCATTAAGGTTGTAAAACCCAACCATAGCATTAAGTATCAAGTCCTCTTTATCCCATACGCAATGACCCCCAAACTCGGGTCTGTGTATTCTGTCACTCACGCCACCCACCATAAGCGAACCATTAGTGTATTACAACACCCTACAGCGGGGACCCCTCACATTTGCGCGAGACGGAGGGCACCATAGGACAGCACCATAATAAATTATACACTCAAACCAAACACGATCATCAATTAGCCCATAGGACAAAACAGATCTACTCAAACATCATAGGATAACCACATATCATTGGGAAATAATATATAGTGTTGAGCACCATGTTTAAGTAGAGATTACAGTGGGGAGAAGGGGTGTTACACCGCTGCATAGAGGGGGAGAAAGTTGGTGTTGACGGTAGCAAGATTGTTGATGTAGATCGCCGTCACGATCCTTGCCCCGGCAGCACTCCAGCACCACCGGGAGAGAGGGGGAGAGAGCCCCCTCCTCCTTCTTCTTCCTTGGCCTCTCCCCTAGATGGGATAAGAGTTCCCCTTCTGGTCCATGGCCTCCATGGCGGCGGAGGGGCGGGAGCCCCTCCAATATTGGATCTCCCTCTCCGTTCTCTTCTGTTTCACGTTCCCCAGATCTGGCCGAAAACCATTTCTTAAATATCCAGAGATCCGTAACTCCGATTGCGCTGAGATTTTAACATGATTTTTTTTCCAGATATAAGCTTCCTTGCACCCGAAGTAGAGACCCAACTGACTTACGAGGTGAGCACCACCCACCACCCCGCGCTTGGAGCTTGGGGCACGCCCTGGTGTATCTTGGGGGCTGTGGGCCCCCGTTTGCGTTGATTCCACCTCCCAAAAATTACAAATATTCCAAAATAATTCTCCATAAATTTTTATCGCATTTGGACTTTGTTTGATATGGATATTCTGCGAAGCAAAAACATGCAAAAAACAGGAACTGACACTAGGCACTGGATCAATAGGTTAGTCCAATAAATCATATAAAATGTTGCAAAAAATATGTGGAAGTTGTATAATATTGGCATGAAACGATCAAACATTATAGATACAACGGAGATGTATCAGGCACGCACGACACCGCCCGTTATGGGGGGCGAAATGGCGAGGGCCGTAACCGCCTACGGGCCAGGCGCGACGCGTGGCGCATGATGGAGCGGGGGACGCCCCCACTTCTCCCATGACACCTCGGCAACCACCTGGGCTGACATAAAGTCTGCCCACGCACGACGCGATGCCATCATTGCCTTCCTTATCTGGCATCCGCCTTCTGAAGTTGAGGGGGCATGAACTGCCTTCCATTGAACGCTATATAAAGGCAAGGGGGTAGGACCCCCCGGCCCATCTTCCTCTTCCAGCTCCTCCCTCCTGCTCCAAGATCTGAGCCGACCTCTAGGACAATGGCGAGAGGAAGAGGCCGCGCTGCAGTGCCCAAGTTGCTGGCCCAGGGGCGCGAACGTTCCCCAGCAGCCGCCGACGTTGGCCCCAGCGGCAACCGGAGGGGCGTCGCCCGTGGGCGCGGACGCGGGGGCCGAGGTGCCCATGGCCGAGGTGGTCGAGGCGGCGCGGCCACCCTGTCTCCCCAGGCGCGGAGCCACTCCGCCTATGCGGCCTGCGATTTCATCGTGGGCATGCACTGCTGGCCCTACAACTGGCTTCCGGACTCCTTCGCGGAGGAAATGCCAGACCGCATGCCGCTGGGCCTATGGGGCCAACGGGATGGCTGTTGCAACGGCCCCTCCTGGGTGGAAGTCATTCTCCCTCGCTCGCGGCTTGAAGAAATGGCACGTCCTCCACTTCAAGTACGATGGGCCCGCATGCTCTTCATGAAGATCTTCGGGGTCACCGGCTGCTGCGTGAAGTGTTGCATGGAGAGCAAGGACAGCGACACCTCCGGCGATGGCGATGGCGGCGACGCGTCCCCCTCCGGCGGGAGCGGAAGCAGCGACGGCTCCCCTCGTGTCAAGAGCGAAGACGAGGACTCCGATTAGAGTGCGTCCGGCGCCTGAGTCGGTGCTGTGGGGGTGGTCGCATCCGCCTGGGGCTTTCCTTTTGTTTCTTCCTTTTACCTACACTCGATTGATGTGGGTCTCGTGGGTGTGTGTAAGAACAACGGTTTTCTTATTTTTGGTTTAATGATCTTGTGGTTCGAATCGTATGTTTCCCCTTAAAGCTTCCTCGCGGGGCCTGCTCCTTTTTTTCTTGCTCGCCCAAATGCTCTACGTTGTCAGGACCTAGCCCCCGGGCGAGCCTCAGCTACCACTGGTATGTCAGGTCACGATGCCTGGAACAAGGCCAGGAGGTGAGGGGCACTGGGAGCTAGTGAGGGCTCCAGAGACGCGATGCTCTGGGAACCCCCCTTCTAATGTGCAAGCGGCTCACGCAAAAAAGAGGCGACAGGCTCCACCAAAGTCGTGAGAAGAGGGAACTCTAGTGATGATAGCTACGCCTCGCGAGGTAGTTAGACTTAGCTTTCGCGAAGGGCAGCATCGTTCAAGCTGCGGATGTGGGTGATGGCGCTCAAGACGCACCCCATGAGTCTTAGCCCCCTGAGGCCTCATGAACCATCGGTGCTTGGTGCGCGAGATGCCGCCTGCGTGATCCCCAGACGCTTGGTTCTTGAGGCAGCTGCATGTTGACAAACTATGGGGTATGGGGAGCGACGCGCGCTCGCCAACCCACTCATGGCTGTTTCGTGAGGAGATAAGGCACCAAGGACCTTGGTGAGGTGACATGTACGGGGGCAGGCCCGCAAGCCAGAGCTCGATCGCTTGGATTTGTCAATGCTGCAGGGACGGACCCGAGCACAGACGCCGTGCTAATAGCCCCCGCTCACGGGACGGCCAGGAGGGGGGCTGCGAGCACGCGGCGCTCTCAAAGTGGCAACACACCAAAACACATAGTTATGAGGGAAAAATAAGCTTAGCAAAATATGGCCAAGATTCATTATACAACCAAAAGGGAATGCTGCTGCCGTGGCTGGCACGGGTCAGCCTGAGGTTAATGCAGCCTGTATGGTGCCCTCAATTGACTATTTCTCCAGCGCGGAGCATGGGTCTTCCATCGGGGTGTGGGTATGATCGCGGCTCAATCATTCCGTCAGCGCGGAGCTTCGGGCTTCCACTTGGGCGTGGGCATGACCGCGGTTCGGTCGTTCCGCCAGCGCGGAGCTTGGGGCTTGCACTTGGGTGTGGGCATGATCGCAGTTCGATCGTTCCGCCAGCACGAAGCTTGGGGCTTCCACTTGGGCGTGGGCATGATCGCGGTTTGATCGTTTCGCCTGCGTGGAGCTTGGGGCTTCCACCTGGGCGTGGGCGTGATCGCAGTTCGATCGTTCCGCCATCGCGGAGCTTGGGGCTTCCACTTGGGCGTGGGCGGGAGCTCTCGCGTGCCTGTGAGGCGAATGTGATGATAGTCCCTGGGGCGTGTACAGCCCCCTTCCATTCGTTCGCGTGAGAGTCACGGGTAGAACTTGCGGAGATGTTGGATGTTCCAGGCGTTAGGCACAGGGACTCCATCCTTCGTCTCCAGGCGGGCGGCGCCTAGCTGGAGTCATGGGCGACCCTGAAAGGGCCTTCCCACATGGGTGGGAGTTTGTGGAGCCCTCCCTGGAGAGGATCCGGCGTAGGACGAGGTTCCCGACCTCAAGGGTGCGAGGGTGGATGTTGCGACTGTGGTAGCGGTGCAAGGCCTGTTGGTATCTCGCGCCGCGAAGAGCAGCCTGGCGGCAGGCCTCGTCAAGGAACAGTAGGTCGGCCTCCCGCGAACTGTCCTCACATGCTTCGTCGAACGTCAGGACTCGTGGGGAGCCATGCTTAAGCTCCGAGGGGAGGACCGCCTCGGCCCCGTAGATGAGGAAGAAGGGTGTCTCACCGGTGGGCTTAGTTGTCATCGTGCGGATGGACTACTACACCGGCTGCAGCTTGTCCAGCCAACCCTTGCTACAGGCTTTGGGCTTCTTCTTGAAACTCCTTGTCTTGAGGCCCTTGAGGACCTCAGCGTTCGCATGCTCGGCCTGGACGTTGCTCCTCGGGTGCGCCATGGAGGCGTAGCAAATCCGCGTGCCAAGGTTAGCGTGGTAGGACTTGAAGAGATCACTCATGAACTGGGACCCATTGTCGGTGATGATGCGGTTGGGGACGACGAATCGGCTCATGAGGCCCCTGATGAACTTGACAGCTGAGGCCGCCGGGATGGTATGCACGGGTTCGACCTCCGCCCATGCTACTTCTTGAGCTTGCATTGGTTTTTCCCTTGAAGAGGAAAGGGTGATGCAGCAAAGTAGAGATAAGTATTTCCCTCAGTTTGAGAACCAAGGTATCAATCCAGTAGGAGGAACACACAAGTCCCCAATAGATGCACCTGCACAAACAAACAAATACTTGCACCCAACACGAAAAAGGGGTTGTCAATCCCTTCATGGTCACTTGCAAGGATGAGATCTAATAGAGAAAGCTATAAAAGATAAATAAAAGTGCAAAATAAAGTAAAAGTAAGTAAATTGCAGCAAGGTGTTTTTGTGTTTTTGGTTTTATAGATCTGAAAATAATATGATAAAAATATACCCGGGGGCCATAGGTTTCACTAGAGGCTTCTCTCTTGAAAGAACACATACGATGGGTGAACAAATTACTGTTGAGCAATTGATCGAAATGCGCATAGTTATGACGATATCCAAGGCAATGATCATGAATATAGGCATCACGTCCGTGACAAGTAGACCGACTCCTGCCTGCATCTACTACTATTACTCCACACATAAACCGCTATTCAACATGCATCTAGTGTATTAAGTTAACAAGAACGGAGTAACGCCTTAAGCAAGATGACATGATGTAGAGGGATAGATCCGAACAATATGATATAAACCCCATCTTTTTATGCTTAATGACAACAATACAAATACGTGCCTCGCTACCCCTTCTGTCACTGGGTGAGGACACCACAAGATTGAACCCATTACAAAGCACCTCCCCAATTGCAAGAAAAACAATCTAGTTGGCCAAACAAAATCAATAGATTGGAGAGAAATACAAAGCTATCTTGATCATGCATAAAAGAGTTCAGAGAAGACTCAAATAATATTCATAGATAATCTAATCATAAACCCACAATTCATCGGATCTCAACAAACACACCGCAAAAGAAGATTACATCGAATAGATCTCCAAGAACGTCGAGGAGAACATTGTATTGAAAATCAAAGAGAGAGAAGAAGCCATCTAGCTACTAGGTATGGACCCATAGGTCTGTGGTAAACTACTCACACATCATCGGAAGGGTAGCAAGGTTGGTTTACAGGTCCTCCGTGATCGAATCCAAGGTATTGCATTTCCCGCAGAAATGGAACCATTCAAATTAACAAGTTCTCGCTTGTCGTGGCAATGCATCCATATTGGAAAATTGGAGACACTGTTCTACTCATGCTCTACCAAGGCACAGGAGGGTTCTTCCTTTTCATTGATGAGATGCCGAGTCGCCGTGATCAAGCTGCTTCCAGCGGATAGTTCTGGTTGTTGGTCCTCAGCCTCTTAAAATGTGCTTGTTGTTACTATGTTAAGTATGTAGATATGGACCATATGGTTGTTGGACCTCAGCCTCTTATAATGTGATAGTTGTTACTATGCTAATTTACAAGAGTATAACGAACCGCGCGCGCACAAAAGTGCTACACTATGCACCTGACACTGACCCAGCACGCACATCAGTCATCGTCCATCAGCGTGTCGATCATGGGCTCAGTGGGAGCGGAGGCCACCAAGTCGATGACCTACACACCTTGATCGATCAAGGCTGGGACAGACTCGACATCGGCAATCGCCGGTACTACCTCGGGCGCAGCGCTCAATAGGGCCATCGCGACCGCCGGGTCTGCCCCAGCGACGTCCGGCAAGACGACGTTGGCTCTCGCCAGGGCTACCGTGACGGCCCCCGGGCATGCTGATACGTCTCCATCGTATCTATAATTTTTGATTGTTTCATGCCAATATTATACAACTTTCACATACTTTTGGCAACATTTTATATGATTTATTGGACTAACCTATTGATCCAATGCCCAGTTCCAGTTCCTGTTTGTTGCATATGTTTTGTTTCGCAGAATATCCATATCAAACAAAGTCCAAACACGATAAAAATTTATGGAGAATTATTTTGGAAAATATGTGATTTTTGGGACTTGGAATTAACGCAAATGGGGGCCGACAGACCCAACATACACCAGGGCGCACCCCAGGGGCTAGGCGCGCTGTGGTGGGTTGTGCTCACCTCGTACGTCAGTTGGAGCTCTACTTCGGGCGCAAGGAAGCTTATATCTGGAAAAAAATCATGTTAAAATCTCAGCGCAATCGGAGTTATGGATCTCTGGATATTTAAGAAATGGTTTTCAAATAGATCTGGGAACACGAAACAGAAAAGAATAGAGAGGGAGATCCAATCTCGGAGGGGCTCCCGCCCCTCCGCCGCCATGGAGGCCATGGACCAGAGGGGGAACTCTCCTCCCATCTAGGGGGGAGGCCAAGGAAGAAGAAGAAGGAGGGGGGCTCTCTCCCCCTCTCTCCCGGTGGCGCCGGAGTGCCGCCGGGGCAAGGATCGTGACGGCGATCTACATCAACAATCTTGCTACCGTCAACACCAACTTTCTCCCCCTCTATGCAGTGGTGTAACACCCTTTCTCCCCGCTGTAATCTCTACTTAAACATGGTGCTCAACTCCATATATTATTTCCCAATGATCTATGGCTATCTTATGATGTTTGAGTAGATTCGTTTTGTCCTGTGGGCTAATCTTGATCTTGGTTGGTATGAGTGTATATTTTATTTATGGTGCTGTCCTACGGTGCCCTTCGTGTCGCGCAAACAGAGGGGTCCCCGCTGTAGGGTGTTGCAATACGTTCATGGTTTTCTTATGGTGGGTGGCGTGAGTGACAGAATACACAGACCCGCTTAAGTGGGCTATTGCGTATGGGAGTAAAGAGGACGTGATACTTAATGCTATGATTGGGTTTTACGACCTTAATGATCTTTAGTAGTTGCGGATGCTTGCTAGAGTTCCAATCATAAGTGCATATGATCCAACTAGAGAAAGTATGTTAGCTCATGCCTCTCCCTCATATAAAATTGCAAGAATGATTACCGGTCTAGTTATCGATTTCCTAGGGACAAATGACTTTCTTGTTGACAAAAGCTATCTACTTTTATTGTCTTGCATTTTATTCGTAGTTTTATTCTCGCAAAGTACTCTTAGTTTTATTCTTGCAAAATAGTTTCATACTTGTTCTAGGTAAAGCAAACATTAAGTGTGCGTAGAGTTGTATCGGTGGTCGATAGAACTTGAGGGAATATTTGTTCTGCCTTTAGCTCCTCGTTGGGTGCGACACTCTTATTTATCAAAAAAGGCTACAAACGATCCCCTATACTTGTGGGTTATCAAGACCTTTTTATGGCGCCGTTGCTGGGGAGTAATAGCGTGGAGTGAATATTCTCGTGTGTGCTTGCTTGCTTTATCACTAAGTAGTTTTTTATTTTCTGTTCTAAGTTGTTCTCTATCTTTAGTTATGGATATGGAACACGAAATACCAAAAAAATTAGTTGTATTTGCTACTCATGGAGATGGGAACCTCCTGAAACCCTCGATGCTCTTTATGTGAAAAATATTATGCACTACTTTGATAATCCTGAGAAAACCCCGTTCAACTTGATAATGGGAGACACGTTGGATCAATGTGAATACTTTAGGGATTATCGCTTGACACAAAAAGGGAAACTGTTATGGGATCAAATTCATATGTTGAAATGGTATGCTTGGAATCTATGCTCTAGATATGATTATACTTGTTGCTCTAGGATGAAGGCTCCACACCTTCCCTTTTTATGAAAAATTAGCGATAATGAAACCTTGGCTTCATATTCTAATTTTATATATGATTACTAGGATGTGGAACGAATAGAAGAATTTGTTGCTTTCAAGGGTGCTTATGAAATTGAATCTTTGTTTGAAAAGTATGAAGATTTTGATGATTCAGTTTATAGACCTAATTTTTTTGCTATACTTAAATATTGTTATGAGAAATATAAATACAATTCCAACATTGATGTATTTATTGAGAAAGTCTCCGCTGTCCAAGAAGAGACTAATATTTTGCAGGAGTCTATGGAAGAAGAAATTGATGAAACTGTGAGCTCATTGGATGAAGAAGATGATGAGAGCGAAAAACAAATGGAGGAAGAACGGATTAGCTACCCGTGCCCACCTTCTAATGAGAGTAATTCTTCAACTCATACATTGTTTAATGTCCCTTCATGCTTATCGAAGGATGAATCTATGATAATTTTCATGATCCCGTTGATTCATTTAAAATATCCCTTTTTGATGAAATGATGCTTGTTATGCTTGTGGCCACGATGCCAATATGAATGATGCTAATGGAGATGAACTTGCTATAGTTCCTTATGTTAAACATGAAATTGTTGCTATTGCACCCACGCATGATAGTCCTATTATCTTTTTGAATTCTCCCAACTACACTATATCGGAGAAGTTTGCTCTTATTAAGGATTATGTTGATGGGCTGCGTTTTGCTACTACACATGATGATTTTGATGAATATAATATGCATGTGCTTGCTGCTCCTACTTGCAATTATTATGAGAGAGGAACTACATCTCCGCCTCTCTATGTTTCCAACACGATAAAATTGCAAGAAACTGCTTATGCTATGTATTGGCCTTTACTTGATGTGCATGAATTGTTCTTGTATGACATGCCGATGCATAGGAAGAGAATTAGACTTCGTCATTGCATGATATATGTTTCTTTGTGCTCACTGCTAAATGCCAAATCATTGTTAATTAAAATTGGCTTTGATATACCCTGGGATCCAGGTGGATTCATTATTTGAGCACTTTATGCCTAGTTTAATGGCTTTAAAGAAAGTGCTGCAAGGGAGACAACCCGGAAGTTTTAGAGAGTCATTTTATTCTGTTGTGTGCTTTTATAAAGTTTAAAAACAAAAAAATATAGAGGGGAACCTAAAAACTTTTTCAAAAAGAGAAGCGATTGAAAGGTGATGCATTGGAAAAGTGAGGGTCGACCTTGAACTCTTGTGTTCATGCTCATGGAAACAATGTAAATTTTTCATGGAAGTTTCTCACAAAAATAATTATCCCCTTGTACAAATCCATTGTATTATAAAAATAATGTGCCAAGATTTGCCTTTAGGATGATTAGATTGCTTGTTGGTATGTGTGGTGCAAAAACAGAAACTTTGGCTGTAGTGCGTGATTTTACATTTTTTACTGGAACATCAAAAGTTTCTGAAACTTTTTGCACAGTATTTATACAGAAATTGTTTAGTTTGTCATAATTTTTCAGATTTTTTAGAGTTAAAAAAGTATATTGAATGTTCATATTACTACAGACTGTCCTGTTTAAGATAGATTCTGTTTTAGATGCATTGTTTTGCTTGTTTTGATGAAACTATCGATTTTTATCGGTGGTATAAGCCATGGAGAAGTTATAATACAGTAGATAAAATGCAAAAACAAAATATGAATGGGTTTGTAATAGTACTTAAAGTAGTGATTTGCATTATTATACTAACGGATCTCACAAGGTTTCTGTTGAGTTTTGTGTGGATGAAGTGATCAAAGATCGAAGAGGTCTCGATATGAGAAGAAGGAGGAGAGGCAAGAGGTCAAACTTGGGGATGCCCAAGGCACCCTGAGTAAATATCCAAGGAGACTCAAGCGTCTAAGCTTGGGGATGCCCCGGAAGGCATTCCATCTTTCTTCAACAAGTATCGGTATGTTTTCATTTCGTTCGTGTGATATGTGTAAATCTTGGAGCGTCTTTTGTGTTTAGTTTTCCCTTTTTTTATGCACCATGCTGGTATGAGATAGTCCATGGTTGATTTATATAATGCTCATTGCACTTCACTTATATTTTTTTGAGTATGCCTTTATAGAATGCTTTATGTGCTTCACTTATATCATTTGAAGTTTGGATTGCCTGTTTCTCTTCACATGGAAAACCGTTATTCATAGAATGCTCTTTTGCTTCACTTATATTTATTAGACCATGGTATTTTATAGAAAGAATTAAACTCTCTTGATTCACTTATATCTATTTTCAGAGTCAACAGGAATTGGTCAATTGCATGGTTAGTCATAAAATCCTACATAAAACTTATGGATCACTGAATATGATATGTTTGATTCCTTGCAATAATTTTATGATATAGAGATGATAATATGTGGGAGGTAATAGTTAATGTTTGTGGTTAGTAGGAATATTGGTGTTAAGGTTTGTGATTCCCGAAGCATGCACGTATAGTGTCTCGTTATTCTATGAAGTTGGAGCATGATTTATTATTGATTGTCTTCCTTATGAGTGGCGGCCGGGAACAAGCGATGGTCTTTTCCTACCAATATATCCCCCTAGGGGCATGCGTAGTAGTACTTTGCTTTGAGGGCTAATAAACTTTTGCAATAAGTATATGAGTTCTTTATGACTAATGTGAGTCCATGGATTATACGCACTCTTACCTTTCCGCAATTTGTTAGCCTCTTCGGTACCGAGCATTGCACTTTCTCACATCAAGATGTGGTGCAAACTTCGCAGGTGCATCCAAACCCCGTGATATGATACGCTCTATCACACATAAGCCTTATTATATCTTCCTCAAAACAGCCACCATACCTACCTATTATGGCCTTTCCATAGCCATTCCGAGATATATTGCCATGCAACTTCCACCGCCTCTATTTTGATGACTTGAGCACTCATTGTCATATTGCTTTGCATGATCGTAAAATAGCTAGCATGATATTTCCATGGCTTGTCCGTTTTTTGATATTGTTGTTATGCTAGATCATTGCACATCCTGGTACACTGCCAGAGGCATTCATATAGAGTCATATTTTGTTCTAGGTATCGAGTTGTAAGTAAATAGAAGTGTGATGATCATCAATTTTCATTATTAGAGCATGTCCCAGTGAGGAAAGGATGATGGAGACTATGATTCCCCCACAAGTCGGGATGAGACTCCGGACAATGAAAGAAAAAAAAGAAAAGAATAAAAGGAACAAAGAAAGAAAAAAATGGAAAAAAAAACAAAGACAGAAGGTGCATGCTAGTTCCACACTTGTGCTTCAAAGTAGCACCATGTTTTCCATATAGAGAGTCTCCTATGTTGTCACTTTCATATACTAGTGGGAATTTTTCATTATAGAACTTGTCTTGTATATTTCGATGATGGGCTTCCTCAAATGCCCGAGGTCTTCATGAGAAAGCAAGTTGGATGCACACCCACTTAGTTTTCATATTGAGCTTTCATACACTTATAGCTCTTAGTGCATCCGTTGCATGGCAATCCCTACTCCTTGCATTGATATCAATTGATGGGAATCTCCGGAGACCGTTGGTTAGCCGCGTCGATGTGAGACTTCTTACTTTTTTGTCTTCTCTATGTTTAACCCTATCATCATACTCTATTCCACCAATAGTGCTATATCCATGGCTTGCACTCATGTATTGCGTGAGGGTTGAAAAAGCTGAAGCGCGTTAAAAAGTATGAAGCAATTGCTCGGCTTGTCATCGGGGTTGTGCATGATAAATACTTTGTGTTAAGAAGATAGAGCATGATAAGACTATATGATTTTGTAGGGATAGCTTTCTTTAGCGTTGATATTTTGAAAGACATGATTGTTTGTTGGGATGCATGAGTATTGATAGTCTTTATGTCAAATTATAGACTATTACTTTGAATCACTTGTGTCTTAATATTCATGCCATGATTAGACATATGATCAAGATTATGTTAGGTCCACATAAAAAATTATCTTTTTTATCATTTACCTACTCGAGGCGAGCAGGAATTAAGCTTAGGGATGCTGATACATCTCCGTCGTATCTATAATTTTTGATTGTTTCATGCCAATATTATACAACTTTCACATACTTTTGGCAACATTTTATATGATTTATTGGACTAACCTATTGGTCCGGTGCCTAGTGCCAGTTCCTGTTTGTTGCATGTTTTTTGTTTTGTAGAATATCCATATCAAACGAAGTCCAAATGCGATAATATATGTGATTTTTGGGACTTGGAATCAACGCAAATGGGGGCCCATAGTCCCCAACATACACCAGGGCGAGCCCCAGGGGCCAGGCGGGCGGTGGTGAGTTGTGCTCACCTCGTACGTCGGTTGTAGCTCTACTTCGGGCGCAAGGAAGCTTATATCTGGAGAAAAAAAATCGTGTTATAATCTCAGCGCAATCGGAGTTACGGATCTCCGGATATTTAAGAAACGGTTTTCGGCCAGATCTGGGAACGCGAAACATAAGAGAACAGAGAGGGAGATCCAATCTCGGAGGGGCTCCCGCCCCTCCGCCGCCATGGAGGCCATGGACCAGAGGGGGAACTCTCCTCCCATCTAGGGGGGGGGGGGGCCAAGGAAGAAGAAGAAGGAGGGGGGCTCTCTCCCCCTCTCTCCCGGTGGCGCCGGAGTGCCGCCGGGGCAAGGATCATGACGGCAATCTACATCAACAATCTTGCTACTCTCAACACCAACTTTCTCCCCCTCTATGCAGTGGTGTAACACCCATTCTTGCCGCTGTAATCTCTACTTAAACATGGTGCTCAACTCCATATATTATTTCCCAATAATCTATGGCTATCTTATGATGTTTGAGTAGATTCGTTTTGTCGTGTGGGCTAATCGTGATCTTGGTTGGTATGAGTGTATATTTTATTTGTGGTGCTGTCCTATGGTGCCCTCCGTGTCGCGTGAACGGAGGGGTCCCCGCTGTAGGGTGTTGCAATACATTCATGGTTTGCTTATGGTGGGTGGCGTGAGTGATAGAATACACAGACCCGAGTAAGTGGGCTATTGTGTATGGGATTAAAGAGGACTTGATACTTAATGCTATGGTTGGGTTTTATGACCTTAATGATCTTTAGTAGTTGTGGATGCTTGCTAGAGTTCCAATCATAAGTGCATATGATCCAAGTAGAGAAAGTATGTTAGCTCATGCCTCTCCCTCATATAAAATTGCAAGAATGATTACCGGTCTAGTTATCGATTGCCTAGGGACAAATGACTTTCTAGTTGACAAAAGCTATCTACTTTTATTGTCTTGCATTTTATTCGTAGTTTTATTCTCGCAAAGTACTCATAGTTTTATTCTTGCAAAATAGTTTCATACTTGTTCTAGGTAAAGCAAACGTTAAGTGTGCGTAGAGTTGTATCGGTGGTCGATAGAACTTGAGGGAATATTTGTTCTGCATTTAGCTCCTCGTTGGGTTCGACACACTTATTTATCGAAAAAGGCTACTAAACAATCCCCTATACTTGTGGGTTATCACATGCCCCGACGAAGTCTGGCACTGCGCCCTCCTCCATCTGGGACATAAGCTTGCGCCTCGTGCGGCGGCCGCCACTGCCGCAGTTGTCCTTGCGTCATCGAGGTCCCTCCTCCACCGCCCGCACCATTCGCCGCACTCTGCGCCGAGCCAGCAGTATCGCCCGCTTGCGATCCCTGTCCGCTTTTAGGACGACCCTGGCTAACCTAGCGACTTTCTCGTACCGCGTTTCCTGCTTCCTCTGGCCGTCATCGGGAGAGGAGGTGGCATGGCCGTCGAAAGCCAAGCCGACCATCGTGCCTTCAGCCTCGATTCCGTCGTCACGCGACTCCATCCCGTCGTGGGCCGTTGGGGGTATGCCGGTATGTGTGGGTAACTAGCTAGCAACTGGATCAATAGCGAGTCGCCGCCAGCGGCCATTGTTGTGATTATTTATAGCTAGCAGCTGGCTAGGGGATTGGGGATTTTACAATTCACCCATGTGGAGCGCGGGAAGCATTCGCTGGAGCGCGGGAAGACTAAGTGGAGCACACAACCCGAATACCGTATGCGGTGTCACGTGTTATCTATCACACACATGTTAACATAAGGAAACGTATGTGTAACTTACTAATCATCGCACACGAGTACTCACAGACGCATCATGTGTGATACTCATAGCCACCGCAAGCAACTAGTTTGCATTTTTCAAAGTTTTTTGTACACATAGAATCACACACGAATTAATTGTAGTAACCGTCTGTGTTATAATTTCTCATCGCAAATAGTTCATCCGCGTGGGCTGTTTGCCACGTATCACACACATCTTGTTTATAGGAATCGTTTGTGTTCTTTTGGCTCATCACAAACAATTCATCTATGTGAACTGTATGCCGCATATCACACACATGTTGTTAAGTTGAACCATTTCTGTTGTGTTCCCTAATCGAAAACAGTTCATCCGAGTGAACCGTATGCCGTATATCACACACACCTTGATCTGGCTAACCGTTTCTTTTGCATTCCCTAATAGCAAACAGTTCATCGGAGCAAACTGTATGCCGTATATCGCACACACCTTGATATGGCTACCCGTTTCTGTTGTTCTGTCTCATCGCAAAAAGTTCGTATGGATCAACCGTATGCCCCGCATCGCACACGCAACTAAAATCTGAACCATGTTTGATGTCTCTGCCATCGCAAATGTTTTGCATCTTTTTTGACGGTTTTTTTAGATACCGTTTGCGATTAATGCATCACACACAGTTTCGTCAAAGGGTCTCTGATCGTAGGGTCGCGTTAGCAGCATCCTGCAGTAGTGCAAACTTCTGTAACTCCAAAACTTCTAAAAAATTAGGACAACGTACGCAATTTGTATATGAATCGCGTGTAAAAAATTGAGAATTTTATCACGCTCCAGTGAATTTTAACAATTCTTCTACTGGACGCAGAAGTTTATGTTTTTCAGCAAAATCAAATCAACTATGACCCAAGATCATCCCAAATGTCTTACTTGGCACAAACACTAATTAAAACACTAAAACACAATTATTACAGAATTAATATTGCGTATTTATTGAAAAAAAGAAGCAAAAACAAAAAGCATAAAAATAAAATATTGTTGCCTCGCAACAAGCGCTATTGTTTAACGCCCCTACCTAGGCATAAAGCATAGATCTAGGTATTGTCATCTTTGGTATTTAATTATTTTCTAATCAAACCTTCCAAAACCTTTCTTAGTAAATTCCTCTTTTTATGTTCTTCCCTTCTAGTGGGAGAGCTTAAAGCATGGAAAGGACTTCGATTAGTAATTTGACATTCATAATTTCATATTCAGGATCATCACCATAAACATCTTCGTAAGAAACATGTATCTCACTTTTAGTAGGTTCTTTAGATATCTCTTCAATCCACTCTTTATCAAATTCTTCATCAATTCCCTTAGTAACCCAATCAAATTTGTCATAAGCATCAATGTATAAAGCTTGGATAACTTCCGGATAAGGGACTCTTTTTCTTAAATTGTTACTAAAAGTAACATAATCCTTAGATTCCAAACCACGTAAGGTTTCTTTATCATAAAGAATTTATTCTATCACGGGATGCTCAAAATTTACATTATAGTGGGCAAAGATTTCCCTAGCCTCTCGGACTATGTAATCAAATTCACGCATGAGGATAAATGTAGCAATTTTCTTAACCTTAGGATCAAGTATATTGGGGTGTTCATAAAACATTTTTTGTGAAGCCGGATGGACGTGTAGAAACTCCCTTTCTAATTTAGCTACAAGCATAGAAATAGCATCCGCATAGCAATTTGTATTATCAAGGATGGTTCCCCTGTCTATAGGCATAACTCCCATGCAATCAAAGAATTCCTGAATAACATTCTTTCCAATAATGTTCCCACCACCCACATGGTAGATCTTGGTTTTAAGATGAGTGGGAGTTTCAACCTCAAAAGATTCATGATTAAGAGCCCAAGATTCAAATTTTCCCTCAAGATTATTACTACCTTTTTCAACGATAACCTCCCCAAATTCAGACATGATGGCAAAGCAAGCAATCTAGCGAACAAAAATACAGACGGAAAGAAGGCGAATAAAAAGGCAAATATTTTTGTATTTTTCTGAAAACATTTTAGAAGTGGGGGAGAGGAAAACGAGAGGCAAATGGCAAATAATGTAAGTGCAAGAGATGAGAGTTTATGATAGGTACTTGGTAGGGTTGATGAAGATCCTCCCCGGCAATGGCGCCAGAAATTCTTCCTGCTACTTCATGAGCTTGCATTGGTTTTTCCCTTGAAGAGGAAAGGGTGATGCAGCAAAGTAGAGATAAGTATTTCCCTCAGTTTGAGAACCAAGGTATCAATCCAGTAGGAGGAACACACAAGTTCCCAATAGATGCACTGCACAAACAAACAAATACTTGCACCCAACGCAAAAAAGGGATTATCAATCCCTTCACGGTCACTTGCAAGGATGAGATCTAATAGATAAAGGTATAAAAGATAAATAAAAGTGCAAAATAAAGTAAAAGTAAGTAAATTGCAACAAGGTATTATTGTGTTTTTGGTTTTATAGATCTGAAAATAATATGATAAAAATATACCCCGGGGCCATAGGTTTCACTAGAGACTTCTCTTTTGAGAGAACACATACGATGAGTGAACAAATTACTGTTGAGCAATTGATAGAAAAGCACATAGTTATGACGATATCCAAGGCAATGAGCATGAATATAGGCATCACATCCGTGACAAGTAGACCGACTCCTGCCTGCATCTACTACTATTACTCCACACATCGACCGCTATACAGCTTGCATCTAGTGTATTAAGTTAACAAGAATGGAGTAACACCTTAAGCAAGATGACATGATGTAGAGGGATAGATCCAAACAATATGGTATAAACCCCATATTTTTATCCTTAATGGCAACAATACAAATACATGCCTCGCTACCCCTTCTGTCACTGGGTGAGGACACCGCAAGATTGAACCCATTACAAAACACCTCCCCCGTTGCAAGAAAAATCAATCTAGTTGGCCAAACCAAATCAGTAGATCAGAGAGAAATACAAAGCTATCTTAATCATGCATAAAAGTGTTCAGAGAATACTCAAATAATATTCATAGATAATCTAATCATAAACCTACAATTCATCGGATCTCAACAAACACATCGCAAAAGAAGATTACATCGAATAGATCTCCAAGAACATCGGAGAACATTGTATTGAAGATCAAAGAGAGAGAAGAAGCCATCTAGCTACTAGCTATGGACCTGTAGGTCTGTGGTAAACTACTCACACATCATTAGAAGGGCAGCAAGGTTGGTGTAGAGGCCCTTCGTGATCGAATCCCCCTCTGGTAGAGTGCAGAAAAAGGCCCCAAGATGGGATCTCATGAGAACAGAAGCTTGCAGCGGTGGAAAAGTATTTTTGGTGTGCCCTCTGGTGTAGGGGGTATTTGGGTATTTATGGAATTGGAATTAGGGTTAGGAGTGCCACGAGGGGCCCACAAGCCTGGGGGTGCCCCCTAGGGCACGTCTCCAGGGCTTGTGGCCCTCTCGTGGCTCTTCTGGCCTTCTTCCGAAGCTTCGTGGGTGTCTTCTTGTCCAAGAAAAATCGTCAAAAAGTTTCGTCCATTTGGACTCCGTTTGGTATTGATTTTCTGTAAAAGACAGAAACAAGGAAAAAAACAGCAACTGACACTTGGCACTAGGTTAATAGGTTAGTCCCAAAAATGATATAAAATAGCATATAAAACATCTAAGATGGATAATATAACAGCATGGAACAATAAAAAATTATAGATACGTTGGAGACGTATCAGCCCACTTGGTGAATTTGTCGACGACGATCTAGAGGTAGCGGTAGCTGCCAGCCGCGCGAGGGAAGGGTCCCAGTATGTCTAGCCCCTAGACCACGAAGGGCCACGAAAGTGGAATCATCTGGAGCCCCTGCGACGGCTGGTGAATCTGCTTGGCGTGGAATTGACAGGCCTCGCAGGATTGGACCAGCTCGGTGGCGTCGTGGAGCACAGCGGGCTAATAGAAGCCGCTACGGAACACCTTACCGAGATTGGTGCATGACGAGGAGTGGTGCCCGCAATCCCCTCCATGGATGTCAGCGAGCAGCTCTCACCCTTGCTCTTCTGAGGTGCACCTCAATGAGGCGCCGTTGGGGCACTTGTGGTATAACTTGCCGTCTTGCAAGCAGTAGGCAGTGGCTTGTCGGACCACGTGTTCCGCTTCCGAATCCTCCATAGGGAGAGTACCGTGGAGCAGGTAAGCCTTGAGCTCTGTGGCCCAGTTGCCCGCTTGAGGTTCTAACGCCAGCAACAGGCGGGCTCCTGAGGCTGGGCCGTAGTCTGGCGCGCCGGTGAGCGGCGCGAGCGAAAGTTCCTCGCGAAGTAGTGCTGTGCCAATGGCAGGCGACACGGCCGATGGCCTGAGGAGCCTTTCTTAGAAGATGCCGGGATTCTGGGGCTCGCGACGAGATGCTGGTTTGGCGATGTCGTCGGCCTCCTTATTGATGCCACACAGGATATGCTGCAGCTCCAAGCCAAGGAAACGCTTCTCGAGCTTACGTACCTCTTCCAGGCAGGCCACCGTGTGCTCGTCCTTGGGTTTGTACTTTTTGTTGGAGAAGTTGACGAGGAGCTGAGAGTCGCCCTTGATGGTGAGGCGCTTGACGACCAAGGCAGAGGCGGCCTTGGGACCTGTGATGAGGCCTTCATACACCGCGATGCTGTTGGAGACCTTCTCATCGTGCTTGAAGCATAGCTGGAAATCGTAGTAGAGCTTATCTATAGTCGGAGAGGTGAGTACGAAGCCAGCCCCCGCGCCCTGCCTGGAGAAGGCGCTGTCGAAGTACAGGACCCAGCCGCTAGGGGCCTCGTCCCCAGGCAGGAGGGACTTGTTTTCGCGGGGCTCTTCCTCATATGGGTCTATCCATTCTGCCACGAAGTCGGCGAGAGCCACACCCTTGATGAACCTGGTGGTGTAGAACTCTAGCTAGAAGGCCTGTAACTCGATATTCCATTCGCGACTCGGCCATCAGCGTTGGGGCTGGGCAGGACTTGCTCCAAGGGGTACGCGGAAATGACCTTAATGGGGTTGCCCTGGAAGTAGTGGCACAACTTCCTAGAGGCGACGAGAAGTGCAAGGAGGAGCTTCTGCCGCATGTGGTATCATTCACGCGCATCCCTCAGCACCGTGCTGACGAAGTACACAGGGTGCTTGACGAGGTGTGAGGAGATTGCGGCACCTAGCTCCATAAGCGGCTCGTGAGGCTCGGGCGGCTCATGAGGCTGGCAAGCCTCATGAGGCTTGGAGGGATCACGAGGCTCGGGGGACTCGGGAAGCTCACACGGCTCGGAAGGTTTCTCCTTGGTGATGACGCGCTCCTCACATACCACCACGAGCATTGTGCTGGCCGTCTGGGGGGTGGCTGCCAAGTAAAGGAGCAGGGGCTCATGAGGACGCGGCGCGACCTTGATGGGTGGGCTCATGAGGTACCTCTTGAGATCTTTGAAAGCCGCGTCCGCCTCAGGAGTCCATTTGAAGGACCAGACCTCTTCATGAGCTTGAAGAATGGCGGGGCTCACTCACCAAACTTGGAGATGAAGTGCCCTAGGGAGGCCATGCACCCTGCCAATCGCTGCATTTCCTTGAGGGTCCGTGGGGGGCGCATCCTTTTGATAGCCTTGACCTTCTCCGGGTTGGCCGTGATTCCATGGTGGGATACGAGGAAGCTGAGGAGTTTTCCCGAGGGGACTCCAAAGGCGCACTTGTCGGGGTTGAGCTTCAGGTTGACCTTGCGCAGGTTGGCGAACGTCTCCTCTAGATCTTCAATGAGTGTTTGGCCTCACACGTCTTGACCACGATGTCATCGATGTAAGCCTCCGTATTTCTTCCCAGCTGGGGCCCTAGTGTGATCCGCATTAACCGCTGGAAGGTGGCCCTAGCACTCCTTAGGCAGAAAGGCATGCAGGTGTAGCAGAACACGCCTCAAGGGGAGATGAAGGCTGTCCTCTCCACATCCTCTGCCACCATCTTGATCTGGTGGTAGCACGAGAAGGCATCCAGGAAGCACAATAGGTCACACCCGGCGGTGGAGTCCACGATCTGCTTAATACGCGGCAGCGGGAACGGGTCCTGGGGGCAAACTTTGTTGAGACTCGTAAAGTTGACGAACATGCGTTCTTTGCCGCCCTTCTTGGGGACGACGACTGGGTTGGCGAGCCACTCCGGGTGGCGCACCTCTCGGATGACTCCCGCTTCTTGCAGCTTGTCTGCCTCCTAGACGATGAACTCTTGCTCCTCTGGCACGTGGCGCCGCGCTTTTTGCTTGACGGGGCGTGCGTTGGGGCACACCGCCAAGTGGTGCTCGATTACTTCCCTCGGGACCCCGGACAAATCGGACGCCTTCCACGCGAAGACATCCGAGTTTGCCCAGAGGAAAGCGATGAGCGCGCCTTCCTGTTTAGGGGGAGGCAGGAACCGATTGTGAAGGTAGGGCCTGAGTCACTGCCGTCAACCGACACCCTCTTGGTTTCGGCGCGATCCTGGGAGAATAGTTGCCTCTTCCTCATTGGTGCGGCCTCAGGAGGCTCGGCTTCACCCTTAGTAGCAGAGTGCACGACCGCAACGGCCTTGTACACGCGCCTGACAGAGAAAACCTCGTCCTTCTCATTGTAGGCGACGGTGATGACGCTACTACAGCCGGGCATCTTGAGGACGTTGTAGCCGGGGTGGGTCGCCGCCATGAACTAGGCGAGTGCCGGATATCCCAGGATGGCGTTGTACGGGAGGCTGATGTGCGGCACGTCGAAGTCGATGAGCTCGGTGTGGTAGTTGTCACGGGTGCCGAAAGTGACAGGGAGGCGCACTTGTCCCAGGGGGCTGGTAGACCCATCAGTCACCCCGGAGAAGGGCCTGGTCCGCATCAGCTGGTCGTAGGGCACTTGGAGCGTCTCAAAGGTCTCGATGGAGATCTTGTTGAGGCCGGCGCCCCCGTTGATGAGAGTCTTGGTGACCGTGAGGTTGCTGATGGTGGGGGTGCATAGCATGGGGAGCGCGCCGGCAGCGGCCGTGGACTTGGGGTGGTCCCTGGCGTCGAAGGTGGTGTCGTGCTGCACCCAGTTAGGCGGCGGCACGGCCCCTCACTCCCGGAGGATGGCATTCACCTTGCGGGAGAGCGGCTTGAGGTGGTCATCGGAGACGGGGGCCTGAGCTCCACTGTGGATGCATGCCACTCATGGGGCCCGTGGTGATCTCCGGCGGCCCCGTTGAGCTGGGCGAAGCGTGCGACAAACTGTCCACGAAGCTCATCCCAGGAAGAGATCGAAGCCCTGGGGAAGCCCATGAGACAAGAGCACGGGGCATCCTGGAGGGCCATGGGGAAGTAGTTCGCCATGGCTTTGTCGTCACCGCCCGCGGCCAGGATGCTCAACGCATACAGCTGCATAAAATCCGCGGGGTCGGGAGCGCCATCGTAGCGGGATGGCAGCTCCGTCCTGAATCTCGTGGGCTAATCCAGCCGAAGGAGCTCGTGGGTGAAGGCACGGCAGCCACACCGCCTGAGGGAACCCCACTGGCGAGGTCGAGCGCCGAACGCCCGGCGCACCGGTGGTGAGCGTCGGCCATGGAGCTGATGAAGTGGAGCAGAGTGGAAGAACAGCGACGCACCCCTACCTGGAATGCCAAATGTCAGAATCGGGGCTCCGGGGACCCTTAGGTTTGAACTATGGGGTGCGCTTGTTCTTGACGCCCTACGCTTTCCTACAGCGACCCACGGCGGAGCTACGACGTGCGCGAGCTAGAGGGAGCGGCTGGAGACACGGCAGATACCCAGGTTTGGGCCACCTTGCGGTGTAAAACCCTACTCCTGCTTGGTTTGTGGATTGCTATGGTGGTGGAGACAAGAGTACAAGGGCCGGAGCCTGAATCATCAACCTCCTCTACGGCGGCACCCTACCCTCCTTTTATACATGCCTTGGTCCTCTTCCCCCAAAAAACATTGGCGGGAAGAGTTGCCACACGACGGTAATTTGAAGGGGTACAGGGGCACAGTCTATCCTGACAAAAGGTGGTCTTCGCCTGCAAAGCCTCCGTCCATGACGCGCCGGTGGGCTCGGTGATGACCTCCGTCCTGCGCGCCTGTCGTCTTGGTCCTCTTGCACCAATCAGGCAACCTTTGGGGATTGCTTTGGGAACCGGCGTGCTGGCCTTGCCCCCTTAGCACCAAAGAGGAAACTCTCTTCATCCGCGCCCGCTGGCATGGCCTCTGGCACCGTTCGTCGTTGCGTGCGTCACCCATGTGAGGACGCGGGGCCACTCGACCGGCTAGGCACTCTTGACTTACCTGCCCCTGCGAGGGGGCCTCGAGAGGCGTCCTCAGGAGACCGCCTTGCGAGGGGGCCTCGCGAGGGGTCTTGCTCGTGACGCTCGTTGAAGGGCCAGCTATTGGATCCTTGGATATGCGCCACGTCCTAGGCCGAAGGCAGATGGGCCTGGGTACCCCCGGTCCCACGGGCCCGACAACTGTCAAGCACTACAAAAAAAAACACTTCTGTGATGATACATGTTTGTCATAGTAGGTCACGTTTTCTGTCATGCATGTACATCCATGACGATTTTATGACAGAATCAAGATAGTCATACATGTGCTGCCGTAGAAGTGTTCCATGACAATACCAAACTTATCATCACGGAAGTGTTCACTTCCATGACGATAAATGACGCGTCATGGAAGTGTTTTCGACAAGGGTAACCGACACGTGGCATCCACCGTAACGGGTCGCCGTTAAGCTATCGGGTCTGGTTTTGGATCCGATAAACCGTTAACAGCAACGACCAATGGCGATTTTCCACGTGTAAAATTCTCATTGGCCGGAGGAAACACATGTCAGCTCGTCATTGGGTCAGATAGGCGCGTATGATATGTCGACACGTGCGACGGCCTAACACTAGTCCATTTAGCTTACAAAGGCCGGCCCATTTGACTTGGTCAAAAGCTAGCGGGCCGGCCCATGAAAAGCCTGTTAACGGTCTGTTCGCATGTAGCCCATTTTACGGCTCGGTAACTCACGGCTCGTTATGGCGTTCCCGAAATCGGCCCAACAGCGTCATGTGGGCCGTCTAATATAATACCAGCCCATTTTATTTTTGGCCCATGTATGGCCCACGACCTCATTCGGCCCATATGTGGCCTTTCGTATCTTTGGGCCCTTTAATGGGCCGCGGTGACTCTGGCCCATAATAAATAGTAAATTTCTTTATGCCCAGTAACGGCCGATGATTCACGTGGGCCGTTTCCTGCCCATGTTAGCTTTCGGCCTACTGATGGCCCATACATTCTTGGGCTCCTTTCCGGCCCTCGATTACTTCCAGCCCGTTACTGGCCTGTTCCCCTAATGGGCCAATTTCTGCCCATGTTTAGAATCGGCCCGTTTGTGGCCTGTTAACCCGTTGCGCCGTTTCCAGTCCGTCCTATATTCTGGCCCATTAACGAGCCGTTATGCCTGTGACAGAATTAAGCCTTTGCTGTCTTCCGACCTGTTAACAACCCATTCCCGTGCTGGCCCGCTAACAATTACGCCCGTTTACGGCCCATGCAGGCCCATTTATTCGACGGCCCGAGGCCCACTGATTCTACGGCCCGTTGGAGGCCCATTTATCCGACGGCCCATAGGAGGCCCATGGATCCTATGGCCCGTAGCAGGCTCAAGGTTACCACGGTCCATATATGGCCCATGGTTGTTGCGGCCACTAGCAAACCAAGGAAAAAGAAGACTAGGGAAATAAATAAGCCAGAAACTAACGCTATGCTATTAAGACAATTGCACAGATTACATCCACTGGGCATCAAAGTTCGCCACCAGTGCAAATATAGGGAACACCCTACACTATACAAAAATGGCTTGCTGTTTTCTTGAGCCGGTCGCTGCACATTAAGAAAAAATTTTGTATCGCAACAAAACAAATTACAACCATAAAACAAAAGGAAGGTTGGCATAAAAGTTAACAGTCCGGCAGATAAATGCACCACCAGAAGTTCAGAAGCTCAGTTCATTTGACCTGACTGTTATGTTTTCATGCTGTACTCTCCGATGGAGCACCATAACCTTGGCCTTCATTTCTCCTAGGCTCCTGAACAACATAGCAAATGTCTGATAGTCTGGTTTCAAAACCATGCATATCTTGATGACATCAAACAATGGTTGTCCTTGTTTCACAAAGGGTCTCTGTTAGGGAATGGACTTGTGTCTGGAGCGCAGATATAACATTGTTTTGAGCTTGCATATCTTGATCATGAGGCAGTTTGGACGAGATTGCCTTAACAACCAACCCAGTATTACGCAGGAACATGCTTTTGGCACTATTAGTGGACAGGTACTGAACCACTGCAGTAAGAGGTGACATTGCGGTTATATTTGCCTCGTCACCTTCAGAAGGTGGTGGTTCCACCATTTGTTCCATAGCTTTCTGAAAAGTTGAGTTTTTACATTAGTAGTACCTGAACAAAATATATTAAGGAGTCAACAAAACCAAACGAAATAGCTTTGGTCTATATACAGAACCTATTCTGGTGAACCCATGTAAAATATTAGTTGTATTTTACTGCAAAGTACATAATAAAACCATGTTCCAAACATATGACCATGTACCATGGCTAATATATTGTCTGTTTCTTCATATTGTATTGATAGCTAAGGATAAAGAGACAAAGTTTATAATACGATAAGCATAGTATGACATCATTCATATCACAAAACAACTGAGAACAGACAAACAGGCAATTGTAACGTTGTGTAGACAAGTCCAGCACGGAACTAGATTACAGATCAAGATCAAAGGAACATCACTCCTCTCTTTTAAACCTTGTAAGGTGCAATGATATGCTAAGACAATTGTGTATAAAATTGAAAAGAGTAATAGACATTGGCTGCAATCCGTGCATATCAATGCACAGGTCAGAGTAAGTAGTAGTTAAAAGGCATGAGGATTAAGGACTTACAATAGCGGCTTTGACTGGTGTAGTCATGCCCTTCGTCTTGCTGGTGTGACGGTCCTTGAAGATTTCCACAACATTTGGTTCAGGTACTTTTTCGTCCTTGCAGGCTTTCCTCTGCATTTGGAACAAGTCAATATAGATCTAATAATATGGCACAGTGAAAAGAGTGAAACAGCAGCTAATTACAAGAGCCTCACAGTGTGCAATATAGCTACGAGATCCTGTCGTCTATTGGAATTTCACTTTCGTACGGTTGGCCTTGTTCTTTGAACAGTTCACCTACAAGAAGATAGATTTGTGAGGCACATGCGTAAATAGGAGTTCAACATGTGATCTGATCACATATATATAACGTACTTGATACTTTGGATCAGACCAGTGTTTAACGAGGCCTCTCTAGTCTTCATCCGATATATTTTCCACTGGAGATGTTTGGGCAAGTTCACTGTTAGCCTTGCCTTCAAATTGAGGTTTCCTCAAGTTATACCGATACTGTCGCAAAGGAGACTTGAAAACATGGGTGCATGCTTGTCTGGTTGCATCATCTTGGCTATCCAACTTGAACCTCATCTGTTGAAAATTATGGGAGTCTCATTACCAGCAACCTAGAAAGTATGGGACAGAGCAAGACGATATTAGTAATTTCCATACATAACCATACTTACAGATAAATGGTCGAGGAAGGTGTTGAACTGGGTTTCGTCTTTGTCATTCCTATACTGAATCCATGTTGGGAGGATACATGCATGACACCTAACGGCAACCGTTGCCTCTGATACTAACTTGGCTGACTCTGTAGCATAACGTGGCCTTTTTAAACCAGCCTCAAAACGGATCTCCATTCTTCCTCCTCTAGATTTAGTTAACCTATCGAGCATTATCCCTGATGTCTGTTGTAACACCCCATGTATTAAGCTACAGTAATCACCCTTTTGATTATGCCATGTCATCATGATCAACAGTGCTTAATCATCATTAGTAATAAACCCCTTTTCAAATTCAAATTCAAATGGAAATTCAAACTTAAAGTAAAAATAAAAGTTATTCAAATTTGAAAACTAAAATGTTCATTAAATAGCAAATAATTTGGAGGCAATGATAAAATTGTAACC
Organism: Thinopyrum elongatum; assembly: GCA_011799875.1. NCBI lineage: Eukaryota > Viridiplantae > Streptophyta > Magnoliopsida > Poales > Poaceae > Thinopyrum > Thinopyrum elongatum. Next base: position 378,972,130 of record CM022302.1, read on the forward strand.
AACCTTATTGAAATTGGATAAGTGACTTAAACGTCCTCAAACAGTGGCTGAAAACATTATTTAATAACCTATTAATTAATATAAAATAAATATGAAATGATAAATACCCCAAACTAATTTTTGGTGATAGGGTATGTTGCACTGTGATTTATGGACCAGGTCATATATTTTACAAAATTCATTTGGGTGCCACACATTTTGCAAAACAAAAACTAAAAAGAAAACAGAAAACAGAAAAGAGAAAATAGAAAAAGGCCTAAAGCTTTACTGTGCACTTAGGCCTACTGCTACAGCGCGGCCCAGCCCACCCCGCGCCTCCTCCCACCTCTCGCACTGCTCACGCGCGGCCGCTGTCGAGCACCTAGCGCGCGCGACGCCCGAGCCGGCCCCCCTCTCTCCCTGCTCGACAACGCGCCCGCGCCCGCAGCGAGGATAAGGGCGAGCCCCGCAGCCCCCTGGCGCCTCCCTCGCCCCACTCTCCCCCTCCCCCCGCTTGCTCCCCGCCATGGCCGACGCAACCATGGCCGCCACCGCAACGTAGCTGCGGCCACCGCCTCTGCCTCGCCACTGCGACGTGTCCACGAGCTCCGCCGTGCTCCTCTACGCCTCCTGCGCCAACGAGTCGGAGCTGAACGCCTCTGCATCGTCCCCTACGCTGTCATCTTCCTCCTTCGGCCGCCTGCGTTGCTCCCATCGATTCGCCGCCGTCGAGCCTCCCCCGAGCCCACGTTGCACACCTGCAGGCTCGCTGTAAGCACCGCCCCCTCTCCCCTCTCCTCTCGCTCTCCCATTCGAGCCATAGGCGCCGCCCCCTTCTTCACCGAACGCGTCACCGCGTAGCTCATCGCCGGCGTGCTTCCGGCGACCATTGGGCCCTGTGCCCGTGTCCATCACGCTCACCGCACCGCGTAAGCCATGCCTAGCGTCTTGGCTCGCTCGCCAGCACGCCGCAACGCTGTTCGCCACCACACCCGAACACCGCCATCCGCCATTTCCGCCGTAGTGTTCGTCTCCGGCTGCCCCGCCTCGTGCCAGTGCCGTAGATCGACGCGGCGTCGTCTCCCCGATCGAACGCGACCGAAAACGGCTCGAATAGTGCCCTGTGCGCCGTTTCCGAGCCTCGCCGGAGTTTCGCCGTCGCGGGCGAGCTCGCCGGCGCTGCTCCGGCCGGCGTGCTGACCTGGCGCCGTGGTCCCCGCCCCGTGCCACTGACCCCTGGGCCCCAGTTGACCTATTGACCAGGTCAACTGCTGACTGGGCTGGCCCCTGTCTATGACATGTGGGCCCCACCTATTTAACTAATTTAAATAAATAGATAAACAGTTAATTAAGTTAATTAGTTATATTAACAGTCACTGACTACTGGGGCCCACCCGCTAACTAACCTAATTTAGTTAGTCTAACCCCTCTGTTAGTGCCCCTGTCAATGACATGTGGGTCCCACTGGACCCACCTGCCTGGTTTGACTGGTCAACCGACCAGTTGACCTGCTAACGTCACCTCTACATCACGCTGACGTCATCGGGCACTGTTTTGGATAATGTTGGATTAAATAATTAATTAAATTCAGAAAATCAATTAAAACTTTAGAAAATCATATAAATTAAACCGTAACTCCGATGAAAATAATTTATATATGAAAGTTGCTCAGAATTTCGATACGAACCCGAATACGCCCTCCGTATTCCTGTCAGATGCCCCTAGCTACCTGAACATGGAACTTTTAGACCGATTTCAATAAATGAATAGTGCCCAACCTTAACTAAATAAATCCGAATAAATTCCTAAATTAACTAAATCATTTAGTTAGGCCGTAGAACACCCCGGCATATCATTTAGGCATGTCATACATATAGTTTGCATTATTGTCGTGAAATTTATTGTTTCTCTCCCCCTCCTTCTCTCTCGATAGACGCCGAGACCGACGACGTTGCAGCCGGGTACGACTACGCTCCAGACGAGCAGCCCGTTGACGATCCCTCTTTCTTTCCAGAGCAACCAGGCAAGCACCCCCCCCTTGAGCATACGGATATCGCCTATTCTTTCTCGCTCATGCTTGAATTAGAATTGTTGCTGCTACTGCTTTACCTATTCTGATGCATAGCCTGTTTATTGTAACCTACTATTGATACCTTACCTGCTTATCCTAAACTGCTTAGTATAGGCTGGGTAGAGACCTATCAGTGACCCCACTTATCCCAACTGCCCCGCTGGATTATCCGAAGACCCGATCAACGGGATTGAAGACCAGACCCCGGCACCGCACATCGCCCCCTTAGTTGTAACAACCCTGCAGCGTTACTATCGAGTGCCGAGGGTGAAACCTCTTGTAGCACTTCTGATGTTAACTCTGTAGAGTAGCTATTCGGTCGTGGTCATCGAGAGTGATTCCTCCTTCACCGCTTCTGATAATGACGCCGTCGTACAACACCTCAAGTGTGAACCTAGCAAGGGTGATTCCTGCGAGTTCTCCTTGACGGATACATCAAGTAGGAATCCAACGAGGGTGATACCTCGGATTCCCCTGATGTTATGGACACACGGATACTTGGACTGTACTATTGTTACTTGGAAAGGCGGGTCGACCCTGAGGGGTACCCGCGTGTGATGTGAAGACGGGTTGCCTGTATGGTGCCCGAGTGATGAATACGAGGCGTGGCCGGGCATTCTTGGCCCTTGCCGCAAGTTCTCGAGACGGGGCGACGGGGTCACATTGATCGTGAGTCTCTGCTCGTTACCGCACCACCAAGGTACTAACGATTTGGATATTTGATTCGAGTGGGCCTCTGGCCCGATAGCACTAACCATCACGTGGGCATAGTATGGGCGTTCTGCATCATATGCATCAGCCGAAAGCTCTGTCAGACGTCCAGTTCAGCAGTGCGGCATGGAGTGATTGGCGCCATTCACGACAGAGGTGGTGCTTGGATCTGAGCCATGTGCGCAATGACCCGGAGGGCGAGGGGCGATGGCCCAAGACCCCCGAGCGCTTAGGATGTAGACCGGCGGGGACCTCTCTGCTGAGCTCTAGGTAGGGCTGCTATGTGTCGTTTGGCCAAGGCCGGGCATGACCCAGAAAAGTGTGCCCGGCCGGAGTTAAGCGAGCGTGGTGGGTAAGTTGGTGCACCCCTGCAGGGAAGAACTAAACTATGCATATCCGGATCCTCGGTAACGGACACTCGGAGTTGTATCCCGATCGATACAACTAAATTGGATACTATGGCTCTGGGATTGCTTCTCGCAGGGAGTCGAGAAGGGATCTCAGGACGAGGTTGATGACTGTATGGCTCTGGGATTGCTTTCTCGCAGGGAGTCGAGAAAGGATCTCTGGGTGAGGATGAGACTTAATGATACTACTACTTTATACGGTACTAATCTACACTCTTCTAATGCTGCAAGACCTCTGAAGATGCTAGTCTTTGATAGGACTAGGCCTTCTCTCTATTCTGGCATTTCTGCAGCCCAGTCCACATATACAGCCTTGTCCTTTGAAAATGTTGGAAATGTAGTGTAGATCCTTGCTTGCTGAGTAGTTCGGATGAGTACTCACGGTTGCTTTGCTTTCTTTTCCCCCCATATCCCTTTTGATGCAACCAGATGACGGAGCCCCGGTTACAGCGGCCCCGCCGACGATCGCTACTGCCACCTCGAGGTTGGATACTACTATGAGCTTGCCGAAGACCAGGAGTAGTTTTGGAGGGTCCCAGGCAGGAGGCCTGCGCCTTTTCGATCATAGTGTTTTCTTTTGCCCTGCCTTCTAAGGGCCTATCTGTGTTTTCTTTTATATCTGTACTCAGATACCTGATGCTTCCGCTGACGCTTGTATGCGAGCTTATGTATTCGAGCCCTCGAGGCCCCTGGCTTGTAATATAAAGCTTGTATGACCTTATTTATGTTTTAGAGATGTGTTGTGATATCTTCCTGTGAGTCCTTAGGCTTGATCGTGTGCATTTGCGTGTATGATTAGTGCACGATTGAGCCGGGGGCGTCACTTCTATTTCCTCTTGCACCTAGGTGCTAGTCCAACAACGAACATAGGAAGTGTTAGTGTACATCAAACTGTGAGACTACAAATAAAGAAGCATGCAACTGTAACTTGACTCCAGCAAGTACCTTCTTGCTGTTGAATCTCACAAGGTTCATCTGATCATGCCAACTCGTCTTGTGTCAAGAGTGCTTTGGAAGTAGTGTCAGGTGGCAAGGGAGGTTGGGAACTTGCCACTAGCTGAGTTGACAAATGAGTAACTCATGCAGCTGAAGGTGTTGCAACAACTATGGCTGTCGCGGCTTGTTTGGTGGCAGCTATTAGTTTGTGTTTGGATTGTTTTGCAGCTGGTGTAGCACGGGATACCGTGTTTGTACAATTTTCAGGTGGACTTTGACCTTCTATTGCACCATCAATACCAGCAGAATCTGCATAATTCTTCCGCTTCCGTTTTCGTGCATCCTGAGTACTAACACCATCCCCTGCCATTCTATGTTCCTTCCTCTTTCTCTATGCCATGTCAAGTCAAGCCGACAAGAAAAAGGAATAAAAATTTAGTTCTTCAGAACAAATTGATGCGTGATACAGACGAACTGAACTTTGATGTTAGACAACCGCATGATAGGAGGATGTAATATGTACAAAAAACAGGACGACATGAGATAATCAGAACTATGATGTGGAAACTAAGCAGAAGGCATTTCAATAAATTAGAAGCAATGCAATGGAAGGTAGACAACATATGAAAGATGCTACAAATATTGCTCTGCCAAGTTAACAGTGTCTCGTCATAACTAGCATTTAAACAAATGTGAAGCAGTACAAGAAATAAATCATATGCAAGATGCAAACAACATCACACTACCAAGTTAAAGGTCTCTCGCCATTAGTGCCATTGAATATTCACAGCATTGCATACTCATAGCTATGATGTGTAAACTAAGCAGAAGGCATTTCAACAAATTAGAAGCAATGAAAGCTAGACACCATATGTAAGACGCAACGAATATAACTCTACCAAGTTAGAACTGTCTCGTCATTAGTGCCATTTCAACAAATTAGTAGTGCAAGCTAGAAAATAATGCGAGATGTAAACTATATCAGACTCCCAAGTTAAACGTGTCTTGTGAAAAGTGATTGTTGCAGGTTACACAATAGTAGTACTTTGATGTAAGAACATGGTGTGATAGACAGATATTGTATGTTCTAGAAACAGGAACACATGTCTTATTCACAAGTATAATGTGTAAAGTAAGCAGATGGAATTCAACAAAATTAGAAGAAATACAAGCTAGACATCATACATAACATGCAACCACATATAACAGTGCCAAGTTAGAGGGAGCACCTGTGATGGTTGACTAGGGGAGATGTGCTCATCATCAACACAGCTACGTTGAGTGTCTATGTATGTGTTGTGTTGCAAATCTTGTTGGGGGTGGCGGAGTAGAATCTATAGAGGCCCTCCATTTCAGTTGTTTGGAAGGAGCACCTTTATCCACTTCCTTGCTAATTTCCTTCTGCTTTATTGATTTTGCATTGTCAAGTAAAACCGACAAGAAAAAGCAATAAAATTCACTCTTCAGAACTCATTCATGCATGATACTGACAACCACTACCTTGATGTAAGGCAAACACATGATACGACGATGGAATATGTACGGAAAACAGGACGGCATGACATATTCACAACTATTTATGTAAACTAAGCAGAAGTAATTTAATCAAATTACAAGCAATACAAGCTAGATACCGTATGCAACATGCAAGACAATATCACACTGCCAAGCTAGAGAAAGCACCTGGGATGCTGGTTTCGCCGGAAGAGCGACATCAGTCCCTGCCTTAATTTTTTCCTTCCTCGTACTTAATTTTATTGCCTTGTCAAGTCAAACCCACAAGAAAAATGAATAAAAATTCTCTTTTCAGAACTCATTGATGCAGGATGCTGACGAGCACTACTTTAATGTAAGGAGACCGCATGATAGGACGATTGAATGTGTAAGAAAAAAGGACAACTTTGCATATTCACAGCTATGATGTGTAAACTAAGCAGAAGGCATTTCAACAAATTTGAAGCAATGAAAGCTAGACACCATATGAAAGATGCAATGAATATCACTCTACCAAGTTAAAACTGTCTTGTCATAAGTGCCATTTCAACAAATTAGAAGTAGTACAAGCTAGAAAAGAATGTGAGATGTAACCTATATCACACTCCCAAGTTAAACGTGTCTTATGATAAGTGATTGTTGCAGGTTGCACAACAATAGTACTTTGATGTAAGAACATGGTGTGATAGATAGATATTGTATGTTCTAGAAACGGGAACACGTTTCTTATTCACAAGTATAATGTGTAAAGTAAGCAGATGGAATTCAACAAAATTAGAAGCAATACAAGCTAGACATCATACAAAACATGCAACCACATATAACAGTGCCAAGTTAGAGGGAGCACCTGTGATGGTCTACTAGGGGAGACGTGCTCATCATCAACACAACTACGTTGAGTGTCTATGCATGTGTTGTCTTGCAAATCTTCTTGGGGGGATGCCGGAGTAGAATCTGTAGAGGCCCTCCGTTTCAGTTGTTTGGGAGGAGCACCTTTATCCACTGCCTTGCTAATTTCCTTCTGCTTTATTGATTTTGCATTGTCAAGTAAAACCGACAAGAAAAAGCAATAAAATTCACTCTTCAGAACTCATTCATGCATGATACTGACATTCACTACTTTGATGTAAGGCAAACACATGCACATGATACGAGGATGGAATATGTACGAAAAACAGGACAGCATGGCATATTCACAACTATTTGTGTAAACTAAGCAGAAGCCATTTCAACAAATTAGAAGCAATGCAAGCTAGACATCACATGAATAATGTAACCAATATGACTCTGCCAAGTTAAAAGCGTCCCATCATAAATGGCATTTCAACAAATTAGAAGCAGTGCATGCTATAAATCATATAAAAGATGCAACCAATATCACTCTGCATATACTAAAGGTGTCTCGTCATAATTGATTGATGCGGGATACAAAAAAACAGTAGTTTTATGTAAGGACATGCTTAATAGACAGTTGTACTATGTACCAAAAATAGGAAGGCATGTCACATTAATAGGTATAATGTATAAACTAAGAAGAATAGCACATGCAATTTAACCAGATTGGAAGAATTACAATCTAGACACTATATGCAACATGCAACCACATATCACGCTGCCAAGTTAGAGCAAGCACCTGCGATGGTGGTGTAGGGGAAATGCGGTCATCAACTACAGAGCTATGTTGACTATCTTCATCTAGCATTGTTGTTTCTTGAGAATCATGTGGGAAGGCTAACACTGCATTCTTTAAAAGAGGATATTTTCTTACAGCAGTCCATGAGCCTGACTGTCTCATCATAAGTGATTGATGAGGGATACACAAGAACATTAGTTTGATCTAAGAACATGGTTAATAGACAGATGTAGTAGTATGATCCAAAAATAGGAAGGCATGTCATATTCAAAGGTATAATGTGTAAGCTAAGCAGATGCAATTTAATCAAATTGGAAGCAATACAAGCTAGACACCCGGCTGGAGTGGTGAGCATGATCATCGAGGACCTGAGAGCCTGTTGGGAGGCGGGCTGCTTCACCACCATCGTGGCTTTTTAGTTGGCTTGCAGGTGATGCCTGTCTGTGCTGGGCTTGTCATTGGCTCGGCCAGTGCCCTGACTAGCTTTTTGGCTTCTGGTGCTCCCGGGATGGTGGTTCATGTAAAAAATATCTTTCCTTATCTTAATAAAAACCGACTTCGGCCATTCAAATACAAGCTAGACACCATATGCCACATGCAACCACATATGACACCGCGAAGTTAAAGCAAGCACCTGGGATGGTGGTTCATGGCGAGCGAGATCATCAACTCCGGAGCTACGTTTACCATCTCCATCTGCTGTCACTACACCCTTTATAGTGCCCAAACGTGTCTTGCCTAAGCACGAAGAAAGCTGGAGCAACTTATCTCTTTTATTTCGTGCTTCTATCAACTGGTTGGCAGAGGCTGAAATACCCATGCATAAAAAACCAATAGTGAGAGTATGGGTGAAGTGTGTGCAGAACTAGTGCACTGTAAAAGTAGCAGATAGCAGGTGGCTGAAAAATAAATGACAGGAGACATATGATAGCTCTACAACATTGCATGTCAAACAAAATTAGATTCTACTCCATATGATTTTGTAATATATGAGCACAGGGATGGCTGGGAAATGCAGGTACTCCTCCAGCACACCACCACATGTGGTCCTATCAAAATAATAGTCGACTGAAAATAAATAGGTTAGTCAATTTTTTTATGAACCGTCTGATCTACAAGGAACGGGCAGATGGCCTTCGTTTACCTCCCGCCAGTCACTGTTGATGATCTTTCTCGAACCGCCAGCGACCACCGGCCCAGAACCCTGCCTCCGCCGCCCCGCCCTCCCCTCGACCTCACACCACCGCCGTGCTTGGCGGCGCCCCCCGGCCATCCCTTTAAGCCTGGCCGACCTCCAGATCGGGTGCCAGCAGCTCCTAGGCCCCACACACCCCTAAGATAAACACCGAGGCGTTGCTTCCCCGGCGTAATAGGCGGACTAGCGCCTATTACGCCGGGGAATGCTTCCTTTAATTGGGAATCAACTGACCAGGAATTGAAATCCAGGGGGCGACGGACATCTAGCTAAGGTGAAATAGTATATGAGGAGAAACCTTGTGCATCGTGAGTTACTAGGAACATCTAGTATTAGGAAGAAGGTGTAGGAAGAAGCGGTCAACTAGGGTCTTCTGTGGGATGAATACCGTGCATGCAGACACGTAAGATTTGCACAAATAACGGAAGAGGAGTACCAGTTCCGGTTGCCAGTGATGTGCCCTCCTTATTTCGCCGCGATGTTCTTCTTTTTACCGGGGGAACCGATGTTTTGGAGGAGGGTGGAGCCTTGGACGAACCCATGGCCAAATTGTTGACTGTGTTGCGGTGGCCATCTGTCGGCAGAGGGGAAGCAGATCCGAGGCGGCGAAGGATGGCATAGCGGGAACAACTCTGGCGCGGTGGACGATGGTGACGTTGGAGCGGCAGCGGTGAGGCGCAGGACGGCGTGGTTGAACTGGCTCGGGTATGGCGCACGTCGGCATCCTGGAGGCAACTCGGCCTCGGCTTGAATTACTAGCCATGGAGGGCGTTGCGGTTGCGGTTGCGGTGGACGACGACGTCGGGGTATCGGCTTCGGCGTGATGGAGGAGGGCGGCGGTTAATGGGTGGGATGGGGTGGCGGATGGAGGATGCTGGGGTTTCGCGGCTGGTGGAGAGGTAGTTTTGGCGCCCACGGAGTACGAAAGGGGAATTGGAACGGGAGGGCGGGGCGAGCTAAGGGGGACACGCTTGTTTTTGTTTTTTTAAAAGATGGGACACGCTTGTTTGAAATTTGGGGAAAGTACAAACTTTGCCCCCCTCTTAAATTTCGGACCTACTATGGGTCAGGGGTAGGACGGTAATCCCAGGTGTCCCAAATAGTGGGTGGGAGCGATTTCGGCCGAGTGCATGTGTGTTTAGGCAGCCACAGTGTATGAATGTTTTTCGGAGGCGGTTGCGTGGCGTCTAGATGAAGTTAGAAACCTACCCCGGTTTAGACCTTTGGACGTCGGGCCAGTAGATTTCACGGGTCGGAGTTAGAAAAGTAATTTCCTTCTACCAAACATTGGTCTCACGCGGTTTCAGGCGAGTAGAGGCTCTTTTGGCGCTTCGTTCGGAATTTTGAAACAGAGGCATTCACGTTTAGAGTACTCTTGAACTTTGAGGATTGACCTAAATAGACAACGTTAAATTTGACCTTGTATGTTTGAAAACCTCATTAAATTATGCGCTTCTTTTTGAAATTTTGACTCTTGAAAATCCTATAACTACGATTATTTTGGAATGGAGGAGGTAAATTTGAATCTATTTTGTACACGACTATAGATGCTATTATGTACAAAGGCAGAGCAAAGATTGGTGCCCCCATAATTTAGGTATGATTTAGAAATGCCATGATCTCGAATTCAAATAATTGAATGGACTTCAAGTTGAATTCGAATTTTTTAAACCACCTTAAGTTGAATTCAAATGTATGCTGGTTCTTAGCTAGCTATTTATAACGTTCATTGTGTAACTTTTGTATGTATAATGTGCTTTACACACACAACATGAACTATACTCACGTTTATATTCGAATTGCTAAAGCGATGCATTGTCTGGAGTTCAAAATACTGACTCTATGGATCAAGTATGTCGAATAATAACATAGACATGCTCAAATTCAATAGAATATAGATGTCTGATGGATCAATGACCGTTCCTTATGCGAAATGCAAATATCATGATCCTATACTAATATTTGGATGCAATTTATATTTTTAATCAATGTGTACATCAGTCTATTATGTGTAGTTTCACTCTCCATAGGCCCCTCCTCACACACGCGCTAACTTTCTCTCTCACACATACGCGCACGCGGTGTATATCCATCGGTGGTCTCTCACACATGCTCACACACTCTCTCCCGAGGGGTCTTTCTCGCACACATGCTCTCGATATCACCCTCCCTCCCTCTCGCAACCATTTACGACTGTTTTCACTAACCTTTATCACAAGCACTCTTCCTCTAACACGCATACGCACACACAATCCCCATGGACTGTTTCTCTATACATAGACCTGCCTACATGTCTCCCACACGCACATTATCTTTAGGCCAATCTCGCACGCATTGTCTCCACCTCTCTTCCTAATTGACGAATATGATTCCAGCAAAGCATTCTGTAGGATGCCCCTTAAAGTTAGGTTGGATGAATGGTAATATCAGAGGCAAGGGGTTACCTTAGTCCGAGGACCTAGGGTTACAAATCCTAGCCGGCTTTGTCAGTGGACACAGAGGCCTTCAGGACTCTGGTATCTTTATCTTGTACGACTAGTCCTCAATGGGTCTCCCTGAATGCATCACGGGCCGACCAATGTGGCGCAGGACGGAACCGACCCAAGGGCCTCACCTCGGCCCACCGGACCTCACGCGGTGACACACCCTCTGCCCCTAGGTCTCGTTATCTTCTCACACCCACACATACCAACACAGACACCACACAAAATATTTTGTCCTCATGCCTCTATCCCCTCCCCCCTTGCATGTACGCACTCAAGGGCATCTCTCACCGTGACCTCCTATTCATCTCCCTCTCTCTAGACCTCTCTCATTTCTCATGCTATCTCTCCCACGTCGCCCCCCCAGCCGGCCCCTCTATCCATGCCTCTCTCGAATACATACACATACCCTCTCTAGGCCCTGCCAAATACGTCAACTACACATTGACACATGTTACATCTTATCACGTACCCCATTGATCTAAAAAGCCCTCTCTTCACGTTTACTTCACATACGACATTCCTTTTGAATAAAACCACACAATGTGTGGCCAAAAATTTATTTTAGAATTTCTACATATATACAACATTACAAAGTTATATGGAGTATGAAAGTTAATTTGCATTGCATGGTGCACCCAATGATATTTATTCCGCACTGTGAGTTTTTATATTTTTAAAGTATATATAAAATTAGTCATAATAAGGAGAAACGAAGAGCATCTCTCTCTCTCCATCGCACACACCCCCTCTACGCCCCTTTCACGTATGCACACAAATTATCTCCAGGTCCTCTAAAAGTACGCCCCCAGCACATTCACACATATTTCATGTTTCTCTCGCGATATATACAACAACGTTCATTGTATTTGAAGCGAAAGCACCATATGTACATTAGACTTCAGAATCCACTCATTACGGTCACCATTTAAGTTTTGTGGTTATTATACACTCACGGGCTCATCGTACAGCTCTGTATTTGTTCAAGACACGACTAGTTGACCAGTTAAATGCTCCATGTGTCACCTCTAGTGTTGCATCACATTATCTCACTACCATTGGGCCCACCAGTCAATGTGTATAAGAATGAAAACAAACGATAAAAATATATTGGACGGTGGTTCGAAGTCATGACCACGGGCACATCGGACAAGGTGGCCTTGTATTGGTATGCTGAGCCGTATGTTTTAACACACATGAGCTGGTGTGGTGATTATACACACACGCATGCATGCACACGAACTACATGCATGCAACACTCACACGTACACACGCAGCCACACACGCACGCAACACTCACACGTACACACGAACGCATGCATGCACACACCACACGACCAACACACACGCTCACGCTCAAGTGCTCAACCTACACATGCATGCGCACCCATCAGGCCCTGACAGACACATACACAACCAGGTGGTTCCCGCGCACGGGTTGGTGTCTTGTCGCTCCTGCGTAAATTTGTGTTTATCTTACTTTTTTTTCTATGCGAACTGACATGTGGGACCCACAAGGAATGTGATCAATTTAACCAGTCAACATAGAGCCACGTAGACTATTTGGCCAGTCAACAGAGTGCAATCCGATGCTGAATGGTGAGCGAGTGACCGTATAATCACCGCAAAATGTATATAGTGACCGTAATTAGCGTATTCTGAACTCCGATGACCGTATTACGCTTTTCGCTTGAAATACATTGACCGCCAGTGTATTTATCTCTTCTCTCGCTCACTCTGTGGAGCCGAGTAGGCCAACGTGCCAATGCCTAAATTGGCGCACGCCACCCCATTATTGTTGTACTGGTTTTGTAAGAGCGAACAAGCATTCACGTCTACCGTACAAACTATAGATATGAGTTACAAATGCTATTAAGATGAATACAAATATTTGAATCCACTTTATGCCCAATTTCTCTCTGTAGGACCTCTAAAAGTACATCTCTACACGTTCTCGCATGTTACATCTAACAACTATGCAATACAGCACTACTACACTCTAACACAATAAATCATATGTGTTTTTAGTTTTACTAGATCTCATATTGTTACTTAATTATTCAGTTTGCATACATTGAAATGTATGGCTAGTATCATCTGCCGCGCGGGAAAAATCCCACCCTTGCCTGTTTAATCTGGTTTGTATCGATAGATCGTGCAAAACAGCAAAACTATAGTAGTAGTACTACTGTACAAGTAACAGTTCACTGGGCTGCCGTGTCGTGTACTCCTCCATCGTAAGAGTGGAGCGCTCGCTTTCATAAATGTTCTAGTCCCTTTCGTGGACATGTGGGACATCAAGCAACCGGGTCCATGTGCCATACCGAAATAACAGTGCAAAGCAGCAGGGGTGAAGCACCCCGGTCATGGCACCGGCGTAGTAATGAGCAATGAGGTGTCAAATCACAAAGCTGCACCTTTCTCGCAGTTAAGTTGGAGGGACGAAGTGATGCTAAAAAAAGTTGGAGGGACGAAGCAAACATCATTTCACTCGTTGCTGAATGCGCTTCTCCCTCATCTTCTTCAAGTTAACCACGTGTTGCTTCTGCCTCATGTGGGACGCCGATCGGCTTGGTAAATCACTGACACATGGGACCGCATGTTAGCAAACCGCCAGGCGAACGTCCTCTAAACATAATAGACCTCCCCCGCCTTCCGCGCGGCAAAATCACCTCCTTATTACTAATCTTGATATAATTTTTTAGATCAATATAACCGAGAGATTTGTATAGATAGCACACAGGAGCAAAACCAAGTGGTACGGTTAAGGGCATCCACAATGTGTAGCCAAATGTGAAAACAGCTTTTGGTATCGATGGGAACCATTGTAGAGGGTGCTGCCAAAGCCAAAAAGAGGGAACCGAAGCTACCTAATTGATTGATTGAAGGAATAGAAAAATGCAACCTCTCTCCTCTTTCTCCCGTGCTTGGACGCATGTACAGTATTGAGCACAGAGTCTACTCCCTTGTTCCTTCTCTCACAAATCACAAAGCAGTGAGGTGTCAAATCACAAAGCACGGATGAAGCAACCATCATTTCACTCTTCACTGACTTCGCTTCTCCATCGTCTTCTTCGAGAAACCACCTTACCGCACTAAGCTGGACGGACGACGCTATTGTGTAGTAGTACACTAGCAAGATGCCCATGCGTTGCACGGAAGATCAAGATGCATTTGTATGAGTAGTTTATCTTGTGGGAGAAAAGGATGAACGAGGGAAGGCCTTATTTGCAGATGTGGGGAGGGGTGTGGGTATCTTTTTGCAAAATTGCCATAGTTTCCTTCCTATCCGTCAGATATAAATCGGACGGCCTATATTGCAGGATGGCAGGCACACCATCATCACCAACTCTATTTTTTATAAGAGTGGAGATTTACGCCTCCTTTGGTTCAACGGACTTCCTGGATGCAAAGAAGGCGGTTGTCTCGACTTGCAGACGGCACTTGCGAACGACTTACTGTGGTCTCCCTCAATGGTGTGCTCCGTCGAACGCACTTCGCCAAAGCCACAACGTTCGAGATATCATCGACGTCACCGCAATGGGGAAGGAAGTCAAATAGTTACTACCTCCTTTTTTGTATATAAGGCCAGTATCAAAATTACAATTTGCAGAAGGCCACTAACACTAATCGAGGCAAAATTTATGGGGTTTGCCTCGTACTTGCAACCAAGGACATTAATATACCCTTGCATGCATGCGGAAGTGAGAAGGTTGGTTTGCATGGCGCTGCATTAATCAAGCAATGAGGAGTGAGATGGTTAGCTCTTTGGGCGTTGGAGAAAAAAATGCAGTAGTTGACACGTCAAACGAGGATTTGTATCGATCAATCCCGTGAAGGAAAACCCCGCCTTTCTTTTTTAACACAAGTACGTATTTGCATCCTGTTTTTGTTTGGGTCTAGGCCTTGCATTGCCATACTTTGCCACACATTTTTGCAAGCTTGCCTAAAGTTTTTCAAAATGAAAAGGAGGTACACTTGCGCACGGCTGTCGCTGTCGCACCGCACCCTCACACAGTCACTCCTGCACGCCGCAAACCCAACCAAGGGAACGTACCCTCACTGACATGTGCTACCGCATGTGCTCAAACCAAACTCAGCCATCCTACCGCTGACACATAATTTTTGTTCATACAGTATGTTTATCCAACCGCATGTTGGGGAAGATCCGTGCGGCCCGTGCGGTGGTCTGTTGGGGAAGAAGAAGAGGTGAGGAAGAAGAAGGGTTAGGAGACGTAGGATATTCATCCAACCGCCTGAAATGGTCGACTGACCCAAATGATGAAAGTCAGGCGACTTGCAAAAATATATGTTTTTACACAGCAAAAGATCCCTAAAAACAACAACATAAAGAAAAACTATCACTGCTCGCGGAATGAGACGGCCTCGTCGTCTTTGGCAGCCGGCGCGAACCAGCCGTAGCGGCCGACGTGTGTCTCCGCACCGTGGTTGTCCTTGGCCTCCAGCTACTCGTTCACGCGGAGCGTGCGGGCGCTCTGCACGGACATGAGCACCGCCCAGTTCACATCTACGATGTTCGGTTCTGCCTGCAGGAGGGCCTCGATGGCAGCGGCATCCGCGCGCTCCGCGTTGAGTTGAGTCTCCGCCTCCCGGTTCAAGTCCAGAACGTCCGGTTCCACCTGCAGGAGGGCCTCGATGGCAGCGGCTTCCGCACGCTCCGCGTCGAGTTGAGCCTCCGTCGCCCAGTTCAAGTACAGGACGTCTGGTTCCGCCTGCAGGAGGGCCTCGATGGCAGCAGCATTCGTGCACTCCGCGTCAAGTTGAGCATCCGTCGCCCAGTTCACATCCACGACATCCGGTTCCGCTTGCAGGAGGGCCTCGATGACAGCGGCATCCGCGCGCTCCGTGTCGAGTTGAGCCTCCGCCTCCCGTTCCTCCTTTAGGATCGCCAGGTTGAACCGCTGGTCCGCCTGCACCATGGGGGACCCAGACATCGACACGAAGTCGACGTCCATCGTCTCATACGCATCGGGGGCCTTCTGCGCCGCGACCTCCGCCATGAACATTGGATCGGCTTCCTCCTCCTCGGAGCTTGGCTCCAGAGAATCGGGGATTGGCCCGCCACAAAGCGAACTTGGGAAAGGAGGTCTGTGGCACCGACCGCCACCGCGATTTCTGCGCGGCGCTTCGTCATCAGCATCTTGTAGTTCGTGATCTTGCGGCGCACCATGGCTTTCCGGCGAACTAGGGGACGGCTGATGCGGTCTAGGGGATCAAAAGGTGGGGGAATGGGCTGGAGAGGAGGTGTGGTTTTGGGGCAGTGGTGATCGGCCGACAAGTAGCTGGCGTAGGCCGACCAGCAAAGGTTCTGCTGTGAATAGTAGTTCTGGTGACGTCTGGTCAATCGGTTTTGACTGTGTGGAGTTTGCAAAGCCTGATGGCTGGAGCCTGGAGAGTTGTGGGGTGGGATGGGACCAAAGTTTCGGAGTTTCACGTGGCAGACGTCCGGACCTCCCCACCATTCCTGTCGACGATGAGGCGGTGACTTCGTAAATCTCAAGATGACTAGCAAGATGCCCGTGCATTGCACGGAACATCAGGATGCATTTTTTTACAAAACACCTGTTGTGATTGACCCATGAAGGAGTAATCCCTTAAGTAAAAACTAATGATATCTCGAGAATTTCATTGAAAAAATGGTATCTCGAGAATTTCATCGAAAAATGATATCTCGAGAAAGATGAGAGATAAGGTGAGGAGGAGTGGGGCGCGGTGGTGATTGGTGGTCGGACTTAGCGAAGGCATGGGGATGGACGACGCCGGCAGCGGCCACCATGCCAGATTGGTCCAGAGGCTTCCTTTTTTAATTACTCAACAATGAAGTTGTGGGAGATAAGGATGAACGAGAGAGGTGCGGGTATACTTTTACAAAATTGCCATAGTTTGCTTTCTATCCGTCAAATATAGATCGGACGGTCTATATTGCAAGATGGCAGGCACACCATTATCACCGAGAGTAGAGATAAGAGTAGAGATATAGTAGATATGACAGCTCAGTAGGAAAAAAAGGAGTACTCAAAGTATGCAAGTTCATAACGAACGGACGGTGTACATCACTCTTGTCACGTTCGCGTTGCACCCCGGCACGGTGGACCCTGCACGTCACTCACCGAATGAAACGCGCTTCGTCATGCATTTTTGCTCGCTTGTGGGACTGCAGTTGAGAGAAAACCGACGTCCCTCCCCCCTCCCCCGGCCGCGTCATTTACTACTAGACTAGAAGAGAGAGAGCTCGACCGAGTGTAAATGAGGCCATACCGATGCTCGAATTTGGCCGGGAAAACAGGGAAACCGACATGTGGGGCACACCTGTCGGGATGACATGGCGCAGACTAGTCCAATGGAGGAGCTGGCCCACGACCTCCTCGCCACGAGCAACCGTTCATGTGGGTCGTGGGGGCCAGCAACGTGGCGCAGCTCCCGCACCGCCCCTGGACACGGCGACCAAGGTGAGCGACACGCTCATCGCCACTGGACACGCTTTGCTTCAGGGTGCCGAAGGTGGCGCTACCGCTATGCTACGACTAGCAGATCAACGCCCGGCTCGTCGAGGATGCACGGGGCGCAGAAGTGCTCGTGCGCCACGACGCGTTCGCGGAGTGTTCTAGCGTGGCCAACTGCATCCCCAGGACCTGAGACCATGTCGGATCGTCTTTCAATGACATGTGGGATTGCATGTGAGCAAATGGCATGTCCAACGTTGCCACACCCGCAGCTAACTACCCTGGCACACAAAAACCCTCATCCCTCGCGCCGTCGTGCGCGTGCATTCCCAGCCGGCGGCAGCTGCCCGCGTTCATGCCGTCCGTCCGTATGCCATCATTAAGGAGGCTCGCAACCCGAGGAACCAACTCCGGCGACTTATTGACGCACCCGGACGCTTGGCCTCACCGGAATGCGCTACTTAAAGCGGCAACACCCAGCTAAACTCCACACCATAGTGCATCCTCCTACCTGGCACCACATCCACCATGACCGCGAGCGGGAACGCTCTGTGGGAGAGCTTGTCTTTGGGGATGAAGCTCGAGGTCGCCGCCCTCGCTCAACTCGCCGCTCGCAATGCAATACTGGCATAGCCGAAAGTGGACGCCACCGCATAAGCGGTGGCCACACTAGCGGCCGATGACTGGAGCACCGCTAGCAACGCGTCCTACTTGCCGCCGTCCAACGTTCGGTGGCGCATGTGGCGGGTGAAGCGACGGACCGTCCACGTCCATCATCATTGACCTCACGTCCACCAGCACTACCGAGGTCGGGGACTCCTCCGAGGATGAGTAGGGCATGGGAGGCGGCAGGGCATGGTGTGCCAACTGGCCGGTCCATCTCCCGTGTTCTACTCTTCCTCGCCGGAGACCGCACTTTCACTTCACGGGTCTTGAACCCCATCGCCGTTCATGGAGACGGCAGATGGAGGATGTCGTCGCTGATGCGGAAGTACAAAGGAAACTAGACGTCGGTCATCGCCGTAAATAGGTTTATGGTCGGGTTTCTTTTCTTGTTCTGTCCTATAAATGTTCGAAATGTAATGAAAATATGCCATGTTTGCATGAATCTCGTTCGGTGTATATGAACTTTCACAATAATAGTAGTAAGATATATTGTATGAAAATATATTGAATGATGATTTGTTTTTGTGTGTATAAACTTGGTCTACGTTTAGAAGGTTTGACACGAGACAAAGCTAACATGCGAAGTAAATAAACACATAGGTATACATACACAATTTATCTTAGGCACTCCAATAGTACGTCCACTAACACATTCACGCATCTTTCTCTCGCTCTGTCTGTCAAACCAACTAAGCCTTGTCCTAAATAATAAAGTTCTAAAAAAACCAACTAAGCCAACCTCCCAGCATATCACGCGGGAAAAGACTCGGTCGCGCCGTTTTAGTCGGGATTACCGGATTACTAGTAGTATCGATGGATCGCGCGAAGCACCAAGTTTAAAAGGAAAAATGTGGTACACTCACAGCACGCCTGTCGCGGTCGCATTGCACCCCTCACACGGTCGGTCCTGCACACGGCTCACGCAAACGGAACACGCTTCGGCTTGCCTCTTCACTGACACGTGGGGCCGCATTTGGAGAAACCGACCACGCGCCAAACTCCCCCGCCAACCGCGTGAAAATTCCCCCCAAAAATTCCCCCCAAATCCCAAATTCAACTGCCCTTCGGCCAACTAGCCAATAATATTCCCCAAACCCCCTCCCCCCGCCCCCTCCACTCCATTCGCTCCGCCAAAGCAGCCCTCCCTGCCGCGCTGATACGTCGGCGCCACGGTTCATCGAGGAGACGCACGGCGATCCTCTCGCTCCCACAGTACGCTCTCGTAGACTGCCGTCCTCCAGCCGCGCCGCCACAGCTGGCGATGTTCTTGTGGAGATGCATGGCGGTCAGCTTCTCCCACGGTACGCGCATTCTAGACTGAGGCCCCATGCATGTCGGAGTAGCACTGAATGTTAGCTGATAGACGCTGTTAATCTCACTATTTGCTAAAATAGTTTACAGTCAATATGCTTTGCTTAAGAAGCTTCCTTGCCCTGTTCTACACTCAATCTGCTATGCTGAGATGGCATGCCACACTCGATTAGTTGCTAAAATATCCTGCCATATATTTATTGTGAATTAGATTGCCATGGTCTAGTAGCCAATCTGTTAGGTGAAATAGCTCGACACCGTTTTATACTCGATCTTTGTTGCTGAGATGGCCTTCGATGGCTGTGTGGTCGGCCTCATTGACTGCTGAAATAGCCTACCATAATTTAGCACTCAAATCTGTTTGCTGAATTAGCTTTACATATATTTCGTTACTTAGATCTGCTTGTCCAAATATCTTGCCATAGCTTTAGACATTGACCTAGGTATTTTTTTCTGGACTTTATAAAAAAGCATATATGTTTTTCCTGCAATATCTAGTAGAATAACTAATTTGTATGTCTAACAGATGGACAGGACTTGGATAACTTCTGCTCGAAGATTCTCCGCTGCATATGTCGAGGGGGTTGAAAACTTCATGAACTTTATCAGAGCTGAGTACAGTGGTCCGAAATCAGATGTGCTCTGCCCATGTAGCAGTTGTATGAATTCAGTTACAAGACCCTAGTCAACTATGTAAAATCATCTACACTTGTATGGGATGTCGATCACATATACTAGGTGGGTTCATCTTGGTGAAGTTGTGAACGTCAATGTTACTGACTATGTGGAAGCAGCAGATCACCATCTTGATCTACCTGATGCTCAGGTGGAAGAGGAGGAGGAGGTGGTGGTGGTGGAGCCAGTGAGTTTGACCAACATTGAAGCAATGCTACGAAATGCTCGCGCATTTCGTGAACTTTCACCTGCAGAAGAAAAAATGGTGGGCCCGCATGTTGGAACAATGCAACGTGGTAGTCACCCCAGGAAATAAGCTGTCAGTTTTCTCAGCTATGGTCACCTTTCTTCAGGTGAAGACATCTGAGCGGATGACCAACAAATCATTCGATGCAATGTTGGCTACTTTCTGCAAATCTTTCCCAGATGCGTCCGAGCTGCCACACACCTACAGTAAAATGAAGAATTTCCTTAGTGCAGTTGGAATTGGATATGACATGATCCATGTTTGTAAGAATAATTGTGTTCTGTTCTGGAAGGATTATGCCAACTTAAGTGAATGCCCAAAATGCAAATCATCAACATGTAAAGATGGCGATGGTGTGAAGAGGATTCCTCATAATGTTCTGAGACATTTTCCAATTATACCAAGATTGTAGAGGTTGTTTCATGATGCTGAAACAAGAGAGGATGTACTGTGGCATTCTAGGAACCAGGAGTACAGAGATCAGAATGTAATGAGCCATCCATCTCATGGTAGTGACTGGAAAAACTTCAATCGGCAACACAAAAAGTTTGCTGCTGACCCGAGAAACATTAGACTTGGCTTAGCTACAGATGGATTCAACCCATTTGGCCACGAGAGCGCCACATATAGCATGTGGCCAGTGCTTGTTATCCCTTACAACATGCCACCAAATGTCTGCACCAAAGAATCAAACTACATGATGGCCTTGCTCATCCCAGGTCCAAAAAGTCCTGGAAAGGATTTTCATTTATTCATGGAGCCTCTTGTGGAGGAACTTCAATAGCTATGGAGGGGTGTTCTCACTCGAGACCTATATAGTAGCCCACCAGCTGATTTCTTTCTGCGTGCTGTTATAATTTGGTGCATCCATGATTATCCGGCTTAGGGAACTATGTCAGGGCGAACGACACATGGTTACAATGCATGTGTTCATTGTGATAAGAATCCGCTATCATACGCAATACTTAGCAAGATCTGTTACATTGGACACTTCCCTTTCCTTGCCAAGGACAAGCCATGTCCTACAAAATACCGAAGACATGTGTTCAATGCAAAGCATGAAAACCGTGATGCGCCAAAGAGGCTCACCGGCAATGAGTTGCAAGTGGAATTAGAGAAGGTCAGGCATATTACACCAGGAAACCATCCTGATAATTGTAGCGGGAAAAGGAAGTGTGGCAGGGCAGAAGAGAGATTATTATTTACCCGCAGGTCCACTTTGTGGGACTTGGAGTATTAGAAAGATTTGGATCTGCGGCATAATCTTGATGTGATGCACATCGAGAAAAATATATGTGACAGCCTTATCGGCACCCTTCTTAATATTGAAGGCAAGATGAAAGATACCTTAAAATCTAGGATTGATTTGACACACCTGGGTATCAGAAAGGATTTGCAGGTAAAAGATGATGCTGCATCACGGGATATGGCACCAGCTGTGTACGTCTTGGACAAGGTAAAAAGAAAAGAATTCTGCAAGGTCCTGTCATGTGTTAGATTCCCACATGGATTTGCTTCCAACCCTGAAAGGAGAGTTAGTGCAGATGAAAACACAGTACAAGGGTTGACAACTCATGACTGCCACGTCCTACTTCAAAGGGTTTTACCTGTTATCCTTAGAGGATTGGGCCGCCCTGACTTATACAGAGCAGTTGCAGAGTTGGGACAATTCTTCAGGGAACTCTGCAGTAGAAATATCAGGATAGATGCTTTGGAGCGTCTTAGAGACAAGATACCAACTATCCTATGCGACCTTGAGAAGATATATCCTCCAACCTTCTTTGATGTGAAGGTGCATTTGGCTGTTCATCTACCTGATGAGGCACCACTTAGAGGTCCAGTACAATATGGCTGGATGTACCCTATTGAAAGGCGGCTAGGCACTTTCAAGGGCTATGTTAGGAACAGAGCTAGACCTGAGGGTTCCATTGCAGAGGCCTACATTGCTACAGAAGCATTGACATTCTTCTCAAAATACATTGAAACAGTTGATTAGCTTAGCGCAGAGGTGGGTGAAGACAATCCCGAGCTCAATGTTTTCGATTGTTCTGTTCGAGTTACAGGGAAGAGTCGACAAGACGACAAACCTAAAGATTTGGACTAAATGGTTTGGTATGTGTTGAATAACTGTCCTAAGATTCTACCTTATATCGAGTAAGTGCTAAGTACTGCAACTTATACATCGTAATCTACTAAACTTGCAGCACATTCTTATATATTTAGATGTTTGACATGATCACTATGTTGTGCAGCATCTACATAAAGGAGTTACTGCCGCAAAATCCAAGAAACATTGACAAACTGGTTATGGCAGGATTTGCGAAATGGTTCAAGAGCCATATAAGCTTTTGAATTGCACTGTCAGTTTTTTTAATATATTGAGTACATAAGATGATCAGCTTGTCTATTTTCTAACCATAGGTTAAGAAGATGCGGGAGGATGGGCAGGCAGTTAATGATGCCCTTTATGCACTAGCAATGGGTCCTGATACCCGGGTAAGACATTATGAATCTTGCGTTGTTGGAGATGTTCGCTACAACACCCTTGCACGCGACGAAGGCAGAAAGACACAAAACAGTGCCATCATGAGCACAGATACGTACGGCAGAGAGACAACTAAAATGTATGCTAACATAACAGACATTGTTCAGTTGCAGTATATCTCCAGTTTTGAGGTTCATCGGTGTGTGGTTCTGTTCGTTGGTATAACCTGTTTTCCAGGATCGCAAAACCCAGAGATGATGATTATTTCAAATCCATCAATGTCAAGGCGGCGTACCAGACCGACGAGCCTTTTATTTTGGCAAATCAAGCAACACAGATATTTTTCTTGGAAGACACATATGCATGTAGCGATGACTAGAGAGTATTGCAAAGGTTTGAGCAGAGGAATTCGTTTAATGAAGTTGCACAACAAGATGATGCTTACATTGCTCCTGATGTAGAAGATTCCATAGATGTTCCTAGTATCTTTGAGAACCGTCACGTCAATGACGCTGGCAAAAAGATTCCCTGTCGGGCTGTGGACATACGAGAGTTGATCAATAAGACGCCAACGTTCGAGGACATTGAGGATGAAGAAGTAGATGACACTGGGGGGAATTACGATTCAGACTTATACACATGGCGAAGATGTTGACGCTGTTGCTGCGGATGATGATTAGATTGCTTTTGTCATATTTGCCTGTGAGAAGACGACTTTTTATCTACTATGTGTAATTGTGTTTGCTATGACAACTGAAACCTGATGAAGTTGTTGTTTAGTATTTTGCTGTGAGAACATCACTTATTATGTATGTTGATTTGTGTTTGGTGATTGTATGATGACTAAAACATGATGACATTGTTGTTTAGTTGTACTCATATTGGGCTGTGAAACTTGTATTTGATGATATAGTTTACTGTTGGACTGCAATTTGCTCGACGTCTTCGAATGGGAACAAACCTGACTCGACAGAGCCTCTGCTAATTTATTTATTTATTAGCAAAAGGGCCTCTTCTATTTATTTATTTATTTATGAGCAAAAGGGGATACCCCCCGATTTCCGTTAATAGAAATCATTAGATGTTCACAACACTACGCCCAGCCTGCTAAACAGGTTTCTTTAATTACTAGTTTCAGCAAAGTGCTCATGTCATAGCCACTGAATACATCACGAGTGCTACATACACTACAAATAAAGAGACAATCATCCTACAGAGCACAACGATCTTGCCCATTATCTTCAGAAGCTCTTTCATCTCCTCATTGCAGTCAAGGCCGTTCAGCAGTTGTTGCTTGGCCATGATCAGAGAAACTGCATCTTTAACCTTCTGCTCTGCATCTTCCTCTTCTGCCGTTCCTTCAGTTACTTGTCCAACACCCCAACCTGCTGGTATTGGGATTCCTCGGCTAACCAAATAATCAGCGTAGTTCCATTCCCCCACATCAGCAAGTTCCCAGAAATACAAATCACACGAATCTTCACTTTTCTGCACGAATCAAATTGGAAGATCATCAACCAAACTATTAAAAAAATCAGCAACTGAAAGCATGCGAACAACACTAAAACATATTATTACCCCATGATTCGGGCATTTGTAGAAGACTCGGCCAGGGTTGAGGATTGTAGTTGAGACGTGACGGATGACTCTGCGTGATTTGCAGCAGTGGCACCACACCAACGGCAGCGGGTTCCGGTGAGCAACCGGCTGCAGTGAGTGTGCCGGCGGGGGTGTGATGAGACCCACAGGGGATGGTACGGGTGGCGACTTGGCGCATATCTGGTTGTTGCCTGCTGAAGAGCAGGTGGATGAGCCGCCAGCAGACATGGTTGTTGCGGCCGGAGCTTCTGATGCTAGGTAGAGTAACTACAGAAGAGGAGAAGTGAACGTTGGATATGTCAGTTTCATTACATACAGAGTAGCATAGCACTATATGTAGTCATAGTCTAGGTTTAGATTCGAACCAGCTACAGGAGCACGTCTCTCTTTTTTCTAAAACTCAGCAACGTCTCTTTATTGGTACACTAGCTTGTTCTGTAAGCCTTCTCAAGCCTTTGATTTTCGGGAATGTTATGTGGCGAACGTTCCCTGGGAGGAGGACGGCAAACGAACGCATTTTCCTGGCAGTTTTAGTTGCGACGCAAGATCAAATGGTGGCAGTTTCGGTAATGTTATCTGGCGAATGAGCCCAGTTTTTCTTTTCTTCCTATAAAAAAGTATGCTACGTGGTGTCGGCTTAGTCAACAAACGATTGTGCCAACCTTGATCGTTGGATTGATATTCAATGTCTATCATGTTTCTTCAGTCTCTTCTTCCTCCAGCCGCCAAAGCCAAACCAACACCGGCGGGACCGCCTGCTCCCGCCTCCCCCGGCTGGCTGTGCTGCCGCGCACGCATCACGGCCACATCGCACCCTAAAACTCTACGCATCTTCCCTGGCTCCTGTTCATTCCCGTCCGAGGCCTCACCATCGTCCTCCGCCTCAGTTCGCTCACCACGGCGCCGCCCTCCGATGTTGTCAACACGGTTAACAACCGAGAGGAATAAGGAGATGAATGTACATGGTGAGGATGACAGTAGGGACCCACCAGGATCATGGCAGTAGGCAAGCAAGTGCCTCCTTTATTGAAAAAAATGATTCCTCCTGATGGTTTCCTAACATCTGGGTCACACGCCACTGTCAACGTGGTTAATAAGCGAGATAACTGCACAAGGAGCGGCTGACACCCGGGACCTGCAGCTCGCGTAGTATATTTTTTTTGTTTTCAGGATGGAGCAGGGTATCAACTGGGTTGTGCGGGAGGTGTGGCCCATCTAGCCCAAGCTTTTATTTCATATGTTTACCACATGACCAGCCCAGTTTTGTTTTTTCTTTCTGAAAATGGCTAGCCCAGCTATTTTGTTTTTTGCAGAATAACCGACGGAGGCCTACTTGCTTTTCTACACCCTGCTAGGCCGGAAATCTTTCAAGACGAGGAGGAATGCATTCGGTTTGCAAAGAAAATGGGCTATAAATAAATGGGCTGTAAAATGAAAAATACAGCAAACAGGCAATTAGTTCCAAATTTCTTTTTGCTTTCGGATTTTGATATTTTAAATTTCATTGTTTTTGTGTGGATAAAATTTCATTGGATTTTAAATTATGGTATGTTTTTTTAAATTAATTTGAATCTGGCTAGAAATTTTGTGCTGTATGCTGTTTGGGGCAGATTTGGAGGCTAACTTGCGGGTCTACTAGGTTGACGTGTACAAAAGGATTTGTCAACTTAGTCCACAAACGATTCTAGCAGCAGTGACCGTTGGATGTTAATCAAACGGCCGTGTTGCTTCTTCAACCTCTGGTCTTCTTACTCCAGCCGCCCAAACCAGCGCCGGTCGTACTGCCTGCTCATGCCTCCCGTGGCCGGCTGTGCTGCCGCACAGGCCTAATCGCTCCAAACTACTCCCATCGCTGGCCTGGCCATCCCTCTACGCACCCACAGTTCCTATTATTCTCCGGCGACTGCAGACAAACCAATAAACCCTCGTACTCCACTCCGTGTGGGAAACAACTGCCGAGTCTTCTCCTGCTCCGGGTCGTTCCCTTCCTAGGCCTCGCCGTCGTCCACCGCTGCTCTCGGCGCGGCGTGGTCAACGTGGTCAACGAATGACATCCATTGGAAGAGGACTGTACGTGGAGAGGATGATAGCTGGGTCCACGGCTGCACACAAGGAAGTGCCTCCTTATTACACGCAAAATAATGATTCCTCCACCTGACAGCGGGGACCCATCGGAAGGGCCTCTTTATTTCATGAAAAAAAATTCCTCCCACTGACAGTTCGGACCCACCAGCTATATCTTCGCACGCAAGGAAGTGCCTCCTTATTACGCACAAAAAAAATGAATACTCCCCCTGCTAGCTGGGACCCACCATATTTGGAGGCTGACTTGTGGGCCTACTAACTTGACGCGGACGCAGGATTTGTCAACTTAGTCAATATAAATGATTCTAGCTGCAGTGACCGTACGATGTCCATCCAACGGCCGTCGTGTTTCTTCAACCTCTGGTCTTCTTGCTCTAGCCGCCTAAACCATCGCTGGTCGTCCCGCCTGCTCCTGCATCCCGTGGTCGGCTGTGCTGTCGCGCGGGCCTCACAGCCCCACCCTACTCCCATCGCTGGCCTAGCCATCCCTGTACTTACCCAGACCTCCTGTTATTCTCTGGCGACGGCAGCCTCAGACTGCAGCCGAACCAGTAAACCCTTGTACTCCTGTCCGCGTGGGAAACAACTGCCGAGTCTTCATCGGCTCCGGGTCATTCCCTTCCTAGGCCTCGCCGTCGTCCACCGCCTTGGTGCTCTCGGCGCGGTGTTGTCAACGTGGTCAAAGAACGACTTCCATTGGAAGAGGACTGTATGTGGAGAGGCTGACAGCTGGGTCCACGGCCGCAGCAAGGAAGTGCCTCCTTATTACGCGCAAAATAATGATTCCTCCACCTCACAGAGGGGATCCACCGGAAGGGCTACCGTATTTTGCGAAAAAACGTTCCCCCCCCCCCCGACAGCTAGGACCCACCAGCTACATCTTCGCACGCAAGGAAGTGCGTTCATATTATGGGCAAAAAAAATTGATTCTTCCCCCTGACAGGTGGGACCCACCAGCTATATCTTCGCACGCAAGGAAGTGCCTCCTTATCCTCCCAGATAGCTGGGACCCACCTGGTCGAACCGTACGTGGGGTTGTCTGTCTGGTCGCGAACGTGTACGTACATACTAGTCGATCGATCTCTCTGCAGCGATGAACCATTGCTGAGTAAGGAGCAGCACGTGCCGTAGTAGAGGTGCGGACGTAGCATGTCACGCAGTCCTGTATAAATCATGTACACGTACGTGCAGCCATGCTGCAATAAAGTAAATACGGCTACATATGTACATACGAGCTATGTCTCAAACACGTACAGCGACGGTGTCATGTTCACCGGCAGCCAACCGGCTGTGTCAGAACGGAGAAACTCCGTCATGTTCATTGGGAGGGAACGGAATGCATCATGTTCATCGGGAGCCAACCGGCTTGGATGGAACAGCCGAAACGGGGTCTGGCGTACTATAATACGGAGGAATCGGCCTTCTGTTCGACTGGCTGTGGTCGAAACGGGGTCCTGTTGATGGGGAGGGGTCTGGCGTACCGCAAAACGGTGGAAACAGACTTGTGTTCGAGCTCCTACGGTCAAAATGGGGTCCTGTTGATCAGGAGGGGTGTGGCGTACCGCAAAACGGAGGAAACAGACTTGTGTTGGAGCACCTACGGTCGAAATGGTGTCCTGTTCATCGGGAGGGGTGTGGCGTTCCGCAAAACGGGACTCCACAGGCTACTGTTCATCCACCGTCTACTGCCTCGCTCCAGCCTCCACAGGCCGCTGTTCATCCACCGTTGACTTTCTCCAGCCTCCACCTGCTACTGTTTATCCACTGTCGACTTCCCCCAGCCTCCACGAGTTACTGTTCATCCACGGGGTCCTGTTCATACAGCCTCCACTGGCAACTGTTCAACCAGCCCTCCACAGGGTCCTGTTCATCCACCCCCACACCGCCTTGATCGGAGCCTTGTTCATCCAGCGGCAACGGCCTCTACTACCACAGGGTTCTGTTCATCCAACCCCCTCCGGGAACTATTCATCCAACCCCCAACAACGGTCACTGTTCATCATTGGCAGCAGGTTCGATCGGCTTCAGTTAGCAGCAGTAGCGAAGGAATTGCTTGATCGGGTTTAGTTAACAGCCAAGGGACCGATCGCTCGCTCGGGTTCAGTAACGTATGTAGCCAGTGCAATCGCTTGGGTTCAGTAAGCGAACGCCTCGCTCGGGTTCAGTTAGAGCCCAACGCCTCGCACACACGTGCATACGTGTATGAGAGAAACACGCAAACCTCCGTGCATCACTCGGCCCTGACCACCCACCGTAACCGGGAACTCCCTGATATTTTCCTCGCCCTCGCCTCTACCATGATTTTTTCCGTCATGGACGGCCCAAAGAATATCATGCAGCTGCGTCCCCGGCCCGCCTAGGATGAAAAGCCCATTTTCTGTCATGATTTTTTGTCATACAAGTAGGAGCCCAAAGAATGTCACAATTATCGTTATAGAAGTGTCATAAGCATGACAGAAAAAAAATTCGTTCAGCCCAAAATGTCACGGATGTGTCTTTTTTTTGTAGTGAAGGGACTGGCAACCCCTTGTTTACGTTGGCTTGCAAGTACTCCCTCCGTTCCTTTATGTAAGGTGCATTATTTTCGGCACGGTGACCAAGGCGCATAATTATAGAGGTGTTAGGATAAAATTACCCTTCACAAATCAGTGAGTCCAGGAAAGTACGAGATACATGCAATCGAGAGAGAGATAGTTTCCTTCTTTTGATACAAGGAGAGATACAGGAAATCAGGAGAGAGATACTTTCCTCTTTCTGGAGGGATAAAAAGGGAATTATGAGGATTTAGAACAAATGCACCTTACATTTTGAAATTTTATCAAAAAACAAATACACCTTATATAAAGGAACGGAGGGAGTATTTGTTGTTTGTGTGCAGGTGCTATTTACATAGTGTTGCTAGGTTCTCCTACTGGATTGATAACCTTGGTTTCACAACTTAGGGAAATACTTATCTCTACTGTACTGCATCATCCTCTCCTCTTCAGGGAAATTCCAACGTAGCTCAGCAGGAAGAATTTCTGGCGCTATTGCCGGGGAGACATCATCAATAACTATCAAGTACCTATGCATAAACCTTTATCTCCTTGCATTTACATTATTTGCCATTTGCCTCTCGTTTTCATCCCTCCCACTTCCAAAACATTTTATTGAGAAAAAATAAAACAAAAATGTTCTACTTTGTTGCTTTGCTTGTTTGTTTGCCGTAATTGTGTGCATATTGGAAATCATAAAATGAAAACTTATGGATCCTCATCACTTGCTAATGTTTTTAAAAGATCCAATTATGATGAACCAATTGCTAGTGAATTGAGTTCACTAGATTATCTTTATGAAGTTTTGCTTGAGATTCGTGAATCTAGAAATTATGATGAAGTGTTAAAAGAAGAAATTTATAAAGTGGTTCACGACTGCTCCTTGAATGAAAAGCATGATTGCAATGATGTTATTATAAATACTATTAATGTCAATTGTGATAATTGTATGCAAAGCCCTAAGCTTGGGGATGCTGATTTTGCTATGTCCATTACTTATTGCAATGATCATGGTTGGGGTGATTATTCTTATGATCTTGAAAATTTATTTAAGCCTCAGGATGAATATGATATTGATAATAGTGTTTGCAATAATATTGAAAGTAGGTTTGGAAGAATCCCAACTTTAGGTAATAACGATCCCACTATTTGGAGAATGATCAATCTTATAATTTTTTTTAATAAAAGTGGGCTTGTAAAGGTCATGACTTTATTTGATGATAATACCACTATATTCGAAGCGTGTCAACTTTTCATGCATGTAGATCATGTAGAGAATATGTTATGTGATAGCTATATTGTTGAATTTGAATATTATCCCACAAGTAATTATTATGAGAGAGGGAAATATGGTTGTGCAAATTTTCATGTTACTAAATTACCTCTCTTCATGTTGAGTTTGTCTATGTTTTATTCTTCTTCCTTGCATATGTTAGTCTTTGCTTGTTTTGATAAATTGTTTGCTTATGAAATGCCTATGCGTAGGAAGTATGTCAGACTTAAATGTGATTTTCACATGCTATATGATGCTCTCTTTGTGCTTCAATTCTTGTCTTTCATGCGAGCATCATTAAAATTATCAATACCTAGCTAAGAGGCTTTAAAGAAAAGCGCTTGTTGCGAGACAACCCAATATATTTTCTTTTCTGTTTTTATGTGAGCACACAATTATGCTATTTTTATGATTGTGTTTTACTGTTTTAATTAGTGTTTGTGCCAAGTAAAGCCTTTGGGATGATTTGGGTGATAGTTGCTTTGATTCTGTTCATTAACAGAAACTTTTGCATCCAGTAGCAGAATTGTCAAAATTTGCTGGAGCCTGATAAAATTCCAAATTTTTTACACGTGATTTATATTGTATTTCCCACGTTGTCAGAATTTTTCAGAATTTTTTTAGTTACAGAATTATGGTTAATGTCCAGATTACTATGGACTATTGTGTTTTTGACAGATTCTGTTTTTGATACATTGTTCCGCTTGTTTTTATGGAACTATGGATTGTATCGGGGGGTAAAAGCCATGGAGAAGTTAGAATATTGTGCCTATAATGCAAAAAATATATATGAATGGGTTTGCAACAGTACTTAAAGTAGTGGTTTGCTTTATTATACTAACGGATCTCACGAGGTTTTGTTAAGTTTTGTGTGATTGAAGTTTTCAAGTTTCGGGTGAGATCACGATGGATTAAGGAATAAGGAGTGGCAAGAGCCTAAGCTTGGGGATGCCCGAGGCACCCCCAAGGTAATATTCAAGGACTCCCAAGCAATTAAGCTTGGGGATACCCCGGAAGGCATCCCCTCTTTCGTCTAACGACCATCGGTAATTTTACTTGAAGCTATATTTTTATTTGTCACATATCATGAGTTTTGCTTGGAGTGTCTTGTATTATATGAGTCTTTGCTTTGTTTGCTTTTTAGTTTTTCACAATCATCCTTGCTGAACACACTTATTTGAGAGAGCCACATGCATATCATGATTTGCTAGAATACTCTATGGGCTTCACTTAAATCTTTTGAGGTAGGCAGTTGCTCTAGTACTTGACTTATATCTTTTGATCACGACGGTGGTTATATTTTGAAGAAATACACTCTCATGCTTCACTTATATTATTTAGAGAGTTGATAAGATTAAAATATTGAAGAAATATACTCTCATGCTTCACTTATATCTTTTTGAGAGTTGATAATAGCAATGGTAATTTGCATAAGATATGAATTTGATCCCAAAGTGATGGATATCCAAGGGGGATATAATAAAAACTTTCATATAGATCATTGGATATAATAAACTTGATTCCTTGCAATAGTTTTGCGATATGAAGATAGTAATATGTGAGTCATGTTGGTGAGTAATTATGCTCTAGTAAGAATATTAGCGTTAAGGTATGTGATTCCCTATGCATGCAAATAAAGTCAATAGTTATGCAACGAAGTTATATCCTACTTATGGTGCATTATTCAGTGTTAGTTATTTTCAATGCATGCTTATGACCGTTTTCGCTTTTTGGTTGGTTGCTTCTCAATCTATTTGCTAGCCTTAATTTGTACTAAGCGGGAATGCTGCTTGTGCATCCAACTCCTAGAACCTAAAGTTGTGCCATATGAGTCCACCATACCTACCTATATGTGGTATTTCCATGTCGTTCCAAGTAAATTTGCATGTGCCAACTTGATAACCCACAAGTATAGGGGATCACAACAGTTTTCGAGGGTAGAGTATTCAACCCAAATTTATTGATTCGACACAAGAGGAGCCAAAGAATATTCACGAGTATTAGCAGTTGAGTTGTCAATTCAACCACACCTGAAAGACTTAATATCTGCAGCAAAGTATTTAGTAGCAAAGTAGTATGGAAGTAACGGTAATGGTGGTAACAGTAACAGTAGCAGTTTTGTAATGATCGTAACAGTGGCAATGGCAAAGTAACTGAGCAAAGATCAATATGTGAAAAGCTCGTAGGCATCGGATCGGCAATGATAATTGTGTTGGATAATATTCATCATGTAGCAGTCATAACCTAGGATGACACAGAACTAGCTCCAATTCATCAATGTAATGTAGGCATGTATTCCGTATATAGTCATACATGCTTATGGAGAAGAACTTGCATGACATCTTTTGTCCTACCCTCCCATGGCAGCGGGGTCCTAGTGGAAACTAAGGGATATTAAGGCCTCCTTTTAATAGAGAACCGGACCAAAGCATTAGCACTTAGTTAATACATGAACTCCTCAAACTACGGTAATCACCAGAAAGAATCCCAATTATTGTCACCTTGGGGTATGCGGATCATAACTCGTAATAGGTGTCTACAACTTGCAAGATAGGATCAAGAACACACATATATTCATGAAAACATAATAGGTTCAGATCTGAAATCATGGCACTCGGGCCCTAGTGACAAGCATTAAGCATGGCAAAGTCATAGCAACATCAATCTCAGAATATAGTGCATACTAGGGATCAAACCCTAACAAAACTAACTCAATTACATGATAAATCTCATCCAACCCATCACCGTCCAGCAAGCCTACGATGGAATTACTCACTCACGGCGGTGAGAATCATGAAATTGGTGATGGAGGAAGGTTGGTGATGATGATGGCGACGAATCCCCCTCTCCAAAGCCCCGAACGGACTCCAGATCAGCCCTCCTGATGAAGAACTAGAGGCGGCGGCGGCCCCGTATCGTAAAACGCGATGAATCCTTCTCTCTGGGTTTTTTCTCCCCAAATAGGTACTTATAGAGTTGGAGTTATGGTCGGAGACGGTCCAGGGGGCCCACAAGACTGTAGGGCGCGCCCCCAGGGCTTCTGTCCTCTGGGTGGCCCTCCCTCTGGTTAATTCTTGCGCCAGTATTTTTTATATATGCCACAAAAATTCTCCGTAAATTTTCAGGTCAATCCGAGAACTTTGATTTCTGCACAAAAACAACACCATGGCAATTCTACTGAAAACAATGTCAGTCCGGGTTAGTTCCATTCAAATCATGCCAATTAGAGTCCAAAACAAGGGCAAAAGAGTTTGGAACAGTAGATACGATGGAGACGTATCAACTCCCCCAAGCTTAACCCATTGCTTGTCCTCAAGCAATTTAGTTGACAAACTGAAAGTGACAAAGAGAAACTTTTACAAACTCTGTTTGATCTTGTTGTTGTAAATATGTCTAACTGATGTTAAGGTTTTCAGCAAAGATTATGAACTAACCATATTCACAATAACCTTTAGGTCTCACATTTACTCATATTAATGGCATAATCAACTAGCGAGCAATAATAAGATATCTCGGATGATAACACTTTTTCAAAACATTCATGATATAATATGATATAATGGTATCTCGCTAGCCCTTTCTGAGACCACAAAACATAAATACAGAGCACCTCTTAAGACCAAGGACTGACTAGACATTGTAATTCATGGCAATATAAATCCAATCACACTCATAATCAACATCAATTAATAACAAAGCATATAAATGGCAGTGGTGCTCTCTAACTGGTACTTTTTATAAGAAGATGATGACTCAACAATAAAAGTAAATAGATAGGCCCTTCGCAGAGGGAAGTCGCGATTTGCAGAGGTGCTAGAGCTCGGAGCTTTTAAAACAGAGATGAATATAATTTTGAGCGGTATGCTTTCATTGTCAACATAGCAACCAAGAGATCTAACTATCTTCCATGCTAGATACATTATAGGCGGTTCCCAAACAGAATGGTAAAGTTTTTACTCCCCCTCCACCAACAATCACACTCCACAGCTAGCCGAATCCACGGGTACCATCTATACAACCAACAGTCCTGGGGGAGTTTTGTTTCATTATTATATTTTGATTTGATTTTGAGCATGGAACTGGGCTTCCGATTACCAGCCACTTTCTCGTGAATGACAAGTGAATAAACACTCATCGTGAGAATAACCCACCTAGCATGGAAGACACTGACAGCCCCCAGTCGCTACATGAGCGATTCGGGCATACAAAACAGATTATTATTTGAAGGTTTAGAATTTGGCACATGCAAATTTACTTGGAACGGCAGGTAAATACTGCATATCGGTAGGTATAGTGGACTCATATGGAACAACTTTGGGTTTAAGGTAGTGGATGCACAAGCAGTATTCCCGCTTAGTACAAGTGAAGGCTAGCAAAAGATTGAGGAGCGACCAACTAGAGAGCAACAACGGTCATAAACATGCATTGAGATTAATCAACATTGAATGCAAGCATGAGTAGGATATAAATCACCATGAACATAAATATCATGGAGGCTATGTTGTTTTTGTTTCAACTACATGCGTGAACATGTGCCAAGCCAAGCCACTTGAATCATTCAAAGGAGGATACCATCCTATCATACTACATCATAACCATTTTATAATGCATGTTGGCACACAAGACAAACCATTATACACTCCTAGCTAATTAAGCGTGGCATGAGTAACTATAATCTCTAATTGTCATTGCAAACATGTTTCATTCATAATAGGCTGAATCATGAATGATGAGCTAATCATATTTACAAAAACAAAATAGGTCGAGTTCGTACCAGCTTTTCTCCATCTCAATCATTTCATCAAATATCATCATTATTGCCTTTCACTTGCACGACCAAACGATGTGAATAATAATAGGAGTGCACATGCATTGGACTAAACTAGAATCTGCAAACATTTATTCAAAGGAGAAGACAAAGTAATATCGGCTCTTTGTTAGATCAACAATAATGCATATGAGAGCCACTCAACATTTTCATCGTGGTCTTCTCCTTACAACCCAAAGAAAAGAAAAGAACTTCAAAGAAACACACAGAAATATTTTTGGAGTTTTTGTTTTTCTAGAAGAAAGCAAAACGAGAACGAGAAAAACTATTTAATACTACATGTAATTAAACTAGAAAGAAAAACTGAAAAGAAGCTAGAACTATTATTTTTTGGATTTTCAAAGTTTTTTCAAACACACAAGAAGAAAGCAAGAAAAATAAACTAACATGGATAATACAATGAAAAAGTATGAACACCGACAACTGGAATGAATGTGTGAACATGCATGTAATGTCGGTGAGAAATACGTACTCCCCCAAGCTTAGGCTTTTGGCCTAAGTTGGTCTAGGGCCATGGCTGGAAATAACCCTCTCCTGGATACTACGGAGGGTCCTGAGGGTTCCACTGGTTGACAAGCTCCAGTGGCTCCGACTGATAAACAGGCTCCTGATAAGGATCAGGAACTGGTGCTGGCTCAGGCACTGGGGGTTGTGAAAGACCCCAAAATCTGTGTATGTCCTCGGGCATAATAGTGTACCTGCCTGAACAAATATCGAACAAAGAAGGTGCAGGCAAAGTAATAATCTCACAAGTACCCTGACTAAATACTAGGTTGTAGAGGAGCCGCTTGTCATCGTCTTTCTTAATAAAATCGTGTGCTACCGTACTAGCATAGTTTAAATATTTAGTGGGTAACAACATCTCCTCCTTCTCATCATGTCTAATGGGTATCTCAAAATGTTTAGCAAGGCGGGAGGCATAGACTCCTCCAAAAATAGTACCCTTCAAACAGTTCAGGTTCAACCGTCGAGCAACAATAGCGCCCAAACTAAAAGCTCTCTCAGCATATCAAGCATGGCGCAAAATGGCAAGGTCAGGGGCACTGAGGCCTCCACTCTCCCATCGACCAATCAAACATCTCCCGGCAAATAATGAATAACAACGTAAAACAGGAAAATATAAACTAGCCACTCTCACCTCTAACACTCCTCTCTCTTCCCCCACAGTGGTTTCAGCAATGAAATCCTCCATGTCCCTAGGACGTGGTTCACTGATGTTGCCCTCATAAGGTATTTTGCAAACATCGCAAAAATCAAATAATGTCATCTCCTTAGGCTCATCATACAAATGAAATTCTACCGTGGGTGGTGATTTCCTAGGATAAAAATGAAAGTTTTGCACAAAGGTATTAGTGAGTAGGAGGTATTGATCACACTTATCTTGGAGGAAAGGAAGGAGGCCTGCATTCTTCGCCAAATAATAAAAATCATCATAAATTCCTGCCTCCCTCAAGAATGTGTCACTTCGCCATTCACACTGCCCTCCGCTGCGCGAGGAAGATTTGTAGTGTCACATAAAATGTTGAGCGGGGCAATGTCTTGAAATATAAAAAGAAATTAACTGATTCTTTTTTAAGCTGATCAAAATGTCTCGAAAAATATATTTCGGGGAGTAGTTGTTAAAGTCTATGTAGATATTTTCAGACAGTGTTCCTGAAATTTTTGGCGAACCCCTACACTATATTTAAAACAGGCAAAAAAAGTGTGCTTCCTGTGGCTCGAATGCAGGAAGTCGAGCATGTAGTACGTGTTGCATTGCAAGTACGGCACCCATTAGTTATCGATAAAAATGCTGGTACTCGATTACTTAGCAGAGTATACAGGTCCGCGCAGCTCATCTCGTCCGCTGACGAAGGAAAACGCCACGTTTCCGTGCTCCAGCGTGTCGATTCATGGCGGCCGGCGCGTGCCAACTGCCATCGGCCTTTGATGCCACTTCTCCCCTCCTCCCGATAACTTTTACCGCCATTTTTTCCCGCCAGTCGCTAGCCGCCCGTGGTTATAAGAAGACCTTCACCATGATCAAACAGCTCATCCTCTTTCCTCGCAGCCACCATGTAACACCCCTATAATTAAACTACAGTGATCTCTGACTAATGATGCCATGTCACCTCCTTTTGCTAAGCTTAATTGTCACTTAGTTGAGAAAAAACAAATCAAATTCAAATTCAGATGCAAGTCAAACTATTAAATTTTCAAAAAGTAAAATAAAAATGTATGTTGAGTTGCAAATAATCTCTAAGTAATTGTCATGTAAATACCAACATCATTTGAAAATTTTAAATGCCCCTAAGCTATTTAAAACTAATCCAGCAACATTTATTTGAGCCAATTTGAATTAAACAAATACCTAAATTTTTCAAACTAAATTAAAACTTTGGGTGCTAGTTCAAAATGTAACCTAATATTTACATGACAAATTTCATATTCAACAAAAATCTTCTAGTATGTAAATCAAATGCAAAACAGTGAGTTAAAAATGAAACAAGGAAAAGAAATACAAAAGAAAAAAGAAAAAACGACAAGGCTACACTGTGCACTGCAGCCCACTGCTACAGTGCACAGCCGGCCCAGCCCAGGCGTGCCTCCTTCTTCCTCTGTTCACCGTGGCGCGGTGGACGCTGCGTGTGCGTCGACGCCACGGATGGCCACACGTCGGCCATCCCGCAGTCCCGAGGAGGATAAGGCGTCGCCCCCAAGCCCCAGGTGAAGCCCTAGCTCACTCTTCCCACTCTCCCTCGCTCGCTCTCCTCTCCCCGCACCAAACCGCCGCCACCGTCACCATGGCCAAGCTTGCCGGCGTGGCCATCTTCCTCCCCGGCGCCTAAGGTCGTGTCCATCCGCTCCGCCCGCTGCCGCAGCTTCGTCTACACCGACGACCTCAAGCCGCGCGCCCCCACAGCCTCCGGATCGACTCCTCCTTCGACCCTCGGCCACCGGAGCTCCGCCGCGTCGATCCACCACCGCTGCTACTACTAATTGGTCGTCGTGCCCCCTTGTGCCTCCCCGGTGAGCTCCTGCTCCTTCCCCTCTCTCTGACCCATCGCGCGCATCCTCTAGCCCTCGTTCCCGCCGCATCCGAGAACTCTTCACCGCCATGCACCTCGCTGCCGCAGCCACGGCGAGCAAAGCTCACGTCCGAGCATGCTGCTGTGCTCCTGGGATCCCTAGGAGGCCAAAACCACCGCCCGTTCGCCTTGTTGTGCCACCTGTCGCCGGCTCTGTCCACGCCCGACTCCGGCCGCCACCGTGTGTCATCGCTGTCGCCGCGTCATACATCCCCTGCTCGCGCTCATAGCCCCACTCAATGCGGCACTAAGCCCGCGTTCGAACGCGCCCATCCGCGCTCCAAATGGCCCCCTGTGGCCGTTTTCCGGCGAGTCCCGAGCCGGCCGCCATTGTTTTGACTTGCCGTCGGTGCACCACTGCATTTAAACGATGGTGTGTCATCGCCAAGTGGGCCCCCGTGTCAGGCCGTTTAGATAAGACACTAATAAGCCACTGCCATGTGGGGCCCTTCCCACTGATTATCCTAATTAAAACATTAATTAAAATTAGTTTAGCCACTGTAACTGACTGATGGGCCCCGCCTCCTAATTAACTTAAGTATGATTAAATCTAACACTATTAACATAACCAGTCACTGACCAGTGGGACCCATTGGTCAGGTTTGACCCGTCAACCCTTACTGTTGACTGCTGACTGGACCTGCTGACCGTGCAGTTGACCTGGTTAACTGGCCCCACCTGTTAGTGATATGTCTCCAACGTATCTATAATTTTTTATTGTTCCATGCTGTTATATTATCAATCTTGGATGTTTTACAATCATTATAAAGTAACTTTATATCATTTTTTGGGACTAACCTATTGACATAGTGCCTAGTGCCAGTTGCTGTTTTTTGCTTGTTTTTTACTTCGTAGAAAATCAATACCAAACAGAGTCCAAATGCAGCAAAACTTTTTGGTGATTTTTTCTGGACCAGAAGACACAACTTGGGCCAAGGAAGTACCAGAGGGGTGCCCCGAGGGGGGCACAACCCACCTGGGGGCCCAAGCGCGCCCTGGTGGGTTGTGCCCACCTCGGTGGCCTCCCGCACTGCCTCTTTGCTCTATAAATACCCCAATATTCCAGAAACCCTAGGAGATTCGACGAAAAACAATTCCAACCGCCGCAAGTTCCAGAAACCAAAGATCCAATCTAGACACCATCACGGAGTGGTTCATCATCCTCATTGGTGCCTCTCCGATGATGTGTGAGTAGTTCATTGTAGACCTACGAGTCCATAGTTAGTAGCTAGATGGCTTCCTCTCTCTCTTTTGATCCTCAATACAATGGTCTCTTCGAGATCTATTTGATGTAACTCTTTTTGCGGTGTGTTTGTTGGGATCCGATGAACTTTGAGTTTATGATCAAATCTATGTATTTATCCATGAAAGTTATTTGAGTCTTTTGATCTCTTATATGCATGATTACTTATAGCCTCGTATTTCTTCTTCGAATCTTTGGTTTAGTTAGGCCGACTAGATCAATTTTTCTTGCCATGGGAAGAGGTGCTTTGTGATGGGTTCGATCTTACGGTGCTCAATCCCAGTGACAGAAGGGGAAATGACACGTATGTATCATTGCTATTAAGGATAACAAGATGGGGTCTATTCCTACATGAATAGATCTTGTCTACATCATGTCATCGTTCTTATTGCATTAGTCCGTTTCTCCATGAACTTTATACACTAGATGCATGCTGGATAGCGGTCGATGTGTGGAGTAATAGTAGTAGATGCAGGCAGGAGTCGGTCTACTAATCTTGGACGTGATGCCTATATAATGATCATTGCCTGGATATCGTCATAATTATTTGAAGTTATGTCAATTGCCCAACAGTAATTTGTTTACCCACCGTATGCTATTTTTTCTCGAGAGAAGCCACTAGTGAAATCTACGGCCCCCGGGTCTATTTTTCCATCATATACTTTCAGATCTATATTGTTATTTGCCTTTTTATTTATTTGCATCTTTTATTTTCAGATCTATTAATCCTAAAACCCAAAAATATCTTGCTGCAATTTATTGTTATTTATTTTATCTCACGTTCCTGCGAGATCTATTTATCCGATCTACTACAAATTTATCTATCTATTTACCTGGGAGGGATTGACAGCCCCTCTTTTACGTCGGGTTGCAAGTATTTATTCTTTGTGTGCAGGTGCCGTTCACGTAGTGTTGCATGGTTCTCCTACTAGTTCGATAACCTTGGTCTCATCACTGAGGGAAATACCTACCGTAGCTGTGCTGCATCATCCCTTCCTCTTTGGGGAAATACCGACGTAGTTCAAGCCCCATCTGTCGACTCTTATGTCTCCAATGTATCTATAATTTATGAAGTATCCATGCCATGTGTACAACAATTTTATATGGTTTTGAAATGATTTAAATGGAACTAACCCGGACTGACGCTGTTTTCAGCAAAACTACCGTGGTGTTGTTTTTTGTGCAGAAATAAAAGTTCTTAGAAAGGGCTGAAACTTTTTGATGATTTTTTTTTGGAAAAAAAGAGACCCCCGAAGCTTCGTGCGACGACCAGAAGAGTGACGAGGTTCCCACGAGGCACCAGGGCGCGCCCAGGAGGGTGATGGTGTCATGGTGCCTCGTGGGCCCATCTTAGCGAGAGACCGACGCCAAAAAATCCTATAAATAGAGAATCCAGCAGAAATAATCCTAGAACTTCGACTCCGCCACCGCAAGCCTCTGTATCTTCAAAATACCATCTGGAGCCCGGTTCTGGCACCTGGCCGGAGGGGGAAATCATCACCGGAGGCCATCTTCGTCATCTCGGCGATCCCCATGACAAGGAGGGAGTAGTTCACCCTCGAGGCTAGGGGTATGTACAAGTAGCTATGTCTTTGATCTCTCTCTCGTGTTCTTGATTTTGCACAATCTTGATGTACCGCGAGCTTTGCTAATATAGTTGGATCATATGGTGTTTCTCCCTCTCCATCTTGTTGTGATGAATTGGGTTTTTACCTTTGAGGTTTCACTATTATCAGATTGAATACTTTTATGGATTTGAGAACACTTGATGTATGTCTTGCATATGGATACCCGTGGTGACAATGGGGTGTTCTATTGATTCACTTGATGTATGTTTTGGCACTCAACTCACGAATTCCCGAGGTGACATTGGGGTAATCTATGCATAGGGGTTGATGCACGTTTTCGTCCTACTTTCCCCGGTAGAAATCTTGGGGCACTCTCTGAAGTTCTTTGTGTTGGATTGAATATTATGAATCTGAAGTTGTTTGATGCATATCAAATAATCAACTCACGGATACTTGTGGTGACATTAGAGTATCTAGGTGACATTAGAGTTGGTTGATGTGTATCATATGGTGTTATTTTAGTACGAACTCTAGGGCTGTTTGTGACATTTATAGGAATAGCTCAATAGGTTGATCAGAAAGGATAACTTTGAGGTGGTTTCATACCCAACAAGAAATTTCATCTTATGTTCTCCGCTTGATAAGAACTTTGGAGTGATTCTTTGTCGCATGTTGAGGGATTGTTATATGATTCAATTATGTTAGCATTGTTGAGAGATTGCACTAGTGAAAGTATGAACCCTAGGCCTTGTTTTCAAGCATTGCAATACGGTTTATGCTCCGTTTAATCACTTGCTACCTTGCTGTTTTTATATTTTCATATTACAAAAACCTATATCTACTATCCATACTACACTTGTATCACCATCTCTTCGCCGAACTAGTGCACCTATACAATTTACCATTGTATTGGGTGTGTTGGGGACACAAGAAATTTCTTGTATTTGATTGTAGGGTTGTTTGAGAGAGACCATCTTTATCATACGCCTCCCATGGATTGATAAACCT
This sequence comes from Thinopyrum elongatum, assembly GCA_011799875.1. Lineage (NCBI taxonomy): Eukaryota > Viridiplantae > Streptophyta > Magnoliopsida > Poales > Poaceae > Thinopyrum > Thinopyrum elongatum. The sequence goes on from CM022302.1 coordinate 379,014,093, forward strand.
TAGGTCATCCACTTGAGGGAAATTTGCCACTGTCCTATAAAACTTTGCGCTTGGAGGCCCAACAGAGTCTTTGTGCAGTAGACATCATCAGCCACTGAGCACACTGTTGGGTACACTTCTCTGTGTACCCATAGCAATTAGCTATTTAATATTTTCAAATTAAAATTAAATCTAGAATTTTAGAAAATCATTTAATCTTTGAAAATCATAGAAAATAAATCATAAGTCAGATGAAAATAATTTATATATGAAAAATGATCAGAAAAATACAACAAATCCGATTATGCCATCCACATACCTACCACACCCCTCGAACTTAGTGAACATCGACATTTTGCCCCTGGTTCAATATACCAATAAACACCTGGAGCTAGGAAAACATTGCCAGATGTTTTCCCTCTTCTTTTAAATTGCCTAGGGATGCATTAGAGCATATCATCCCCACATTTTGCCATGACATGCTTTGTGCTGCAATTGATTGCTCCGTTATTTATCTGTTTTCCCCCTCTCCTCTGTTCTTTCGGTAGACCTCGAGACCGCTGCCGATGCCCCTGCGATCGACTACGTCGCCGATGACCAGCTTCCTTCTACAGAGCTTCCAGGCAAGCAAAACCCCCTTGATCATCCGAATATCGCCCATTCTTTCTCTCTTATTCTGGCATTAGGTTTTGCTACTGTTTTTGTTCCAATAGCTCCTATTCTGATGCATAGCCTACTTTTATAACCTGCTGTTGATACTTTACCTGTTATCATACATGCTTAGTATAGGTTTGCTAGAGTCTCATCAGTGGCGCTACACCCTTGTCCATGTCACCATGCCATTCTATCTGGGTTGTCTGAGATGATGGATCCTTGTACTCAGACCCGAACACCACTAAAGGCCCTTACAATTGTACGACTCTACCGAGTCGTATCAAGTGTGATCTACCGAGGGTGATTCCTTGTATTTCACTCTCGATGCTGACTCTATAGTGTAGTACATCTAGTGTGAGCTACTGAGGGTGATTCCTCGTATTTCACTCTAGGTGATGACTTTGTCTTGCAATATATCAATGTAAACATGTCGAGGGTGATTCCTCCGGCTTCACCTTGATGGTATGGACCTAAACCCCAACTATTACAAGGATAAAGGCGGGTCGGCCCCAAGGGTACCCGCGAGAGATAATGTGGTGGAATGACAAGGCAAGTGGAGACCACCAAGGAGAGTGGTGGGTCTGGTCCCTGGTCATGGTCCACGAGTTACCTAGTCGGGGCGACGGCCCTGGTCGTCTTCCTGAGTTACTAATAATACACTAAAGGGTTTGGGTATTTGATCTGAGTTGGGATACATGCCTTTAGGCACTAACCACCACGCGGGATAATGGTATATGGGACCCTCGGCGTCGTACGTTCCTTCTGAAAGCGATCCAGATGTCACAGTTCATAGATGTGGGCTGATTGTTGGAGTGATCTGTAAATGCCTGCTTTGTATAAAGAGATAGCCAGGATTGGTCCCCAGCCAGTCTCGCAACATGCAGGAGTACTTAGGGTGATGGGCCCATGACCCCTTCGTATTTAGGATTTAGACCGGCGTGTTGACCTCTCTGGAGAGTCTAGGTTGGTCTACGGCGTGTCGATCAGCCGAGGCCGGGCATTACCCAGAAAAGTGTGTCCGGCCAGAGATAATCGAGCGTGTTGGGTAATGTGGTGCACCCCTGTATGGAAGTAATCTATTCGAATAGCCATGTCCATGGTAATAGGATGCTTGGAGTTGTATCCTGACCTAACAGGATGCTTGGAGTTGTATCCTGACCTACGACAACTAGAACCGGATACTATTGTGATACTTAACTCTTTTACTACTCCGGGATCACTTTCTCGTTGGGTAGTCGAGGAAGGATCTCTGGGTATTGATGACTTATACATGTTACTAAATATTTTATATATGCTACTCTCTTCTACTGCGGCAAGATGATGGCCATAGATGATTAGTCTTTGATATGATGAGCTTCTCCCCCTTATTCTGGCATTTCTGCAATTTAGTCCACAGATATAGCCCCATTCCTTTGACACCGATGCATACTTAGCATAGTTCTGTTGTAAGTCTTGCAGGTACTTTGGATGAGTACTCACGGTTGCTTTGCTACCGCTTTTCTTCTTCCCGGATGTTGCGATCAGATGATGGAGCCCATGAGCCAGAGGATCCCGCAGGTGCCTACTACTATGTGGAGACCAACGACCAGGAGTAGTCCGTATGTCCCAGGCAGGAGGCCTCGCCTATCGATCTAGTGTTGTTGTTTTGCTCAGCCTTCTTAAGGCAAAATTGTCTAACTATGTCTATACTCAGCTAATATTTGCTTTGGTGACTTATGTATTTTGGGTCCTCGTGACCCTAGTTTGTAATATATGAGATTTATTTTTATCCTTTGTATCGTAGAGTTGTGTTGTGATATTGACATGAGTCATCGTTCGTGATTGTGCATGATGAATGTATGATTAGTGCACGATTATAAATGGGGGCGTCACAAGTTGGTATCAGAGCCAATTGCCTGTAGGAACCCCTTCCAAACTCCTTGGTCGAAGTTGAGTCTAGACTTGAAAGGAAAACTATTTTACTAACAGTGTTGTGTGGCTTATGGGCTCACATCACCTATGGATGGGATTAGGATCTTTTATTCCGCTCCTTTACTCTGGGATTCTGATCTCTCTTCTTTTTGGGTTAAAGATTTTGCTAACTCTAACTCTAGGTTCTCGTAACGACTTCCTTCCGGAGAGCCACTCGTTCCTGATCATCCCTGGACAAATCAAGACATTCCAGAGCTCTCTTCGATGTTCTCCCGAGACCCTTGTGCCCACCGCCCTTGCAGTTCCCTACCACCGAATAAATCCCTATGGATAAATGCATATCCTCGCCGTTCATATCATTTGGATGACTCACTCTTGTACTAAACTCTATGTATGACCCCTTACATAACATATGATTACTACTAAGTATTTCGTCGCGTTCCCCTTACTTTTGTTGTCTTACCTGCCTGCCATTACAATTGTTAACCTGTCCATATTGTTCTATTCAGAATGCCCTAGAGAGGTAACCATGGTCGTGGTCGTGGTCGTGGAGGTGACGATCCACGACCCCCGCCTTATCTTGCCGCAATGATGGAATAGTTTGAGCTGAACCGTCAGTTTATCAAAGGAATCATGCATCAGTTCCCAAACCCTAATAACCAGCACCAGCATGGACAAGTCACACTTCAGGACTTTACATGTCTTAACCCAGCTATCTACCACAGCTCGACGAACCCACTTGATGTTGATGACTGGCTTCGTGACATCACTTTCGAGTTGGAGTCTGCCGGTGTTACCCATGCCAACTACATCACCTTTGAGGTGTACCATGTGAAGGGTCCAGCTGCACAATGGTGGGATAGCCACTGGTGTATGCTGCCTGTCGGTACCGTCGTCACTTGGGCTGAATTCTAGACTGCCTTCCGGGCACATCACATCACCCAGGGACTAATTGGATAGGAAGAAGAGGGAATTTCGTAACCTCGTTCAGGGCAGGATGACTGTTGATGCATATCAGCGGGAATTTCTCACCTTGTCCTGCTATACTGAAGATGATGTCTCCACTGATGCACACAAGCAGGAGAAGTTCCGTGATGAGTTGACCCCGGACCAGAAGCTTGCAGTCTGCCTCCATGAGTTCGACGACTTTACCACTCTTGTCAACAAGGCCATTCAGGCTGAGACCAGTCATATTGAGCACCAGGAGACCATCAAGCGCACTCGCGGCGTTGGCTCATCTTCGGTCCCGTCTGCTCAAAGGCGTCGAGTGTAGATTCCCCAAAATGTTTACCCGCAAGCTGCCCCACCACTGAGGCCTTCTTATGTTGCACCTCATCTGCCCCCGCCACCACCAATACAACTCAAGGCTGAGGTTCCTCGCCACGCCCATGGAGCATGTCGCAAGTGTGGACAGCCAGGACACCGAGCTAGAGACTCCCGTCTGAAATGGAATCAACTTGCACTTCCTTCCACTGGTCATGAAGATGGTCGTGACAACAATTATAATACCAGGACGTCTGCATTCAATCATGGTCATGCCAACCATGTCAACCTCGAAGAATCTCAGGAGGAACCGAACATCGTGATGGGTACCCTTCCTGTTAATTCCATACCAGCTTCTGTTCTTTTTTATATAGGAGCATCACATTCATTCATCTTCGAAGAATTTGCATTCATGCATGGCATAACTTATGAAGATATGCATTCCCCGTTAGTTTTTAGTACCCCGGGATCCCATTGTCATGCCACCATGATAAGTCACAATGTCCCCATTGAAATTGAAGGACTAAAATTCCTTGCCTCTCTCATCGTCCTCGAGTCTTCCAACATATATGTCATCCTTGGTATGGATTGGCTGAAAGCTCATTGTGCGTTGATCGACTGTGTCGCTAAAACAGTCCAACTCTTACACCCCTCTAACCAGATAGTGAGCTACTCTGCTCGAAAGATCCAAAATTCCGAAGCCCAGATATATGCGATGAATGCTTTGAATGCCTCACCACTGCTTAACATCGAGAACATTCCGGTCGTCCGTGACTTCCAAGATGTCTTTCCAGAAGAACTTCCAAGAATACCCCTGCTCGAGCTGTCGATTTCGTCATCGACTTGAAGCCAGGCACCGCTCCTATCGCCAAGCACCCCTACAAAATGCCGCCACACGAACATCTCGAGCTTAAGAAGGAAATAGAAGAATCACTTCGTAAAGGATTCATACGTTCTAGCTCCTCTGCATGGGGTTCCCCTTCACTCGTTGTTAAGAAGAAGGATGGAACTAATCGCTTGGTTGTTGATTATCGTCCTGTTAATCAGGCGAAAATTCAGAACAAGTGCTCCCTTCCTAGAATCAATGACTTGTATTACTAAATTGCTGGATCATCGGTCTTCTCTAAACTTGATTTGAGGTTAGGATACAATTAGATCAGGTCCGCGAAGAGGACATTCCGAAAACTGCCTTTGTTACTGGCTATGGTTCATACAAGTACACCGTCATGTCCTTTGGCTTAACCAATGCTCCAGCCACCTTCTCTCGATAGATGAACTACATCTTCATGGATTACCTCGACAAATTCGTCGTGGTTTACCTTGATGATATTCTGGTTTATTCCAAGAATGAAGAAGAACATGCCGAACATCTTCGGCTTGTACTAGAGAAGCTTCGTGAACACCAACTTTATGCCAAATACTCCAAGTGCGAGTTCTGGTTACCTGAAGTGACCTATCTTGGCCATGTGGTCTCTGCAGATGGCATTGCTGTTAATCCTGAATGAGTTCAAGCTATTCTTGATTGGACTCCTCCAAAGACTGTAAAGCAAGTCAGAAGTTTTCTCGGACTCACCAGCTATTGCCGTCATTTTGTCGAGAACTTCTCCAAGATTGCTAAACCATTGACTGACCTGCTCCACAAAGGAAAGAAGTTTGAGTGGACATCCAAATGTCAGGAAGGTTTCTAAACTCTGAAAGACAAGTTGATTTCTGCCCCAGTGCTTGCCCCCCTGATACTCACAAGGACTTCGTGATCTATTGCGATGCCTCTCGGCAAGGATTAGGTTGTGTCTTGATGCAAGTGTGTAAAGTGATTGCTTATGGCTCTCGCCAGTTGCGTCCTCATTAGGAGAACTATCCAACGCATGATCTCGAACTTGCTGGAGTTATCTATGCTCTGAAGTTATGGCGACATTACCTCCTTGGTAATCGTTGCGAGATCTTCGCAGATCATCAAAGTCTAAAATACTTATTCACTCAGCCGGATCTGGCCCTTCGTCAGCAAAGATGGATGGAGGCAATCTTAGACTATAACTTGGGTATTTCATATACCCCAGGCAAGGCCAACGTAATGGCTGATGCCTTGAGCCGCAAGTCCTATTGCAACAACCCCATGGTACAGCAAGCTCATGCCCTTCTTCATGAAGAATTTCGCAAGCTGAACTTCCATATTGTTCCTCATGGTTCTCTCAATGCCCTAGTTGTTAAACCAGATCTCGTGGGCGACATCAAGACTCTGCAGAAATATGACTCTCAAGTACAGAAGATTACACACTATCTCTCAGAAGAAAGGCCCTCATTATTCTCTGTTGATGATGATGGCACCTTGTTCTTCAAGGGTTGCTTAGTGGTTCCTACAAAAGACAATCTGGATATGACCTAGGAGATTATGAAAGTAGCTCATGATACACATGTGTCTATTCATCTGGGTAGTACCAAGATGTACCAAGACATTCGTCAGCGATTCTGGTTGTCAAACGTGAAGCAAGACATCGCTCGCCATGTTGCTGAGTGTGACATTTGCCATCGTATCAAAGTTGAACATCAAAGACCTCCTGGAACTCTGCAACCACTTCCAATTCCCGAATGGAAATGGGACAATGTTGAAATGGACTTCATCACTGGATTTCCCAAATCGCAGAAGGGTAATGATGCTATTCTTGTCGTCATTGACCGACTTTCCAAGGTTGCTCACTTTTTGTCTGTCAAGGAAACCATCACTACTAGTCAGCAGGCAGGTCTGTATGTTTCCAAAATTGTTTCACTACATGGAATTCCGTTGGTAATCAGCTCAGACCGTGGCAGCCTTTTCACTTCAAGATTCTGGGGAAGTTTTCAAGAAGCTATGGGAACTCATCTGTCCTTTAGCACAGCTTTTCACCCCCAATCCAAGGGTCAAGTTGAACGAGTCAATCGAATTCCTGAAGACATGCTTTGAGCTTGTGTCATTTCCTTTGGCAAGAAATGGGAGGAATCTCTCCCGTATGCTGAATTCTCATACAACAATAGCTATCAAGCTAGTCTGAAGATGGCACCCTTTGAAGTATTGTATGGACGAAAGTGCGGGTCTCCTCTGAATAGGTCAGAAACTAGGGAACGGCCACTCTACGGTCTGAATATTAACCAACATACCGAACAACAAGTCCGCGTTATTCGAGGGAATCTGAAGACTGCCCAGTCTCATCAGAAGAGTCAATATGACCGTCATCACAAAGAAATTGTCTATCAACCTGGCGAAAAGGCTTATCTTCGAGTCACACCGATGGAAGGTCCTCACCATTTTGGGATCAAGGGCAAGCTAGCTCCTCGCTACATTGGTCATTCCCCCATTATCGGAAGACGTGGAAAAGTGGCATACCAATTCGAACTATTGTCGAACCTTTCTCAGGTTCACGATGTCTTCCACGTGTCACAACTCCGCTGCTGCCTCAAGCACCCCATCCGAGCAGTGGACCATGAAGTGCTTGAATTGCAACCAGACCTATCTTATAAGGAACATCCGGTCTGCATTCTTGATCAAGCTAAACATTGCACCTGTCAGAAGGCAATGAAGTTCCTAAAGGTTCAGTGGTCGAACCATTCCAAAGAGGAAGCCACTTGGGAACGCGAGGATCGTCTTCGTGATGAATACCCTGCTTTATTTCCGTCTACCTCCTAAATCTCGGAATGAGATTTCTTTTAGTGGAGGAGACTTGTAATACCCGTGTAATTAAGCTAAAGTGATCTCTAACTAATGATGCCATGTCACTTCCTTTTGCTAAGCTTAATTGTCACTTAGTTGAAAAAACCAAGTCAAATTCAAATTCAAATTCAAATGCAAGTCAAATTATTAAATTTTCAAAAAGTAAAATAAGAATGTAGGTTGGGTTAAAAACAATCTCTAAGTAATTGTCATGTAAATACCAACATCATTTAAAATATTTAAATGCCCCAAAGATATTTAAAACTAATCCAACATCATTTATTTTAGCTAATTTGAAATAAACAAATACCTAAACTTTTCAAACTAGATTAAAACTTTGTGTGCTAGTTCAAAATGTTACCTAATATTTACATGACAAATTTCGTATTCAACAAAAATCATCTAGTATGTAAATCAAATGCAAAATAGTGAGTTAAAAATGAAACAGGGAAAAGAAATACAAAAAGAAAAAGCGACGAGGCTACACTGTGCACTGCAGCCCTGATACGTCTACAACGTATCTATAATTTTTTACTGTTCCATGCTATTATATTATCAATCTTGGATGTTTTATATGCATTATTATGCTATTTTATATCATTTTTTGGGACTAACCTATTAACCTAGTGCCATTTGCTGTTTTTTCCTTGTTTTTGCATTTACAGAAAATCAATACCAAATAGAGTCCAAATGGAACAAAACTTTTTGACGGATTTTCTTAGATCACAAGACATCCTAGAAGCTTCAGGAGGAGGCCAGAGGAGCCACGAGGTGGCCACAAGCTTGTGGGCCCCTCGTAGCCCCTCTAGCCCTAATTCTTCTTCTATAAATACACAAATATTCCCCGTAGAGCAGGGGGCACACCAAAAATACTTTTTCGGTGCCTCAAGTCTCTTTTCTCGTGAAATCCCATCTGGAGGCCTTTTCCGGTACGCTGCGTGAAGGAAATATGCCCTAGAGGCAATAATAAAGTTGTTATTTTATATTTCCTTATTCATGATAAAGGTTTATTATTCATGCTAGAATTGTATTGATCGGAATCTTAAATACGTGTGTGAATACATAAACAAATATCGTGTCACTAGTAAGCCTCTACTAGACTAGCTCGTTGATCAAAGATGGTTAAGGTTTCCTAACCATAGACATGTGTTGTCATTTGATAACGGGATCACATCATTAGGAGAATGATGTGATGGACAAGACCCATCCGTTAGCTTAGCATATTGATCGTTCAGTTTATTGCTATTGCTTTCTTCATGTCAAATACATATTCCTTCGACTATGAGATTATGCAACTCCCGGATACTGGAGGAATACCTTGTGTGCTATCAAACGTCACAACGTAACTGGGTGATCATAAAGATGCTCTACAGGTATCTCCAAAGGTGTTTGTTGAGTTGGCATAGATCGAGATTAGGATTTGTCACTCCGAGTATCGGAGAGGTGTCTCTGGGCCCTCTTGGTAATACACATCATAAGAAGCCTTGCAAGCAAATGACTAATGAGTTAGTTATGAGTTGATGTATTATGGAATGAGTAAAGAGACTTGCTGGTAATGAGATTGAACTAGGTATGAAGATACCGACGATCGAATCTCGGGCAAGTAACATACCGATGGACAAAGGGAATTACGTATGTTGTCATAACGGTTCGACCGATAAAGATCTTCGTAGAATATGTAGGAGCCAATATGGGCATCCAGGTTCTGCTATTGGTTATTGATCGGAGAGGTGTCTCGGTCATGTCAACATAGTTCTCGAACCCGTAGGGTCTGCACGCTTAACGTTCGTTGACGATATAGTGTTATATGAGTTATATGATTTGGTGACCGAATGTTGTTCAGAGTCCCGGATGAGATCACGGACATGACGAGAAGTCTCTAAATGATCAAGAGGTAAAGATTGATATATAGAACGATGGTATTCGAATACCGGAAGAGTTTCGGGATGCACCAGGTAGCCATCAGGTCACCGGAAGGGGTTCGAGACACCCCCCCGGTAGGTATATGGGCTTAATGGGCCAAGGGAGGGACAGACCAGCCCACAGGGGGCTGGTGCGCCCCTCTCCCTGGTCGGCTAGCCCTAGGGAAGGAAAGGGAGGAGGGCTAGCCCCTCCTGCCTTCCCCTCTCATGGGAGAAAGGAAAGGGGGGCGCCTCCCTCCCCTGCCTTTCCCCCGCACCTATACATGGCAGGGGCGCGGCTAGGGGCAGGACCCCAAGTGGGATTCAGCCCCACTTGGGGCACCTCTAGGCTGCCTCCTCCCTCCCCCCCACCTATATATATGTGGGAGGGGGGCGCCTAGCACAACCAAAACAATTGCTTAGCCGTGTGCGGCGCCCCCCTCCACCGTTTACACCCCCGGTCATATTTTCGTAGTGCTTAGGCAAAGCCCTGCGGAGATAACTTCACCATCATCGTCACCACGCCATCGTGCTGTCGGAACTCATCCACTACCTCGCCGACTTGCTGGATCAAGAAGGCATGGACGTCACCGAGTTGAACGTGTGCTGAATGCGGAGGTGCCGTATGTTCGGTACTCGATAGGTTGGATCGTGAAGAAAGTTCGACTACATCAACCGCGTTGTCAAACGCTTCTGTTCATGGTCTATGAGGGTACATAGACACACTCTCCCAACTCTTTGCTATGAATCTCCATGGATAGATCTTGCGTGTGCATAGAATTTTTTTTGTTTTCCATGCAACGTTTCCCAACAGTGGCATCCGAACCAAGTCTATGCGTAGATGATATGCACGAGTAGAACACAAAGAGTTGTGGGCGGTGATGTTCATACTTCTTACCACCAACATGTTATTTTGCTTCGGCGGCATTGTGGGATGAAGCGGCCCGGACCAACCTTACATGTCCACGTACATGAGACCGGTTCCACCGACAGACATGCAACTAGTTTTGCATAATGGTGGTTGGCGGGTGTCTGTTTCTCCTACTTTAGTTGAATCGAATTTGACTATGGCCGGTCCTTGAAGAATGTTAAAATAGCAAACTTGATAAATCACCGTTGTGGTTTTTACCGTAGGTAAGAACGGTTCTTGCTAGAAGCCCGTAGTAGCCACGTAAAACTTGCAACAACAAAGTAGAGGACGTCTAACTTGTTTTTGCAGGGCATGTTGTGATATGGTCAAGACATGATGTGATATACGTTATTGTATGAGATGATCATGTTTTGTAATTTATCAGCAACCGGCAGGAGCCTTATGGTTGTCTCTTTATTGTATGAAATAAAAACTCCATGTAATTGCTTTACTTTATCACTATGCGTTAGCGATAGTTGTAGAAGCAATAGTTGGCGAGACGACCCTGACGCAACGATGGAGATCAAGGTGTCGAGCCGGTGACGATGGAGATCATGATGATGCTTTGGAGATGGAGATCATAAGCACAAGATGATGATGGCCATATCATGTCACATATTTTGATTGCATGTGATGTTTATCCTTTATGCATCTTATTTTTCTTACAATGGCTGTAGCATTATAAGATGATCCCTTCACTAAATTTCAAGATAAAAGTGTTCTCCCCGAGTATGCACCATTGCTAAAGTTCGTCGTTTCGAAGCACAACTTGATGATCGGGTGTGATAGACTCTATGTTCACATACAACGGGTGTAAGCCAAATTTACACACACGGAATACTTGGGTTAAACTTGACGAGCCTAGCATGTACAGACATGGTCTCGGAACACTGGAGACCGAAAGGTCGAACATGAGTCATATAGTAGATATGATCAACATGAAGATGTTCACCATTGAAGACTACTCCATCTCACGTGATGATCGGACATGGTTTAGTTGATTTGGATCATGTATCACTTAGATAACTTGAGGGATGTTAATTTAAGTGGGAGTTCAATAGTAATTTGATTAATTGAACTTAATTTATCATGAACTTAGTCCTGATAGTATTTGCAAATTTATGTTGTTAGCTCGCGATATAGCTCCACTATTTTTGATATGTTCCTAGAGAAAAACTAAGTTGAAAGATGATAGTAGAAATGATGCGGACTGGGTCCGTGATCTGAGGATTATCCTCATTGCTGCACAGAAAAATTATGTCCTTGATGCACCGCTAGGTGACAGACCTATTGCAGGAGCAGATGCAGACGTTATGAACGTTTGGCAAGCTTGATATGATGACTACTTAATAGTTTAGTGCGCCATGCTTTACGGCTTCGAACCAAGACTTCAAAAATGTTTTGAACGCAACGGAGCATATGAGATGTTCCAAGAGCTGAAATTGGTATTTCAGACTCATGCCCGTGTTGAGAGGTATGAGACCTCTGACAAGTACTTTGCCTACAAGATGGAGGAGAATAGCTCAGCCAGTGAGCATTGCTCAGAATGTCTGAGTACTATAATCCCTTGAATCAAGTGGGAGTTAATCTTCCAGATAAGATAGTGATTGACAGAGTTCTCTAGTCACTATCACCAAGCTACAAGAACTTTGTGATGAACTATAATATGCAAGGGATGACGAAAACGATTCCCGAGCTCTTCGCGATGCTGAAATCGGCGAAGGTAGAAATCAAGAAAGAGCATCAAGTGTTGATGGTTAACAAGACCACTAGTTTCAAGAAAAAGGGCAAGGGAAAGAAAGGGAACTTCAAGACGAATGGCAAGCAAGTAGCCACTCCCGTGAAGAAGCCCAAAGCTGGACCTAAGCCTAAAACTGAGTGCTTCTACTGCAAAGGGAATGGTCACTGGAAGCGAAACTGCCCCAAATACTTGGTGGATAACAAGGATGGCAATGTGAACAAAGGTATATTTGATATGCATGTTATTGATGTGTACCTTACTAGTATTCGTAGTAGCCCCTGGGTATTTGATATTGGTTCAGTTGCTAAGATTAGTAACTCAAAACAGGAGTTCCAGAATAAACAAAGACTAGTTAAGGGCGAGGTGACGATGTGTGTTGGAAGTGATTCGAAGGTTGATACTATCACCATCGCACACTCCCTCTACATTCGGGATTAGTGTTGAACCTAAATAAATGTCATTTGGTATTTTCGTTGAGCATGAATATGAATGGATCATGTTTATTGCAATACGGTTATTCATTTAAGTCAGAGAATAATTGTTGTTCTATTTACATGAATAAAACCTTCTATGGTCATACACCCAATGTGAATGGTTTATTGAATCTCGATCGTAGTGATACACATATTCAAAATATTGATGCCAAATGATGCAAAGTTGATAATCATAGTGCAACATACTTGTGGCACTGTCGTTTAGGTCATATTGGTGTAAAGCACATGAAGAAACTCCATGCGGAAGGATTTTTGGAATCACTTGATTATGAATCATTTGATACTTGTGAACCATGCCTCATGGGCAAGATGACTAAAACTCCGTTCTCCGGAACAATGGAGCGAGCTAATGACTTATTGGAAATAATACATACCGATGTATGCGGTCCGATGAGTATTGAAGCACGCGGAGGGTATCGTTATTTTCTGACCTTCACAGATGATTTGAGTAGGTATGGGTATATCTATTTAATGAAACACAAGTCTGAAACATTTGAAAAGTTCAAAAAAATTCAGAGTGAAGTAGAGAATCATCATAACAAGAAAATAAAGTTTCTACGATCTGATCGTGAAGGCGAATATTTGAGTTACGAGTTTGGCCTTCATTTAAAACAATGTGGAATAGTTTCAAAACTCACGCCACCTGGAACACCATAGCGTAATGGTATGTCCGAACGTCGTAACCGTACTTTATTAGATATGGTGCGATCTATGATGTCTCTTACCGATTTACCACTATCATTTTGGGGTTATGCATTAGAGACAGCCGCATTCACGTTAAATAGGGCACCGTCTAAATCCGTTGAGATGACACCATATGAACTTTGGTTTGGCAAGAAACCTAAGCTGTCGTTTCTTAAAGTTTGGGGATGCGATGCTTATGTCAAAAGGCTTCAGCCTGATAAGCTTGAACCCAAATCAGAGAAGTGCGTCTTCATAGGATACCCTAAAGAAACTATTGGGTACACCTTCTACCATAGATCCGAAGGCAAGATCTTTGTTGCTAAGAATGGGTCCTTTCTAGAGAATGAGTTTCTCTCGAAAGAAGTGAGTGGGAGGAAAGTAGAACTTGATGAGGTAATTGTACCTTCTCTTGAATTGGAAAGTAGCACATCACAGAAAACCGTTCCCGTGATGCCTACACCAACAAGAGAGGAAGCTAATGATGATGATCATGAAACTTCAAATCAAGTTACTACTGAACCTCGTAGGTCAAACAGAGCACGTTCCGCACCAGAGTGGTACGGTAATCCTGTCCTGGAAGTCATGTTATTAGACCATGGCGAACCAACGAACTATGAAGAAGCTATGATGAGCCCAGATTCCGACAGATGGCTTGAGGCCATGAAATCTGAGATAGGATCCATGTATGAGAACAAAGTATGGACTTTGGTGGACTTGCCCGATGATCGGCAAGCCATAGAAAATAAATGGATCTTCAAGAAGAAGACTGACGCTGATGGTAATATTACTGTCTACAAAGCTCGACTTGTTGCGAAAGGTTTTCAACAAGTTCAAGGGGTTGACTACAATGAGACTTTCTCACAAGTAGCGATGCTTAAGTCAGTCCGAATCATGTTTGCAATTGCCGCATTTTATGAAATCTGGCAAATGGACGTCAAAACTGCATTCCTTAATGGATTTCTTAAAGAAGAGTTGTATATGATGCAACTAGAAGGTTTTGTCGATCCTAAAGGTTCTAACAAAGTGTGCAAGCTCCAGCGATCCATCTATGGACTGGTGCAAGCATCTCGGAGTTGTAATATATGCTTTGATGAGGTGATCAAAGCATATGGTTTTATACAGACTTACGGTGAAGCCTGTATTTACAAGAAAGTGAGTGGGAGCTCTGTAGCATTTATGATATTATATGTTGATGACATATTGTTGATTGGAAATGATATAGAATTTCTGGATAGCATAAAAGGATATTTGAATAAGAATTTTTCAATGAAAGACCTCGATGAAGCTACTTACGTATTGAGCATCAAGATCTATAGGGATAGATCAAGACGTTTAATAGGACTTTCATAAAGCACATACCTTGACAAAGTTTTGAAGAAGTTCAAAATAGATCAGTCAAAGAAAGGGTTCTTGCCTGTGTTGCAAGGTGTGAAGTTGAGTAAGACTCAAAACCCGACCACGGCAGAAGATAGAGAGAGAATGAAAGTCATTCCCTATGCCTCAGCCATAGGTTCTATAAAGTATGCCATGCTGTGTACCATACATGTTGTGTACCTTGCCATGAGTTTGGCAAGGGGCTACAATAGTGATCCAGGAGTAGATCACTGGACAGCGGTCAAAATTATCCTTAGGTGTCTTAAAGAGGACTAACGAAATGTTTCTCGGTTATGGAGGTGATAAAGAGTTCATCGTAAAGAGTTACGTCGATGCAAACTCTGACACCGATCTAGATGACTCTAAGTCTCAATCTGGAAATGTATTGAACGTGGGAGCAATTAGCTAGAGTAGATCCATGCAGAGCATTTTAGACATAGAAATTTACAAAATACATACGGATCTGAATGTGGCAGACCCGTTGACTAAACCCCTCACAAGCAAAACATGATCACACTTTAGTGCACTTTTTGAGTGTTAATCAAATGGCAATCTGAACTAGATTATTGACTCTAGTAAACTCTTCGGGTGTTAGTCACATGGCGATGTGAACTATGGATGTTAATCACATAACGATGTGAACTAGATTATTGACTCTAGTGCAAGTGGGAGACTGAAGGAAATATGCCCTAGAGGCAATAATAAAGTTGTTATTTTATATTTCCTTATTCATGATAAAGGTTTATTATTCATGCTAGAATTTTATTGATCGGAAACTTAAATACATGTGTGAATACATAAACAAATACCGTGTCCCTAGTAAGCCTCTACTGGACTAGCTCGTTAATCAAAGATGGTTAAGGTTTCCTAACCATAGACATGTGTTGTCATTTGATAACAGGATCACATCATTAGGAGAATGATGTGATGGACAAGACCCATCCGTTAGATTAGCATATTGATCGTTCAGTTTATTGCTATTGCTTTCTTCATGTCAAATACATATTCCTTCGACTATGAGATTATGCAACTCCCGGATACCGGAGGAATACCTTGTGTGCTATCAAACATCACAACATAACTGGGTGATCATAAAGATGCTCTACAGGTATCTTCGAAGGTGTTTGTTGAGTTGGCATAGATCGAGATTAGGATTTGTCACTCCGAGTATCGGAGAGGTATGTCTGGGCCCTCTCAGTAATACACATCATAAGAAGCCTTACAAGCAAATGACTAATGAGTTAGTTATGAGATGATGTATTACAGAACGAGTAAAGAGGCTTGCCAGTAACAAGATTGAACTAGGTATGAAGATACCGACGATCGAATCTTGGGCAAGTAACATACCGATGGACAAAGGGAATTACGTATGTTGTCATAACAGTTCGACGGATAAAGATCTTAGTAGAATATGTAGGAGCCAATATGGGCATCCAGGTTCCGCTATTGGTTATTGACCGGAGAGGTCTCTCGGTCATGTCTACATAGTTCTCGAACCCGTAGGGTCTGCACGCTTAACGTTCGTTGACGATATAGTGTTATATGAGTTATATGATTTGGTGAACGAATGTTGGTCCGAGCCCCGGATGAGATAACGGACATGACGAGGAGTCTCGAAATGATCGAGAGGTAAAGATTGATATATAGGACGATGGTATTCGGACACCGGAAGAGTTTCGGGATGCACCAGGTAGCCATCTGGTCACCGGAAGGGGTTCCAGACACCCCCCCCCCCCCCCCCGGTAGGTATATGGGCTTAATGGGCCAAGGGAGGGACAGACCAGCCCACTGGGGGCTGGTGCGCCCCTCTCCCAGGCCGTCCAGCCCTAGGGAAGGAAAGGGGGGAGGGCTAGTCCCTCCAGCCTTCCCCTCTCATGGGAGAAAGGAAAGGGGGGCGCCTCCCTCCCCTACCTTTCCCCCGCACCTATACATGGCAGGGGGGCGCGGCTAGGGGCAGGACCCCAAGTGGGATTCGGCCCCACTTGGGGCGCCTCCAGGCTGACTCCTCCCTCCCCCCCACCTATATATATGTGGGAGGGGGGCGCCTAGCACAACCAGAACAATTGCTTAGCCGTGTGCGGCGCCCCCCTCCACCGTTTACACCCTCGGTCATATTTTTGTAGTGCTTAGGTGAAGCCCTGCAGAGATAAGTTCACCATCACCGTCACCACGCTGTCGTGCTGCCAGAACTCATCCACAACCTTGCCATCTTGCTGGACCAAGAAGACATGGATGTCACCGAGCTGAACGTGTGCTGAACGCTGAGGTGTCGTACGTTCGGTACTCGATCGGTTGGATCGCGAAGAAAGTACTGTTGACGCTCAAAAGTGGCACAATCATAAAAGTTGCTTTAAGCTATGTCAAGATTAATTCAAAATTATAATTGGAAGTCACCATGGGATGGCTTTCTTCTAGAAGATCAAGATGGATATGAAGGTGTTCTAAAACGGAGCTCGAATGCAAAAGTTATGACAAGTTCGGAGATGCTCATGTTGACACCAGATTAAAGAATAGCTTGAAACCCAATTAATATGGCCTCAAATGGAAAAAGTTTCAACATGAAAGTTATGCGTCTCGTCGAAACGGTTGATTTTGTTATAAAAATTGTCCCAATCCGAGTTCGTATGAAAAAGTTAGAGCCATCGGAATGCAGCCCTGTCAGGAGCAAAATATGGCGCGCCCCACCAGACAATTGTCTAATGGGTAGCGCGAATAATAGCCTATTTTGCGCGAGCGATTTGACCCTCAAGATGACCTCCGATCAAAAAACGTTAAACATAAAAGTTGTTCGTCTCGTCGAAATGGTCAACTTTGCTTTTGGGCACATTTTCATCCGAGGTCGTTTACCGCCTCAAAAAAGACCCGCATGGTGCAGCCAGAAAACTTGCCGGGATGAAAACCTTGCCGGAGAAATCTTGCCGGGAACAGTAACCTTGCCGGGGTGAGAAAACTTGACGGGATGGAAACCTTGCCGGAGAAATCTTGCCGGGAACAGTAACCTTGCCGGGGTGAGAAAACTTGACGGGATGGAAACCTTGCCGGGGAAATCTTGCCGGGAACAGTAACCTTGTCGGGGTGAGAAAACTGCCAGGATGGAAACCTTGCCGGAGAAATCTTGCCGGGAACAGTAGAAACTGTCAAGGCCAATCCAACCAGATGCTGAAGATGGGCTTAAATACTTATCTAGATTGCCTCGGATGAAAAAGTGTTCAACATGAAAGTTGTTCGTAACGTCGAAACGGTCAACTTTACTTTTGGAGTCATCATCATACGACGTAGTATACGACCTGCAGAGACGCTACAAGAGTCAGACGGTCCAGTCAGCTACATGAACGAGTCCGACCCAAAATTAAAGATGACCCCGTGGAGTATTCAAGATGGCCTTATTTGGGAAAGTGATCAACATACGGATTGTCAGCCTCGTCGAAACGCACAAAATTGATATTTGGACCGTCTCCATCGGAAGTTATATGCTGATTCCACGGCCCACGCAAGGAAGACAGAAGATTGGACCAGATTCGGGATGGATCCGAGTGGGACCAGAACTAGGACTCTAGGACATGAATTGATGTAATTTTCTTGAAAGGAAAGCCTAGATTGAATCCTTTGCTTGTACGGGAAGTCCAGCCGCCTCTTATATATGTTGGGGGTGACGGCCGATTGAACAACACACAATCGAACAAATCAATAGACTACTTTTTATCTACGTTTTATCTCTCCATCATTTTTCTTCCTCGTTCTTCGCTGTTCCTCGAGTTTGAGAGCTACGAATCCTGAGGCTCTAGGGGCGAGCG
The DNA here is from genome assembly GCA_011799875.1 of Thinopyrum elongatum. Taxonomy (NCBI): domain Eukaryota; kingdom Viridiplantae; phylum Streptophyta; class Magnoliopsida; order Poales; family Poaceae; genus Thinopyrum; species Thinopyrum elongatum. The sequence continues at coordinate 379,032,480 of CM022302.1, forward strand.
AATTGACCTAGGGCAGCCCATTGCCACCACGCGCCCTGACGGGGTCCCTCCCGGTCGTGTGGGGTTTCGGGTCTCCAAAAGCGCCCGCCGACTGTCCTGCGTATCGCGCTGTCGGTCGGGTCTCCTTCGACGTGAGCTACGGTGCATCACCCTCGGCGTCGAGGGTACACGTGACGTGTTCGTGTGTCAACACACTTTTTGGTGACTCCGCTGGGGACGAAGATCAATCATCATCATCCACCATGTCCGATCTTCCCAAGCCATCTGAGGTAGACGCCGATAACATCATTAAGCCCAGTCTTGATGAGATATCGGCCGATCATCGCCAAGTCTATGAGGAGTACAAGAACGCACGCGAGGAGAAGGACTTGCAGGAATTCCTTGCAAAGTTCAAGAAGGATCGCCAAGGCAACATCACTCTGATTGAAGAAATCAAGTTCCCTCCTCTTCAAGCCGAGCAGGTTAAATCCTCTGTAAGTACTGCCTTTTCTCCTGAGCAGTGTGCTGAGATTGAGAGTCGTATTGCTGATGGTAACAATCTGGTTTATCAAACTTTCCTAGAAAATACTAATGCTCAGAAGAATATATCTCAATCATCTAGTGGTAATGGTGGTATAGCTGCTAATGTGCAAAACCCTAATCTGGCTTTACCTATTTCATCGGCGCCTCCCGTGCCGATGACTTATTATCCTACCCAAACCAATCAGATTGTGGCTGCACCCATTAATCCTATCATGAACATGCCAGGTTCGGTGGCAACGCCGAACCAAACCCTACCTACAGGTACAACCACTCGGCCACTACCGAACTATGGTTCGGCGTACATGCCACAATTCCTACCTACAGCTAGTAGTCATACTGCTCCTATGCCACTGCAACAAGCTTCATCGTCTACTACAGACGATGCTCTAGCTAATCTTAGAGAGGAGATGGCTAAGATGCTCCGAGAGAATTTTGGAGTTGAGTTGCCAAGGAACCGTATTTACCAAAAGCCATGTCCAGAATACTTTGATGCCATTCAATGCCCTCCGGGATATAAAATTCCAGATTTTGTTAAGTTTAATGGAGAGGGTACAAAAACCACATGGGAGCATGTTAGTCAATACTTGGCACAATTAGGTGAAGCAGGCTCACTAAATGAATTGAAAGTGCATTTATTTCCTTTATCATTAACGGGTACCGCATTTTCATGGTTTTCTTCTTTACCACATGGTTCCATTCGAGTTTGGTCACAGCTAGAGCAGAAGTTTCATGATCACTTTTATAGCAGCGATAACGAGCTTAAGTTATCACATCTTACATCAGTTAGACAAAAGCATGATGAATCGGTCTCCGATTACGTCAAAAGATTTAGAGATACAAAAAACCGGTGCTATAGTTTGGTGATAACCGAGAGAGATTTGGCTGATCTTGTGCTTAGTGGTTTGAAAATTCCCATTAGAGAAAAGCTAGAGGGATATGAGTTTTTAAATGTCAACCAAGTCTTACAAAGGGCTTTGGCTCAAGAAAGCCGAAGCAAAGAGCTCAAAGAAGTGCATAGATATAAAGCTGATCGTCCTAAGATGAACATGGTTGAATATGATAGTGATCACTCGGACGGTGAGGGTGATATTTATGCTACTGAATTTGTTTGGCCATCTAAGGCCAAACCCTTCACTTGCAATGATCTGAAACCGATTCATAAGAATCGTGATGAAGAGATGAAGTTTACTTTTAACATTGCCAAGTGTGATAAAATATTTGATGCTTTGCTGCAAGCCAAAATTATTAGAATATCTCATACTTTACCGCCGTTTGAAGAGCTGAAACGGCATGCTTATTGCAAGTATCATAATTCTTTTTCTCATGCTACTAACGATTGCAATGTTTTTCGACGACAGATACAATCGGCCATTAATGATGGACGATTGAACTTTTCTGAGATGCAAGTTGATAAATAGCCCTTTCCAATGAATACCATGGATTTGGAAGGGAAGAAGCTGCTCATTCGGCCGGAGGTAGCCAAATCTGCTAATAAAGCTAATGTCACTGTTGGTTAGCCCAGGAAAGATAAGGAGAGCGACAAGGTCTTGGGGAGACAAGTCGTGCTTGACAAGCAAACCGGTGGCAAGGAAATAATCAAGATCACCATCAAGAATCCTGCACTCGGGGGGCAACCGCAAGTGCAAGAAAATACTCGTGTTAATTTCGTTAAGCCCAAGAGTCCAGAGGTTGGCAAGTGGAAGACGAATGAAGCTAAAGTGCAGCGCAAGAAGATCAAGCCAACTTTTGATATGTTGTTGTCCAAATATGCCAGTCAAGCGGCCGGTTCTAGCTCTAACCGGTCATCAAATTTGAAGCGCTCAAGGTCACCTCCTCGGGAAGAATTTCAGCATCATACAAGGCCATATGGGTCATGGGCACCGGGACCATGGATGCCGCCACCCCCCTATGCGCCATACTACATGGGAGACTTCAATGGAGGATGGTGGCAGCCCCCAATGGCCCCTTATGCTTTTCATCCGGGTTGGGCAGAACCAAGGAGGCCCATTCATGAGAGACTTTCTTATCCCACACGAGGCCGTTTGAACAATGGTGTCAATCGGTCAATGCAAGATAATCAAAAAAGGGTTGGCAAGCAAGTGTGGCGTGCTAAATCACCAAGTGCAGAAATTTCAGAGCCTAGCAAACAAAAGGAGGAGAATACTAGTGCTGAAACTATTATGATAGGCACTAAAGAATTGACAATCAAAGAGCCGATTATTGTTGAAAAACCGGCCGGTTCCAGTAAAGATGTGGCTGTTGTCCAGCAGGGTCCCATGGCTAATGATCATGAAGCTAGCACAAGCAAGGCCAAGTCAAGGGATCCAAAATATACTCAGCCTAAGTGGTGTCCTTCCGGTCTGACCAAGGCACAAAAAAGGAGACTGCAGCGCATGAGGAGTCAAGAGATGGCAGAACAGAAGGCCGAGAAGCAAAGAGATAAATTGTTCAAAGACATTCGGCCCATGGTACCCCCAAAACAAGTGTGGAGGCCAAAGCAAAAGGAAAACATAGCAGCTTCTGCATTGATCATAGCAACACCTACACCACCAACGGAGGACGATGCAGCTACTATTACATCGTCCACTTTGCATGCTGCTTCCTCTTCCCTTGGAGATATTTCGGAGTCAGTGGACATGCTTGCGGAAGGAGATGAATGCTTGATTATGAGTCTACACCGGTTCATGAAGGTATGAATATTAATATGGCGTATTACTTACCCGCTGAATTTCGTGCTATAGATGAAGAAGGGGAAGTGGCTCAGCTAGATTTTGGTCCTAAAAATGCTATATTCGAAAAGCCAAAAGAACCGATGACGCACTTGAAGCCATTGTTCCTTAAAGGTCATATTAATGGATCGCCGGTGGCTAGAATGCTTGTCGACGGTGGTGCTGTGGTGAATCTTATGCCATATTCGGTTTTCAAAAAATTGGGGCTGCATGATGAAGAGTTAATAAAGACCAACATGGTGCTTAATGGATTTGAAGGCAAAGAGAAAACTGAAGCCAAAGGTGTAATGTATGTGGAGCTTACGGTGGGAAGCAAAACTTTGGCTACCGCATTCTTTGTCGCCGAGGTGCAAGGTAACTACAATGTGATATTAGGCCGCGATTGGGTTCATGCAAACCAATGCGTGCCATCTACTATGCACCAGTTTTTAATTCAATGGGTTGATGATGAAGTAGAAGTCATTCATGCGGATAATTCGGCTTGTGTTGCTTTGGCCGATGCATCAGTGGATTGGCAACATCCCAATGCTACTTGCTTGACGGGGCGCGACTTATCAGAATTTGATTTTCTTAGCGCCACAAAAAGTGGTTTCGTGCCCGTTTCTTTAAAGCCGGTTGGTGGTAATCGGCTCCAAGGTATGATGTATTTAAATGGATTCTAACTCAGATTGGTTGCAAAAGCGTCTTGTTGAATATCGGTCCAATGAGAACGATATGTATGAGTCTATAGAGGAGTTAGATGATATGGACAAATTAGGACAAGGTTTTACGTCGGCTGATCCATTAGAAGAGATAGACATAGGAGATGGTTCAATTCCTAGGCCGACATTTGTAAACAAAAATTTAAGAGTCGATCATAAAGCTAAGTTGACCGAGCTATTGAAAGAATATGTTTGTTGCTTTGCATGGGAATATCATGAGATGCCAGGTTTAAACCGAGAGCTAGTGGAGCATTGGTTACCTATAAAGGCTGGTTTTAGACCGTACAAACAATCGGCCAGAAAGTTTAACCCAAAAACATATGACCGGATCAAGGAAGAGATCGGTCGTTTGCTTAAAGCTAATTTTATTAGACCTTGCAGGTATGCCGAGTGGATTTCTAACATTGTACCAGTAGAGAAGAAAGGCTCCGGCAAGCTGAGGGTGTGCATTGATTTCAAAGATTTGAATAGAGCTACACCTAAAGATGAGTATCCCATGCCAATGGCTGATATGCTTATTAATGATGCTTCTGGACATAAGGTCATTAGCTTTCTTGATGGTAATGCGGGGTATAACCAGATTTTTATGGCCGAAGAGGACATGTCCAAAACAGCTTTTCGATGTCCTGGTTTCCTTGGTTTATTTGAGTGGACAGTGATGACCTTTGGATTAAAGAATGCCGGTGCCACGTATCAAAGGGCTATGAATTTAATTTTTCATGATTTACTTGGTGTTATACTTGAGGTTTATATTGATGATATTGTTGTCAAATCGGATGCTTTCGAATCTCATCTAGCCGATTTGCGCTTAGCTTTTGAAAGAATGAAAAAAATGGACTGAAGATGAATCCTTTGAAGTGTGCATTTGGCGTGTCGGCTGGGAAGTTTTTGGGTTTCATTATTCATGAAGATGGCATAGAGATTGATCCCAAAAAGATAGAGGCTATACAGAAAGTGGAGGCTCCAACATGCAAGAGAGATATGCAAAAGTTCCTTGGCAAGGTCAATTATTTGAGAAGGTTCATAGCTAATCTGTCAGGGAAAGTTGATGCATTTACTCCTATCCTTCGGTTAAAGAATGATGTTGATTTCACTTGGGGGGCAAAACAGCAAGAAGCATTTGATATGATCAAGAACTATTTGTGCATGCCTCCAGTGATGAAAGCGCCCAAGCATAGGGAACCCTTTAAGCTTTACATTGCAGCAGAAGAAGGTGTTATTGGTGCTGTTTTGACTCAAGAAACCGAAGGAAAAGAGCATGCTATTACATATTTGAGCAGGCGTTTATTGGACGCCGAGACAAGGTATACATTTATTGAAAAACTATGCCTATGCTTATATTATGCTTGCACAAAATTGAGACATTATTTGGTGCCGAGTGAATGCATAGTAGCTTGTCAAACTGATGTCATTAAATACATGTTCCACAGGCCAATTCTTAGTGGTAGAATTGGCAAGTGGGCTTGTGCTTTGATTGAATATGATTTGGCTTACGAATCTCTAAAATCCATGAAAGGCCAAATCGTTGCTAATTTTATTATTGAGCATCGGATTAATGAAAAGCATGATGTTGATATAAACCTTGTCTCATTAGTACCATGGATATTATATTTTGATGGTTCAGTTTGTAGCAGTGGCCAAGGTGTTGGTATTGTTTATATATCTCCTCATGGTGCTGTTTTTGAAGCCTCATGCCGCTTAGAATATTTTTGCACAAACAATCAAGCCGAATATGAGGCATTGTTATTCGGCCTGGAGATGTTGCTTGCCATAGGTGCTACACATATTGAGGCTTTTGGTGATTCGTTATTAGTAGTGCAACAAATATCCAAAGTCTTTCAATGTTTTGACGAATCACTTAATGTTTATCTTGATAAATGTCTAGATATAATTTCTACTTTGGATTATTTTAGCATTGCTCATATATCTAGACATGACAATTGGAGAGCAAATGAGTTGGCACAACAAGCATCCGGCTATCATGTTGATCATGGCATGTTTCATATTTCTCAGAAGCCGATGTCTTGTCTTCCAAATATGGGAGAGGCCAAACCAGAGCCCACTGATTCGGCCACTAACAAAAAATCTAGTGCAGGTGAAAATCATGACTGGAGGAAGCCCATTATGGATTACTTGCGTGATCCGAGTGAAAGGTTGGACAGGACTATTCGGCGTATGGCTTTCAAATATACAATAAGAGATGGTGGTCTTTATCGCCGAACGGTTGAAGATGTTCTTTTGAAGTGCTTGGACGAGGACCAAGCAAGAGTTGCTATGGGAGAAGTACATGAAGGCATTTGTGGTACTCATCAGTCAGCTCCCAAGATGAAGTGGTTATTGCGACGTGCTGGATTTTATTGGCCGACTATGATCAATGATAGCTTCAGGTACTATAAAGGGTGAGAAGCTTGTCAAAAATTTGGTGATATTCAATTGGCTCCTGCTGCTATGTTACATCCTATTATCAAGCCGTGGCCTTTTAGAGGATGGGGTTTAGATTTCATTGGGCAAATTCATCCATCTTCCTCGAAGGGGCATCGGTTCGTGTTGGTGGCAACCGATTATTTCACCAAGTGGTCTGAAGCAGTACCTCTCAAGAACATGACACATACGGAGGTAATCCAATTCATGACAGAGCACATTATTCATAGATTCGGTGTTCCTCAGACATTGACTACAGATCAAGGTTCGTCTTTCATGTCACATCAAGTTAGAGAATTTGCCGAATCATATAACATAAAGTTGCTCAATTCATCTCCGTATTATGCCCAAGCTAATGGACAAGCTGAGTCTAGCAATAAGATATTGATCAAGCTCATCAAAAAGAAGATTAAGGATAATCCAAGAAAATGGCATGAGTTATTGTCTGAAGCTTTATGGGCACATAGAATCTCAAGGCATGGTGCTACCAAGGTAACTCCATATGAGCTAGTATACGGTCAAGAGGCTGTTTTACCAGTGGAAGTGAATTTGAGTGCTTTGAGAATAGCCAAACAAAATGATTTATCGGCAGTAGACTTTTATAATTTGATGATGGATAACATTGATGAAGTTGCCAATAAACGTTTGGCTGCTTTGAAGGCCATAGAGAGGGACAAGCTGAGGGTAGCAAGAGCTTACAATAAAAAGGTCAAGTTGAAGAATTTTCAGGTTGGCAATCTTGTGTGGAAAGTGATTCTGCCGATTGGTTCTAGAGATAGAAGATTCGGGAAGTGGTCTCCAAACTGGGAAGGTCCTTTTAGGATTGCAAGGATAGTTCCTGGAAATTCATATTTGGTGGAATCCATGCAAGGAGTATTATTACCTCGAGCTCTCAATGGCAGATATCTGAAGAAGTACCACCCGAGTGTGTGGCAAGAAGCCTGATTAGGCAATGGCCGATACATGATTATCGCCCTTAGCATAAACACGGCCGATACATAATTATTGCCCTAAGCACATATAAATGGCCGATGGAGCTTTGACATCGTCCTTAGAACAAACATGGTACAAGTTATTTTTCGGCATGCTAGCTTTGCCGAAAAACAGGGGGGCATGTGTTGACGCTCAAAAGTGGCACAATCGTAAAAGTTGCTTTAAGCTATGTCAAGATTAATTCAAACTTATGATTGGAAGTCACCATGGGATGGCTTTCTTCTAGAAGATCAAGATGGATATGAAGGTGTTCTAAAACGGAGCTCGGATGCAAAAGTTATGACAAGTTCGGAGATGCTCATGTTGACACCAGATTAAAGAATGGCTTGAAACCCAATTAATATGGCCTCAAATAGAAAAAGTTTCAACATGAAAGTTATGCGTCTCATCGAAACGGTTGATTTTTATATAATAATTGTCCCAATCTGAGTTCGTATGCAAAAGTTAGAGCCATCGGAATGCAGCCCTGTCAGGAGCAAAATATGGCGCGCCCCACCAGACACCTTGTCTGATGGGTAGCGCGAATAATAGCCTATTTTGCGCGAGCGATTTTACCCTCAAGATGACCTCTGATCAAAAAACGTTCAACATAAAAGTTGTTCGTCTCGTCGAAACGGTCAACTTTGCTTTTGGGCAGATTTTCATCCGAGGTCGTTTACCGCCTCAAAAAAGACCCGCAAGGTGCAGCCAGAAAACTTGCCGGGATGAAAATCTTGCCGGAGAAATCTTGACGGGAAAAGTAACCTTGCCGGGGTGAGAAAACTTGACGGGATGGAAACCTTGCCGGAGAAATCTTGCCGGGAACAGTAACCTTGCCGTGGTGAGAAAACTTGACGGGATGGAAACCTTGCCAGAGAAATCTTGCCGGGAACAGTAACCTTGCCGGGGTGAGAAAACTTGACGGTATGGAAACCTTGCCGGGGAAATCTTGCCGGGAACAGTAACCTTGTCGGGGTGAGAAAACTGCCAGGATGGAAACCTTGCCGGAGAAATCTTGCCGGGAACAGTAGAAACTGTCAAGGCCAATCCGACCAGATGCTGAAGATGGGCTTAAATACTTATCTAGATGGCCTCGGATGAAAAAGTGTTCAACATGAAAGTTGTTCGTAACGTCGAAACGGTCAACTTTTTTTTGAAGTCATCATCATCCGACGTAGTATACGACCTGCAAAGACGCTACAAGAGTCAGACGGTCCAGTCAGCTACATGAACGAGTCCGACCCAAAATTAAAGATGACCCCGTGGAGTATTCAAGATGGCCTTATTTGGGAAAGTGATCAACATACGGATTGTCGGCCTCGTCGAAATGCACAAAATTGATATTTGGACCGTCTCCATCGGAAGTCATATGCAGATTCCACGGCCCATGCAAGGAAGACAGAAGATTGGACCAGATTCGGGATGGATCCGAGTGGGACCAGAATTAGGACTCTAGGACGTGAATTGATGTAATTTTCTTGAAAGGAAAGCCTAGATTGAATCCTTTGCTTGTACGGGAAGTCCAGCCGCCTCTTATATATGTTGGGGGTGAAGGCTGATTGAACAACACACAATCGAACAAATCAATAGACTACTTTTTATCTACGTTTATCTCTCCATCGTTTTTCTTCCTCGTTCTTCGCTGTTCCTCGAGTTTGAGAGCTGCGAATCCCGAGGCTCTAGGGGCGAGCGAATCGACCTAGGGCAGCCCATTGCCGCCGCATGCCCAGACAGGGTCCCTCCCGGGCGTGTGGGGTTTCGGGTCTCCAAAAGCGCCCGCCGACTGTCCTGCGTATCGCGCTGTCGGTCGGGTCTCCTTCGACGTGAGCTGCGGTGCATCACCCCCGGCGTCGAGGGTACACGTGACGTGTTCGTGTGTCAACAAGTTCGACTACATCAACCGCATTGTCAAACGCTTCTGCTTACAGTCTACGAGGGTACGTAGACACACTCTCCCCTCTCGTTGCTATGCATCTCCATGGATAGATCTTGCGTGTGCATAGAATTTTTTTTGTTTTCCATGCAACATTTCCCAACACTGCTGAAGGGGGATTTGACCATGGAGGGCTTCTACATCAACCTTGCTGCCCTTCCGATGATGTGTGAATAGTTTACCATAGACCTACGGGTCCATAACTAGTAGCTAGATGGCTTCTTCTCTCTCTTTGATCTTCAATACAATGTTCTCCTCGATGTTCTTGGAGATCTATTCGATGTAATCTTCTTTTGCGGTGTGTTTGTTGAGATCTGAGGAATTGTCGGTTTATGATCGGATTATCTATGAATATTATTTGAGCCTTCTCTGAACTCTTTTATGCATGATTAAGATAGCTTTGTATTTCTCTCTGATCTATTGATTTGGTTTGGCCAACTAGATTGACTTTTCTTGCAACGGGAGAGGTGCTTTGTAATGGGTTCAATCTTGCGGTGCTTATTCCCAGTGACAGAAAGGGACATGACACGTATTTGTATTGTTGCCATTAAGGATAAAAAGATGGGGTTTGTTCATATTGATTGGATCTGTCGCTCTACATCATGTCATCTTGCTTAAGGCGTTACTCCGTTCTTGTTAACTTAATACAGTAGATGCATGCTGGATGGCGGTCGATGTGTGGAGTAATAGTAGTAGATGCAGGCAGGAGTCGGTCTACTTGTCACGGACGTGATGCCTATATTCATGATCATTGCCTTAGATATCGTCATAACTATGCGCTTTTCTATCAATTGCTCAACAGTAATTTGTTTACCCACCGTATGCTTTCTTTCAAGAGAGAAGCCTCTAGTGAACACTATGGCCCCCGGGTCTATTTTTATCATATTATTTTCAGATCTATAAAATAAAAAACATAAAAATACCTTGCTGCAATTTATTTACCTTTATCTTATTTTGCACTTTTACTTATCTTTTATATCTATCACTATCAGATCTCATCCTTGCAAGTAACTATGAAGGGATTGACAACCCCTTTATTGTGTTGGGTGCAAGTATTTGTTTGTTTGTGTAGGTGCAACCATTGGTGACTTGTGTGTTCCTCCTACTGGATTGATACCTTGGTTCTGAACTGAGGGAAATACTTATCTCTACTTTGCTGCATCACCCTTTCCTCTTCAAGGGAAAAAACCAACGCAAGCTCAAGAAGTAGCAGGAAGAATTTCTCGCGCCGTTGGCGGGGAGGATCTACATCAAGCCTACCAAGTACCTACTATAAACTCTCATCTCTTGCATTTACATTATTTGCCATTTGCCTCTCGTTTTCATCTCCCCCACTTCTAAAACATTTTCAGAAAAATACAAAAATATTTGCCTTCTTTCCGTTTGCCTTTATGTCTTACTTGGTTTGTTTGCTTGTTCGCTTGGCATAATTGCATATTTATTCCAAATTAGAAAGCAAAAGGCTTATGGATCCTCATCCACTTGCTAATCTTTTTAAAAGAACCAATTATGATGAACCAATTGCTAGTGAATTGAGTGCACTAGATTATCTTTTTGAAGTTTTGCATGAAATTCGTGAATCTGAAAACTGTAATGAAGTGTTAAAGGAAGAAATCTATAAAGTGATTCACGATAGCTCCTTGAATGAAAAGCATGATTGCAACGATGTTATTATAAATTCTATTAATGTCAATTGTGCTAATAATATGCAAAACCCCAAGCTTGGGGATGCTAATTTTGATATGTCCACTACTTACTGCAATGATCATGATTGGGGTGACTCTTCTTATGATCTTGAAAATTTATTTAAGCCTCATGATGAATATGATATTGATAATAATGTTTGCAATAATATTGAAAGTGGGTTTGGAAGAGCGTCAACTTTAGGTAAAAATAATCCCGCATATTTGGAGAGTGTTCAATCTTATAATTTTTTTGATAAAAGTGGGTTTGAAGAGGTCATGACTTTAGTTGATGTTAATCCCACTATCTTGGAAGATTATAAAACTTTTATGCATGTGGATCATGAAGAGAAAATTTTATATGATAGCTATATTGTTGACTTTGATTATGATCCTACATGTAATTATTATGAGAGAGGAAAATATGGTTGTAGAAATTTTCATGTTACTAAATTACCTCTCGTTATGTTGAGATTGCTATTGTTTCTTTCTTCTTCCTTGCATATGCTTGTTTTTGCTTGTCTTGATAAATATTTTCCCTATAAAATGCCTATGCATAGGAAGTATGTTGGACTTAAACTTGTTTTTCATGCTATATGATGCTCTCTTTGTGCTTCAATTTTTTGTCTTTCATGTGAGCATCATTAAAATTATCAACGCCTAGCTAAAAGGCTTTAAAGAAAAGCGCTTGTTGGGAGACAACCCAAAATTTTTCTTTTCTGTTTTTATGAGTTTATGCAATTATACCTCTTTTATGATTGTGTTTTAGTGTTCTTATTTAGTGTTTGTGCCAAGTAAGACCTTTGGGATGATTTGGAAGATTGTTGATTTGATTCTGTGAGAAAACAGAAACTTTTGTGTCCAGTAATAGAATTGTTAAAATTCACTGGAGCGTGATAACATTCTGAATTTTTCTAAACTTTATTCATATACAAATTTCCCACGTTGTCCTAATTTTTTAGAATTTTTGGAGTTACAGAAGTTTGGCTAAAGTCCATATTACTGCAGACTGTTCTGTTTTTGACAGATTCTCTTTTCATTGTGTTGTTTGCTTATTTTGATGAATCTATGGGTTGTATCGGGGGCTATGAACCATGGTGAAGTTAGAATACAGTAGATATAATGCAAATATAAAATTGTAATGAGTTTACAACAGTACCTAAAGGTGGTGATTTGCTTTATTATACTAACGAATCTCACAAGTTTTCTGTTGAGTTTTGTGTTGTGAAGTTTTCATGTTTTGGGTGAAGTTTCGATGAAATACGGAATAAGGAGTGGCAAGAGCCTAAGCTTGGGGATTAACATGGCATCCCAAGGTAATATTTAAGGACAACCAAGCATCTAAGCTTGGGGATGCCCCGGAAGACATCCCCTCTTTTGTCTACAATCCATCGATAATTTACTTGAGGTTATATTTTTATTCACCACATGATATGTGTTTTGCTTGGAGCGTCTTGTATTATATGAGTCTTTGCTTTATTTTATTTATAGTTTGCCACAATCATATTTGTTGGACACACCTTTTGAGAGGGACACACATTAATCGTGAATTTGTTAGAATACTCTATGTGCTTCACATATATTTTTTGAGCTAGGTAGTTGCTCTAGTGCTTCACTTATATCTTTTTAGGGCACGGCGGTGGTTATATTTTAAAGAAATTGATGAACTCGCATGCTTCACTTATATTATTTTGAAAGTCTTATAAATAGTATGGCAATTTTCTTGGGTTATGAATTTAGTCCTAATATGATGGGTATTCAAGAGGGATGTAATAACAACTTTCATGAAGAACATTGAATATATGAGAAGTTTGATTCCTTGCATTTGTTTTGAGATATAAAGATGGTGATATTAGCGTCATGCTAGTGAGTAATTGTGGTTTATTAAGAATATTTGTGTTAAGGTTTTTGATTCCCGAAGCATGCACGTATGGTCTGTCGTTATGCTATGAAATTGGAGCATAATTTATTATTGATTGTCATCCTTTGTGTGGAGGTTGGTAGCACGCGATGGTTAACTCCTACCAACCTCTCCCCTAGGAGCATGTGTAGTAGTACTTTGCTTTGAGGGCTAATAAACTTTTGCAATAAGTATGTGAGTTCTTTATGACTAATGTGAGTCCATGAATTATACGCACTCTCACCTTTCTGCATCTCGCTAGCCTCTTCGGTACCGTGCATTGCCCCTTCCAACCTTGAGTTGTGGTCCAAACTTCACCGGTGCATCCAAACCCCGTGATATGATACGCTCTTTCACACATAAGCCACCTTATATCTTCCTCAAAACAGCCACCATACCTACCTATTATGGCATTTCCATAGCCATTCCGAGACATATTGCCATGCAACTTCCATCGTTCCGTTTTATTATGACACATATCATCATTGTCATATTACTTTGCATGATCATATAGTTGACATAGTATTTGTGGCTTGGCTACCATTCATATTTTTTTATACATGTCATGCTAGATCATTGCACATCCCGATACACCGCCGGAGGCATTCATATAGAGTCATATTTTTGTTCTAGTATCGAGTTGTAATTCTTGAGTTGTAAGTAACTAAAAGTGTGATGATCATCATTATTAGAGCATTCTCCCATGTGAGGAAAGGATGATGGAGAAGATGATTCCCTCACAAGTTGGGATGAGACTCCGGACAAAAATAAAAAAGAGAGGCCAAAGAGCCCAAAAAAGAGCCCAAAGAGCCCAAAAAGGAAAAAAAAGAGAAAAAAGAAAAAAAAGAAAAAATGAGAGAAAAAGAGAGAAGGGACAATGTTACTATCCTTTTCCACATGTGTGCCTCAAAGTAGCAACATGTTCTTCATGATAGAGAGTCTCCTACTTTTTCACTTTCATATATTACTAGTGGGAATTTTTCATAATAGAACTTGCCTTGTATATTCCAATGATGGGCTTCCTCAAATGCCCTAGGTCTTCATGAGCAAGCAAGTTGGATGCACACCCACTTAGTTTTCTTTTCAGCTTTCATACACTTATAGCTCTAGTGCATCCGTTGCATGGCAATCCCTAGTCCTTGCATTGACATCAATTGATGGGCATCTCCAAAGCCCGTTGATTAGCCTCGTCAATGTGAAACTTTCACTTTTTTTGTCTTCTCCACACAACCTCCAACATCATATTCTATTCCACCCATAGTGCTATATCCATGGCTCACGCTCATGTATTGTGTGAGAGTTGAAAAAGTTGAAGCGCATTAAAAAGTATGAACCAATTGCTTGGCTAACACCGGGGTTGTCCATGATAAATACTTTGTGTTAAGAAGATGCAGCATGACAAGACTATATGATTTTTGTAGGGATAACTTTCTTCAGCCATTATATTTTGAAAAGACATGATTGCTTTATAGTATGCTTGAAGTATTATTGTTTTTATGTCAATATTAAACTTTTGTTATGAATCTTATGGATCTGAATATTCATGCCACATAAAGAAAGATTACATGATAAACATGTTAGGTAGCATTCCACATCAAAAAATATGTTTTTATCATTTACCTACTCGAGGATGAGCAGGAATTAAGCTTGGGGATGCTTGATATGTCTCCAAAGTATCTATAATTTTTTATTGTTCCATGCTATTATATTATCAATCTTGGATGTTTTATATGCATTATTATGCTACTTTATATCATTTTTGGGACTAACCTATTAACCTAGTGTCAGTTGTTATTTTTTCCTTATTTTTGGCTTTACAGAAAATCAATACAAATGGAGTCCAAATGGAATGAAACTTTTTGACAATTTTTCTTGGACCACAAGGCACCCTAGAAGCTTCAGGAGGAGGCCAGAGGAGCCACGAGGTGGCCACAAGCTTGTAGGGCGCGCCCCAGGGGGGCGCCCCCCAGGCTTGTGGGCCCCTCGTAGCCCCTCTAACCCTAATTCTTCTTCTATAAATATCCAAATATTCCCCATAGAATGGGGGGCACACAAAAAATACTTTTCCTCCGCCACAAGTTTCTGTTCTTGCAAGATCCCATCTGGAGGCCTTTTCCGGTACTATGCCGAAGGGGGATTCGACCACGGAGGGCTTCTACATCAACCTTGCCGCCCTTCCGATAATGTGTGAGTAGTTTACCACAGACCTACGGGTCCATAGCTAGTAGCTAGATGGCTTCTTCTCTCTCTTTGATCTTCAATACAATGTTCTCCTCGATGTTCTTGGAGATCTATTCGATGTAATCTTCTTTTGCGGTGCGTTTGTTGGTATCCGATGAATTGTGGGTTTATGATCAGATTATCTATGAATATTATTTAAGTCTTCTCTGAACTCTTTTATGCATGATTAACATAGCTTTGTATTTCTCTCCGATCTATTGATTTGGTTTGGCCAACTAGATTGATTTTTCTTGTCATGGGAGAGGTGCTTTGTAATGGGTTCAATCCTGCGGTGCTTATTCCCAGTGATAGAAAGGGACATGACACGTATTTGTATTGTTGCCATTAAGGATAAAAAGATGGGGTTTGTTCATATTGATTGGATCTCTCCCTCGACATCATGTCATCTTACTTAAGGCGTTACTCCGTTCTTGTTAACTTAATACACTAGATGCATGCTGGATAGCGGTCGATGTGTGGAGTAATAGTAGTAGATGCAGGCAGGAGTCGGTCTACTTGTCACGGACGTGATGTCTATATTCATGATCATTACCTTAGATATCCTCATAACTATGCGCTTTTCTATCAATTGCTCAACAGTAATTTGTTTACCCGCCGTATGCTTTCTTTCAAGAGAGAAGTCTCTAGTGAAAACTATGGCCCCGGGTCTATTTTTATCATATTATTTTCAGATCTATAAAATCAAAAACATAAAAATACCTTGCTGCAATTTATTTACCTTTATCTTATTTTGCACTTTTACTTATCTTTTATATCTATCACTATCAGATCTCATCCTTGCAAGTAAACGTGAAGGGATTGACAAGCCTTTATCGCGTTGGGTGCAAGTATTTGTTGTTTGTGTAGGTGCAACCATTGGTGACTTGTGTGTTCCTCCTACTGGATTGACACCTTTGTTCTCAACTGAGGGAAATACTTATCTCTACTTTGCTGGATCACCCTTTCCTCTTCAAGGGAAAAACCAATGCAAGCTCAAGAAGTAGCAAGCCCACTGCTACAGTGCACAGCAGGCCAAGCCCAGCCACGCCTCCTTCTTCCTCTGTTCACCATGGCACGGTGGATGCCGTGCGTCCATCGACATCGCGGATGGCCACACGCTGGCTATACTGCAGCCCCGAGGAGGATAAGGGTGTCGCCCCCGAGGCCTAGGTGAAGCCCTAGCTCACTCTTCCCCTCTCCCTCGCTCGCTCTCCTCTCCCCGCACCAAAACGCCGCCACCGTTGCCATGGCCAAGCTCGCCGGCGTGGCCACCGTCCTTCCCAGTGCCTGAGGTCATGTCCATCCGCTTCACCCACTGTCGCAGCTTTGTCTACACCGACTATCTCAAGCCGCGTGCCCCCACAGCCTACGGATTGGCCCCTCCTTCGACCCTCGGCCACCGAAGCTCCGCCGCGTCGATCCGCCGCCGCTTCTGCTACTAATTGGTCACCGGGCCTCCTTGTGCCTCCCAGGTGAGCTCCTGCTCCTTCCCCTCTCCCTGACCCATCGCGTGCATCCTCTAGCCCCATTCCCACCATGTCCGAGAACTCGCCACCGCCATGCACCTTGTCGCCGCAGCCACTGCGAGCAAAGCTCGCGTCCAAGCATGCTGCCATGCTCCTAGGATCCCCAGGAGGCTAGAACCACTTCTCGCTCGCCTTGGTATGCCACCTGTCACCAGCTCTCTCCACGCCCAGCTCTGTCTGCCACCGTGTGTCATCGCCGTTGCCGCGTCAGACCTCCCCTGCTCGCGCTCATAGCCCCACTTGATGCGACGCTAAGACCGCGTTGAACGCGCCCATCCGTGCTCCCAATGGCCCCCTGTGGTCATTTTCCGGTGAGTCCCGAGCCGGCCGCCATTGTTTTGACTTGTCGCTGGCGCACCACCACGTTTAAATGCGAGTGTGTCACCGCCAGGTGGGACCCCCGTGTCAGGCCGTTTAGATAAGCCACTAATGAACCACTGCATGTGGGGCCCTTCCCACTGATTATCCTAATTAAAATTAGTTTAGCCACTGTTACTGACTGTTGGGCCCCACCTCCTAATTAACTTAATTAATTTTAAATCTAACACTGTTAACCTAACCAGTCACTGACCAGTGGGACCCACTGGTCAGGTTTCACCAGTCAACCCTGACTTTGACTAATGACTGGACCTATTGACTATGCAGTTGACCTGGTCAACTGGCCCTACCAGTCAGCCTCTAAGCACACTGCATGGTACACTTCTCTGTGTACCCATAGCAATTAGCTATTTAATATTTTCAAATTAAAATTAAATCCAGAATTTCATAAAATCATTTAATCTTTGAAAAATCATAGAAAATAAACCGCAAGTCAGATGAAAATAAGTTATATATGAAAAATGATCAGAAAAATATAACGAATCCGATTATGCCATCCACATACCTGCCACACCCCTCTAACATAGTGAACATCGACATTTTGCCCCTGGTTCAATATACCGATAAACACCTGGAGTTGGGAAAACATTGCCAGATGTTTTCCCTCTTCTTTTAAATTGCCTAGGGATGCATTAGAGCATATCATCACCACATTTTGCCATGATATGTTTTGTGTTGCAATGGATTGCTCTATTATTTATCTGTTTCCCCCCTCTCCTCTGTTCTTTCGGTAGACCTCGAGACTGTTGTCAATGCCCCTGTGATCGACTATGTCGCCGACGACCAGCTTCCTTCTACAGAGCTTCCAGGTAAGAAAAACCCCCTTGATCATCCAGATATTGCCCATTCTTTGTCTCTTGTTCTTGCTTTAGGTTTTGCTAATGTTGTTGTTCCAGTAGCTCCTATTCTGATGCATAGCCTGCTTTTGTAACCTTCTATTGATACTTTACCTGTTATCCTACATGCTTACTATAGGTTTGCTAGAGTCTCATCAGTGGCCCTACACCGCCATGCCATTCTATCTGGGTTGTCCGAGATGATGGATCCTTGTACTCAGACCCGAACACCACTAAAGGCCCTTAGTACTCAGACCCGAACACCACTAATGGATTGCTTCGTTATTTATCTGTTTTCCCCCTCTCCTCTGTTCTTTCGGTAGACCTCGAGACCGCTGTCGATGCCCCTGTGATCGACTACGTCGCCGACGACCAGCTTCCTTCTACAGAGCTTCCAGGCAAGAAAAAAACCCCTTGATCATCCAGATATCGCCCATTCTTTGTCTCTTATTCTTGCATTAGGTTTTACTATTGTTGTTGTTCCAGTAGCTCCTATTCTGATGCATAGCCTGCTTTTGTAACCTGGTGTTGATACTTTACCTGTTATCCTATATGTTTAGTATAGGTTTGCTAGAGTCTCATCAATGGCCCTACACCCTTGTCCATGTCGCCATGCCATTCTATCTGGGTTGTCCGAGATGATGGATCCTTGTACTCAGACCCGAACACCACTAAAGGCCCTTAAAATTGTATGACTCTACCGAGTCGTATCAAGTGTGATCTATCGAGGGTGATTCCTTGTATTTCACTCTTGATAACGACTCTGTAGAGTAGTACATCTAGTGTGAGCTACTCAGGGTGATTCCTCGTATTTCACTCTTGGTGATGACTCTGTCGTGCAGTATATCAAGGTAAACATATTGAGGGTGATTCCTCCGGCTTCACCTTGATGGTATGGACCTGAACCCTGACTGTTACAAGGATAAAGGCGGGTCGGCCCCAAGGGTACCCGCGAGAGATAATGTGGCGGAATGACAGGGAAGGTGGAGACCACCTAGGAGAGCAGTGGGCCTGGTCCCTGGTCATGGTCTGCAAGTTACCTAGTCGGAGCGATGGCCCTGGTCGTCTCCGTGAGTTACTAATAATACACTAAAGGATTTGGGTATTTGATATGAGTTGGGATACGTACCTTTACGCCCTAACCACCATGCGGGATAATGGTATATGGGACCCTCAGCGTCGTACATTCCTTCCGAAAGCGATCCAGATGTCACAGTTCAGAGATGTGGGCTGATTGTTGGGATGATTTGTAAACGCCTACTTTGTATAAAGAGGTAGCTAGGATTGGTCCCCGGCCAGTCTCGCAACGTCCAAGAGTACTTAGGGTGATGGGCCCATGACCCCTTCATACTTAGAATTTAGACCGGCATGTTGACCTCTCTAGAGGGTCTAGGTTGGTCTACGGCGTGTCGATCAGCCGAGGCCGGGCATTACCAAGAAAAGTGTGTCCAGCTAGAGAAAATCGAGCGTGTTGGGTAATGTGGTGCACCCCTACAGGGAAGTAATCTATTCGAATAGCCGTGTCCACGGTAACTAGAACCGGATACTATTGTGATACCTAACTGTTTTACTACTCCGGGATGACTTTCTCGCTGGGTAGTCGAGGAAGGATCTCTGGGTATTGCTGACTTATACATGTTACTAAATATTTTATATACGCTACTCTGTTCTATGCTACAAGATGATGGCCGCAGATGATTAGTCTTCGATAGGATGAGCTTCTCCCCCTTATTCTGGCATTTTGGCAGTTTAGTCCACGGATATAGCCCTATTCCTTTGACACCGATGCATACTTAGCATAGTTCTGATGTAAGTCTTGCAAGTACTTTGGATGAGTACTCACGGTTGCTTTGCTACCTCTTTTCTTCTTCCCAGATGTTGTGATCAGATGATGGAGCCCATGAGCCAGAGGATCCCATAGGTGCCTACTACTACATGGAGACCGACGACCAAGAGTAGTCCGGACGTCCCAGGCAGGAGGCCTCGCCTTTTGATCTAGTGTCGTTGTTTTGCTCAGCCTTTTTAAGGAAAACTTCTCTAACTATGTCTCTACTCAGATAATATTTGTTTTGATGACTTATGTATTTTGGGTCCTCGTGACCCTAGTTTGTAATATATGAGATTTATGTTTATCCTTTGTATCGTTGAGTTGTGTTGGGATATTGACGTGAGTCATCGTTCGTGATCGTGCATGATGCGTGTATGATTAGTGCACGATTAAAAACAGGGCGTCACACACCACATCCCTCCACATTGACATGGCCGAATAGATGACAACCTTGCTACTTGTGAGTTGCGTTGGGATTTCCCCGAAGAGGAGGGGATGATGCAATAGAGTAGAGATAAGTATTTCCCTTAGTTAAGAACCAAGGTTATCAATCCATTAGGAGAACCACGCAACACCTCATTAGCAGCACCTGCACACAAAATAACATATCCTTGCACCCAACGCGAACAAGGGGTTGTCAATCCCTCAGCAGTTAATTGCAAGATTAAATTGTATAGTGATACAAAATAAAATAAGTAAAGAAAAATTGCAGCAAGGTATTTTTAGGATTTTAATATATGATAAAAGTAGACCTAGGGCCCATAGTTTTCACTAGAGGCTTTTCTCTTGAAAGTAGCATACGGTGGGTAAACAAATTACCGTTGGGCAATTGATAGAAAAGCGAATAATTATGACGATATCCAAGGCAATGATCATGTATATAGGCATCACGTCCGAGACAAGTAGACCCACTCCTGCCTGCATCTACTACTATTACTCCACACATCGACCGCTATCCAACATGCATCTAGAGCATTAAGTTCATAAAGAACGGAGTAATGCCATAAGCAAGATGACATGATGTGGACAAAGTAAACTCATGCATGAATAAACCCCATCTTTTTATCCTTAATGGCAACGATACAAATACGTGTCATGTCCCTTTCTGTCACAGGGATTGAGCACCGCAAGATCGAACCCATCACAAAGCACCTCTCCCATTGCAAGAAGAATCAATCTAGTTGGCCAAACAAAATCAATAGATCAGAGAGAAATACAAAGCATAATAATCATGGATAATCAGAACATAAACTCACAATTCATCGGATCCCAACAAACACACCGCAAAAAGTGATTACATCGAATAGAACTCCAAGAACATCGAGGAGAACATTGTATTGAAGATCAAAGAGAGAGAAGATGCCATCTAGCTACTAACTATGGACCCGTAGGTCTGTCGTAAACTACTCATACATCATCGGAAGGGCAACAAGGTTTATGTAGAGCCCCTCCGTGATTGATTCCCCCTCCGGCAGAGTACAGAAAAGGCCTCCAGATGGGATCTCACGACAACTGGAACTTGCGGCGGCAGAAAAAGTATTTTGGGTGGCTCTCTGTTGGTTTCCTGATTTTAGAGAATTTATGAAGGCAGAATTAGGTCAAATAGAGCAAAGGTGGGCCCACGAGGCACCATGGCGCGCCCACCGCCCACCCCCTGGGCGCGCCCTGGTGGGTCGTGGCCACCTCCTTCGTCTTCTGGCCCTCTCCTGAAGCTTCTAGTGTCTTTTATCCAGTGGCACCCACAATTCAATCGTACACTAACCATACACACAAATGTGTACGATCAAGATCAGGGACTCACGGGAAGATATCACAACACAACACTAGACACAAATTGAATTAAAACAAGCTTCATATTACAAGCCAGGGGCCTCGAGGGCTCGAATACAAACGAGTCAGCGGAAGCAACAATATCTGAGTACAGACGTAAGTTAAACAAGACTGCCTTAAGAAGGCAAGCACAAACAAGATACAGATCGAAAAGGCAAGGCCTCCTTCCTAGGACCTCCTAACTACTCTTAGTTGTCGGTGGTTTCCATGTAGTAGTAGGCACCCTCAGGGTAGTAGTAGTAGTCGACAGGGGTGGCATCTGGCTCCTGGGATCCGCCATCTAATCGCAGCAACCGGGTATATGGGGAAAAGAGGTAGCAAAGCAACCGTGAGTACTCATCCCAAGTACTCGCAAGACTTACATCAGATCTACACTAAGTATGCATCAGTATGAAACGAATGGGCTGAATCTGTGGACTGAACTACAGAAATGCCAGAATAGAGGGAAGGCCTAGCCTATCGAAGACTAGCATTTTCAAGCAACTTGCAGCATTCGGAAGAGTACAGGATAACATTTTATAATTAACAAGCATGTTGTAGTATTAATGCCCAGAGATCCTTTCTCGACTCCCTGCGAGAAAGCAATCCCGGAGCCATCATATCCATCTCATGTCTCAAGTATCCATTTCTAGTTGTAATAGATCGGGATACAATTCCGAGCGTTCGTTACCGTGGACACGGCTATTCGAATAAATAACTTCTCTCCAGGGGTGCACCACATTACCCAACACGCTTGATTACTCTAGCCGGACACACTTTCCTGGGTCATGCCCGGCCTCGGAAGATCAACACGTTGTAGTCCTACTTAGGCTCCGTAGAGAGGTCCCCGCCGGTCTACATCCTAAGCACTCCGGGGTCTTGGATCCATCGCCCTTTGCACTCCGGGTCATTGCGTGCAGGGTGGACCCAGGCACCACCTCTGTCCTGGATGGCGCCGGCCCAGCCTTGCCGCAATGCTAAACTGGATGTCTCATAGAGCTTTTGGAAGAATCATACGACGTCGAGTGCCCATATCTGTTCCCCCATGGCGGTTAGTGCGTATAGGCCAGTGGACAACTCAGATCAAATACCCAAACCCTTAGTGTGTTGGCAGCTCGCGGAGACGAGCAGAGACTGACGATCATGTGACCCCGTCGCCCCGTCTCGAGGAAATACGGCAAGGGCCAGGCCAAACCCTCTCACTAGGGTGGTCTACCTGCCCGGCCATGCCTCGTAATTATCTCGCGGGTTCCCTCCAGGTCAACCCAACTTTAGTAACTCTCGCGGGTACCCCTCGGGGCTGACCCGACTTCAACAATGGTCTTAAGTAAAGTCCAGGTAACCGTGTGTCCATAACATCAAGGGGGAATTTGAGGAATCACCCTCGATGGAATCCACTTGATGTAATCATCAAGGTGAACTTAGGAGGAATCACCCTTGAGGTTCACACTTGAGGTGTTGCACGACAAAGTCGTATCGGGAGTGGTGAAGGAGGAATCACCCTCGATAGACCACGACTAATTAGCTACACTACAGAGTTATCATCAGGAGTGCGTTACGAGGTATCACCCTCGGCACTTGATAGTAGCTCTGCAGAGTCATACAACTAACGGGGGTGAAGTGATGTGTCGGGCTCTGGACGTCGATCATGTTGATCGAGTCATGGGCCATCAAGCCGGGGCAACTGGGACAAGGTGAGGGGTCACTGAAGAATCACTAGCCCAACTATACTAAGCACATAGGATAAGCAGGTAAGGTACAAAAAGCAGATTACATGGTTTTCATGGTTGTTGTCTGTATTGAGAGGCAGGCGCCACATCTAAATTGTACATTATTCGATATTGAAAACACACATCTCTCCTTCCAACATACATCATTTTGGGCCGCATACAGGCGGTTCTGGTATTGTGGTCCCTCTCATGTGATTTTTTATGATGGTTTAATCTATTGGCCCAAGCGGTTTATATTTATATTCTATCCATTTTTTATCGACAACAACAGTTGCCGTTTGACCAAGCGATAGATTCACTGGTCTGTCTTATGGTAGGTCATGGTGACATGCATGTATGACCAAAGTATCATTACGTGCATCCGCCCCGCCGACACGAAGTGGGAGGTGGGTCAAGCACCCTAGCTAGGTAGCTATGACATTATGTCATTATAGATATATCCAAGGGTGCTTTCGGGTTTGCGAGGCAGGTGTCACCAAAGTTGTGCATTGTGTATTTAAAGTTTTAAACATCACACCCTATATTCCTACATATATTTGGCCACTTCCAGGTGGTTCTTGACTTCTGGCCCCTATCATCGATCTTCGACCGTGGGCCCGTGCGGTCAAAGTTGTGCATTGGAATTTTGAACATCACAAACCACTCTTTTCACTCGTATATATTTGGGCCACATGCTGGTGTGGCTATCTTCTGACACTCTCTGACATTTTTTTTTGCTGCAAAGACTCGGATGACGCTCAACGGACACGGGTGTACTGGCTTAACCGTGTGCGATGCAAGTGCGCTGTGAAATCACCATGACTGCGCAAGCGTGATCAAGGGTGTAGGTAGTGGATTAACCGTGTGCGATGCTAGTGGGTTGTGAAATTACCATGACTGCGCAAGCGCGAGCAGGGGTGGAGGTAGTGGTTTAACCGTGTGCAATGCAAGTGCGCTGTGAATCACCACGACTGCGCAAGCGCGAGCAAAGGTGGAGGTACTGGCTTAACCATGTGTGATGCTAGTGCGATGTAAAATCACCACCTGCGCAAGCTAAAGGTGGGTAGTTTATTTAGATTGAATTCCATGTTTGAGTCTGAAAATTAGGACGAACCGTGTGTTATAGACCAGCTAGCTAGAAATCTAAAAAAACTACCCGCCTTGAGCGTTGCAAAAATCGGCGGTTCCGCGGCTTTTCCTTATTATCATACACGCATATTCTTATTCAACCATGTGCGATCTTGGGTGCTCCCGCCCCGCATCAATTCCTTTACCCAAATTTTAGTAGCCGCGGTACTTCAACCGTCGCCCCCACTCCTCCAGCACCGACCTTATAGTAAAATTGCAGCAGCCGAGGCATTTGAACCGTCGCCCTCCCTCGTCCACCACCATCTCCACCCACCATTACTAAAATTTTCAATAGCTGCGGCATATCCTCAAACACCACCACCCCCTCCACGGTCCCCCCACCGCCCCCCCTCCCACCTCGAACCCTAGCTCGCCGCCGCTGCCAACCCCTGCCGGTCTGGCCGTTCCGCCTAGCTTAGATAATAAAGTTCAGGTTACCCGGCGATTCCCATACCTTCGCCCCACTCCTCTGAGTTTTTAGATGAGGCCTGCGGTGTCCCTCCCCGCCAGATCCACATCCCCTGCTCAAGAATGTCGCAGACTAAGCCTGACCACGTATCCTGGGGAGCCCGACAAGTGTTCGGCCAAGAAGAGGTTTATCATGGCCTCTTCGGCGGACGTTGGCGAGGTGGCCGTCGTTGGCCCCGATCTATCGATCCCGGAGCAACACCTCGCCGCGGAAGCCGGCAAAGATGTTGACTATGTTGCCATGCCAAAGGCTTCACGTCAGCGGGCTAGCGTATTACTATATCTCGAGAAAGCTGGCTATGACATCAAGCTCGTCGACAGCGACGGCTTCACGCGGGCCATGTCACAGGTTAAGTCATCCATCCCCAACCCCTCTGGTTCAACCATCGTCGATCGCTTCGACGGCCCTGCCGCTGATCTCCTCTGCCACGCGATCAAGGATTTGCAATCCTTGTACGCCATCGAGCCCATTTTGTCATTTCTGAAGGACATGTTCTACGGCGGCGGCTTGGGATCCTCAATTGCCAAGTCAGATCTCATCGACCACGACCACGAGGAGGGCACCCACAAAGGTTCTTCGAAGGTGAAACAGCCCATCTGTGACATCAGAGAGCGCACCATGTGTCTGTGCTCTTCCAACTGGAAGGATCCCGTCCATGACATGTGAGGCAACATCCTACCAGCAAATCTTACCTTTTGGCGGGCGACTCAAGGAGCCAACCCTAGCGCCGCCAGCTCACAACCCCCCGCCCCAGCCTCCCTCCCCTCGCTGTTGCCGGTGGCATCACCGGTCAAAGGCCGCTCGGCGTAGGTGGCGGGGGACGACTTCTTCTCGCGTGCTGCAGGTGTGCGTCACGGGGCACGGCCTTCCGCGTCGGCGGTGTCGGTCGTCGGCCATCCTCGGGCTCTGCTCCCTCCCCCGGGCGTTCTGGCGTCTAGGTGGTGCGCCCCACCTCCATGCGGTGGCTCTTGGGGCTCCGGGGTGCGGGGGCCTTGCTGGCGGCGGATCTGGGTGCTCCTGTCCAGATCTGGGTGGTGGCGGCGGCGGACGTGCGGGTGGTGGCGACGACCTGGCTAAGGTGGTGGCGGGATGGCCGGCGGCCAGGCTGCTCCTTTCAGGGTGGAGGGGCGCTGGGCGTCCATGGCTGGGGGGTGGGCTGCGTCTTTGGCGGCATGTCGCAGCTACTGCAAGGTGGCTCGGGGCTGCTCCTCGGGGTCTCGACGTGGATGTGGGCTGTCACGGCGTGGTGGTACCTCATGGTGGTGGTCTGGATCATTTCACGGCGGCGGCTGGCCTCCTCCGGCGTCGGCCGTCGGTGAGCGACCTATATCGGAATATGATTCCTCTACTCGTCGTCCGGGCTCTACCCTCGTCGAAGGGCTGGACCGCTCCCAGCTGCGGTCCATTGCTCGTCTCATGCCCGTGGCTGCGGGATAGAGCTCGTCTCGCGCCTGGTAGTAGCAACGAGCTCGTCGCGTGCCTGGTAGCCGAAACAAGCTCGTCTCACGCCCGGCAGCAGGACCGAGCTCGTCTTGCGCCCGATGTCTGGACCGAGCTCGTCTCGCACCCGGTGCGGCAGGACGGGTCGATGGAGGCCAATTTTGGCCGGCCTTTTGGGTCTCGGTGCTGGGGGCCGCCCAGGGGTGTGAAAGGCAAGGCCTTTCCACTTGTATCTTTGGTTGGAGTAGCGACGGATCTCGGGTGAGGTGGTGTCAAGGTCTTGGATGCCGGGGCGGCGGCCCTGGTGGTGGTAGCGCGGTGCTCATGGGCAGAGCCCGTGGCTTGGTGCTGCCCGGTGACCATGGCCATGTGGGCGCCATGGTGGCTGGGGAGTGGCGTTCGGTGGCGGTGAGTGTTGGCTAGGGTGAAAACCTGTTCTATCTTCGGACGAACCGGCGGCGGCGTAGCGCGTTACCTTCTTGAAGGCGTCGTCGCGGCTCTCATCGGTCATCATGTTGCTCCAGGGGAAACTCTGACCCCCAGGTAGGGCGGTGGCGGCGCGTTGGCATCGTAACCTTCTTGGAGGCGCCACCTTGGAGCTCATGATTCGTCATATGCGGCTTCATCTCTTCACGGTGGCGTGTTCACGATGGAGGACCCCGATTGCTCTTGTAGTGTTAGGGGTGGTGTTGTTGCGCTCAGCGCCTATGTATCCCACCTTGGGTGTGTACGTGTGTTGTCATGGGGTGCGTTTGTACTTGGGTTGTGGTTGATCTTTGCTTTATATATAAAGCGGGGCGAAAGCCTTTTTCAGTAAATCTTACCTTTTCTTGCTTGCCAACCTGTACCCTTTGTTGTAGTAGCTTTTGCCATGCGGTGTTTTAACTGTGCTGTGTTTAATTATTTCAGTTATGCAAAAATGTAATGTTCAATAGGGCTATGTGATGTGTAAGTATGATTTGTCCACTTCAGTTTCATGAATGGCTATAGTGAGTAGATGCCTTGTTTATATGTATGTGGTTGTTAGGTTGGTTGCAGTGAGCATTTGTCCAGTTATCAAGAAGATGCCTTGTTTATCTGGTTGTTAGGTTGGTTGCAGTGAGCATTTGTCCAGTTATCAAGCAGATGCCTTGTTTATCTGTATTTGGTTGGTTGGTTGCAGTGAGCATTTGTCCAGTTTTCAAGCAGTTGCCTTGTTTATCTGTATTTGCTTGTTAGGTTGGTTGCAGTGAGGATTTGTGCAGTTTTCAAGCATATGCCCTGTTTATCTGTATTTGCTTGTTAGGTTGGTTGCAGTGAGACACTGTCCAGTTTTTAGTGGCTATATTTGGTTGTTATACTCATCATTTATGCCTTGTTTATTTCAGGCATTCACAATGTGATGTTCATTTTGTCCAAGTCAGAACTATGCCGCTCGATTTCATCAATACTAGTTTGAACAGCTATATTTGGTTCTAGTTATGCCTGGTGTAGTTAACACATGCCCTTTATTTCAGTTTTACACATTTATCTAGTGTGATGTTTAAGCATGACCTACGTTCTATTAATTTTCAACAATACCAGTTTGAATGGCAATATTTGATGGCTGTTAAGCCTGTTGTGGGTAACATTCCCTTCCATTTTATATCTGCTTTAACAGCATGCTGAAACCAACACATTCAAGCTATCATTTGGAGATGATGTTGTTTACCTTTGCTATATTTGTTTGATGTTAAGGTTGATGTACTTATCATGCCTTTCCACTACTTATGCAGGATAACAACGGGAGTGGCCAGCATTTTCCGCCGAGGTTAGTTTCATCCCTCGGCTTGTACTCCCCCCGTCGTTCCATAATGTAGTGCATATAGATCCTGGCCTGGGCACTTGTTAGCTTCTAATATTGACGTGTTGCTTGTAGGTACATATGCCCTTGGCAAAGATCCACGCATCAACCCTTTTTGCGTATGGGGCAATGAGATATTCATGAACAGACATCAAGTGAGGAAACTGATAAGGATTATTAGCAAAAAGATACGAACGGTGGCAAGCAAATTATTTGTTTACGCCCTATCCAACACAACAGTGAGCTGTAGGATGGTAACTACAAACTCTGCAACCTTCTCTTTTTACTGCCCATAATGAGTTGTTAGACAACAATGTCTGAATCTTTTTCGTTCGCAGTGGTTCCCGAAGCAGTTTACTCAAGATTACCTCGCAAAGTACATGATTGGTGGACACGCAATGAAGGTTAAAGTATTTCATCCAGACTACAATGAGCATCGAGAAGTCCTAATGAAGACAGTGAAGGATGGACGGGCAGCCATCACAAGGGGTTGGCCTAGAGTCATGCGCGCATTACGCATGGAGGAGGGCACAATATGGGCATTCCGCGTAACCTTCTCCAGCAACCAGAATGTCTTTCGCCTCTCTCTTTACAGTCTTTAGTACAACAGTGGTTCGTCATTCTTTACTTGGTGCTTCTGTAGTTCTTCAGTATATGTACATGTGCCTCGAATTATGCATTCGTGGTTGAGCCTATATTTGTAATAAACATGGTTAGATATGAAATAAGTGATTGCCTACTTTCAAATTCAAAATCTGTGATTTTTAAATTAGGGATTAAATTAGGGATAAATTAGGGATTACACTGCACATGGTTTGCGAAAGCAAAACGTCTGCGATAGACGTGGAGATCAAAAACATTTCTCGGATCCACTACGAGTGCGATCAATCTCTACTGCACACACAATCAGCCAAGAAAAAACATTTTCGATTAACAATAGCATCGCACACAGTTCCTTTTTATTAAATGTTTGCGAAAGTCACCTTATCACACACGCTTGGCAATTATGGACTGTTTATGATGTTGTGCGCATCGCAAATGTTTGGTCAGAGAAGAATATGTGCGATAGGTCTTCATCCGACGCGGGTACGACGGATGAATCGTGTGGGATGTATTCAAGCTTCGCATACAGTTTTATAGGGACAACTGTATGCGCTCTTACATCGAATCCCATACAGTCGAGGAAAAGTGAATGTGTGTGATTGTCTACTTATCGTACACATTCTATAATCATGAACTATTTGTGATGGGCCGCGCATCGTAAACGTAGCACCACAGAATACCGACTGCGATGGCAATGCGAGCACAAATGAGTTGCACGGATGAAGCGTTTGGGATATTCGAGATATCAGAAACAGTTTTATAGGGACAACTGTATGCATCAAGGCTCCCTATCCCCAATGGTTTCTGGGTCGTGTGGGAAGGACCCCCCTATCGCAGTCACTCACTTGGCGACGGTTCAAAATGTCGTCGCGGAAAGGGGTTAAAAACCGTTTGTATAGCACCTCGCTGTAACAGTGTCATATGAACCATCGCGAGTAACGAATGCGATCTTTGGAATATCATGTTCACGAACACGGATCTGGTGGTAGCCCAACCTCAAATCAAGTTTAGAGAATACTGAGGAACCAGCAAGTTGATCATACAGATCATTGATTCTGGGAAGTGGATACTTGTTCTGAATTGTTGCCTCGTTGATAGGACGGTAGTCTTGGACCAAACGATTCGTTCCATCCTTCTTCTTGATAAAGAGAGAAGGTGATCCCCAAGCAGAGGAACTAGGACGAATGAATCCACTGCGAAGAGATTTGTCAATTTCCTCCTTAAGCTCAAGGAGTTCATGAGGCGGCATATTCTAAGGCCGCTTGGCGATAGGAGTAGTGCCCGGTTTCAAGTCTATGACGAATTCCATAGCTCTAGCAGGAGGTATTCCTGGAAGTTCCTCTGGAAAGACATCTTTGAATTCATGAACGACTAGAATGTTCTCTATTCCCTCAAGAGGTGATGCATTCAATGCATTCAGTGCACATATCTGGTTCTCGGCATCCTGGATCATCTCAGTTGAGTAGTTGATAAACTGGACAGAAGGGTGAGTGAGCTGGACTGTCTTGGTAGCACAGTCGATCAATGCATTATGGGCTGTCAACCAATCCATACCAAGAATGATGTCTATGTTGGAAGGTCCAAGTACAATGAGAGAAGCCGGAAAAAGTAGGCCTCCAATTTCCATTTGGTTGCGAGGGCTTACCATTGAGGTTTGCCACTTGGATCCCGGAGATTGAACCACTAAAGGAGTGGGTAGTTTTTCCATGTACAACTCATGTGACTAAGAAAATTGTTGGGACACAAAAGCGTGTGATGCTCCTGAATCAAAGAGAACAAAAGCTGGTATGGAATTAACGTGAAGGGTACCCATCACGATTTTTGAGGACTCATGAGCTTCTTCAATCTTGGCATGGGTGACTTGACCACCAGTCATAGCAGGCGGCCTGGCACTACAACTTCTGGTATGATGGTTTCGACGACCCTTCTTACGGCCAACAAGAGGACGCGAAGCATTTTGCGGCTGACCCTCGCGACAGTTGAGAGCAAGGTGCCCTGGTTGTCCACACTTGCGGCATAAACCATCATTATGGGGAGGAGCCACAGCATTGGACTGTCCACCCTGAATCATTAGTTGTCTCAGGGGCGGAGGCAGACGAGGTGCAACATAAGATGCCCTTGGTGTTGGAGCAGGTCGGTGATAAACATTGTGTGGGATCCAGACTCGACGTTTCTTAGCAGGCTGACTCGAGAATGGGCCAACATCACGAGTACGCTTGAGTGACTCCTGCTACTCAGTCAGACTAGTTTCAGCTCGGAAAGCTTGGCTGACAAGCGTCGCAAAGTTTGTGCAATCATGAACCACAAGTGCGAGCTTTATATCAGGACACAGTCCTTCATGAAATTTCTCCTGCTTGCGAGCGTCAGTGCAGACGTCATCCTCAGCATAGTGGGATAATTCAAGGAATTTCCTCTGATATTCATCCATAGTCATTGTGCCCTATGAGAGTTTGCGGAACCCCTTCTTCTGGTCCATCACACCTTGAGGAATGTGCCGTGCATGGAAGGCTAACTGAAATTCTTGCCAAGTGGTTACAGTTTCAGCAGGCAACATACCCCTGTGGCTTTCCCACCATTGAGCAGCTGGACCCTTCAAGTGAAATGCCGCAAAGGTGACGTAACTGGCAGGGGCAACACTAGCTGACTCCATCTCAAACAGGATGTCACAAAGCCAATCATCAGCATCCATAGGATTGGTCGAGTTGCAGAAAATGGACGGGTGAGGTGCACGAATTCTTGCAGTGTTATTGGGGCAGGCTGTTGATGAGCATTCTGGTTTGGAAAATGGACCATTACCCCAATCAGAAACTGATGATTTAGCTCAAACTGTTGCATCATTGGGGCAATATAGGGTGGAGGTGGACGATCATCAGCCATCCTGCTAAAAACAACAGGGAGCGGTTTAACAAGGGGCGGAGCAAGTGTATGGAGTCATTCATGATGTAACTAGAACAATGATCAAAGGTGCAGTATGTACAAAGCAGTAGTCACTGAAGACATACTGCTACATGTATAGAGCCAATTACACGCTGATAGTATGAGTTCGGACAAAGAGAAACATCATAGACATACTAGGTGGCACCTATGCACGCGATGGAGGCATACAACAACGAGACATAGCAAAGGCTACATCAACATCGGAGAAAACTGCTGGAGTGAGGAATCTGCAAGGGACGATGTAGGGTGCCCTCGATAAAAGGATCCTGCGGTCCGTGAACACTGTGAAGCAGATCCTAGCCATCAATTCAAGAAAGGCGTAATACAAATCTCTGGGGTGGACGTGATCACGAGATCCTAATGTTAGATTTAGCAAAATCATTTAACCCGAATAGAAGAGAGATCAGAGTCCTAGAGTAAGGACGAGGAATAAAAGATCCTAACACCACCCAATGGCGACGTGGGCCCGTAAGCCACACAACCATGTTAGTAAAACAGTTTTTCAAAGACTAGACTCAACTTTGGCCAAGGAGTTGGAAAGGGGGGTTCCTACAGGCAGTCGCCTCTGATACCAACTTGTGACGCCCCCGATTCAATCATACACTAATCATACACGAAAATGTGTACGATCAAGATCAGGGACTCACGGGAAGATATCACAACACAACACTAGACACAAATTGAAATAAAACAAGCTTCATATTACAAGACAGGGGCCTCGAGGGCTTGAATACAAATGAGTCAGTGGAAGCAACAATATCTGAGTACAGACATAAGTTAAACAAAACTGCCTTAAGAAGGCAAGCACAAAAAATATACAGATCAAAAAGGCAAGGCCTCCTGCCTGGGACCTCCTAACTACTCCTGGTCGTTGGCGGTCTCCATGTAGTAGTAGGCACCCTCGGGGTAGTAGTAGTAGTCAACGGGGGTTGCATCTGGCTCCTAGGATCCGCCATCTGATCACAGCAACCGGGTATATGGGGAAAAGAGGTAGCAAAGCAACCGTGAGTACTCATCCAAAGTACTCGCAAGACTTACATCAGATCTACACAAAGTATGCATCAGTATCAAAGGAATGGGCTGTATCTTTGGACTGAATTGCAGAAATGCCAGAATAGAGGGAAGACCTAGCCTATCAAAGACTAGCATCTTCAAGCATCTTGCAGCATTCAGAAGAGTACATGATAGCATTTTATAATTAACAAGCATGTTGTAGTATTAACGCCCAGAGATCCTTTCTTGACTCCCTGCAAGAAAGCAATCCCGGAGCCATCATATCCATCTCATGTCTCAAGTATCCATTTCTTGTTGTAATAGATCGGGATACAACACCGAGCGTCCGTTACCGTGGATACGGCTATTCGAATAAATAACTTCCCTTCAGGGGTGCACCACATTACCCAAGACGTTTGATTACTCTTGCCGGACACACTTTCCTGGGTCATGCCCGCCTCGGAAGATCAACACGTCATAGTCCTACCTAGGCTTCGCAAAGAGGTCCCCGCCGGTCTACATCCTAAGCACGCCGAGGTCTTGGGCCCATCGCCCTTTGCACTCCGGGTCGTTGCGTGCAGGGCGGACCCAGGCACCACCTCTGTCCTAGATGGCGCCGGCCCAGCCGTGCCGCAATGCTGAACTGGACATCTGACAGAGCTTTCGGAAGAATCGTACGACGTCGAGTACCCATATCTGTTCCTGCATGGCGGTTAGTGCGTATAGGCCAGTGGCCAACTCAGATCAAATACCCAAACCCTTAGTATGTTGGGAGCTCGCGGAGACGAGCAAAGACTCACGATCATGTGACCCCGTCACCCCATCTCAAGGAAATATGGCAAGGGCCAGGCCCAACCCTCTCACTAGGGTGGTCTACCTGCCCGGTCGTGCCTCGTAATTATCTCGCGGGTACCCTCCAGGTTAAATCAACTTTAGTAACTCTCACGGGTACCCCTCGGGGCCGACACGACTTCAACAATGGTCTCACGTAAATTCCAGGTAACCGTGTGTCCACAACATCAAGGGAGAATCCCAGGAATCACCCTCGATGGAATCCACTAGATGTAATCGTCAAGGTGAACTTAGGAGGAATCACCCTCGAGGTTCACACTTGAGGTGTTGCACGACAGAGTCGTATCGGGGGTGGTGTAGGAGGAATCACCCTCGATAGACCCCGACCGATTAGCTACACTACAGAGTTATCATTAGGAGTGTCACCCTCGGCACTCGATAGTAGCTCTACAGAGTCGTACAACTAAGGGGGGTGAAGTGATGTGTTGGACTCTGGACGTCGATCACGTTGATCGAGTCATCGGTCATCAAGCCGGGGCAACTGGGACAAGGTGAGGGGTCACTGATGAATCACTAGCCCAGCTACACTGAGCACATTGGATAAGCAGGTAAGGTACGAAAAGCAGATTACAAAAGCAGGCTATGCATCAGAATAGGAGCAAACATTTACAGTAGCAAAATCTAATGCAAGCATGAGAGAGAAGGAACTGGGTAATATCGGAATGATCAAGGGGGGTTTGCTTGCCTGGAAGCTCTGCTGAAAAGGAAGAAGGGTCGTCGATGATGTAGTCGATCACAGGGGCAGCATTGGTCTCATGGTCTACCGCAGAGAAGAGGGGGAAGAAACAGTAAATATAAAGCAAACAGGTGCATGACATGACAACAGGCAAAGCTAGGGGTGTTCTAACACAGTGCTACATGATACCGACGAAGGGGGAAAACATCCGGGAATGTTTTCCCAGCGATTGGTATTTTTCGGACAGATGAAATGGAGGGGTCAGATCCATGTTTGCTAAGCTAGAGGCACGTGACAGACGAACAGATGGCATATTTGGATTCGTCAAATTTTGCTGAGCAACTTTCATATATAAAATATTTTCATGTGAGTTACAGATTATTTTATATTAATTTTAGATTTTTTATTGATTTTCTGCAATTATTTCATTTATTTAAATCGACAGAAAAAGGGGAAAATGACATCAGCATGGCGTCATCACTGCATCAGCGGTCAACTAACCAGCTGACCGGTCAACTAACCAGCTGACCAGTCAACTGGGCCCGCGCGGGACCCACCGACAGTGACTAGGCGATGCCCAGTCAGCCGTTGACTTGGTCAACAGGCTCCTGGGGCCACTGGGCAGTGACCCAGGGGGTGGCCCCGGTCGGCCACGTCGGCACGGCCGGAGTTTAGCCACCGGCAATGCAAACACATGGCGGAGGCACGGGCCAGCGGCGGAATTCGGCTCGGGGCGTTCATTTCGCGCGGGGTTGGGCTCGTTCGAACGAGCACTGGCGGCGGCACGGGCTAAGGTGGCCGGAGCCGACGGCGGCGAGCGCCAGGGCAGACGTCGGAGCTTGGCGTGGGCGGCTACGGTGATGTGAGGCACGACAGGGGGCAGGGCTAGGTGCGCTGGGTTCCTGGAGAGCCCAGGAACTCGCCTGAGAGCTCAGACATGAGCTCGGACCACGGTGGCCACGGCGGCGGAGCGAGCAGTGGCGGCGGAGCGAGCAGTGGCGGCGAGCTCACGGCAACGGCGGGGACGGCGTGGGGGAGCGAGCTACGGGGCGGCAGGGGGAAGAGGGGGGATGCGAGGCTCACCGTGTGGGCGCACGAGGGCCCATTGGATGCTTAGTAGCGCAGGCCGGCCGGAATCGAAGGTGGACACCAGCGGAGGTCGGAGGAGGGAGGCGGGTCGGGGCAACATGGTCAGGGCTCCCCGGCTTCGATTCGATGGTGCAGGCGACGCAGAGGAACGCCGCGAAGTCGGTTGACATGCCCGCTGGGCACGTGGGGCTCAGTGGCCGCACGAAATGAGGCCGGCGGCGACGAGCTCGCTCGGTCGAGCTCAGGATCGAGCTGAGGGGAGAGGGGAGTGGATTTGGGCGAGGCGAGAGGGGGAATAGCAGGCGGCTAGGGTTCCAGGGTAGGGGAGAGAGAGCCGGGGCTCTTATCCACTCGCCACCGCCGGCGAGCTGGTCCGGCGGGGCTTCGCCCCTGTTGCTTCCCCGGTCGGGGGGACAGTGAGAGGGGCGACCGTGGGGGGGTTAGGTGGGCTGTTGGGCCGGCTGGCTGGGCCACCAAGGCCCAGGGGCAGTGGGGTGGGGTTTCTTTTCCTTTGCCTTTTCTTTTTATTCTTTCTATTTCAGTTTTTCTTTTGGTTTTATTTTATTTTAGTTTTATTAAATACAAAACTTGTACCTAAAATAGCACAATAAATTAGGCCACATCTACAATTAGTTTAGCTCCAAAATAAAATAGTTTAATAATTTTTGTAATTTAAAAAGCATTTAATAATTGTTTTAGCCCCTGTTTTATTCATTTTTGGGCATTTAAATACTTTATAAAATATGGGTTTCAACATGAAAATTATCCAGGGACTATTTGCCACACTTTGAACATTTTAGTTTGCATGTTTTGAAAATTTTGAATTTTGACTTTAATTTGAAAATGAAATTTGAATTGTGTTTGAATGCAAACAAGGATTAGCAACAGTAAGAGTGATGACATGGCATCATTAGCAAGGGATTACTGTAGCTTAATTATCCGGGCGTTACATATTCAGAAAAAAAATCTCCAAAAAGTTTCATGGCATTTGGACTTCGTTTGGTACTGATATTCTGAAAAATAAAAAGCAGGCAAAAAAACAGCAACTGGCACTGGGCACTAAGTTAATAGATTAGTCCCAAAAATGATATATAATTGCTTGTAAATGCATATAAAACATCCAAGATTGATACTATAATAGCATGGAACCAGCAAAAAATTACAGATACGTTGGAGACGTATCAAGCATCCCTGATACGTCTCCAACGTATCTATAATTTATGGAGTATTCATTCCATGTTTACAACAATTCTATATGGTTTTGGAATGATTTGGATGGAACTAACCCGGACTGGCGCTGTTTTCAACAGAACTACCGTGGTGTTGTTTTTTGTGCAGAAATAAAAGTTCTCCGAATGGGCTGAAACTTTTTGATGATATTTTATGGAACAAAAGAGACCCCCGAAGCTTCATGGGATGGCCAGAAGAGCCACGAGGGCCCCACAAGCCACCACAACGTGCCCAGGGGGTGGCCATGGCGTGGTGGCTTGTGTGCATCCTACGGCCCATCTTCGGGTGAGACCGACGCCAAAAATTCCTATAAATACATAAACCACCAGAAATAACCTTAGAACTTCGACTCCGCCGCCACAAGCATCTGTACCTTCAAAATACCATCTGAAGCCCTGTTCTGGCACCCTGCCAGGGGGAAATCGTCACCAGAGGCCATCTTCATCATCCCGGTGGTCTCCATGACGAGGAGGGAGTAGTTCACCCTCGATGCTAGGGGTATGTACAAGTAGCTATGTGTTTGATCTCTCTCTCTCTCTCGTGTTCTTGATTTGGCACGATCTTGATGTATCACGAGCTTTCTTAATATAGTTGGATCATATGGTGTTTCTCCCACTCTATCTTGTTGTGTTGAATTGAGTTTTTACCTTTGAGGTGTCACTATTATCAGATTGAATACTTCTATGGATTTGAGAACACTTGATGTATGTCTTGCATATGGATACCCGTGGTGACAATGGGGTGTTCTAATGATTCACTTGATGTATGTTTTGGCACTCAACTCGCAGATTCCCGAGGTGACATTGGGGTAATCTATGCATAGGGGTTGATGCACGTTTTCATCCTACTTCCTCCGGTAGAAATCTTGGGGCACTCTTTGAAGTTCTTTGTGTCGGATTGAATATTATGAATCTGAAGTTGTTTGATGCATATCGAATAATCAACTCATGGATACTTGTGGTGACATTGGAGTATCTAGGTGACATTAGAGTTGGTTGATGTGTATCATACGGTGTTATTTTAGTACGAACTCTAGGGCTGTTTGTGACACTTATAGGAATAGCTCAATAGATTGATCGGAAAGGATAACTTTGAGGTGGTTTCATACCCTACAAACAATTTCATCTTATGTTCTCTGCTTGATAAGAACTTTGGAGTGACTCTTTGTTGCACATTGAGGGATTGTTACATGATTCAATTATGTTAGCATTGTTGAGAGATTGCACTAGTGAAAGTATGAACCCTAGGCCTTGTTTTCAAGTATTGCAAAACTGTTTGTAATCCATTTTATCACTTGCTACCTTGCTGTTTTTTTATTTTCATATTACAAAAACCTATATCTACTATCCATACTACACTTGTATCACCATCTCTTCGCTGAATTAGTGCACCTATACAATTTACCATTGTATTGGGTGTGTTGGCGACACAAGAGATTTCTTGTATTTGATTGCAGGGTTGTTTGAGAGAGACATCTTCATCCTATGCCTCCTACAAATTGATAAACCTTAGGTCATCCACTTGAGGGAAATTTGCTACTGTCCTACAAAACTTTGCGCTTGGAGGCCCAACACGAGTCTACAAGAACAAGTTTTGTAGTAGACATCAATCCCCAAGCTTAATTCTTGCTCGTCCTCGAGTAGGTAAATGATAAAAACAGAATTTTTTATGTGGAATTCTACCTATCATATTCATCATATAATCTTTTCTTTTGAGGCATGGATATTTGGACTCGAGTGATTCAAAGCAATAGTCTATAGTTTGACATGAAGACATAAATACTCAAGCATACTAACAAGCAACCATGTATTTCAAAATATCAACACTAAAGAAAGTTATCCCTAGCCCATCATTGCTCTGTCATTGATCCATTCATGAAACACACTCAATATTAACTACACCGAATGCACAAGTATGACAATAGTGCTCTCCAGTTCGTGCTTTATAAGAGAAGATCGAGACTCAGAATAAAAATAAAAATTGCATAAAAGTAAAATAGATAGGCCCTTCGCAAAGGGAAGCAGAGATTTGTAGAGGTGCCAGAGCTCAAAGTTTAAAATAGATAGGCCCTTCACCAATATTATTAATAAATCACAATTACTCACTAACATAACTCACATGTTATCATCTCCATGTCGCAAAACTATTGCAAGGAATCAAACTTATCATATCTAGTGATCTACATGAAAGTTTTATTATATCCTTCTTGAATATTCATCACATTGGGACCAAATTCATATCATGTGCAAATTACAATTACTATTATCAACTCTCAAAATGATATAAGTGAAGCATGAGAGTTCATCTATTTCTTCAAAATATAATCACCAACATGCTCAAAAAGATATAAGTGAAGCACTAGAGCAACTGCCTAGCTCAAAAGATATAAGTGAAGCACATAGTGTATTCTAACAAATCATGAAAAATTTGTGTCCCTCTCAAATAGGTGTGTCCAGCAAATATGATTGTGACAAACTAAAAAGTAAACAAAGTAAAGACTCATATAATACACGACGCTCCAAACAAAACTCATATCATGTGATGAATAAAAAATATAGCTCCAAGTAATATTACCGATGGTTGGTAGAGGAAAGAGGGGATGCCTTCCGGTGCATCCCCAAGCTTAGTTGCTTGGGAGTCCTTGAATATTACCTTGGGGTGCCTCGAGCATCCCTAAGCTTTGGCTCTTGCCACTCCTTATTCCTTCATCCATCATGATCTCACTCAAAACTTGAAAACTTCAGCACACAAAACTCAACAAAACCTTCGTGAGATCCGTTAGTATAACAAAGCAAATCACTACTTTAGGTACTATTGCAAACTCATTCATATTTTATTATTGCATTATACCTATTGTATTCTAACTTCACCATGGCTTATACCCCCCGATACAATCCATAGATTCATCAAAACAAGCGAACAACGCAACGAAAACAGAATCTCTCAAAAACAGAACAGTCTGTAGCAATTCAAACAATGACCATACTTCTGTAACTCCAAAAATTCTGAAAATTTAGGAAAACATGGGCAATTTGTATATCAATCATGTGTTCAGAATTTTATCATGCTCCAGCAAATTTTAACAATTCTTCTTCTAGGCGCAAAATTTTCTGTTTTTTCACAGAATCAAAGCAACTGTCATCCAAATCATCCCAAAGGTTTTACATGGCACAAACACTAATTTAAACACAAAAACACTACCATAATAGTATCATAATTGTGTGCACACAAGAAAAAAAAATAAACAAGAAAAATAAGATAACTATTGGGTTGCCTCCCAACTAGCGTTATTGTTTTACGCCCCTAGCTAGGCATAATGCATAGTTTCAAGTGTTGTGATCTTTCAAACTAACTCCATAGGTTTCCCTCATAATAGATTCATATGGTTGCTTAATTATTTTTCTAGGGAAGTGTTCCATACCCTTCTTTAACGGAAACTGAAAATTTATATTCCCTTCTTTCATATCAATAACAGCACCCATGGTTCGTAAGAACGGTCTACCAAGTATTATGGGGCAAGATGGATTACAATCAATATCAAACACAATGAAATCAATGGATACATAATTTCTATTTGCAAGAATAAGAACATCATTTATTCTACCCAAAGATTTCTTAATAGTTGAATTCGCTAGGTGCAAATTAAGAGAACATTCATCCATATTGGTAAAACATAGCACATCACATAGAGATTTTGGTATTGTGGAAACGCTAGCACCCAAATCACATAAATCATTGCACTCATATGTATTAATTTTAACATTAATGGTGGGTTCGCATTCATCATATAATTTCCTAGGTATTGAAATCTCCAATTCTAGCTTTTCTTCTAAAGCTTTCATCATCGCTTCTACAATATGTTCAGTAAAAGCCCTATTTTGTTCATAAGCATTAGGTGAATTTAACATGGATTGCAACAAAGAAATGCACTCAATCAAAGAACAACTATCATAATTAAAGTCTTTGTAATCCAAAAGAGTGGGCACATCACTATTTAAAGTTTTTACCTCTCCAAACCCATTTTTATCAATTTTTTCGTTAAGATTTTTCACCCTCTAAACTATGGGGATGCATTTTAGCTAAAGTTGACTCTTCTTCAGTCCCCTTTTCATCAAGTTTAACATTGCTAAATAAAGATTCAATAGAAGAAACACCAATCATTTTAATATCTTCATCATTATTACGATAAAAACCGGGCGAAATCGCTTTTTCTAAGAATTCTCGCTTAGCCCTCAATCTAGCGGTTCTTTCTTTAATTTCATCCATGGATACATAAAGAGCTTTAATTGATTCATTAATATCAAGCTTGGTGGCAAAATTCTAGATTTAAGATTTTCCACATCATGAACGATTCTATCCATACTCCTAGACATATCGTCAAGTTTACTCAATTTTTCTTCCATCGTAGTGTTGAAAACTTTTTGAGCATTAATAAATTATTTAATATTAATTTCAAGATCAGAGGGCATCCTATTATTATTATAAGAATTACCATAGGAATTTCCATAATTATTAGAGGAATTTCCAAGAAATGGCCTACGATTAAAATTACCTCTATAAGCATTACTATTAAAATTGTTTCGCGAGACAAAATTCACATCTATGGGATCATTATTTTGCTCAACCAGAGTGGACAATGGCACATCATTAGGATCAATAGGAGCATTTTTACTAGCAACCAATTTCATAAGCGCATCAACTTTATCACTCAAAGTACTAATTTCTTCAACCGAATTCACTTTTTTACTATTAGGAGTTCTTTCAGTATGCCAGTGTGAATAATTTTCCAAAATATTATCAAGAAATTTGGCAGCCTCTACTAGTGTAATTTCCATAAAAGTACCACCCGCGGCGAAATCTAAAAGATTTTTAAAAACAAAGTTCAATCCCGCATAAAAAAATTGTATGGTCATCCACAAATTTAAACCTTGAGTAGGGAAATTTCTTATCATTAATTTCATACACTTCCAAGATTGGGCAACATGTTCATGCTCAAGTTGCTTGAAATTCATAATTTTATTTCTAAGAGAAATAATTTTCGCGGGAGGAAAATACTTGGTAATAAAAGCATCTTTACACCTATCCCAAGAATCAATACTATTTCGTGGCAAAGATGAAAACCAAATCTTAGCGTGATCTCCCAATGAGAACGAGAATAATTTTATTTTGACAATATCATTATCCACATATCTTTTCTTTTGCATGTCACACAATTCTACGAAAGTGTTAAGATGGGATGCAGCATCTTCACTAGGACTACCAGAAAATTGTTCTTTCATAACAAGATTTAACAAAGCGGCATTAATATCACAAGTCTCCGCACTAGCGGTGGGAGGAGCAATCGGAGTACTAATAAAATCATTATTATTAGTATTGGAAAATCACACAATTTTGTATTTTCTTGAGACATCGCGACTAGGCAAACAAGATAACAAGCAAACAAAGAAGCAAACACAAAAAGGCAAACGGAAAATATTTTTGTATTTTTGTAAAACTTTTTAGAAGTGGGGGGGATGAAAACGCGAGGCAAATAGCAAATAATGTAAATGCAAGGAGATAAAGTTTATGCGTAGGTACTTGATAGATGTTGATGATGTCTCCCCGGCAACGGCACCAGAAATTCTTCCTGCTACTTGTGAGGTGCGTTGGGATTTCCCTAAAGAGGAGGGGATGATGCAGTATAGTAGAGATAAGTATTTCCCTTAGTTAAGAACCAAGGTTATCAGTCCAGTAGGAGAACCATGCAACACCTCATGCACACAAAATAACAAATCCTTGCACCCAACGCGAACAAGGGGTTGTCAATCCCTCGGCGGTTAATTGCAAGATTAAATTGTGTAGTGATAAGAAATAAAAATAAGTAAAGAAAAATTGCAGCAAGGTATTTTTAGGATTTTAATATATGATAAAAGTAGACCCGGGGGGCATAGTTTTCACTAGAGGCTTCTCTCTCGAAAATAACATACGGTGGGTAAACAAATTACTGTTGGGCAATTGATAGAAAAGCGAATAATCATGACGATATCCAAGGCAATGATCATGTATATAGGCATCATGTCCGAGACAAGTAGACCGACTCCTGCCTGCATCTACTGCTATTACTCCACACATCGATCGCTATCCAGCATGCATCTAGAGTATTAAGTTCATAAAGAACGGAGTAACGCCTTAAGCAAGATGACATGATGTAGACAAAGTAAACTAACACATGAATAAACCCCATGTTTTCATCCTTGTCACTGGGATTGAGCACCGCAAGATCGAACCCATCACAAAGCACCTCTCCGATTGCAAGAAGAATCAATATAGTTGACCAAACCAAATAAATAGATCGGAGAGATATACAAAGCTATAGTAATCATGCATAAAAGAGTTCAGAGAAGACTCAAATAATATTCATGGATAATCTGATCATAAACTCACAATTCATCGGATCCCAACAAACACACCGTAAAAATTGATTACATCGAATAGAACTCCAAGAACATCGAGGAGAACAATGTATTGAAGATCAAAGAGAGAGAAGAAGCCATCTAGCTACTAACTATCGACCCGTAGGTCTGTGGTAAACTACTCACACGTCATCGGAAGGGCAGCAAGGTTGATGTAGAGCCCCTCTATGATTGATTCCCCCTCTGGTAGAGTGCCGGAAAAGGCCTCCATATGGGATCTCGCGAGAACAGGAACTTGCGACAGCGGAAAAAGTATTTTGGGTGGGTCTCTGTTGGTTTCCTGATTTTAGAGAGTTTATAGAGGCGGAATTAGGTCAAACGGAGCGAAGGTGGGCCCACGAGGCTCGTGGCCACCTCCTTCATCTTCTAGCCCTCTCCCAAAGCTTCTAGTGTCTCTTTTGTCTAGAAAAAAATCTCCAAAAAGTTCTGTGGCATTTGGACTTCGTTTGGTACTGATATTCTGGAAAACAAAAAATAGGCAAAAAAATAGCAACTGGCACTAGGCACTATGTTAATAGGTTAGTCCCAAAAAATGATATATAGTTGCTTGTAAATGCATATAAAACATCCAAGATTGATATTATAATAGCATGGAACAATCAAAAATTATAGATACGTTGGAGACGTATCACACCTCCATGACCAGTTAGCTCATTCTCTTTCAGCCTCCCC
The DNA here is from genome assembly GCA_011799875.1 of Thinopyrum elongatum. NCBI lineage: Eukaryota > Viridiplantae > Streptophyta > Magnoliopsida > Poales > Poaceae > Thinopyrum > Thinopyrum elongatum. Next base: position 379,076,009 of record CM022302.1, read on the forward strand.
CAAACCACTCCATTATCATATCTGAATAACTCACTGTGGCCTTGATGGTTAGCATCCATGAGCGGCCAGTCCTGGTGCCGGGCTCGAAGGAGGATCCCTTCGCCATCTTGTCGTTTTGCCATGATAGAGCTAGCGCCCATTGCTCTTTTCAGGCACTACCAGCTCGCCTATTGCACTGTGTAATGGACCCAAATGAGGTCGAGGGAATGCGTCCTTTGGCTTCATTACGTGGAGCAACATGCACACTTGGTGCGTAGACGAGGAAGCAGCTCGTCACATGTGCATGCCCGATGTGGAGCATTCACCATTGTCGTGGTGACAAGCACAACCAATAGTGTAGTCACTTCTTCAGGTTGGCAGACGGACGTATGTGTGCACGGATGAGCGTCTGCATTTATACTATCTTTAGAGAACTAGTGCTGTCAATGTGTTTAGTACAGAACTGTAGCAAAGTTTGTACATGCATTTCTTTTCAGAAGTAAAGGGACCATGTCCCCGGTTCCATTCATATAAATAAAACCAAGCATTCAGTAACAGAGAAACAAATTACAGTCTATTGACAGAATGCCTAAAAGCTCTCTAGCCTCAGCCCAGAAGCAAATAATGTAAAAAGGGGGAAAACTAATTACATCATTTTCACTAACAGTACTCAGTGAAGGGGGAGGTTGGCTTTTTGCATCAGGCAGAAAACATGTCAAGCACACAGAGGGCTCTCCTGGCCTTTATCGGGGGTGTTGTTGCAGGCTATGTAGACCATCTTTGTTCATTACAGAGGTTGGGCTGTCCACCACAGTCCGTGCAGCAAGCTAGACAGGAGTAGTGGGGAGACAAAGCCTCCTTTCCCAACACCTGTGATCTTTAGCTTGTCCTAGTTCACACACTTTCGATGTATTAGAAAACCTTTGTACATACAAACGTATCGTACGTAAGTTAATATACATATACAAATACTAATTTTCTCTGGGATTAACAAATGTAAGGAAGGGAATTGGTAGGCGAATGTAAGAAAAGATATGATGCAATTCAGATTATTGTTTGCATTGAAGTGATTTGTTGCTATTGCCGATTTATTATATTAATGTTGATTAATTGCTTTGCACGGGATTTTTGTCCGCGGAAACGAGGATGTGGAGGTTGGTACACACAATAGCATACATATTGGAAATGTGTTTCTCCACAATTGCATACAATTTGGAACAAGTATTACACATTTAAAATACTTCTTTATCCAAACAAGCAGCGCATTCCAAAGATGATGGTAATAGGTAATTTGAAACATATGATTTCCTTATCCTCATTATTCAACGATTTGCCTAGTGTGTGGCCTCTTCACACAGCGATGGGAGAGCTCCTTCTCCTCTACCTCACATTTGGCGAGGTGCTCATCCGCGCGTCGTTGACGTGTCAGCGCAAAACATTGGTCAAATAATCCGGCGCCCATAGGCACTCTTCCTCGCTGCCAGCATACACCCGATCTTTGTACTTCCACGCGTAGATGAGTCAGTTCGACCCTTTGGCATTCAGGGCAATCCTTTTGGCATCTTCCTCCACCCTCTCGGATTTGTCATGAGCATCCCGCCAAAGCTCCATTTCAATTTCTCTGTCGGCGACCACATGGGCCTCCTAGGCCGCCAAACATGCGGCTCGCCCCTCCTCCTCGGCCTTCATGGTTGCCTCTCTCTTGGCGTGCACAGCTAGCGGCAACGACTCCCACAGTGCGACCTCCATTAGTTTCCATAGCTCCACCTCCATCGGGGCGAGCGCTCGGGAAAGCGAGGCATTGACCTCTGCTATGTGCGCTGACGCGTCCTGCTTGGCTAGGCGTTCTGAGCCATCCTCCTCTAAGCGAGGTGGCAAGGTGCATCAGGCAGTGATCGACAGTGCCATGATGAGAACATGGGTTTGGAAGGGAGAATGAGGGCGAGTGCAAGGAATGGTAAGAGATGAATGTGACTGATCTGCCCATCGCCGTGGCCGGCGCCGTATTTATAGTCAGCCAGAATCTGATGGAAATATGCCCTAGAGGCAATAATAAAGTTACTATTATTACATTTCCTTATTCATGATAAAGGTTTATTATTCATGCTAGAATTGTATTGATCGGAAACTTAAATACATGTGTGGATACATAAACAAATACCGTGTCCCTAGGAAGCCTCTACTAGACTAGCTCATTGATCAAAGATGGTTAAGGTTTCCTAACCATAGACATGTGTTGTCACTTGATAACAGGATCACATCATTAGGAGAATGATGTGATGGACAAGACCCATCCGTTAGCTTAGCGTATGATCGTTCAGTTTATTGCTATTGCTTTCTTAATGTCAAATACATATTCCTTCGACTATGAAATCATGCAACTCCCGGATACCGGAGGAATACCTTGTGTGCTATCAAACATCACAACATAACTGGGTGATCATAAAGATGCTCTACAGGTATCTCTGAAGGTGTCTGTTGAGTTGGCATGGCTCGAGATTAGGATTTGTCACTCCGTGTATCGGAGAGGTATCTCAGGGCCCTCTCGGTAATACACATCACAAGAAGCTTGCAAGCCAAATGACTAAGGAGTTAGTTACGAGATGATGTATTACAGAACGAGTAAAGAGACTTGCCGGTAACGAGATTGAACTAGGTATGAAGATACCGACGATCGAATCTCGGGCAAGTAACATACCGACAGACAAAGGGAATTACGTATGTTGTCATAAGGTTCGACCGATAAAGATCTTCATAGAATATGTAGGAACCAATATGGGCATCCAGGTTCCACTATTGGTTATTGGCTGGAGTGGTGTCTTGGTCATGTCTACATAGTTCTCGAACCCGTAGGGTCCGCACGCTTAACGTTCGTTGACGATATAGTATTATATGAGTTATGTGATTTGGTGACCGAATGTTGTTCGGAGTCCTGGATGAGATCGCGGACATGACGAGGAGCTCCGGAATGGTCTGGAGGTAAAGATCGATATATAGGATGATGCCATTTGGACACCGGAAAGGTTTCGGAGCGTATCGAGTAGTCATCGGATCACCGGAAGGGGTTCCGGGAAGCCCCGGGAGGTTAATGGGCCTTATGGGCAAAGAGGGGGGAACACACCAGCCCACAAGGGGCTGGCGCACCCTTCCCTTGGCCGTCGGCCCTATGGATGGAAAGGGGGGAGGTCTAGCCCCTCTTTCCTTCCCTCCACCTAGGAGGAAGGAAAGGGGGCGCCACCTCCTCCAGCCTTCCCCCCGCAAGCATACAAGGAAGGGGGCGCTAGAGGGCAGGAGCCCAAGGGGGCCGGCCGGCCACCCTTGGGGCGCCTCCTGGCTGCCTCCCCTCCCCCCCCCCCCACTATATATATATGAGGGAGGGGGCGCCACACAAGACCACGACAATCTCTTAGCCGTGTGCGGCGCCCCTCTCCATAGTTTAGTCCTCCGTCCAGTTTCTTCATAGTGCTCGGCGAAGCCCTATGGGAACGAGTCCACCATCACCATCACCACGCCGTTGTGCTGCCGGAACTCATCTTCTACTTCACCCGTCTTGCTGGATCAAGAAGGCGAGGACGTCATCGAGCTGAACGTGTACTGAACGCGGAGGTGTCGTACATTTGGTACTTGATCAGTTGGATCGCGAAGAAGTTCGACTACATCAACCACGTTAATAAACACTTCCACTTTATGGTCTATGAGGGTACGTAGACATACTCTCCCCTCTCGTTGCTATGCATCTCCATGGAGAGATCTTGCGTCTGCGTACAAAAAAAATTGTTTTCCATGCAACGTTCCCCAACAGTGGCATCCGAGCCAGGTCTATGCGTAGATGATATGCACAAGTAGAACACAAAGGAGTTGTGGGCGGTGATGGTCATACTGCTTACCACCAACGTCTTATTTTGATTCAGCGGTATTGTGGGATGAAGTTGTCGTCATAGGGAACCAGGGTACCCAGACTTGCCTGCCGGCGGCCCACGGCCTGGCTCCATCGACGGCCTGGTACGGCCCATCTACAGCACCTTCAAGACAAGACCCTCGCGAGGGGCCAAGCCTCACGAGGCGGGCAACGCCAAGACCTCCGGAGGGAGCGGCCTCCCTAGGCTGGCTCCCAAGGAGTGGAGATTTCTATGCAGGTACCCATCTCATGAGGTGGAGGTGACGCAAGCCATGACGACCAAGGCCAGGCGGGCGCCAGCGTGCGCAGAGCAGCAGGTTTCCTCTTTGGTGCTAAGGAGGCAAGCGTAGGCGCGGGGTCCCGAGGAATCACCCAAAGGTTTCCATTCCCGTGCAACGAGACCAGGACCGCCAGGGCGGCAAGATGAATGTCATCACCGAGCCCACCGTGACGTCACGACCAGAAGCTTTGCAGGCGAAGACCACCTTTCGTCAGGATAAGATGTACTACTTGTCCCCTTTCAAATTGGCCGTTGTGGAATCCCTTCCCGCCTTCGTTTTCGGGGAAGAGGACCAAGGCCACTATAAATAGGATAGCCATCACCATGGGGAGATCAGGTCGAACCCAGAACCACTCATCCTCACCAGAGCAAGCCTCGCGAGTTTGTTCATCCTCTGTACTAGTTCATCCTCAGCCCCCCGAGAGGCAAATCCACCACAAAGCAGGAGTAGGGTATTACACCCGCAAGGTGGCCTGAACCTGGGTAAACTGCTGTGTCTTTCTTCTTCCCTGTTCTTCGAGCTAGGCTATAGGGCGATGCGTTCGGTTGGTTGGATAGGTTGAGTCCTTCGCACACGCCCCAGAGTTCGAACCTCTTTTGGGTCTGCGGAGCCCTCAATCCGATATTTGGCGCGCCGGGTAGGGGCGTGTCGAAGTCTCTCTCCCACCGTTCGTTCCACCGACGTTCCACTGTTTCGATGGCTGACGCTCGCCGTGTTCGCGCCGAGCGCCGGGCCGCTTGTGTCGCCCAGACGGCACCCACGGGCAACGGCGTCCCTCGCCGCTCTGCCTTCCCGGCAGCTAATGCCGCCACCAACCCTGCTGCCCGCGAGCAGCAGGACTCGTCGCTGCCGTTGTCCGTGCACCGCGACAGCCGCACCGCCACTCCGTCACCCACTCCAGCCACGGCGTCATCCTCCCATGGTAATCATGGGCCGGCGAACGCACAGCCTGCGCTGCTCATGGCGTGTGAGCTTCTGCGCTACCGTCCGGCCAACAACCTCTACGATGATTGGCTGGCCCGCATCATTGAGCTCGTCAACGCCGCTGGCGAGACCCCTGCACTATCTCGTTCGCTTCACCCTCCGCCATCCCACGCGGATGATGTGGCCCACGGCGCACCTCCTCCCCCTTCGCTGCACGGTGAGGGCCCCGAGCCGAGGCATGAGGCTCCTCGGCGCGACCCGCCGCGCAGGGCGTTAGCGCGAGATGAAGAGAGCTGCTAGGTGGTGCAGCGACCCCAAGGAGAGGCGTGTGCGCTTCCAGCACCGCCACATTAGGACCGCACACCGCCAGAGGTGGCTGTGTGCGGTCATCAAGATCAGGCTCCTCCCCGGCGGGTGGCCACGGTGAATGCGGCAGGGTGCCGTCCTTTCACTCCGGAGCTGCGCCGCGTTGTCTGGCCCGGCAAGTTCAAGCCGGATCTGCCTCCATGCTATGACGGCACCCCCGACCCTACTGAGTTCATCCAACTTTACGAGCTGAGCATCGAGGCGGCGAACGGCAACGAGAAGGTCATGGCAAACTAGTTCCCCATGGCCCTCAAGGACGGCGCGCGCTCCTGGCTCCTGAACCTTCCGGTGGGCCCGATCTCCTCCTGGGACGAGCTCCACGAGCGCTTCATCGCCAACTTCCAGGGCACTCGCGACCGTGCTCCTGGTGCACGCGACCTGCAATGCATCAAGCAGCTGCCAGGTGAAACCTTGCACAAGTACATACAGCGCTTCACCAACGTTGGCCTCAAGATCCCAAAGGTGTCGGATGAAGCCATCATCACGGCGTTCTCTGAGGGTGTCCGGGATGTCAAGATGAAGGAAGAGCTCGCCATGCATGAAGATTTGTGCTCGGCCCTGGAGATGTTTAACATGGCCACTAAGTGCGCGAGGGTGGAAGAAGGTCGCCTCTCCCTCCTGGAGCTTCCGGAGGTCGATCTTGAAGACAAGAAGGCCAAGGCTAAGGACGTGAAGCGAAAGGGTCCTGCTGTGCTCGCGGCTGAACCTGAGATGAAGCGCGGTTGCGACCACCCCGAGTCACCCAAAGGCAGCCACCCGTTCTGCGTCTTCCATAACATCCACAGCCACAACACCAACGACTGCCAAGAGCTCAGGGCGATCCATGACGGGCGCTTCGGCCGCCGTCCCGAGCGCAGCAACCGTGGCTATGGATGCAGAGGAGGCCGCGGGGGTGGCCGCTGGGACAACCGCGACCCTCGCTAGGAATGGCGCGATCAACCTCGTGAGGACCGCTGGCAGGGCCAGCCTCGCGACGGCCCCTGGAGGGACCAGCCTCGGGAGGACCGTCCTCAGGGCAACGCTGGTCTCCCTCCGCTGCCGCCGCCGCCAAGGAGGAACGACGACCACTGCCAAGACGATGGGGCCGGGGGCTTCCAAGAGCCTCATGCCATTACCTGCATCCTGGGTGGCGATCAGGCCCCCGCTTCTCATCGCATCTTCAAGAAGTTCGCTCGTGAGGTGAACGCGGCCCTCCCCAAGCTCAAGGCGTCGCGCCCCCTCAGGTGGTCCAAGTACGCCATCACCTTCGACTCTACAGACTAGCTCAAGTGCTCAGCCGCCACTGGCGCGCTCCCACTGCTCTGCTCACCAACCATCAGCAACATCCTCGTCACCAAGACACTCATTGATGGCAGCACGGGGCTCAACGTTCTCTCCGTCGAGACGTTCGAGACGCTCCAGGTGCCGTACGACCAGCTCCTCCCCACCAAGCCTTTCTCAGGAGTGACCGATGGCTCCACCACCCCCATAGGGCAGATTCGCCTCCCTGTCACCTTTGGTCAGCGAGACAACTACCACACCGAACTCATCGACTTCGATGTCGCCCACATTCGCCTCCCATATAATGCCATCCTCGGGTATCCAGCCCTCGCCAAGTTCATGGCGGTGACTCACCATGGCTACAACGTCCTCAAGATGCCAGGAAGCGGCGGTATCATCACGGTCGCCTGCGATGAGAAGGCAGCGGTGTGCTCCCTCGAGCGCGCCTACCAGGCTGCGGCAGTCGATAATTCTGACGACAAGGGTGCAGTTCGGCCTCCTGAGGCCATCCCCAAGAAGAAGAAGCAGCTCCTCCCCAAGGGCCGCCAGGAGACTGGTGCGTCCGACGATCGTGCCTCAGGCCCCGCGCCCGCTGCTGGGGCGCCTTTTCCCCTCGCATAGGAAGGCACGCCCGGTGCCCCTCTCAGGACGGGCTCGGGGGCTCTCCTCTAGAGGGCCTCTGACCTGACCAGCGTCACGAGGGAGGCGTTTGGGCACCATGTGGAGGCGTGCTTCAACACGCGCCTCCGTGAGCAGGGCGCGAGGCGCCAGGCGCTCAGGAGTTCATCACATGGGCAATCAAGGAGCTCCAGGAGGCGCGAGCCATGTGTGGCGAGCATCGCCCCACACCATCTGGCGCAGCTGCCGCCCCCGACGAGGGTGGCGAGCTGCGCATGTGCGTCAACATCCCAGGTCTCAACAGGGCCGCTTCTCAGGAAGTCTACTGGTCGTCCTGCGTTGGACGGAGTGGGGGCTGCCCCCGTAGCTACATCCGCATGCCGTTTGGCCTGCTGAACATGACTGCCTCGCACCAGCGCTACATGCAGGGCGTCTTGGTGGCTCGCGAGGTCCGGCGTCAGGCGATCCTGACAGAGGAGGTGCCGGACCCCCGCGAGCTCCCCGAGCCTCCCGAGCCTCAAGAGTCAGCCCGCTCATGAGGATCGGCCTCTGCAGTGCGCGTCTTCAGCTACTCCAACGCTTCTATAATGATGATGCCAGGTGACTTTTTGGTTTGTTCAATTGAGGGCGCCCCTCGGGCTGCATTATCCTCGGGCTGTCAGGGCCTGCCCCTGCAGCCCCACCAATTTCGATTCATTTACTCCGAACCTGCTATGCGTATCCGAGTTTTCATAGTTGTTGGCATTACTCCTAACGTCTCGTTATGTATGGAGTTGCCCCTCGCGGCTTCCGCGCGTTGCTAACCCGCCTCTTGCTCGTCCCGCAACGGGGGCTACTGGCACGGCGCCTGTGCTCGGGTCCGTCCCTGCAGTGCTGATAAACCTAAGAGACCGAGCTCTGGCTCGCGGCCGGCCCCGCGCACGTCACCTCACCGGGTCCTTAGTGCCTTCGTCTTCTTGCGGAAAGATCACCGGCGGAATAGCAGACGCGGATGCATGCCCTGTTTTCCTTTTTTGGCTAACTCACAGGAATCTCCGGAGCTGGGACCACTGATACATCTCCAATGTATCTATAATTTTTTATTGTTCCATGCTATTATATTATCATTCTTGGATGTTTTACAATCATTTTATATCATTTTTTGGTACTAACCTATTGACATAGTGCCAAGTGTCAGTTGCTGTTTTTTGCATGTTTTTTACATCGCAGGAAATCAATACCAAACGGAGTCCAAACGCAGCAAAACTTTTTGTGGATTTTTTTTGGACCAGAAGACATCCAGTGGGCCGGAGAAGCGCCTGGGGGGTGCTCCGAGGGGAGCACAACCCACCAGGGCGTGCCTGGAGGCCCAGGCGCGCCCTAGTGGGTTGTGCCCACCTCGGGTGCCCCCCGAACTGCCTCTTTGCTCTATAAATACCCCAATATTCCAGAAACCCTAGGGGAGTCGACGAAAATCAATTCCAGCCACCGCAGAGTCCAGAACCACCAGATCCAATCTAGACACCATCATGGAGGGGTTCACCACTTCCATTGGTGCCTCTCCGATGATGCGTGAGTAGTTCTTTTTAGACCTACGGGTCCGTAGTTAGTAGCTAGATGGCTTTCTCTCTCTCTCTCGTTTGATTCTCAATACAATGGTCTCTTGGAGATCCATATGATGTAACTCTTTTTGCGGTGTGTTTGTTGGGATCTGATGAACTTTGAGTTTATGATCAGATCTATCTTTTTATCCATGAAAGTTATTTGAGTCTTCTTTGATCTCTTATATGCATGATTTCTTATAGCCTCGTATTTCTTCTCCGATATTTGGGTTTTGTTTGGCCAACTTGATCTATTTATCTTGTAGTGGGAAGAGGTGCTTTGTAGTGGGTTCAATCTTACGATGCTTGATCCGAGTGACAGAAGGGGAACCGACACGTATGTATCGTTGCTACTAAGGATAAAACGATGGGGTCTATTTCTACATAAATAGATCTTGTCTACATCATGTCATCATTCTTATTACATTACTCCGTTTCTCCATGAACTTAATACACTAGATGCATGCTGGATAGCGGTCGATGTGTGGAGTAATAGTTGTAGATGCAGGCAGGAGTCAGTCTACTAATCTTGGACGTGATGCCCATATAATGATCATTGCCTGGATATCGTCATGATTATTTGAATTTTTATCAATTGCCCAACAGTAATTTGTTCACCCGTTTGCTATTTTTCTCGAGAGAAGCCACTAGTGAAACCTACGGCCCCCGGGTCTCTTTTCCAATATATTTGCTTTCAAGATCTGTTTTGCTATTAGCTCTTTTCTTTATTTGCAACTTTTATTTTCAGATCTATTAAACCAAAAATACAAAAATACCTTGTTGCACTTTATTTTATTTGGCGTTCGATCTATCAATATTTACTACTCTCTCACGTCCGTTTGCCAATTTTTGGTGTCGTTGCCCGAAAGGGATTGACAACCCCTTTTACACGTCGGGTTGTGAGTATTTGTTATTTGTGTGCAGGTGCTGTTTACGTAGTGTTGCTTGGTTCTCCTACTGGTTCGATAACCTTGGTTTCATCACTGAGGGAAATACCTACCGCCGTTGTGCTGCATCATCCCTTCCTCTTTGGGGAAATACCGACGTAGCTTCAAGCCGCATCAAAAGGAATTTCTGTCGCCGTTGCCGAGGAGGATCTTCAACATATACCAGGTTCCTAATCACAAATCTCATCTCCTCGCAATTTACATTATTTGCCATTTGCCTCTTGTTTTTCTCTCCCCCACTTCACAAAATTTTGCCGTTTTATTCGCCTCTTTTTCGTTCGCTGTTTTCTTGTCAAATCTATTCGCGTTCTTGCTTTCTAGTCACAATGGCTAGTTTGAGCACTCCTCCTTTGTTACCAGATTTTGAAGTTTTATACTTCAAACAAAGACAAGGAGAAAATTTGAAAGATGCTTGGTATAGGCTAATGGAATCCTACCATGTTTGCAACTTAAAAGGAGACGCAAAATTTTTGCTTCGTAATTTTTATGTAGGATTGTCTTTGCATCATAGACAACTTTTAGGTTTTGCCTCAAAAGGGAATTTTATCGAGCTTGATGTTAATGCTGCCTATGAAATCTTAGAAGGAATTTTGGGGGTTCCACCACAAAAGAAATTGTTTTCTTTCACCCCAGAGGGAGTTCAAATGTTGGACAAACTTGGTGATTTTCACAAACATATAGTTGAATTGCAAAAGTATAATGAACCCCTCAAACATCTTAATGGTAGTATCAATCGCATGAATACTTTAATTACTCTTTGCAATAAGCAATTGGATATTTTAGATCTCAAGATGGTATCTTTCCCCGAGAATTTAGGGAAGCGCAAAGTGCCTCCTGGGTTTGAGAAAACCCTCACAAAAATTGCCAAAACCACGGATGACAAAACTTAGATCCTTGCGTTATGCCTAGCTAGGGGCGTGAAACAATAGCGCTTGTTGGGAGGCAACCCAATGAATAAAATTTATTCTTGCTTTTTACTTTCTGTTCTTGAGGGTTTGCACAATTATGCTACTGTTATAATTGTGTTTTGTGTGTTTTAATTAGTGTTTGTGCCAAGTAAAGCCTTTAGGATTATGTTGGGTGATAGTTGATTTGATCTTGTTGGAAAACAGAAACTTTTGCATCCAGTAAAACAGTTTTGAAAATTCACAGCAGAGACGAAAAATTCTGAATTTTTAAAAAAATATTTATATACAAATTGCCTATGTTGTCCTAATTTTTAAGAATTTTTGGAGTTTCATAAGTATTCGAAATATCCAGATTGCTACAGACTGTTCTGTTTTTGACAGATTCTGTTTTCTTTGCGTTGTGTGCTTGTTTTGATGATTCTATGGTTTTCTTTGATGAGTTTTTGCCATAGAAAAGTTGGAATACAGTAGATATAATGCAAGAATAAAATATGAATTGGTTTGATACAGTACTTATAGTAGTGATTTTCTTTCTTATACTAACGGATCTCACGAAGGTTTTGTTGAGTTTTGTGTGATTGAAGTTTTCAAGTTTTGGGTTATCTTACGATGGATGAAGGAATAAGGAGTAAGAAGAGCCTAAGCTTGGGGATGCCCATAGCATCCCAAGCTATTATCCAAAGAGAAGAAAGAAACTAAGCTTGGGGATGCCCCGAGTGGCATCCCCTCTTTCTTCTAACGACCATCGGTATTTTACTCGAAGCTATATTTTTATTCGTCACATATTATGAGTTTTGCTTGGAGCGTCTTGTATGATATGAGTCTTTGCTTGTTTTGCTTTATGTTCTAAGTTATGAATCCTTGCTGGACACATCTATTTGAGACAGCCAAAATTATGACATGACTTGTTAGAATTGCTCTCTATGCTTCACTTAAATTTTTATGAGCTATGGATTTGCTCTAGTGCTTCACTTATATCTTTTTGAGCACGGCGTGCTTTAGTATTTTTGAAGAAATGCTCTCATGCTTCACTTAGATTTATTTGGAAGTTAGTAAAAAATTTAAGAAATTCTCTCTTGCTTCACTTAAATTAATTTGAGAGAAAGAAGTATTATGCTCATGATCTTCACTTATATTTGTTTGAGCTTATCAAAGCAACACATGAAAATTAGTTCCAAAGTGATAGATATCCAAGAAGGATATAATAAAAACTTTCATGAAGATCATTGGACAAAATAAACTTGATTCCTTGTAATAGTTTTGAGATATGATGATGTGATATGTGAGTTATGTTGATGAGTAATTGTGCTTTAGTAAGAATATTGGTGTTAAGGTTTGTGATTCCCTATGCAAGCACGAAAGTCAATAGTTATGCAATGAAATTATATCCTACTTGTGGTGCATTATTCGGTGTTAATTATTCTTAATGCTTGCTTATGAGATTATTTGTTTTTTGGTTGGTTGCTTCCCAATCTTTTGCTAGCCTTCATTTTGCACTAAGTATGATCACTACTTGTGCATCCAAAACCCTTTAAACCAGTTTTGCCACATGAGTCCACTATATCTACCTATATGCGGTATTCTTTTACCGTTCTAAGCAAATTTGTATATGCCATCTCTAATTTTCAAAATAAACTTGTCTTTTGTGTGTTCGTACCGCTCGCGAGGCGGTGAGGGGTGGCTAATATTTTCCATGCTAGATGTGTTATTCTCACGATGAGTGTTTATTCACTTGTCATTGCACGAGAGTAAGGCAAAGGTATTAGGGATTCCCAGTCTGAAATGAAAAATGAATTTACTTTATGTTGTCAAATAATAAATTCCTTGGAAAGTGTTGGTATGGAGGGCACCCGTGGATACGGCTAGCCATGGAAAGTGAAAGAAATGGTGGAAAAAGGAATAAACTTTATTTTCTGTTTGGGAACCGCCTATGATATATCTAGCATGGAAAGTGTTGGGAACTCTAAGTCGTGTTTGTTGGTGGGAAAAGCACACCTCCCAAAATGTTTTTATCTCTAAGTTTTTCGCTTTGAGCTCTGGCACCTCTACAAATCCCTACTTCCCTCTGCGAAGGGCCTTTCTTTACTTTATGCAATTTTTATTTTTAATTTGAGTATCATCTTCTCTTATAAAGCACCAACTAGGGGGCACTATGATCGTACTTGAGCATTGGGTGTAGTTAATATGCGAGTGTGTTTCATGAATGGATCAATGGTTGAGCATGATGGCCTAGGGATAACTTATTTTAGCGTTGATATTTTGAAAGACATAGTTGCTTGTTGATATGCTTGAGTATTTAAGTCATCATGTCAAAACTAGACTATTGCTTTGAATCATATAAAAGTCCAAATGTCCATGCTATAAAGGAAAGAATATGAGATAACATGTTAGGCAGCATTCCACATCAAAAATTCTGTTTTTATCATTTACCTACTCGAGGACGAGCAGGAATTAAGCTTGGGGATGCTGATACGTCTCCAACGTATCTATAATTTTTTATTGTTCCATGCTGTTATATTATCATTCTTGGATGTTTTACAATCATTTTATATCATTTTTTGGTACTAACCTATTGACATAGTGCCAAGTGCCAGTTGCTGTTTTTTGCATGTTTTTTACATCCCGGGAAATCAATACCAAACGGAGTCCAAACGCAGCGAAACTTTTTGTGGATTTTTTTTGGACCAGAAGACATCCAGTGGGCCAGAGAAGCGCCTGGGGGGTGCTCCGAGGGGAGCACAACCCACCAGGGCGCGCCTGGAGGCCCAGGCGCGCCCTGGTGGGTTGTGCCCACCTCGGGTGCCCCCCGAACCGCCTCTTTGCTCTATAAATACCCCAATATTACAAAAACCCTAGGGGAGTCGACGAAAATCAATTCCAGCCGCCGCAGAGTCCAGAACCACCAGATCCAATCTAGACACCATCATGGAGGGGTTCACCACTTCTATTGGTGCCTCTCTGATGATGCGTGAGTAGTTCTTTGTAGACCTACGGGTCCGTAGTTAGTAGCTAGATGGCTTTCTCTCTCTTGTTTGATTCTCAATACAATGGTGTCTTGGAGATCCATATGCTGTAACTCTTTTTGCGGTGTGTTTGTTGGGATCCGATGAACTTTGAGTTTATGATCAGATCTATCTTTTTATCCATGAAAGTTATTTGAGTCTTCTTTGATCTCTTATATGCATGATTGCTTATAGCCTCGTATTTCTTCTCTGATATTTGGGTTTTGTTTGGCCAACTTGATCTATTTATCTTGCAATGGGAAGAGGTGCTTTGTAGTGGGTTCGATATTACGGTGCTTGATCCCAGTGACAGAAGGGGAACCGACATGTATGTATAGTTGCTACTAAGGATAAAACGATGGGGTCTATTTCTACATAAATAGATCTTGTCTACATCATGTCATCGTTCTTATTGCATTACTACGTTTCTCCATGAACTTAATACACTAGATGCATGCTGGATAGCGGTTGATGTGTGGAGTAATAGTAGTAGATGCAGGCAGGAGTCGGTCTACTAATCTTGGACATGATGCCTATATAATGATCATTGTTTGGATATCGTCATGATTGTTTGAAGTTTTATCAATTGCCCAACAGTAATTTGTTCACCTACCGTTTGCTATTTTTCTCGAGAGAAGCCACTAGTGAAACCTACGGCCCCCGGGTCTCTTTTCCAATATATTTGCTTTCAAGATCTGTTTTGCTATTAGCTCTTTTCTTTATTTGCAACTTTTATTTTCAGATCTATTAAACCAAAAATACAAAAATACCTTGCTGCACTTTATTTTATTTGGCGTTCGATCTATCAATATTTACTACTCTCTCACGTCCGTTTGCCAATTTTTGGCGCCGTTGCCCGAAAGGGATTGACAACCCCTTTTACACGTCGGGTTGCGAGTATTTGTTATTTGTGTGCAAGTGTTGTTTATGTAGTGTTGCTTGGTTCTCCTACTGGTTCGATAACCTTGGTTTCATCACTGAGGGAAATACCTACCGCCGCTATGCTGCATCATCCTTTCCTCTTTGGGGAAATACCGACGTAGCTTCAACCCGCATCAACCACGAGTGGCCTCGCCAGCACCTTGGAGCGCAGCCCTTCCTAGGCATCTCCTCAGAGCCGGCTATTTCTCCTCGCGTAAATCGCTTGCACGTTAAAGGGGGGGACCCTGATCATCGCGCCTTAGGGGCTCCTACTGGCTCTTGAGCCCTCACCCCCTGGCCTTGACCACGGCATCGCGACCTGGCATACCAGCGGCGGCTGAGTGTCGCTCGAGGGCCGAGACCCGAGGACGCAGAGCGCCCAGGCAAGCGGGAGAAGTGGAGGCAGCAGGAGCCCTGCGGAGGGGGCGTCGCCTGGGGGATGGCATGGCCCAGCGTCCCACAAGAAGCTTGTCCACGCGGCAAAAGAGTCACCGCGGACTCACCAAGATAAGTCACCTCACGCGCATGGGCGTGAACCTCTTGATCAGCGCTTCATCTCTAGCGATCTCGCTCGGGCAAGAGCTCTTCCCTGTCAGTTTTTTGGGAGCCGCTTGTGCGCCAAAGGGGACCCCCTGAGCATCGCGCCTCAGGGGCTCTTACCGGACCTTGGGCCACTCACCTCCTGGCCTTGACCACGGCATCGCGACCTGGCATACCAGCGACGGTCGAAGCTTGCCTGGGGACTGGGTCCTGCCGGCGTAGAGCACCAAGCTACCACGGGAATGAAAGGGGGAACCATGCCAAAGCGAGAGGCGCAAACACGACACTAATGGAGAATGATAACATTAAAGGCGGGCATCACAGTTATTTACATACCCCCACGGGGCTCGTCATGATTTTCGCGCAGGAATGAAGCAAAGGAGAAATACCTAAGGACTACGGCCTCGGCAGCGTCGCCAACGACGTCAGGGCGATGCCCCTCCTCCTCCTAGGCCCGGGCGCAGCGACGCGGCGGCTCGTAGCTATCGTCTTCGCTCGAGCTTGGTCTGGCTGAGGCGCTGTTGCTGCCGGAGGAGTCGCAGACAAGGCCAAGGGCAAGTTCATTCCCGGAGGCCTCGCCATTTTGCCGGCCTGCCAGGGAACCGCTGCCTTGATCTCCTCCCTTGGGGCAGCACTCCACGCGTCGGCCGTCCTCTCCAAAGACCTTGAAGAGGAGCGTCGAAGCCCCGTCGTACTCGAAATGGATGGCGTGACCGCCCTCCGAGTGGCAGGCGCGAGCGATCACGCCCCATCCACGGTTCATGAAGACGTCGCCAGAGTCGACGACCTCGACCTCCGCCTCTGATGCTTTGCTGCAGCAACCGCTGTGTTGCAACCACAGCTCGATGGGCCCCCGTGGTGGAATCTCCCTCACCAGAGACCGCGGGAGCCGGATCCATGTGCGCGGTGGCATCGCCGCCCACACCACGAACTCATGGGCCGTGACTTTGGCGTGGGTCCGCAGGCGCGGTGGCCGTGTAGTCACCGCTTGCTCTCCTCCACGGTTTCGCTCCTCGCGGCGTCCGCGGCCACTCTCATGGACAGGGCTCTGTGTGCGAGCGTACGCGCAGACCGGGAAGCCCGACGGAGCATGTTCATGCCAGGGCCGCGTTGTCATGGGCACCGCGGCGGCGGCGCGAGGGCAACCGTGCCTCTTCTTTGGCGGAAGCAGCTCGGGGTCCACCTGAGGAGCCTTTCCCTTCTCCGTGGCGGAGAACCTCCTCCCCGGCGCCATGGACGCTCTGACAAGATGGCGGGTCGAAGAAGAAGGAGAAGGAGGAGCAGGCGGCTGAAGATGGGCTGGGGGCTCCGCCCCCCGCCCCATTTATAGGCAGAGGGAGGCCAACCGCCGGCCTCTCACATTCCGAGCAATGATGGCTCTTCTGCATGCTTCAGGTAGTTGTCAAGTTGCGCAGTTGCCGAGGCGGCGTGGAGAAGTGGAGACGCCCACGTCCCATCAAGCGCCACGCGTCGGCTCGGTCCGCAGGCGATTGGGGCCCGCGACGCTTCGCCCTTGCCCTTTGGCTTCACCTCGAAGCCAAGTCCGAGCGCGCCTTGGGCCCGGGGGCTACTGTCGGCGTTCTGGGAACCAGGGTACCCAGACTTGCCTGTCTGCGGCCCACGACGTGGCTCCATTAACGGCCTGGTATGGCCCATCTACAGCACCTTCAAGACAAGACCCTCGTGAGGGGCCAAGCCTCGCGAGGCGGGCGACTCCAAGACCTCCGGAGGGAGCGGCCTCCCTAGGCTGGCTCCCGAGGAGCGGAGATTTCTATGCAGGTACCCATCTCATGAGGTGGAGGTGACACAAGCCATGACGACCAAGGCCAGGCGGGCGCCAGCGAGCGCAGAGCAGCAGGTTTCCTCTTTGGTGCTAAGGAGGCAAGCGCAGGCGCGGGGTCCCGAGGAATCACCCAAAGGTTTCCATTCCCGTGCAACGAGACTAGGACCGCCAGGGCGGCAGGACGGATGTCATCACCGAGCCCACCGCGATGTCATGACCAGAAGCTTTGCAGGCGAAGACCACCTTTCGTCAGGATAAGATGTACTACTTGTCCCCTTTCAAATTGGCCGTTGTGGAATCCCTTCCCGCCTTCGTTTTCGGGGAAGAGGACCAAGGCCACTATAAATAGGTTAGCCACCACCATGGGGAGATCAGGTCGAACCCAAAACCACTCATCCTCACCAGAGCAAGCCTCGCGAGCTTGTTCATCCTTTGTACTAGTTCATCCTCAGCCCCCCGGGAGGCAAATCCACCCCAAAGCAGGAGTAGGGTATTACACCGCAAGGTGGCCCGAACCTGGGTAAACTGATGTGTCTTTCTTCTTCCCTGTTCTTCGAGCTAGGCTATAGGGCGGCGCATTCGGTTGGTTGGATAGGTTGAGTCCTTCACACACGCCCCAGAGTTCGAACCTCTTTTGGGTCTGCAGAGCCCTGAATCCGACAGAAGCGGCCCGGACCAACCTTACATGTCTACGCACATGAGACCGGTTCCACCTACTGACATGCAACTTGCTTTGCATAAAGGTGGCTGGCGGGTGTCTGTTTCTCCTACTTTAGTTGAATCGAATTTGACTACGGTTGGTCCTTGAAGAATGTTAAAACAGCAAACTTGATAAATCACCGTTGTGGTTTTTTTGCGTAGGTAAGAATGGTTCTTGCTAGAAGCCCGTAGCAGCCACGTAAAACATGCAACAACAAAGTAGAGGACGTCTAACTTGTTTTTGCAGGGCATGTTGTGATGTGATATGGTCAAGACGTGATGTGATATATGTTGTGGTATGAGATGATCATGTTTTGTAATATCGACAACCGGCAGGATCCTTAGGGTTGTCTCTTAATTATTGTAAGAAATGCAAGCGCCATGTAATTGTTTTACTTTATCGCTATGCGTTAGCGATAGTTGTAGAAGCAATAGTTGGCGAGACGACCCTGACACAACGATGGCGATCAAGGTGTCGAGCCGGTGATGATGGAGATCAAGGTGTCGAGCCGGTGACGATGGAGATCATGCCGATGCTTTGAAGATGGAGATCAAAAGCACAAGATGTTGATGGCCATATCATGTCACATATTTTGATTGCATGTGATGTTTATCCTTTATGCATCTTATTTTTCTTAGAACGGCGGTAGCATTATAAGATGATCCCTTCACTAAATTTCAAGATAAAAGTGTTCTCCCCGAGTATGCACCATTGCCAAAGTTCGTCGTTTCGAAGCACCTCGTGATGATCGGGTGTGATAGACTCCACGTTCACATACAACGGGTGTAAGACAGTTTTGCACATGGAGAATACTTGGGTTAAACTTGACGGTCCTAGCATGTACAGACATGGTCTCGGAACACTGGAGACCGAAAGGTCGAACGTGTGTCATATAGTAGATATGATCAACATAGAGATGTTCACCATTGATGACTACCCCATCTCACGTGATGATCGGACATGGGTTAGTTGATTTGGATCATGTATCACTTAGATAACTTGAGGGATGTTAATTTAAGTGGGAGTTCATTAGTAATTTGATTAATTGAACTTAATTTATCAAGAACTTAGTCCTAATAGTTTTGCATATCTATGTTGTAGATCATGGCCCGTGCTACCGTTCCCCTGAATTTTAATGCGTTCCTAGAGAAAGCTAAGTTGAAAGATGATGGTAGCAACTACACAGACTGGGTCCGTAACTTGAGGATTATCCTCATTGCTGCATGAAAGAATTATGTCCTTGATGCACTGCTAGGTGACAGACCTGCTGCAGGAGCTACTGCAGATGTTATGAACGTCTGGCAGGCTCGATCTGATGACTACTCAATAGTTCAGTGTGCCATGCTTTACGGCTTAGAACCGGAACTTCAAAGACGTTTTGAACATCATGGAGCATATGAGATGTTCCAAGAGCTGAAGTTGATATTTCAAGCTAATGCCCGGGTTGAGAGATATGAAGTCTCCAACAAGTTCTATAGCTGCAAGATGGAGGAGAACAGTTCTGTCAGTGAACACATACTCAAAATGTCTGGGTATCATAACCACTTGACTCAACTGGGAGTTGATCTTCCAGTTTATAGTGTTATTGGCAGAGTTCTTCAGTCACTGCCACCAAGCTACAAAGGCTTCGTGATGAACTATAATATGCAAGGGATGACGAAAACGATTCCTGAGCTCTTCGCAATGCTTAAGGCCGCGGAGGTAGAAATCAAGAAGGAGCATCAAGTGTTGATTGTTAACAAGACCACTAGTTTAAAGAAAAAGGGCAAGGGAAAGAAAGGGAACTTCAAGAAGAATGGCAAGCAAGTTGCCGCTCCTGTGAAAAAGCCCAAAGCTAGACCCAAGCTTGAAACTGAGTGCTTCTACTGCAAAGGGAATGGTCACTGGAAGCGGAACTGCCCCAAATACTTGGCGGATAAGAAGGATGGCAAAGTGAACAAAGGTATATTTGATATACATGTTATTGATGTGCACCTTACTAATGCTCGTAGTAGCGCCTGGGTATTTGATACTGGTTCGCTTGCTCGTATTTGTAACTCGAAACAGGAGCTGCGGAATAAACGAAGATTGGCTAAGGACGAGGTGACGATGCGTGTCGGGAATGGTTCCAAGGTCGATGTGATCACCGTCGGCACGCTACCTCTACATCTACCTTCAGGATAGTTTTAGACCTCAATAATTGTTATTTGGTGCCACCGTTGAGCATGAACATTATATCTGGATCTTGTTTATTGCGAGACGGTTATTCATTTAAGTCAGAGAATAATGGTTGTTCTATTTATATGAGTAATATCTTTTATGGTCATGCACCCTTGATGAATGGTCTATTCTTGTTGAATCTCGATCATAGTGATACACATATTCATAATATTGATGCCAAAAGATGCAAAGTTGATAATGATAGTGTAACATACTTGTGGAACTGCTGTTTAGGTCATATTGGTGCAAAGCGCATGAAGAAACTCCATGCAGATGGACTTTTGAAATCACTTGATTATGAATCATTTGATACTTGCGAACCATGCCTCGTGGGCAAGATGACTAAAACTCCGTTCTCCGGAACAATGGAGCGAGCTAATGACTTATTGGAAATAATACATACCGATGTATGCGGTCCGATGAGTGTTGAGGCTCGCGGCAGGTATCGTTATTTTCTAACCTTTACAGATGATTAGAGTAGGTATGGGTATATCTACTTAATGAAACACAAATCTGAAACATTTGAAAAGTTCAAAGAATTTCAGAGTGAAGTAGAGAATCATCGTAACAAGAAAATAAAGTTTCTACGATCTGATCATGGAGGTGAATATTTGAGTTACGAGTTTGGCCTTCATTTAAAACAATGTGGAATTGTTTCACAACTCACGCCACCTAGAACACCACAGTGTAATGGTGTGTCCGAACGTCGTAACCATACTTTATTAGATATGGTGTGTTCTATGATGTCTCTTACCGATTTACCACTATCATTTTGGGGTTATGCATTAGAGACAGCCGCATTCACGTTAAATAGGGCACCGTCTAAATCCGTTGAGATGACACCGTATGAATTGTGGTTTGGCAAGAAACTTAAGCTGTCGTTTCTTAAAGTTTGGGGACGTGACGCTTATGTCAAAAGGCTTCAGCTTGATAAGCTCGAACCTAAATTGGAGAAGTGCGTCTTCATAGGATACCCTAAGGAAACTATTGGGTACACCTTCTACCACAGATCTGAAGGCAAGATCTTTGTTGCCAAGAATGGGTCCTTTCTAGAAAAGGAGTTTCTCTCAAAAGAAGTGAGTGGGAGGAAAGTAGAACTTGATGAGGTAATCATACCTTCTCTCGAATTGGAAAGTAGCACATCACAGAAAACCGTTCCCGTGATGCCTACACCAACTAGAGAGGAAGCAAATGATAATGATCATGAAACTTCAAATCAAGTTACTACTGAACCTCTTAGGTCAACCAGAACACGTTCCATGCCACAGTGGTACGGTAATCCTGTCCTGAAAGTCATGTTACTAAACCATAGCGAACCTGCGAACTATGAAGAAGCTATGGTGAGCCCAGATTCTGATAAATGGCTTGAGGCCATGAAATCTGAGATAGGATCCATGTATGAGAATAAAGTGTGGACTTTGGTGGACTTGCCTGATGATCAGCAAGCCATTGAAAATAAATGGATCTTCAAGAAGAAGACAGACGCTGATGGTAATGTCACTGTCTACAAAGCTCGACTTGTCGCAAAAAGGTTTTTGACAAGTTCAAGGGGTTGACTACGATGAGACTTTCTCACCTGTAGCGATGCTTAAGTCTATCCAAATCATGTTAGCAATTGCCACATTTTATAATTATGAAATCTGGAAAATGGACGTCAAAACTGTATTCCTTAATGGATTTCTTAAAGAAAAGTTGTATATGATGCAACCAGAAGGTTTTGTCGATCCTAAAGGTGCTGACAAAGTGTGCAAGCTCCAGCGATCCATCTATGGACTGATGCAAGCATCTCAGAGTTGGAATATACGCTTTGCTGAGGTGATCAAAGCATATGGTTTTATACAGACTTACGATGAAGCCTGTATTTACAAGAAAGTGAGTGGGAGCTCTGTAGCATTTCTGATATTATATGTGGACGACATATTGTTGATTGGAAATGATATAGAATTTCTGGATAGCATAAAAGGATACTTGAATAAGAATTTTTCAATGAAAGATCTCGGTGAAGCTGCTTATATATTGGGCATCAAGATCTATAGGGATAGATCGAGACGCTTAATAGGACTTTCACAAAGCACATACCTTGACAAAGTTTTGAAGAAGTTCAAAATGGATCAGTCAAAGAAAGGGTTCTTGCCTGTGTTACAAGGTGTGAAATTGAGTCAGACTCAAAGCCCAACCACTGTAGAAGATAGAGAGAAAATGAAAGTCATTCCCTATGCCTCAGCCATAGGTTCTATCATGTATGCTATGCTGTGTACCAGACCTGATGTGTGCCTTGCCATAAGTTTAGCAGGGAGGTACCAAAGTAATCCAGGAGTGGATCACTGGACAGCGGTCAAGAACATCCTAAAGTACCTGAAAAGGACCAAGGATATGTTTCTCATTTGTGGAGGTGACGAAGAGCTCGTTGTAAAAGGTTAAGTCGATGCTAGCTTCGACACTGATCCGGGTGACTCTAAGTCACAAACGGGGTATGTATTTATATTGAATGGTGGAGCTGTCAGTTGGTGCAGTTCCAAGCAGAGCGTTGTGGCGGGATCTACGTGTGAAGTGGAGTACATAGCTGCTTCAGAAGCAGCACATGAAGGACTCTGGATGAAGGAGTTCATATCCGATCTAATTGTAATACCCAGTGCATCGGGTCCAATGAAAATCTTTTGTGACAACACTGGAGTAATTGCCTTAGCAAAGGAATCCAAGTTTCACAAGAGAACCAAACACATCAAGAGACGCTTCAACTCCATTCGTGAAAAGGTCATGGATGGAGACATAGAGATTTGAAAAATACATACGGATCTGAATGTAGCACACCCGTTGACTAAGCCTCTTCCGCGAGCAAAACATGATCAGCACTAAGACTCCATGGGTGTTAGATTCATTACAATGTAATCTAGATTATTGACTCTAGTGCAAGTGGGAGACTGATGGAAATATGCCCTAGAGGCAATAATAAAGTTGTTATTATTATATTTTCTTATTCATGATAAAGGTTTATTATTCATGCTAGAATTGTATTGATCGGAAACTTAAATACATGTGTGGATACATAAACAAATACCGTGTCCCTAGTAAGCCTCTACTAGACTAGCTCATTGATCAAAGATGGTTAAGGTTTCCTAACCATAGACATGTGTTGTCACTTGATAATGGGATCACATCATTAGGAGAATGATGTGATGGACAAGACCCATCCGTTAGCTTAGCATATGATTGTTCAGTTTATTGCTATTGCTTTCTTAATGTCAAATACATATTCCTTAGACTATGAAATCATTCAACTCCCGGATACTGGAGGAATACCTTGTGTGCTATCAAACGTCACAACGTAACTGGGTGATCATAAAGATGCTCTACAGGTATCTTCGAAGGTGTCTATTGAGTTGGCATGGATCGAGATTAGGATTTATCACTCCGTGTATCGGAGAGGTATCTCAGGGCCCTCTCGGTAATACACATCACAAGAAGCTTGCAAGCAAAGTGACTAAGGAGTTAGTTATGATATGATGTATTACGGAACGAGTAAAGAGACTTGCCAGTAACGAGATTGAACTAGGTATGAAGATACCGACGATCGAATCTCGGGCAAGTAACATACCGAGAGACAAAGGGAATTACGTATGTTGTCATAAGGTTCGACCGATAAAGATCTTCGTAGAATATGTAGGAACCAATATGGGCATCCAGGTTCTGCTATTGGTTATTGACCGGAGAGGTGTCTCGGTCATGTCTACATAGTTCTCGAACCCGTAGGGTCCGCACGCTTTACGTTCGTTGACGATATAGTATTATATGAGTTATGTGATTTGGTGACCGAATGTTGTTCAGAGTCCTGGATGAGATCACGAACATGACGAGGAGCTTCGAAATGGTCCGGAGGTAAAGATCGGTATATAGGACGATGCTATTTGGACACCGGAAAGGTTTCGGAGCCTATCAGGTAGTCATCGGATCACCGGAAGGGGTCCGGGAAGCCCCGGGAGGTTAATGGGCCTTATGGGCCAAGAGGGGGGATTGATGACCCACAAGTATAGGGGATCAGTTGTAGCCTCTTTCGATAAGTAAGAGTGTCCAACCCAACGAGGAGCTAAAGGTAGAACAAGTATTCCCTCAAGTTCTATCGACCACCGATACAACTCTATGCACGCTTAACGTTCGCTTTACCTAGAACGAGTATGAAACTAGAAGTACTTTGTAGGTGTTGTAGGATAGATTTGCAAGATAATAAAGAGCACGTAAATAAAAACTAGGGGCTGTTTAGATAAAGAAACAATTAAGTTAGTTTAACGAGTGTGGAAAAGTGGTGGAAGGATTTGCGAAATTGTCCCTAAGCAATTGACTACGTTACTAGACCGATAGCAAGTTTTATGTGGGAGAGGCCACTGATAGCATGTCATCCCTTACTTGGAATTCTATGCACTTATGATTGGAATTATTAGCAAGCATCCGCAACTACTAACGTTCATTAAGGTAAAACCCAGCCATAGCATTAAGATATATTGGTCCCCCTTCAATCCCGTATGCATCAATTCCTATGCTAGGCTGAAGCTGCTGTCACCCTTGCCCTCCAATACGTAGTCCTATCAACATACAACTAACCCTATGGTGTGATCCACACGCGCGCTCATATGATGGGCACCAAAGGACAGCAACATAACCACAAGCAAATTAAACCAATCATAGCAATTCACCAATCACCGATAGGACAACAAAAATCTACTCAGACATCACAGGATGGCAACACATCATTGGATAATAATATGAAGCATAAAGCACCATGTTCAAGTAGAGGGTACAGCGGGTTATGGGAGAGTGGACCGTTGTAGATAGATGGGGGAAGGTGATGGAGGTGTTGGTGAAGATGACGGAGCTGTTGGAGTAGATCGCTGTCACACGATGATTGCCCCGGCGGCGTTCCGGCGCCACCGGGAGAGAGGGGGAGAGAGCCCCCTCCTTCTTCTTCTTCCTTGGCCTCCCCCCTAGATGGGAGGAGGGTTTCCACTCTGGTCCATGGCCTCCATGGCGGCGGAGGGGCGAGATCCCCTCCGAGATTGGATCTCTCTCTCTCTGTTTCCTTCTGTTTCTGCGTTCCTAGATTCTGGCCTTTCACCGTTTCTTAAATTCCCGGAGATCCGTAACTCCGATTGGGCTGAAATTTTAACACGATTTTATATGGATATTAGCTTTCTTGTGGCTGAAGAAGGGCACCAACTGCCTTATGGGGTGGCCACAAGCCTCCTGGCCGCGCCCTGGGTAGGGGGCGCGCCTCCAGGGCTTGTGGGGCCCTCCGGCATCGTCTCGCGTTGATTCCAATTCCCAAAAATCACATATATTCCAAAAAAAATCTCCATAAGTTTTTATCGCATTTGGACTCCGTTTGATATGGATATTCTGTGAAACAAAAAACATGCAACTAACAGGAACTGGCACTGGGCACTGGATCAATATGTTAGTCCCAAAAATAATATAAAAAGTTGCCAAAAGTATATGAAAGTTGTAGAATATTGGCATGAAACAATCAAAAATTATAGGTACGACGGAGACGTATCAGCATCCCTAAGCTTAATTCCTGCTCGTCCTCGAGTAGGTAAATGATAAAAAAGATAATTTTTGATGTGGAATGCTACCTATCATAATCTTGATCACATAATCTAATCATGGCATGAATATTAAGACACGAGTGATTCAAGGCAATAGTCTATCATTTGACATAAAGACAATAATACTTTAAGCATACTAATAAAGCAATCATGTCTTCTCAAAATAACATGGCCAAAGAAAGTTATCCCTACAAAATCATATAGTCTGGTTATGCTCTATCTTCATCACACAAAATATTTCATCATGCACAACCCCGATGACAAGCCAAGCAATTGTTTCATACTTTTAATGTTCTCAAGCTTTTTCAACTTTCATGTAATACATGAGCGTGAGCCATGGATATAGCACTATAGGTGGAATAGAATATGGTGGAAGTTGTGAGGAGAAGACAAAAAAGGAGAAAGTCTCACATCGACGCGGCTAATCAATGGGCTATGGAGATGCCCATCAATTGATGTCCATGCGAGGAGTAGGGATTGCCATGCAAAGGATGCACTAGAGCTATAAGTGTATGAAAGCTCAAACTGAAAACTAAGTGGGTGTGCATCCAATTTGCTTGCTCATGGAGACCTCGGGCATTTGAGGAAGCCCATCATCGGAATATACAAGCCAAGTTCTATAATGAAAATTCCCACAAGTATATGAAAGTGATAACTCAAGAGACTCTCTATATGAAGAACATGGTGCTACTTTGAAGCACAAGTGTGGTAAAAGGATAGTAACATTGCCCCTTCTCTCTTTTTCTCTCATTTTTTTATTTTCTCTCTTTTTTTTGTTGGGCTCCTTTTTTTGGCCTTTTTTTTTATTTTTTGTCCGGAGTCTCATCCCGACTTGTGGGGGAATCATAGTCTCCATCATCCTTTCCTCACTGAGACAATGCTCTAATAATGATGATCATCACACTTTTATTTACTTACAACTCGATATCTAGAACAAAGTATGACTCTATATGAATGCCTCTGGCAGTGTACCAGGATGTGCAATGATCTAGCATAGCAAAGATATCAAGAAATGGACAAGCCATGAAAATATCATGCTAGCTATCTTACGATCATGCAAAGCAATATGACAATGAATGCTCAAGTCATATATATGATGATGATGGAAGTTGCATGGCAATATATCTCAGAATGGCTATGGAAATGCCATAATAGGTAGGTATGGTGGCTGTTTTGAGGAAGATATAATGAGGCTTATGTGTGATAGAGCATATCATATCACGGGGTTTGGATGCACCGGCGAAGTTTGCACCAACTCTCGCGGTGAGAAAGGGCAATGCACGGTACCGAAGAGGCTAGCAATGATGGAAGGATGAGAGTGCGTATAATCCATGGACTCAACATTAGTCATAAAGAACTCACATACTTATTGTACAAATTTATTAGCCATTGAAGCAAAGTACTAATACGCATGCCCCTAGGGGGATAGATTGGTAGGAAAAGACCATCGCTCATCCCGACCGCCACTCATAAGGAAGATAATCAAAAAATAAATCATGCTCCGACTTCATCACATAACGGTTCACCATATGTGCATGCTTCGGGAATCACAAACCTTAACACAAGTATTTCTACCAATCCACAATTACTCACTAGCATGACTCTAATATCACCATCCTTATATTGCAAAACTATTGCAAGGAAACAAACATATCATATTCAGTGATCTACAAGTTTTTATGTAGGATTTTATGACTAACCATGTGAATGAGCAATTCATGTTAACTCTCTAAATAGATATAAGTGAAGCATGAGAGTTTAATTCTTTCTACAAAAGATATGCCCACTCTCTAACAAATATAAGTGACGCAAAAGAGCATTCTACAAATGGCGGTTTTCTATGTGCAGGGAAACAGGCAATCCAAACTTAAAATGATATAAGTGAAGCACATGAAGCATTCTATAAAGCCATACTCAAAAGATATAAGTGAAGTGCAAAGAGCATTCTATAAATCAACCAAGGACTATCTCATACCAGCATGGTGCATTATTAAAATAAAAATAAAAAGCACACGACGCTCCAAGATTTACGCATATCATGTGACGAATAAAAACAGCTCCAAGTAAAATTACCGATGATCGTTAGAAGAAAGAGGGGATGCCTTCCGGGGCATCCCCAAGCTTAGTTGCTTGGGAGTCCTTGAATATTACCTTGGGGTGCCTCGGGAATCCCCAAGCTTAGGCTCTTGCCACTCCTTATTCCTTCATCCATTGTGATCTCACCCAAAACTTGAAAACTTCAATCACACAAAACTTAACAAAACCCTCGTGAGATCCGTTAGTATAATAAAGCAAATCACCATTTTAAGTACTGTTGCAAACCCATTCATATTTTTATTTTTGCATTGTAGCTACTATATTATAACTTCTCTATGGCTTATACCACCGATACAATCGGTAGTTTCATCAAAACAAGCAAAATAATGCATCAAAAACAGAATCTGTCTTAAACAGGACAGTCTGTAGCAATCTGAACATTTACCATACTTTTGTAACTCTAAAAATTCTGAAAAATTAGGAAAAAATAAAAAAATTATATAGCAATACTTTGCAAAAACTTACAGAAGCTTTTGACTTTCCAGTAAAAAATGTAAATTCAAGCACTACAGCCAAAGTTTCTGTTTTTGCACTGCACATACCAAACAAGCAATCTAATCATCCTAAAGGCAAATCTTGGCACATTATTTTTATAATACAATGGATTTGTACAAAGGGATAATTATTTTTTTTTGAAAAGTTTCTGTAATTCAAGATTTGCAAAGTTTCCATGGGCATGAACAAAGTTCAAGGAGCTCCCCCACTTCAACGGTGCTCGTCTTTCTTACTTTAACTTTTCTTTTTGAAAAGTTTTAGGTTCCCCACTTTATTTTTTTGTTTATAAACTTTTTAAAAGCACTCAACAGAAATAAATGACTCTCTAAAACTTCCAGGTTGTCTCCCTGGCAGCGCTTTCTTTGAAGCCATTAAGCTAGGCATATAGTGCTCAAGTAATGGATCCACCCGGATCCCAAGGTATATCAAAACCAATTTTAATTAACAATGATTTGTGATATAGTAGTGAGCACAAAGTAACATATATCATGCAACAACGAAGTCTAACTCTCTTCCTATGCATTGGCATGTCATAAAAGAACAATTCATGCACACATAGTAAAGGCCGATACATAGCATAAACAGCTTCTTGCAATTTTATCGTATTGGAAACATAGAGGTGGAGATGCAGTTCCTCTCTCATAATAATTGCAAGTAGGAGCAGCAAGCACATGCATATTATATTTATCAAAATCATCATGTGTAATGGTAAAACACAACCCATCAATATAATCCTTAATAAGCGCAAACTTCTCCAATATAGTGTAATTGGGAGAATTCAAAAAGATAATAGGACTATCATGCGTGGGTGCAATAGTAACCATTTCATTCTTAACATAAGGAACTATAGAAAGTTCATCTCCATAAGCATAATTCATATTGGCATCATGGCCACAAGCATAGCAAGCATCAAGTTCATCAAAAAGGGATATTTCAAACGAATTAAAGGGATCATAGCATTCATCCTTCGGTGCGAACGAAGGGAAATTAAACAATGTATGGGATAAA
Organism: Thinopyrum elongatum; assembly: GCA_011799875.1. NCBI lineage: Eukaryota > Viridiplantae > Streptophyta > Magnoliopsida > Poales > Poaceae > Thinopyrum > Thinopyrum elongatum. Next base: position 379,105,112 of record CM022302.1, read on the forward strand.
GAGTTACTCTCATTAGAAGGTGGGCATGGGTGATCAATCCGCTCTTCCTCCTTTTGTTCTTCACTCTCCTCCTCATCTTTTTCATCTAATGAGCACACAGTGTCATCAATTTCTTCTTCCATAGATTCCTGCAAAATATTAGTCTCTTCTTGGACAACGGAGACTTTCTCAATAAACTCATTAATATCGGCATTATATTCATAATTCTCATAGCAATACTTAAGTATAGCATAATTTTCAGGTCTGTAAACAGCATCATCAAGATTTTCACACTTTTCAAACAAAGATTCAATTTCATAAGCACCCTTAAAAGCAACAAATTCTTCTATTCATTCCACATCATTGTAATCATATATACCATTAGCATAAGAAACCAAGGTTTCATTATCATTAAATTTACATGAAAATGGAAGGTGTGGAGCCTTCATCCTAGAGCAACAAGTATAATCATATCTCAAGCATAAATTCCGAGCATACCAATGCAACATGTGAATTTGAACCCATAAGAGTTTACCTTTTTGAGTCAAGCGATAATCCGTAAAGTATTCACGTTGATCCAACGTGTCTCCCATTAACAAGTTGAACGGGGTTTTCTCAGGATTATCAAAGTAGTGTTCAATATTTTTCACATAAGGAGCATCGAGGGTTTTAGGAGGTTCCCCATCTCCATGAGTAGCAAGTACACCTAATTTTTTTGGTATTTCGTGTTCCATATCCATAACTAAAGATATAGAACAACTTAGAACAGCAAATAAAATCTACTTAGTGATAAAGCAAACAAGCACACACGAGAATATTCACCCCACGCTATTGCTCCCCGGCAAGGGCGCCAGAAAAAGGTCTTGATAACCCACAAGTATAGGGGATTAGTTGTAGCCTCTTTCGATAAGTAAGAGTGTCGAACCCAACGAGGAGCTAAAGGTAGAACAAATATTCCCTCAAGTTCTATCGACCACCTATACAACTCTACGCACGCTTAACGTTCGCTTTACCTAGAATGAGTATGAAACTAGAAGTACTTTGTAGGTGTTGTAGGATAGGTTTGCAAGATAATAAAGAGCACGTAAATAAAAACTAGGGGCTGTTTAGATAAAGAAACAATTAAGTTAGTTTAATGAGTGTGGAAAAGTGGTGGAAGGATTTGCGAAATTGTCCCTAAGCAATTGACTACGTTACTAGACCGATAGCAAGTTTTATGTGGGAGAGGCCACTGATAGCATGTCATCCCTTACTTGGAATTCTATGCACTTATGATTGGAACTATTAGCAAGCATCCGCAACTACGAACATTCATTAAGGTAAAACCCAACCATAGCATTAAGATATATTGGTCCCCCTTCAATCCCGTATGCATCAATTTCTATGCTAGGCTGAAGCTGCTGTCACCCTTGCCCTCTAATACATAGTCCTATAAACATACAACTAACCCTATGGTGTGATCCACACGCGCGCTCATATGATGGGCACCAAAGGGCAACAACATAACCACAAGCAAATTAAACCAATCATAGCAATTCACCAATCACCGATAGGACAACAAAAATCTACTCGGACATCATAGGATGGAAACACATCATTGGATAATAATATGAAGCATAAAGCACCATGTTCAAGTAGAGGGTACAACGGGTTGCGGAAGAGTGGACCGCTGTAGATAGATGGGGGAAGGTGATGGAGGTGTTGGTGAAGATGACGGAGTTGTTGGAGTAGATCACCGTCACACGATGATTGCCCCGGCGGCGTTCCGGCGCCACCGGGAGAGAGGGGGAGAGAGCCCCCTCCTTCTTCTTCTTATTCCTTGGCCTCCCCCCTAGATGGGAGGAGGGTTTTCCCTTTGGTCTATGGCCTCCATGGCGGCGGAGGGGTGAGAGCCCCTCCGATATTGGATCTCTCTCTCTCTCTCTCTCTGTTTCCTTCTATTTCTGCGTTCCCAGATTCTGGCCTTTCACCGTTTCTTAAATTCCCGGAGATCCGTAACTCCGATTGGGCTGAAATTTTAACATGATTTTTATTTGGATATTAGCTTTCTTGCGGCCGAAGAAGGACGCCAACCGCCTTACAGGGTGGCCACAAGCCTCCTGGCCGCGCCCTGGGTAGGGGGGCGCGCCTCCAGGGCTTGTGGGCCCCTCGGGCATCGTCTCGCGTTGATTCCAATTCCCAAAATCACATATATTACAAAAAAAATCTGCGTAAGTTTTTATCGCATTTGGACTCCGTTTGATATGGATATTCTGCGAAACAAAAAACATGCAACAAACAGGAACTGGCACTGGGCACTGGATCAATATGTTAGTCCCAAAAATAATATAAAAAGTTGCCAAAAGTATATGAAAGTTGTAAAATATTGGTAAGAAACAATCAAAAATTATAGATACGATGGAGACGTATCAGGGAACACACTAGCCCACAAGGGGCTGGTGCGCCCCTTCCCTTGGCCGCCAACCCTAGGGATGGAAAGGGGGAGGGCTAGCCCCTCTTTCCTTCCCTCCACCTAGGAGGAAGGAAAGGGGGGCGCCACCTCCTCCTGCCTTCCCCCCGCACGCATACAAGGAAGGGGGGGTGGCACTAGAGGGCAGGAGCCCAAGGGGGTCGGCCGGCCACCCTTGGGGTGCCTCCTGGCTGCCTCCCCTCCCCCCACTATATATATATGAGGGAGGGGGCGCCACACAAGACCACGACAATCTCTTAGCCTTGTGCGGTGCCCCTCTCCACAGTTTAGTCCTCTGTCCAGTTTCTTCGCAGTGCTCGGCGAAGCCCTGCAGGAACGAGTTCACCATCACCGTCACCATGCCGTCGTGCTACCGGAACTCATCTTCTACTTCGCCCGTCTTGCTGGATCAAGAAGGTGAGGACGTCATCGAGCTAAACGTGTGCTCAACACGGAGGTGTCGTATGTTTGGTACTTGATCGGTTGGATCGCGAAGAAGTTCGACTACATCAACCGCGTTAATAAATGCTTCCACTTTACGGTCTACGAGGGTACGTAGACATACTCTCCCCTCTCGTTGCTATGCATCTCCATGGATAGATCTTGCGTGTGCGTAGAAATTTTTTTGTTTTCCATGCAATGTTCCCCAACAGAATCTGGAAGGGCGCGAGAGTGCCAAGGAGACGGCGGAAGATGATGCACCTCCCAGGAATTTAGTATCTACTCCTTTTTAGGTTTCACACCGCATGCAAATTTTTTCACGTATAGTATTTACATTCTATTAAACTGCCTGCCCGGAATTCCCGGTTTCCAAAACAACTAACGGATTTTTAGTACTTTTCCCAATAACCAAAACATGCCTCCATCATCTTAAAAAAAATCTTGAACTGACATGTCCTGAGTCAAATCATTTTTTAGACCAACGTATGACATGCCAGTTGATGATTATTCAGCAAAAACGATATATGACATAACAATACTTGTTCATGAAAGAAACATAACAATACTTCATGACACCATGATATATTGTTTGTGTAATAATCCATTCAAATTGTTAAAGTGGATTGCACAAGGCACAAGGCAGATGATTCATCACTTCATACTTTTCGGACTCGGTAGTGTATAACACACTCATGCAGGCATAGATCCACACGTCCGGATTTGAATGGAAACATAACAAGCATTTTCAGTTTGAAACTGTACTAATGGCGGCATCCTCTTCGTGGCAGGCACAACATCTTGAGATAAAGATAGATAGGTTGTCTGTGAGCTATACTTGGGTGAAGCAGGTAGGGTGTAGCTCGCCAGAGCGTCCCATCATGACAAGGCACAACAGCTTTCATAGGGAATAGCTTAAATCTGACATTGCACATTGGACTAAGAGAGAGTGAAGAACAGTGCACTCTAGGCCAGTCCTGCTCGCAGCTGTCGTGTGAGTGAAAGACATAATGTAACAAGAAGAGGATGTCACTCAAGTGCACACCTGTGTCGTGTAGATACTGGTGAAATTTGGGATCATTTGAAGCTGCACAGCAGAAATGTGAAACAAAGAGAGTGCATTGCATGTTTGTGATCTGACCTTGGTTCTGAATCGTATGGTGGTAAATACTACTTATAAGGAACGCATAAATGTGGCACAACACATGACTAGTTGGGATGGTAGTCTTACGTGGTGTTTCATAATTGGTGTTAGCAGGGTGAACATTAGTCGGGATCGTGACTTTGCTAATTCAAATGTGAGGTCCATAACCCATTGATCGCCAATGTTGTAAGACATGAACCATGTCCCTTACTGTCCATGTGACATGAACAATGTGGTCGATCAACCTTTTCGAAAGCATAGGTGAAGTAACTCTGTAAATCATCTATAGTGTGTTGTCTACATCATGGAGAACAAGTGCACACTAGATGGTAGTCTCTCGGTAGGTGTTTCATAATGACCGTACATATTAGGTGCTATTTTCATGAGCATTGGTCAAGATCGGGATTGGCAAGTTGAAATGTGAGGTTCATATTCTTAATATGAGCAACGTTGCAAGACATGATCCATGTCCATTATGGTACATGTCACATCCACGACGAAAAGGGTTCATAACACACATGACATGGGGGTTCAAAATTTTCGAAAGCACACATCAACAAAACAGTTGAGACTTGTAGTGAGACATTTTGACCTCACTAATATGAAGAACCGATGCACACACACACAGTTTGGATGGTAAGTTGCATAAATATCGTGAGTTGGCAAGTTGAAATGTGAGGTTCATAAACCTGAGGTGAACGAACAGGCTCAAATTTTTGGGTTCCCTCCATTATTTTGTTTTCCCCGCCCCCACCCCCACCCCCCCCCCCCAATTTTTCCCCTTCCCACCTTATTTTCTAATTGTCCCACTAAATTTTCCCCACCCCGCCCTCTAAATATCTCGTTACTAGTTCAAAACTACCCCCGCACATAACTTCACACTTTGCCCTCATCTCTATTGTCTCTTCCAGATCTAGATCCCTCTCGGCGGTAGGTTTCCCTCCCTGGTGCCGGCGTACGACATGACAAAAGGAGAACACCGCCTTGCCACCGCCCGCAAGGAAACGCTACCGACAACCCCAAGGCTTTTTCGTAAAGGTAACAAATATTTCCTCCTCCTTCAATACCCAAGCCAATCAAAATTGCTATGGTTCACTCATGTGGCTAGTTTTATCCTCATATATTCATGAATTCCTTGTTTAATTCAATAAAAAATAGGGTTTTTATCAGGTTGGTTGGTGTGTGTGTGTTATAGATCTGATAGCATCTTGTTATTCTAATTGCGTTATAAACCTAAACCAAGCTTTCCCCTCCATCAGAGGGTACAGAGGAGTTTTGTTTTTAACTACTCATCTAGAAAGCAGTCACACCCGTCTCCACGCCACCCCTCCCGCTACCCCGCCACCACCACATCATATCCACCAACGCCGATATCCATCCCCTCCTAGGCCCTCCCACCTCCGACCAAGCTTCGAATTGGCCGGAGCCGCCACAAATGGCGGGATACACCCTCCTAAGAAGCCACCGCTGATTCATACGGCGGATCAACGACGCGGCACTCAGTCGAGCCGCCGCCGACGCGGCAACGACCCCCTTTCGTGCTCCTTCGATGCCGACCTGCCACCGCCGAAGAAGAAGAAGTACCACGGTGTGCGGCAGCGGCCGTGGGGGACGTGGATGTCGGAAATTAGAGACACTGACACAGGCGTCCGGTACTGGCTGGGCTCCCACCAATCGGCGGAGCTCGCGGCGAAGGCATACGGCATCAAGGCGGTGGCATTGTACGACTGCAAAGTGAAGATTAACTTCCCAATTGGCACACCCAACATGCCAACGCCCGTCGAAATCGACCACCGAGTGGTATCCAAACGCGAGGTACGGGAAAACTGGGAGGCGTTCGAGCAGCTCAAGGTGGCGCACGCAAATGAAGAGTACATGGCCGACATCCGGCGGATGCATCCGAAGATCGTTGCCGAGGAGCGCCGAGTACTGGAGCTGTGCCAGAAGGGGGTTCACGATGCTGACGAGGCCAGGCCATCCGAGAGAAGGGGTCCGAGGCTGAAGTGATCGACCTTTACTCAGACTAGTTTAATTCATAATCTACAATGCAGTTTGAACTAAATTATGACATCTATATCGGTGTTTGCAATGTAGTTTGAACTAAACTAAGCTATGAATGTTGAAATATTTGTCTATATAAGTGATAAGGATTCATATAAGTGCCCTACTTCAAGAGATTGGCTAGATATGTACTAATTTACTTCAATTTTCATGCTCATTTGAAATTATGGTTATACTTTGATTCCTGATTAACAAGAAGTTCTATTTACATTAATAAAGGAAATGTACTTATTTGTTATTATACTTCAGGCTTATAATTGTGTATTTTTTATCTTTTCATCTTTCTAATCATATTCAGGCAAATTGACGAAGTATGAGAAGCTTAGAAATCAAACTATCAAGGATAATGCAGCTCTGTTTGCACAAAGGTTGCAGGAAAAAGGCCTAGAACTTGCTGGTTTAGAGCTTGTACATTCTGAAGCATGGGTATTCACATGTGGGACAAATGCAGTTTCACAGGAAAAAGGGGGTATCTCTTCAGATCAGAAAGCTGAAGATACCGACAGTGTCGACAACTCAGATAATGGAGTTGTCGCTACTGAGATTGCATTGTCTTTGGAGGACCCAAAATCTATAACTATGGTACATTTTGTTTTACAATTACTTACTGGTTGTGTGACATTGTTGTATACGAATGTATCTCTTGTGAACTAAAATGTGTGAAGAATGCATTTGTATACGTGCAGAAAGTACGTGAAGCTATCAAGAAGACTCTGTCACACATTCTGGATGAAATTGAGGGTCTGAATATTTCCGTGGCATCGCTTCATCAACAAATTAAGTCTATGAAGACTGCACATAAAATCTTAGGCAAAGAACATGACGTCGTCCACAAAGTCATTGTAGAGCAAATATTTGATCTCGAGAATACTCTTCGATACATTAAGGGAGCTCTTTGCTACATCACCTGGATTCTGTCACAATAATTCATTGCCCACAGAAGAGAAATACCGCCATCAATCTGGTGCATTGTTTCAACGTGATGAAGTTGTGCTATGGTTGCCTATTGTAAAATCTCTGCCAGGGAGACAATTGTTTTGTTTGCGATGCAGTCACTAGGCTGAATTTCCATTGTAATTCAAAATTTGCACAAATTCATATTAAAATTCTTGAAAATTAATTCAGTTTTCTATCAAATATACCAGCCATTTGCAATACATAAAACAAATTGACCGCTCATACACACTGTGACGATGGTTATAGACGCCGTCACTGGCATCCACGTGACCACAACAATGGGCCCACATGTCAGAATCGTTGACCGGTCAGATGACACATCGTTACCGATAATAGACTACCTGACCCCACATGTAAGCAGCCACCTCGGCATCTTCTGGGCCCATATGTCAGCAGTTTTGATTTGTCAAAACTGACGCCCAATTATTACTGATGGGACGGTCGGCAATAAAACCCACCGGGGACCCACATGGAAGAAGTCACGTTAACAACTGCTAGCCCCACCTATCTGAATCTTTGACCGGTCAAACCCCCCCCCTCCCCCGGACCGATCACCGGTGACGAATTATCATCGCCAAAATGATCTTACGCGACAGATTGGGCCATCATAGGTGACATTCTGGGCCGTCAACAAAAACGGAAAGTGGTGACATTATTTGGCTCGTCACCTGAAATGCGATCTTGCGTGACGGAAGAAGTGGTACCGTCAAAATTTTACTTTCCATGACGGCGCTTCGGTAACAGTGGGGGGGGACGGCCGGAAAACGTCATGGGGGTATTTTCCGCGAGGAAAAAGAGTTATGCGTGACACACGTGAAACATCGCAAAATAGACGAAATTTTGTAGTGGAGACATAGCGACAAAGCAAGCAAACAAGAAAACAAAAAATATTTTTGTGTTTTGTAAAATTATTTTAGAAGCGGGGGAGATGAAAACGAGAGGCAAATGGAAACAAAAAGGAAAATGAAAGTAAGAGCAAGTAGATGATAGTTTATGCAAAGGTACTTGATAGGTTTTGGTGATGTCTCACCAGCAATGGCGCCAGAAATTCTTCCTACTACTTGTGATCTGCGTTGGGATTTTCTCGAGGAGGAGGATGAAGCAGTACAGTAGAGATAAGTATTTCCCTCAGTTAATAGCCAAGGTTATCAATCCAGTAGGAGAACCACACAGAACCTCGTTAGCAGCACCTGCACACACAAAAGCAAATACTCACACCCAACACGATCAAGAGGGTTGTCAATCCCCTTGACAGTTATTTGCAATGGTCAACTCTCGTAGTGCTAGATAGATAAAATAAATTACAAAACAAAATAAAAGAAATAAAATTGCAGCAAGGTATTTTTGAAGTTTATATATGATAAAAATAGACCCGGGGCCATAGTTTTCACTAGAGGCTTCTCTCTCGAACAGAAAGCATACGGTGCATAAACAAATTACTGTTGGGCAATTGATAGAAAAGCGCATAGTTATGACGCTATTCAAGGCAATGATCATGTATACATGCATCACGCAGAGACAAGTAGACCGACTCCTGCCTGCATCTACTTCTATTACTCCACCCATCGACCACTATCCAGCATGCATCTAGGGTATTAAGCTATAAAAACAGAGTAACGCCTTAAGCAAGATGACATGATGTAGACAAAGTAAATCCAATCAATATGAATAAACCCCATTGTTTTATCCTTAATAGCAACAATACAAATACGTGTCCTTTCCCTTTCTGTCACTACGATGGAGCACCGCAAGATTAAACCCATCACAAAGCACCTCTCCCATTGAAGGATAATCTAGTTGGCCAAACCAAACGGATAGATCGGAGAGAAGTACAAAGCTATAACAATCATGCATAAAAGAATTCAGAGAATACTCAATTAATATTCATGAATAATCTGATCATAAACCCACAACTCATCGGATCCCAACAAACACACCGCCAAAGAAGATTACATCGGACAGAACTCCAAGAAGATCGAGGAGAACATGTTATTGAAGATCAAAGAGAGAGAAGAAGCCATCTAGCTACTAGCTATGGACCCGTAGGCCTGTGGTGAACTACTCACGCATGATCGAAAGGACGGCAAGGATGATGTAGAAGCCCTCCGTGATCGATTGCCCCTCCGGCAGAGTACCAGAAAAGGCCTCCAGATGGGATCGTGGAAGAACAGAAGCTTGCGGCGGCGGAAAAAGTGTTTCGGGTGGCTCCCTGATGTATTGGGAATATTTGAGTATTTATAGAGGTGGAATTAGGTCAAGATGTGCCACGAGGGGCCAACAAGCCCAGGGGCGCCCCCCTGGGGCGTGTCTGGTGAGCTTGTCGCTCCCTCGTGGCTCATCTGGTCTTCTCCCTAACCTTCTAGGGTCTCTTGGTCCAGAAAAAATTGTCAAAAAGTTTTGTAGCGTTTGGACTCCGTTTGGTACTGATTTCCTGAAAAGCCTAAAACAAGTAAAAAAAATAGCAACTGACACTGGGCACTAGATTAATAGGCTAGTCCCATAAAATGATATATAATTGCATATAAAACATCCAAGATTGATACTATAATAGCATGGAACAATCAAAAAATATGATACGTTGGAGACGTATCAGGCTTATGTGTGATAGAGCGTATCATATCACGGGGTTTGGATGCACCGGCGAAGGTTGTACCGACTCTCGAGATGAGAAAGGGCAATGCATGGTACCGAAGAGGCTAGCAATATATGGATAGGTGGGAGTGTTCTATTAATCCATGAACTCACATTAGTCATAAAGAACTCATATACTTATTGTGAAAGTTTTATTAGCCCTCGAAGCAAAGTACTACTCACATGCCCCTAGGGAGGAGGTTGGTAGGAGTTAACCATTGCGCACCCCCGATTCAAACAGCACAAAGGATTTCAATTAGACATAAAAATGCTCGAACATCCCCACCATGCCATGACCGACATTTAAATGAGTAATACATAACAAGCTTTAATATTGATATATTTACTAACTAATGATTATGAACCAATACCCTTTCATACTATTACATAAATATAATTAAATGACACATTTCATATTCAGTGATCTACATGAAAGTTTTTATTATATCCCTCCTGTATACCTATCATTTTCAGACTAGTCTCATAACCCGTGCACATTACCACTTCCTATTTAAGAGACTCTCAAAAAGATTTAAGTGAAGCATGAGAGTGCAAATGATTTCGATAAAATATAACCACCGACGTTCTCTAAAGATACAAGTGAAGCACATGAGCAGCTGCATACCTCAAAAGATACTCCCTCCGTCCTGAAATACTTGTCGGAGAAATGGATGTATCTAGATGTATTTTAGTTCTAGATACATCCAATTTTATCCATTTCTGCGACAAGTAATTCCGGACGGAGGGAGTATAAATGAAGCTCATAGAGTATTCTAACAAATCATGATGAATGTGTGTCTCTCTCAAAAGGTGTGTCCAGCAAATAGTTTCAAGTATTATTATAACCATAAGGGGGATCATTCATGTTCATCTCATACTCCCTTCTCTCAGCAGCAAGTTTTCTAATAGGCAAGCAAAAATAATTGAAAGGGCTAAATTTGATAGGATCCGAATCCGTGAGATCAAGTCTGGGAGGAGGGGGTTCCTCCTTTGGCCTCTTATAATTGATAGTTATCTCTTCATTATATAAATTTCTATAAAGGTATTCTCGTAGTTTTTCCTTAAGTACACAACCTAGCCCCAAATTTCCTATAGAGAATTTATCATTATTTTCAGAAAGCTTTTCAATCAAAACATGTTGAGCAACCTTTCTCCTAAGATTCTCACTATAAGCAGCATAATCCGTAGATTTTAGTTTTCTCATCTTATCTTGTCATAAAGGATTTCTTCTATAGGTGGGCATTCACTACTTATCCAGTAGTAAGCAAATATATCTCCTGCCTCTTTCATTAAGTGGTCAAATTCATGAACTAGAAATATTGTAGCCAAAGGTTTAACTGAAGGATCATGAACATTGGAGAATTCTAGTAACACTCTTTGTATAGCAGGATGCATATGCCCAAATTGTCTTTCAAATTCTACTATGACTAATGATATAGCATCCGTGAAACTAGTGGTTCTAACGAGAATAGATCCCCCTATCATAGGTAAAGAACCAACACAGGTAAAGAAGTCTTGATTAATACACCTTCCAATAATATCACCACTACCTATTCGGAGTCTTTTTGTGTGCATGATAGTGGTTTCATATTTACTACTAGGATCATCATCGGCAAGATTATCAAATGCTTATTTATGAACTTTATCATTAGCAACCACATCAAAGCTTCTTTTAGGGTTTTCATCTCTTACAAGATTTAGTATCACAACTTGATGATCATAAGGTTCCACACTAGTGGCGGGAGCAACATTAACTTTCTCTTGAGACATAGTGGCAATTCAAGCAAGCAAGTAAAATAAAAAAAATTGTGTTTTCAAAGTTTTTAATGAGACTATAAAAGCAAATAAAGGCAAATAAAAAGTAGAATAAGTAAATGATAATGTGTATGAAGGAACCTTGAGTTGTTTGATAAATCTCCCCGGCAACAGCGCCAGAAATTCTTTCTCGTACTTGTGCGCTGTGTTGGGATTTTCCCCGAAGAGAAAGGGTGAAGCAATATAGTAGCGGATAGTATTTCCCTCAGTAGATAACCAAAGTTTATCGAACCAATAGGAGACTCACGCAAACAACCGTCGCCAGTACCTACACACACAAGAGCCATTGATCTCAACATTGACCTCCGGGCAGTTGCCTTCTACAATCCTTGCAAACACCGGAGAGCGTTGAAGCACGTTGATGTCATTGTGAGATCCGGCCATGCTGAAGAAAGAGTACCAAATCCAGAGATCTTGTGAAGCCACGTCCTCAAGTATGACAGTGCAAGCCTTGACATGGACACTATACTGCCCCTGCCAAGCAGAAGGGCAGTTCTTCCACTCCCAGTGCATACAATCTATGCTACCAAGCATCCCCGGAAAGCCCCTACTAGCATTGATCGCCAACAACCGGGCTATAACTGCAGCAGTTGGCTCTCTCAAGTACTCCGGTCCAAACACTGCCATCATAGCCTTGCAGAACTTTTACATGGAGTCTAGGCACATGGACTCGCTCATTCGGACATACTCATCAATGAGATCACCGGGAACCCCGTATGCAAGCATCCGAATACTTGCAGTGCATTTCTGATAAGAGGAGAAGTCAATCTTTCCCAGGGCATCCTCCTTGCACTCGAAATAGTTATCGTACGCCACCACCCCTTCTTGGATATGGTTGAACACATGTCTAGCTATACGGAAACGGTACCAGAATAGGTGGTGTTTGAAGAGCGGGTTAGGGGACTCGAAGTAGTCCTGCTAGAGTAGGCAATGGCCGCTCTCTCGGTTGCGATTCAACGCCGAAGTATGCCCCGTGATCGAGCCCCTGAACATCGGCCGCTGCCTACTAATGTGGTCATGGACGACCAAAGCAGCAACCACAGTCTCATCATCATTAGATGAAGAATCATCTGAATAGCAAATAAAATTGTGGAAAAAGTACTCATCCCCGGAGTACATTTGTACCTTACAGGCAAACTGTCGAATACCTTGTGGGCGTCGTGGAAGAAGCCAGCCGATGAAGAGCCTCGTGCCTCTGCGAGACCAGGTAGCAAGCCCGGAGGCGTGGAGGCGAACGTGGCGGCGTCCGGCGAGTGAGGTAGCCGCGCTTGCGTGCTGCCGTCAAAGGAGGCGAGGGCATGGTGGCGTCGACGTCGGGGTGTTGCGATGGCGGCGAAAACGGTCCACCAAACGACGGTGTAGGGGTGGCCGTCAGGGGGGTGGGGTGCTGCTGGCGGAGGTGTGGGTGCGGGCGGCCGGCCTGGGCACCGAAACTGGGTGGCGGCGGCGACGGGTGGGGCAGCTGGGTGTGCAGGCTGTCGATGGGAGGAAGGGGGAATGACCAATATGCCACCGACTGGCGGGTCAGGGGGAGGACAAGAGCGGGCGTCGCACGCGTCCACTGCATGTCCGCACCGATGTAAACGCGGCCCAAATTTGGGCCTGAAATGGGTCACGCGCGGACAAAAAGCGGATGCTCGTCTGTTTGGGGTGCTGCGTTGTACCGACTTTTGTGTCCGTTTCAACCCAAACGGATACGCGCGGAGAGTTTGGGTAGGCGCGTTGGAGTTGCTCTTAGCAACATAAGAATGATGTTGTAACTTGTAAAAGATTATGTGGAAAACACGAAATGATGTTTGTGACAGGGACTGGTATGCATGTGATTTAAATTGGATGAAGCTGTATCCCTTACTAAAGGGATGGACCCCTCTGTGTTCTTTTTTTTTTGCGGGGTGACCCCTCTGTGTTCGTCCCTCTGGACAAAAAATGCTGCTGGAGAGACGTTTGCAGATGATCGAAAGGAGGATGTCAGAAGTTCCCCTCATAAAATGGTGCTGAAGAATTCGAAGGATCTCCTTGGAGCTGGAGGGACCGGGGGCGCGTGACTACAGGGTCTTGTGAAGAAGCTACGAAGTTATCGGCGAGGATGTACGCTGGCCTGCAGCCGGTGCTGGTTTCGACTTTCGAAGGCATTGGCGCGCAATGGGTACGGGTCCGGAGGAAAGGAAAGGGAATCCGAGACCGGCAATCGGATGGACGGATCGATGGCGTGTGTGTGTCTGTCTGTCTGGTAAAGGTCGCGTGATCCAAGGGAACGGCGCCCCCTTCCCTTCACCAGGCTGCTGCGGCAGACTGCTGTACTACGATCGAGCAGACAAGGGACACGGCTACGGAAGTTACCCGCTGCCCGTCCCGTCCGCCGCTAGGGACAGCGTGGGGGCACAAGCAAGCCCAGGGCCGAGGCCAGGCCCGGCCGGTGCAGTACTGCTACGGCACTGCATTAACGCGCGCACTCGCCACTGCTCAGGGCTGCTCCTCTGTCTCTTCTCTTCTCTTCTCTCGCCGTGGCCATCTTCCTTCCCCGACGGACGTCGCCGTGCATTTCAAACCAAGGCTAGGATGAAGAAGATCCAGATGTACTCTCAGTCTCAGCTAGGAAATCATGCATGGGTTCCATACGGTGACAAGGGAAGAGAGCGTCGAGACATATACTACCACAGTGGTGCACCCTGAGTCATGACCCCATCCACGGAGGACCACCCATTTTCTCCCACTGGTTTCTTTCGGAGTGTTTGGACATTTCTCCATGCGAAGGTGCATTCTGCATCAAGCAGAGAATTCCACGCTCCAAAGTTCCAGGAAGGAACAAGCTGCCCATATTCACTTTTACTGAACATTTGCTTTCTCACGTGCCTGAAAGTAGATCCATACTCCCTAGGTAGGTGCGTCTGAAGTCTGATGCACTCACTGGGGCCGCCGTACGCGTGACTTGCAGCAACGCACGGTATCCCCCTGAATTTATCGGAAAACTCTCAGCACGTTCTTCAGTGATGGGCCCAAACCCAATCATTCAAGCCAGACAGCGAGTTAATACGTGACATAAATTTGGAGCACGCGTTGAGCGTGATTCTTTCTTATTACAGTAAAACGAAGGGTAAACGGGTCGCATACCGTCACATGCTGCTCCGTCGGCGTTGGTCCCCTGGCCATGCATATGCATGTGCCGTCAGATTCCTAGATAGCGAGATCCCGTGAAAAAGGCTCTCCTCGAGAAGACACGAAAACTGTGGCAGTGCGACGCCTGCCGCACTACATTGTCAGAGCATCTACGGACGGACTTGCCAAATCCGGCACGGACACTCTTAAAACAAAAATACTACACCTACGGACTGGTTCCCACGGAAACAAGTCTACGGAAGGACGTGTTCCCCCATAAATCGCTCTTCCCCCTGATTTTCTATCGAGGCGGCCCTCCTATTTCCAATCAACGCATGGCATATCAGCCTGTAGGATTCAATCCGTGATATTTGTCCGTAAGTCTAGCAAAGCTCCTCTTAAAATCCGTATATCCGACACGCTATATTCATACAAAATCATGTAGCGTAGTATGTAGATCACCTGATGGGCAAAATCAACGGAAAACGGACTCTAATCCGATAGGAAACGGGCATCACATATAAACATCACCCAAAGATCATCAGACGGTCATAGTTCACACAATTCAAACTCTGGTAAATTCTAACTAGATACTACGAGTTAGATATGAGAGGGCGGAGCTTCACCACTTCCTCGCCGACCCTTTGCCCTTCCGGTCGCCGGCGCTGCTGCAGGCGTCCGCGGCAGGAGGTGGGTCGATGGCGGAGCCGTCGGAGTCGGACCCATCGTTGTAGGAGGAATCGAAGATGACAATGTAGCCCTTCAAGCGCCGGACGGTGCGGTCCTGCTTGCGCTTGAGCTTGGCCACCCTCGCCGCCTTCACCGCTGCCTCCGCCGCCTCCCGCTCGAACTACTCAATGCCGAGCCGGAGCTGCTTGGCATTGATCCTTCGGAGCCGTCGGGCATCTGTCTTCGCCGTCGTAAGTGACCGGCGGTACACCCACTAGAAGAGACGCTCATCCTCGTCAGGCACCGCCGGCATCACGCGGCGGCAGCCGGAGGACTACACAGCTGCGTCCAACGCGGCCCCCATCTCCCTTGCCCTCTACCTCTCATGGCGAGCGGCGCGCGCCTCCGATTCCAGAGTCCGCATCCGCGGCACCGGTGGAGCGGGCACTAGAACCCACCGTTGCCCGCGCGGAGCAGCGGCTGGAGGTGGAGGAGGTCGTCAGACGGGCGGCGTCGATTAAGCTGCCCTCGCAGATCCGCGCGCGGGGTGGGAAAGGCCGGCATCGGCGTCGGGCGACAGGAGGCGTCGCACCTGAACCGGAGCTTCCGCCCGTATCCACCCGCGAGCCTCCAACATGATAAGGAGCGCCAGCTCGTCCTCGTCTCCGGAGTTGCCGTCGGAGTGGCTGCTAGTGACGGATTGAAGAAATGGGAGCAGAGCGGAGTGAAGTGAGGCTAGGGTTTGCTCCGGAAGAGGGTTTTGTGGGGTCGGGCGGGCAAGAGGTGGGTCGGGCGAACGTGGCGGACGTGCACGGGCCGCCTCATATCCGCCTTAGATTTGGTTTGGATACGAGAGGTGCCGGTCAGCCCGGGTGTTTGAGGGCGACTTGAGACGTCTGATTGGGTCGGTTTTTCTGACTGGGCAGTGTCCGGTCCGCCCGTCCGGATGTTTGTAGCGGGTTTGGGGCGTCCGGCTGTGGATGCTCGTAGAGCATCTCCGATTGTTTTATACCTCAAAATCAAGCACCTCAAATGTGCGCGAGCATGTCTGGACATGTCCGCGGATAGATTTTGAGAAGCCGACCATCGAACTGGATGCACCAAATCCCCTCAAAAAACTGAATGCACCAAATAAAAGTAAACACCACATTATTCAAAAAACTGAATGCACCAAATAAAAGTAAACACCACATTATTATTTTATTTTTAGGTCTTTATTTACATAGTAAAAGTTAACCGACCCTAGTCTATTCTTTGCTGGACATGGACACGTTTATGTTCCGCGTCTTACTCTTCGACGGAGTCAGGTGCTTGGTCGTGGACATCGTCGATGGAGGTAAGGTCGACATCAACGTGGATGGTCCGGCCTTGTGGTCATTGTGGCCCGGCCCGAATGAGGCGAAGCTGTCGGCGTGAGCAGCATTCCCGTCCATGATCGCCTACCCGCTTCAGCGTCCGCCTCTGTTGTGATCTCCTCGAATAGGTGGTCGCGCTCCGCCTCGTTGACGTGGCCGGCACCACTCACGGTGAATGGCGCGGGAGCTGCATATGCTCTCGTACAGCGCCGGCTGCTCATCCATGATGGCTGGATTCTCGGCGAGCATGGTCATGACGGTCTGCTCACCGGCGATCTGACGCTTTGCGAGCCTTTCTTATCGAAGAGTTGCAGGTTGTACCGCTGCTCCACCTGCAGCATCCGGAACACGAAGACTGGCGGCAACTGCTCATTCGGTTGTGCCTCCGCAATAATAACGTTGTAGTGTTCCTCCGCCTACTGAAGGGTGAACCCGCCAGCCAATGCCTCCTCCTCCTCCTCCAACACCTCGTCCATAGTCGCGTCCTCCTCGTCCGAGCTCTCCTCCTCCGGAGAACTCAGAGGCTCCCTCGCCATAACGCGGGCCGCATGTTGGGCACACCATGCGCCCACCTCGGCCACGATTTCATGACGACATCGAGCTGTGATGGTCCTCCACCACCCACAGCGGGGCCGCCATTACTCAAGGAGGTCGAGAAAGAAGAAGGGAGCGTCGAAGGCTTGGACGGAGGGAGATGAGGCTCGGAGGTGGTGTGATTTCTATCATGGCCGACTGTCTTTAAATAGTAGCGGGCGTAAGGGTGGGCAGAGCAAAAGCTTGGATGCGTTCACTGGGGTTGGTTTCTTGTTCGTCGCGCTGGCATGAATACCGGGCAGGCAAAAGGACAGTCAGACCGCTTGAGTGTGGTAGGAAATCGTCCCATCGTCCCGCCTGGTCACATCCGTTGAACCGACATTAACAAGGGGCGGAAAGCGCGCGCACGCAGCGTGAGCGTCGAGCCGGAACAGGTTTCTCGACCACCGCATTGATGTGAATGCCGCGTCATTCGGCCAACATGCGGCAATGACCGATTATGTTGGCTTTTGGACAAGCATGAATGCGACGTGGAGAGCAAAGTGTCGTTTGGAGCGGAGAGAGAGAGAGAGAGAGAGAGAGAAAGAGAGAGGGGATTTTGTGGGAACCTGGGTATCGGCGTCCTACCAATTTGCTTTCGGCTTGTGGGATTTCGGATGTTCAAACTGGTCCACAGACGTTTGATTCATGACATTGGAGGGCAAAAAGTGTCTGGACCGCATGTTCCGTATTTTTAGAGTCAGTTTGATGCACGACGTTGAAGATGCCCTTATTGTAACACTCTAGTTGTTAAAACCATATACAGATAAAAGAATTGAGTCGGTGAAGAGCAAGCATGAGGTGGGAGGAGGAATTGGGGATCGGGAATTAGGATTCTTGTCTGTTCAATGCATATACCGTCCTCTCATTTATTTAACCAGTTACATGGGCTTGCTCCAAAGGTTCACTCTCGGGGCAGTCCCTTCGATGGGGGGTTTTGAGAGAGCAACTAATCGAGGAGTGCCTTGAAAGGCTTCCGTAGCAGCGGGCGATTCGGTGGGACAACATGCGAGCGCGTCAAATTGTGCACCCAGACGTCGCCACATGTCGCGCACGGGGCGCGCACCCTCGTGAAACATTTTTTTTGTTTTTGCACGTTTTTGGTTTTCTTGGCTTTTTTGCGTTTTCAGATTTTGCTTGGGTTATTCTATGTTTTCTTTATTTTTTTGGTTTATTGGATTCCTCGAGTTTTTCGGTTTACGTCTGGCGGGAGCATGTACTTTCGCATGAAGTGAAGCACGGTTGTGCTTCTTGCTTTCTCAGAAGTGAAGTGCAGTTGTGATTCTGTGTTTTCCCAGAATAAAGTGCATTTGTGCTTCTATTCTGTCCTTAAAAGTGACGCACAGGTGCGCTTCCGCGCGAAGCACGGTTGTGCTTCCGGGTGAAGCTCAGTTGTGCATCCCAAAAAATGAAGTGCATGTGTGGTTCACCGTGGAGCATAGTTATGTTTCTCGCATGAAAAGCACAACTATGCTTTCACAAAAATGAAGTATAGTCAGTTATTGATGCACGGGTTAGTACAATTTAAAGCACGAGTTGGTATTGTTTTGGAGTATATATTTTATACGAAAAAGTTTGTTGAAACCTAGCAACATGGGATCTAATTTTGAAGGATATGTAAAACTGAACGGTGAAAACGGTCATAATTTGGTCGCACGGTTAAATAGATTGAACATTCTGAACAAACGAATTTCCGAAAAGAAGCACAAACCTACCCATGCATCCCGTACGTGGTAAGAAATCCCACTAGAACTGCCAGTTTCCGACAACCCTCACACATGTAGTGCGTCATTTTTCACCATCAGTGGAGGTGGAAGTAACCTTTGCAATAGGTACCCCTTAACTAGTGATTTTGGGCTTTCAGGTGTGGTATGTCTAAAAAAAAGGCTTGCTAGTGTGGGTGCTGGGCGGCCATTATGTCTCACTACATCAACAAAATGAAGAGAAGAGAGAGTGCAGTGGGAGCCACATTGCCGATAGGGTAGCCTCGCATGAGGGAGCCGGAGACTAGGTCAGCCCTGCTCGCGGGATCCACAACCTCATTTTTTTTCTTCTGTTTTAAACATTTTTTCTTTCCCTTTTTACTTTCATTTACACTTTCAAATACTAGCAAAAAACACTCTACATAGAATATTTGAAAAATGTTAATCTAGCATTTGTAAAATATAAAATGCGTAGAGAAAAATATTGCTCATATATACAAAAAAAATCTCTACAATAAATATACCATGTGTATGGAAAAGTTGATCATATATTTCAAAAATGTTAATCAAGCATTTAAAAAAATATTAAACATATATATATAAAGGTTCCTGATGTATACAAGAAAATGTAAAACATGAATTAAAAATTGAACATAAATCATTTTTTTAAAAATGTTGACCATGTATCAAGGAAATGTTAATCATATATTTTAAAAATGTTATTCGTGCATAAAAAAATGTTCCTGATATATACTAAGAATGCACAATGACTATGAAAAAAATTAGTCATCAAACATAAATAATTGAAAAAAAATTATTCATCTATTAAAAAATATTAAACACGTACAAAAAATATTTCTGATATATACAAAAATGTAGAACGTGTCTTAAAAATTTTGAACATAAAAACATAATTTTTTTAGAAAAATTGATCAAGTATAAAATATTAAACATGTATAAAAATGTTCAAGATATCTACTAAAAATGTACAATGTGTATGAAGAAAATAGTCATCGAACATATTTTGTTTAAGTTAATCATTTATTTGAAAAATGTTATCATGTATAAAAAAATATTCCTGATGTATATGTAAAATAATGTACAAATGTTGTAAAAATGTAGACATGTGTAGAAGAGAAAATAACAAAAAAAAACAGTGAAAACTAAATAAAACGGAAGAAAGAAACACCTCAGAAACAAAAAATGGAAAACTGAAAGAAAACAGTGCAAATCCATGAGGAAACGAAGAAAAAATAAGAAAAAATATAAAAGAAAACAGGAGAAAAACAGTGCAGAAAAAGAAAGGAAAACAGAGAAGAAGAAAAACCGAGAACGAAACAAAAAAATAAAGACAAAAGTGGAAACTGAGAAATAAATAAAGAAAATCGATGAAAAAACAAAGAAAAGTAAAAAAAATCAAAGAAAACAATGAAGAAACAAAGCAAACGGTAAGAACCGTGAAAAATAAAAAGAAAAACTGATGAGAAAACAAAGAAAATGAAAAAAAAAAAAGAACGAATGAGTACAACAAGCGAGCGAGGAGCGAGAGATCGTTCGATCCCGAGTGAGTGAGAGAGGAGAAGAAATTGGCCAGCCCAATACTTACCCAACAGAGAGAACCTTCAGGCGAGAGAAACTACCGTCTCTTTATAAGCGAGACATAGCTCTAACGATCATGTCCCACCAGTGTTTTCTAATTTCTCCATTTCTTCCGTTATGAGTTGATTTTATTTGTCTTCCTTTTGGCTGGTTTTTATGTACCCCAGATTTTTTTTCATTTACATTTTATTCTCTGTTATTTTTTGATTTTTTGATTTTTTTTTCTTCATTTACATTGTATTCTCTGTTATTTTTTTTAAAATACGTGCATATTTAAAAATTACATTATTAAAATAGCATGAAAATATTTTTTTAGAAAAAAATGATTACCCCCGGCCTCTGCATCTGAGCGATGCATGCAGCCATTTTATTAATTATTCTCAGAAACCTTACAAAGCATTACATCAGTAAGCCTGAAGCCACCATCTTAACGACACCTGTCGCTACTCTTATCCCCTTGATGAAGGGGTGCCGAATGTCCGAACCTAATACCAAACAGACATCGCACCCAAACCTAACATCTAATGCCGGTTGCCCCATCCCAGCCACATACCGGTAATGGGTCACACATCGGTCCAGCGCACTCACCGAGGCTACCGCAACCGTCATCCACCTAACCATCTTCAGAGCAGGTACCGACGCAAAGACCTTGCCAGGTCAGCTGTCTACGCTATCATGGTGCCAGACAGCGCCACCGCCCTACGCTCGTCCATCCAGCCGCATCCGTCGTCGATATCCAGCTGCACCATGACGCCAATACTCGTCATCATTGACGCGGTAGAAACAACGCAACACCTCCTGGCAATCTCCACACCGTCGCCGCTGCTGGAGCTACGCGGAGTCCATCACCGACAGCATCTCTCCGCCGAACAGCAGAACCTCCCAAGACGGCGCTCTCCATGGAGGGTACGACGCGAAGAACGCCGCCGCCGCCCAATCCAGACTGAATTTTGGACTTTCGTCCGGGAGGGGTTCGAAGGTGGATAGGAGAGACCTCAACATCGCCTCCACGGAGGGTAACAACGTCGAGAGACGTCGCCGATGCCGGACCGAACAAGCCGATCAAAGTTTCCTCCGGTCCCCATCCTATACCACCAAACCTCCGTCGGCTCCGAATCCGGCAACGGACCATGAACCGAAACCTGCAGAGATGAGAGAGCCGTGGGACTCAACCCACCATGAAGGAGGATCGAGAAGAATCCATTGTAGATCTCCAGGCGCCGAATCCAGCGATCCGGCATGGTCAGCGACGACCACCACCACCCCGCGGTGGCCGACGGCATTCAAGCCCAAGACCCAGAATTGGATTCGATCTGAACCCGGCAGCGCCCGCGACCACCGATCTTGCCCACCACGCAGTCGTCACCACGCCATGAGCAAGCCGCCGCCGCCGCCGCGCCGCGCACGACGTTGCTAAGAAACCCGTCCACCGCGCCGCCCGACCCCACGCTAGCCCGGCGCCCCACCCGATCTGGCTGCCCCGCGCCAGCCGCGACGAACAAGGGGGAGAGACGCCCCCGCCGCCGCCCAGCCAGCCAAGCTTTGCCCAGCGGCGCTGCGGACGACGGCGAGGAGAGGTGGAGGCGGAGGAGGGCCGAGAGGACAGCGGCTAGGGTTCCCCCTGGGTCGCCCTCGGGGGCGACACGAGGGGGGCTGAGAGATAATGTGTGTGGTACAAAAATCTTTGAACCTGGCCCGCATGAAAATATATAAGATACTTAGAAAAATAATTTCGCAAACTTCTTTTATAAATACACGAACAACTTTTGAAATTACACTAACACATTTGTAAACTGTTTAATAAATTTTAAAAATTTATGAACATTATTTATAAATATGTGAAAATGATTACTAGAACACCTTTTAAAAATACATACACAATTTATTTAGTTACATAAGCATTTTTTTAAATCACTTTTAAAAAATGATTACATAAGCATTTTTTAAAAACATGAGAAAGAAAAGAAACTCGACAAGAAATCAAAAATAGAAAAAAAAATCACTGAAAATCGGACAAGGTAGCATAGTGACGCACATAGCTGCGACACAATGGTTGGGCCGGTCGACGACGACCATGTTGTGCGTCACGCCTTGGTACAGGCCGTCTGAGGAAAGCCCATGCACTCAACCGAAGAGCAAACCATGCCTAAAAAAGTGGATGGAAGAGGGAATATCTAAGCTTGTGCATTTTGAGAATTAGTTTTGCCCTCAATGATTTAGTTCTGCCCTTCATCATCCCTCAAAGCACATCCAACGGCACAGATTACTCAAGGCAAAAACAGGTACAGCAGACGAGGCTGGGGAAATCGAGGGTTTTCGCGGTCATCTCGTGCTCTCCCGCGCCACGCCACGGAGGAGCAGGTGGACGGCGATCGGTGCGCGGAGAAGAGGAAGGAGACCGTCGTGGAGGAGAGGAACGAGTGCGGCAAGAGCTGCCGCAGAGGAGACGGCGGCGAGACAGCACCGCCACGGTGGACCGCCGCGCCGCGGAGAAGAGGGAGGAGGGCCAGCGCCGCCGGGATCCTGTCCCGACATCCTTCCGGGCCGCCCGATTCTGCCGTCAGGTATTTGCTTGTGTGCTCAACTGTTTGCGCCATCCGCCTGCAATTCGCATGACCTGCAATAGCAAAGTCATTCAGCTTATTCACTTGTGAAATATCGAGATGCCTGCAGTCATTATTTGCATCAACTACATTTTCTGCGGGTTTGCTCTCTCGAGTTCCGCAAAGAAAGGATCACGTACTACCATTTACTTCGTTTTTTTAGATCAAGAAGGAGGGCTCCCCGGCTCCATTGCATAGAAGCCCGAAAAACAAAACGGGTCTTAGTACAGGGTTCAACAAAAGAACAGAACGAGAACAGCACCAGACTTTTGGTGTCTGTTTTACAGAGTGCAAAGGTAAAGCAACACCACCCCAAACCAGCGAATCAGCTGGGCCAACAGATGATAACCCCAGCAGACTAAAACCCATTTACTTCGTTTGATATGGCAAGTAATGTCATTGTAATAAGATCGATATGTCTGTCCCCAGCCCTTACTACGATAACAACAAACTGCAGGGTGGTTTCGTAATGGATATGGTGTGCACTTCATTGCAGGACTAAGAATCTGTTTTGCTCTTGCGCACCTGAATACTTGTACCTAGTTGTAACTGGCATGCGTTACTCTTTATCCTCTGTGTGGCACTAACTATGATATTCTGAATTTCAACCACCATTCCTTTGATTGGATTGTTACTGAAAGTCCATGGTATTCTCGTGAGTTCAATTTTTTCATGGTGCTACGTTATTGATGCATTGCAGCAATTTGTTGCTGAACAAAAACAAAAAAGGAGACTTAGCTATTGATTGTCGAACTTCCATAAGTGTTACAATTATGCCTGTGTGCGCTTCAATAAAGACCAAGTTATATACTATGCGCTGACATTCAGATCAATTTGCATGTGAGGAAACCTACTTATGTGTTATGTTCATGTCATATGCAGCAACTTTACCATGCTCGGTTGCTTGAAGAAAATAATAATAATTTTATTATTGTCAGCGTATTGATAAAATATTGATGATTCATACTTGATACTCCCTCCATTTTTGAATATGAGGCCACATCTTGTCGTCATGGTCTTCAATATTAACGACCATTGCTTTTATAGTATAGTGTGGTATCTACTTGTCTAAGTATTTCATACTGAATCAATTTATACTATCTTTAGGGGAAAAGGCATTAAAGCAGTCTTTTGAAATAAAGCGAGCAGCATATATAAATAAAGTAATACCATCTTGCAATAATTTTAAGTCTTTTGTGAATCATATATTATTTTTGCCAGCTGATGGAAAAAATTAAAATGCCACAGCCACACTTATATGAAGTTTTGAGTTGTTGTTTTTTTTTGTTTGAAAAATCTAGAATTACAACTTATTGCGCGCTTAGCACAAATTCTCTAATAGATTTAGAATAAAACAAGATTGTGAAACTGACTTGGAGTGGAATTCTTTGTTGAACTTTCATGTTTTCGCTACTGCTACAGGAACTGCAATTCCAGTCCAATTCCGCACCAATGAAGACACTGCACAAAGAGGCGGCCATGAAAACTGCCCCTCATGAAGATAAGGTTAGAGATGGATCAACCACGGACGAAGGGGATCCATGGAATCCTCCCTATCCTCCACGTGCTCCTGCTCCTCCTGTTGATGACCTGATGGTGCACATAAAGTTAGTCACGGAGGTGCAGTAACTAATCACCTTTCTGATATTTCTCTCGTAGTTCTGTCTCGTTTCCATCATACCTCTTCATGGTGACACATTTTCTCTCTCTCTCCCTCTCTCTCTCTCTCTCAGTGGATGGCACAGACACGGGCTATAGTTGCTACCTCCAGAGCAACCAAATTAATCACCCCAGACCGTACTCCTCAGGTTCTTGAGATTGACAAAACCATTAAGTTCACTTCTGTCCTCCAGTATGTCATAGCATATAACTTTTGTATTGCAACTTTTCTGTTTTTTTTTTGCCCTATTTTTTTTTTTGAGAATCACCGGGGGGTGGGGGGGGGGGGGAGCTCCCCCACCTGAATATATTACTCAAAAGAGTCACAACAAGCTGTGTTACAGAGTTACATCGGCATAGAACATCGTGCAGAGAGGAAAGACCGCCACGAGGAGACGGCCTCCCTGTCACCGGTTTTGAAAAGCCGGTGAGACCAAAGGTCAAGGTCTGAAAGGATTAGTTTACATGTAGAGGTAGAACGTCTATCAAGCGATCTGAACAGTTTATCATTTCTCGCCTCCCATATCTTTCACAGGATCGTGAGAAGCACAAAGGACCAGACGTGGCCCTGTGTGGCCGGTGGGAGTTGGGCATCCCAAAGGTCACCGATGGCAGGGGAGGTGGGTGTGATGCCGAGTCGCTGCCATATGCGGGCCGCATATGGGCATGAGATGAAGAGGTGACTGGCGTCTTCAGGCAGAGCCCGGCAGAGTTGAGGGACGAAAACTAAACTCAGCGAAGTGCTGCAATGCATCATAGGGCAAAAAACCGGACAGAGTGCACCCCGAACTCTCGAAACCAGTCACTTTTCGTCCCTGCTGCTGAGTCAACCCGGTTTTGACCACACGTGAACAGTACATCCGATGAACAGTAAATTCGAAAAAAATAGCAAAAAAATTCATTTTATGGCATCGAAGATACTCAGGTGCGCCACATGCGTGTAAATTTTCGTCATGTTTGGAAGTTTGAGGAGCTCGCAGCAAAAAAAACAAAAGTAAATCTACTCTGAAGTGAACAGTAAAATCATAAAAATAGCAAAAAAAATAAAAAAATTCTGAAATTTTTTGATATCGAAGATGCTCGGGTGTGCAAGGTGCGTACATATTTTCGGGGTAAAATGACATCCGAGAAGGTCGTGCAAAAAAAACAAAATAGCGTACGTGTGCGTGCCGCTTTGGGTGGTTTCCAAACCCTCGGATCTTATTTTACCACAAAAATTTGCACGCACCTTGCCCACCTGAGCATCCTCGATGCCAAAAAATTTCAGAATTTTTTGATTTTTTTTGCTATTTTTTTGATTTTACTGTTCACTTCAGAGTACATTTACTTTTGTTTTTTTTGCTGCGTGCTCCTCGAACTTCCAAACAGGACAAAAATTTGCACGCACGTGGCGCACCTGAGTATCTTTGTTGCCATAAAATTTCAGATTTTTTTGAATTTTTTTGCTATTTTTTTCGAATTTACTGTTCATCGGATGTACTATTCACTCGTGGTCAAAACCGGGTTGACTCAGCAGCAGGGACGAAAAGTGACCGGTTTCGAGAGTTCGGGGTGCACTCTGTCCGGTTTTAGAGTTGAGGGACGAAAACTAAACTCAGCGAAGAGTTAAGGGACGAAAAGTATACTTTTCTCTACTTTATTTGTTTCATTGCTCTTTGTTAATCGGATAATTGATTTCCTTTCACCCTTTTCAATTGCCAATGAATTAACCCAGTGGGTGAATGCTGGCCTCTATGCTATATTACCCCGTTTGAGACCCATCCTGGAAAAGGATAGCTACCGGCGCTTCCTCAGATTGTTCGATCAAGATGGGCGGGGCATGGGATGGGGCTACGTCATCACCCCGGAAACTTTCGATCAGATTATCATGCAAAATGCCCTGCAATGTGCCAAAGTTGCCTTGAAGGGCCAGGCACCTGAGCTCGACGGGTTCCGTGCCAATCCCAACTACGTGACCCAATATGGGTACTTCCCCCTCCACCGAGCTGCTGAGATGTTCTCCATTGAGATGATAGAGTTGCTCCTACGCAATGGTGCGTCGGCCAACGTACGCACAACCAGTCCTGTATTCATTGAGGGTCTTCTCCCTCTCCATGTTGCAGTTGAGAACACTTGCCTGCATAAGTATCTGGAGGACGGTCTATTTCATGACCAAAAGCATCAGGATTGCAGTCTGGCAGATATGAACTATGTCTGGAAGCTCATCCATCTTCTGTGCCTACCTGAACTGGTTTGTCTAACATCCATCCCTTAAAAAGTCACTCCTTTTGCAGCATAACGAGAAGAAATTGTCATATATCCCAAAACCCTAACATAGCAATCCTTAAGTACCTTGCAGTCTTCTTCACTTGCTGAAGACGGAATAGTTCCCTGTGTTCCATTTTTATGTGTTAATTTGTCACATCATGTTGTTAGTTTTTAATTAAGACATAATAGTTTTCTTGTTTCTGGTGTCAAATGTGAAAAGAAACGAATTTCTTTTGATTCTAGGTGATGACACAGTTTACCGAAAAAGGGTTTCCCCCCGCTTTGTATTCCAAAGCAACCAACACCGAGAACAGAGATCGCTGTGGCGAGCAGCACAACACACCAAAAGAAAAAGAAGAAGAAACAAATGCCAACCACGGCAGCTCGGCAAAGCGCGGATGACCCGCCACCACGGCGCCCACCGGATACAAACCACCACAGACCGAGGCTCCGAACCGCCGCGTACCAAGCAGCACCTCCAAGAAGGAATGCGACGCCGACGACGCTGCTGCCCGGACGAGTCCTAGGGTTTCCCCCGGCACGCGGAGAGAGGTGGGGCTTGGATACCACCAACACCCTCCAGGAAGGAATGGTGGCACCCGCAGGTGTCACCGCGTCGGGGCCTAAGCCGGCAGGGATTTCTCCCGCATTCCAAACCCAACCGCCCAGCCGGACGGAACCGACCCGCCAAACCGTCACCCACCACCATGCGCCAACGTAGTAGCACCGCCACCCACGCCGCCTCACTACGAACACCACCACGAGGCCAAGAGGACCGGAGAGAAGCGCACCACGACGGGAGCAGCAACACCGACGCCGAGCGGGAGGGAACCACCTCCACCGCCGTCGTGCGGGAGGCCCGTGCCTCCGGCACCGTCGCGGTAGCCGTCCGGACACGGCAGCGGGGCATGCCGGGCCACCCCTGGCCCAGCCAGGCCCGAAGCGGGCCCGTTAAGCCCCGCCGGCCATGATGCAGCAGACCGGCGTCGGCGCCGCCAGCACCCAGCCGCTCGTCGCGTCTCCCCCGCCTCCCAGAAGCCACGCCGGAGACCATCCCCGCCGCCGGCCCGCCCAGACCCAGATGGGGCCCGATCCCGCCGCCGCGCCGCCCCGCCGCCAACGGCGGCGCCGCCGCCCAGCTGCTCGCCTGCACGCGCCACGGAACCCCGCCACCACGCCAGACCGCCGCCGCCTAAGTGCACCCCCCGGAGCAGCTCCGCCCGCGCCGGAGAGCGACCGGGAGGGGAAGGGCAAAGAGGCCGCCGCCACCAGCAGCCCCGGGGCCGAGCCGGCCGCGGGCGCCGGCGCCGGCGGCGGGAAGGGAGGAGGGAGGGGGGGGACTGGAGGGAGGAGGGAGGACGCGCGGCCGGTCGCCCGCGGGGGGGCGACGCGGTCGCGAGAGAGAGAGTTTTGTCGATGACACAGTTTTAAGTTAACCAGCACTACCTCACTGCCTATAAATGCTAAAAGCACTCAGTTTTTGTTCTATTTTGGTGTTTTTTTGCAGAAGATGTTCATGGATACAACCAGGCTGCTCGCAAAACACACAGATAATTTACTTGATGAGCTCTGGAATTACATAAAAGATGGAAAACTTGCCCAGACAGCTGTTTTGCTGCTGGCAGCTCAAGAGCAGATCCGCATGCGAACTTCCCACAAAAGAACTGTCAAAAGTAAGCTGGACGGGTTTGCTATTATTACTGATCGTATTGTGGACAACATTGTTGCTTTACAATTTGAGGCATGTCAAAACATAATTGATCAGAGGAAGATTAATTTCAATCTTGTGACATTGTCGCTTGTAAAAATAATTTCCCGAGCTGGTGAAGCTCTTGGTTCATACATTCGAGCACACCCAAAGGTATCAAACTGTGGCACTGCTTCTGTTTTCTTCTTTTTACTAAATATTTTTATATCAATTTATTAAGCATTATTAGCTTTTAAGAAATTCCTTCATTAATCTGACCAAATGAAAAAGCTAGAAGTAGTCACGTCAACTGAGAGAGAAAAAACTCAAATCTATCTAATACTCACTATAGGTTGAGTAGGGTATAAGATTTATCTTGTCTGTATGGGATTGACTAACCAGCATAAATTGATCTATGTATGCTAGTCGGACCCTCCCTGGACCCTGCGCAAGCGGGAACTACGTGCACCGGGCTGCCCTTTTTTTATGCTCTGTTGGGTGAGAAGTTTCAGATTCCTCTTAGATCCAGAAGAATATTAAGATTTACTGAAAGGAACTCTCTGCTTCTCTGGCTTCCATTGAAGTTCAACCCACCTTTAGTTTAATTATAAGATGTTCAGGCTCTTTCCACACACTTCATCGGAAATCAGCTTCTCTAGGAAGCCCAGACAAAGGTGGAACTTACTACCCGCACATCTATGATTTGTGTTCCAAGTCAGCAACCAAACACTTGCTATGGATATTGAGTTAAAACACCGGATAGGAGTTCGGACATATTTAGTACACCAAAAAGTAGTAATTGATTTTCCATCAAGACAATGGCCATTATTGTTAGATCCGATTGTGCTAAAGTTTGTGCTAAAACTTGGACAGTTTCAAGTATGCAAGATAATTTCATTTACATGATTTCAACTATATTTTCCCCTCAAAACCTATAAGTTGTTTCATATTTGGTGTCCTGTCTGTCGAACTGCTGATACTTTGTAGGTGTTGAGTAGTTGCTGCTCCTGATAGCTGGTGTGGCTGGATGTAGTTCCTTTTGCTTAGCTGGTTAAAATTGGTTAGATTTGGAGCATCCTGGTGTGGTTATATATCAGTGATGTAATGGTTGCTTAGTTGGCTCTGTAAAAAAAGACTCCATTTTCGTAATGGAAATGGGGGCCGCGTGGCCCCTTTTATCAAAAAAAAAAAATTTTGTTTCATAAATTCAGAGGAATATCGAACAACCAGTATGTCTTTGGGACTACAATACCCATTCTAACATGCTAGGATGAATCTTAGCTTGAGCATGTGGGCTTGACTGTAATATTTAACTTCTGATTTGATTAATCGAGACTTATGGTCAGTTCTAATGTTATAACCAATTTTATTGTATTTTGAGGGGGATGTTGTACCCAAATATTGTGAAGGATGGAAGCAGATGTGGTGAAACAGGATAAAATAATAGAACTGGAATAACACCAGTAATTCACAATGAAATAGAAAAGAAGCTGTTACCAAGTATCGCAATGATTTCGCCAATTTCAGCATCACCTTTTTCTGAGAACAATTTTTCATGTCATTACACCTGATGTACTTTCTTGATGCTTGGCAGATATAATGGGTGAAATAAATGATTGTATACTAATCTTGAGAGTTGAGACATGAAAGGGTTCTATTCAATTGGTTATGTGCAACAGTTATCTCTCTCAAGCAGATATTGTTTTAGACGAAATTCACACAGAGAATTGAAATTGTCATGCAGGTGCCCTATGTCAATCAGGTGCCCCATTCGGAAGTCGTTGAACGTGTTTCACTAATTCTGAAGGAACATGGTTTTTGTCCTACCGGAGAACGTATAGACATTGGAAACCTGTAGTTTCTGACATGCCTTTTCCGTTTCATCAGTTATTATAATTCTGCATACAAAACATAAGCGATCCGATATTGCATTAATCTTTCTTCTACTTGTTCTTGAAGCTGCCAGTATGAAAACGGGTTGTTGGATAAAGAGCTAGCTTCTGAACTTGGTATGTGTTTCTGTTGATTGAAATATTTCCTTAAAACTTTGAGAAAATAAATAAACCCCAATTATTTCGTGATGAAAAACAGGGGAAATGGTTGCAACCAAGTCAGCTACAGAAGTGGATTGTCATGGGTGAAGGAAAAGAAGGTAAAGATATTCAAGTCTAGCATAATTAGGTTACATTTTATTTTTCATATTTTTTTACGTCATGCGATAATTTGGGTTGTGCATGTGATGTTTTATTGGATTGTTCTGATTTTGTTTGGTAGTGTACATGTCATTTGCATTTTCCAAGCTGAATTGATCTGAAGTTCTAGAATTACTCCTTTGATTGAGTTCTGACGTTTTGTACAACATATCATACTGTGCAGCTGTGAAAAACTGGAGCGGTAGAATAGTAAGCTTGCACGTCTTGCGACAAAAGTGAAGAGAGAACTCTAGACAAATTACATATACTCGAAGTATGTTATGTCTTATTGATAGCTAGCAGAAATGTAGATGTAACTTTTCCAGCAATGATAATAGTAATGTTCGTCAGTAATTTTGCATCAGAATAATAAATAATGAGGAATCGAGGGATTTTATGAATCAACGAATCTTATTTTGTACTTGCTTTGCAGTGAGCTTCGGGTCGCCCATAAAATCAACTATCATTCTTATCTGTCTAGAATTCTGAAGACTGGAGTATTTCACATCAGAATGTTATTCTAGCTTCAGTGACATCGCATTTTCCAACATTCTGATCTCATGTGAGCTGAAACACCCGAGGTTTCGGGTTTCTAACATCCAGTTCTTTATTGACCTTCCTATGAGCCAGGGTCCAATAAAGAAAATCACTAGAGGATGGGAGCTCAAATATGCAAGAAGTTTCTTGCCGTGCGGAAGATCAGTGTTGGAATACAAGCCTTTTCCGAAGGTGTTTTACGTGACAATGCACACTCTTGAACAGACCAATCATGACAGAGGTTGGAGTATATCAACTGGTATAGGATCTAATTTTGGTCCACTGATGGGCAGAGTTCGGCAGCCAATAGCTAATAATCCTCTACCCAGAAGGCTGCTTGGTAGGGCGGCGTTGGCGCTCTTGAAAGTGTTGAAGAATGCATGAGTAGAAAGGTATGCACAGTGCCCCGGTGACATAGTGATAGGGGGTCACTTACTTGCATTCAGAGGAAGCTCACTGTTCTGTTGGTGAATGACAGGAATTGCTGTTTTTTCAGATCGACAGGGAGGCGAATTGCTATTGTTTTGTATGGTAAACATACTTCTGGCATTATACTCCATACAAGTCTCAAGAACCACCCTGCTTAAACATTGATTTATTTTTTCAGTTGTGGTGGAATATATGGGTTGGCACTAGGAATTGCATCTCATGGGATTACTCGGTGCCACCCAGCGTATTTTCTGCCCCTGATGGATTCACCTGATTCTGAAACGCTTCTATATGCTACGGCAGCTTCCTCGAAATAGGCTTACGCCCCGCTGTATTAATATAGCAACCACACACAACATCCATTGGGGCAAACATCACATCAAACCCAAAAGAAAAGAAAAATGAAACTAATGCCAACAACGGCAGCTCGACGAAAGGCGGATGATCCGCCACCGTTACGCCCTCCGGATTCGACCCACCACACTCCGAGTGCTCCGGACCGCCGCGTACCAAGCAACACCTTCAAGAAGGAACATGACGATGACGTTGCTGCTGCCCGGACATGTCCTAGGGTTTCCTCGGGCACACGGGGGAACATGGGGAATGAGTACATCCGACGCCCTTCAGGAAGGAATGGCGGCACCTAGTAGTCTTCCATCCAACTTGCCGCCCATCAACATGCTCCATCACGGTCTTGACGCCACTATCGCCGTCTCACTAAGGTCACCATCACGAGGCCTAGAGGATGAAAAATGGGATCGCAAGGAATCGGGGACGGCAACACCGAGGCCGCGCGGGAGGGAACTACCTCCTCCGCCGTCGCGTGGGAGGTCACTGCCTCCAGCGCCCTCGCGGTAGCATATAAAAATGTCTTATATTTTGATATGGAGATAGTACATGATTTCTTTTAAATTACATGATTTTTAAAAAATAGAGAACTATTTTTGTAAATGCATAGAGATTTTCAAAATTGCCGAACATATTATAAAGTCACAAAGACTTTACAAAATTACAATAATTTTTTTAAATCGAACAATTTTTCTAATTACATGAACATTTTTTCTAAATTTCTTGAGCACTTATTAAAATCACATGAAAAACTTAAATATTTGAAAGAAAATATATTAGATAAGCATATTCAAAAAGGCATTAAATTTTAGAAAAAATTTACTATTTTTCAATCACATAAACTTTTAAATACATGGCCACTTATTAAATTCAATAGCATTTTTAAAATTAAGCAAATATTTAAAATTAATAAGGACATTTAAGAATACACCAACACTTTTTAACTAAATGATTTTTTTAGAAATACAGACACTTTTTCAATTCCATAATAAAATCATGTATTGTACAAAAAAAGGCACATCATGTATGTATAAACAGAAGTGTTATCCATGGGAAAAAAGAAAACATAAAACAAAAAATGAATAGAAAAGATGAAAGAAAAGCAGAAGGCAAATAAACTAGCAAATTGATACATCCACAACGATGCGCACACGCCATCCTCGGAGTTGCACACTTTTACGAGAAGGGCCATCTATCACTAGATGAAAGGGAAGTTGGTCGGATTATAGGAGATCTTGTACAGAAAATTCGAGTTTGCAAGAACTGTTGAAACATTTTCTTTTTTTGCTAGCTTCTCCTAAATCTGGACTATTGTTTTTACGGATACTACGGAAACTGTTGAAGATGCTCTAAATGACTCTTCGCCCTTTTTCTACCTTATTAAAAGAACTAGAAAGCACTCGCTAAGCAAAGGGCAAATATGGTCGAGCGGAACCAAAAGTAGTTGGCGCGCGCGGCCACGCGCCGGAGCGCGAGGGCTCCTGGCCGCCGTCCCCCGCGCCGCCGATGCATCGGCGGCCGCACCACCCGCACGAGGAGCACGCGCGCGACGTAGACCCTCCGCCGCGCCACCTGCTCTCCGCCACGTTCCCACGCCAAAGCCGCCGCACGACGCGTCGGCCCAATCGACTCTGACCCGGTAACTATTTGTCGCCATTAGCTATTTGTTCTACCCGCGACAGCCGACAGGTCATCCTTAATCGCTGTTCGTGAGCTATGGAGGACGCTGACGTGTCGGCGCCGAAGCCATATCTACCGCGCAAAGTGTTTGTCACACACAGGAGTTGCGTTTTGGTTGCATATTCCTGCACACTTCGGTGAAAGTGATATCGCAGATGCCCACAGTCGCTAGTACGGAGTTAACTGTAGCGACTTAAGACGGGGTTTGGTTTGGACCTGTAGCTGCCTGCAGAAGGCGCCAGAGGGGTCGAGTATCCCGTTACCGGCAAATTTTCGTGTTTTAACCCTTTTTGAGAAGTTGTTCGAGATCTGATCCTAGTTTGCAAAAAATTTGGGATCTGACCCTTTTCCTACCGCCAAGGAGGCATGGCGGTAGGGTATAACAGCCTACCGCAGAGGTCTCTGGCGGTAGGGTTGCACGCCCTACCGCAAAAAAATTCTAAGTTTCAGACACAGTGTGTGTGCGCACCTACCACCGGGCACCTTGGCGGTAGGGTTACGCATGCTACCGCCATCCCCCGTGGCGGTAGGGATGTGTTGCGCTGACGTGGTCAAGTTTCTTATCGCCAGGGGCCTTGGTGGTAGGCTACTATACCCTACCGCCATACCCCCTGACGGTAGGAAAAGGGTCAGATCTCAAACAAAATTCAAACTAGGATCAGATCTCGAACAACTTCTCAAAAAGGGTCAAAACCCGAAATTTAGCCCCCGTTACCTACTGCACTCAGATCGGTGAGCCGCAATGACTGAACGTAGTACTCCCTCCGTCCCAAAATTCTTGTCTTAGATTCGTCTAGATACGGATGTATCTAATACTAAAACGTGACTTGATACATCCATATTTAGAAAAATCTAAGACAAGAATTTTGGAACGGAGGGAGTAGTAGAGTAGAGTACTTAATCTCAGCCTGCCCAGCCGACCGGCCGCTGCGCGAATCACGTGCAAACACTTGCCGAAACTTGACAACGGGATTGGATCGACAAAAAGGAAACGTCAGCTAGGTTTTCATTTATAAATACGTCAATGTTCTTGAGCAAACGAATACCTTGGCATGAGCAGCGGTCGACTCATTCGCCAGCTTGCTCTTTGTACTCTATATAAGCGGATTAATAGTCCAACTGATGGACTGGAGGCTAGTGTTAAGCAATCCTATCTACAGATAAAACTGGACAACGTCACAAACCCAAAGACCTCATTGCCTCATTGGCAGGAGCGAATCACAAACAGGTTACGACAACACACGATTTTTTGTCTAGCACAACGCACATGTATCGGTCGGCGGCCCCGCTATCTATCTTGGTCGACGCGGAGCAGCTGGAGGGACACGTAACGCAGCGCCAATCGAACTGGAGACAAGCTCTTCTAGCTAGCTTTAACGATCCAAAGACGAAGAGAAGATATCCATGGAATTCTCCTCTCCTCTCTTCTCCCGAGCCGTCATCTCGTCGCCTCCACAGCGACACCCTACCCAGACCTAGGGAGCCTAGCCAGCGAGAAAACGGGGAGCCTCACCTGCCACCTCGGCATCTCTTTCGGGAGAAGCCGTGCCGATTGACATGGACGCTGTCGACCTAGCTACAGCGATTGGCCTCCCGAGAACCGTGGCATCGTCGAACCTTTCCTTCTTGAACAAAGTGTGCAGAACGAGAGAGAGGATCTCGCACTCCAGCCAAGGCCGCGCACACCACGTGTCCGGCCCGCGCGAGGCCCAAGTCGATCTGGAGACGGATAACCATTCCGTGCTTATGCCCGCGGGCCACCGGCCCGATGCGCGACACCTGTACGGCGCGATAAAGCGACGGCGGGCCTGCGGGCTTTGATCGGCGCCACGTGTGTGCGTCGACCCGTATAAAAGCGGGCCGGCGCACCACCTTCCAAACGCCAGAGATGCACGCCTGGTGCACGCGCTAGCTAAAGCTTTGGTTCAGTGGAGTTGTGTCTCTGACGATTCGATTCCGATACCGCGACGGCTCCGAAATGGAGAGCGACTGCCAGTTCCTGCTGGCGCCGCCACGCATGTACGCCGCGGCGGGCGACGACGGCCAGTTCCTTCAGCGGCTGAGCCTGAGCGGCGACGGCCCTGCGGCGGCTGCGGGCGGCGGCGGCGGTGAGAGGAAGCGGCGGTTCACGGAGGAGCAGGTGCGGTCGCTGGAGGGCACGTTCCACACGCGGCGCGCCAAGCTGGAGCCCCGGGAGAAGGCGGAGCTGGCGCGCGAGCTGGGGCTGCAGCCGCGCCAGGTGGCCATCTGGTTCCAGAACAAACGCGCCCGGTGGCGCTCCAAGCAGCTGGAGCAGGACTTCGCAGAGCTGCGCGGCCATTACGACGCCCTCCGCACCCGCGTCGAGTCGCTCAAGCAGGAAAAGCTCACTCTCGCCGCGCAGGTAATTAACCAGCACACGCATGCCATATCCTCCATGCTCCATGGTCGGTCGTCGATCATTACAGATACGCGAGTCGCATGCATGCTAATGGCGTCTGCTCGATGTGCAGCTGGAAGAGCTGAAGAAGAAGCTGAACGAGCGGCAGGACCAGAGCGCCAGCTGCGGCGGCTCTTGCGCCGTCGCCGACGTGGACGACAAGAGGAATAACGTTAGCAGCTGCGTCGTGGCGAAGGATGAGAGCGCGGCGCCGGCGGCAGACGTGTCGGACGGCTCAACTCCGGGCTGGTACGAGTATGACGACCACCTGGCGTATGGGGTTGACCTGCAGGAGCCGTTCTGCGCCACTCCGGAGCTGTGGGAGACGTCATGGCCGCTGGTGGAGTGGAACGCAGTGGCATGAACCAACGTTGCATATGCAAACATCTGTGTACGTCGATGCTGTAGATGGCTTGTCTAGCTGGTTGATCCGGACCATGTAGATCATCAGGTCGATCGGGCCGCCAGGTAGAATCGTAGAACAGATAGGTAGGGATCCCACATGCAAGCAGCCATGAAATCTACTACTACATGCGAGAAATCCTCCTGCCGGCCGGGCGACGGTCTGCTCCGTCGACTCTGGGATTCATGTCCGTGAAAATGGCTTAAGAGTCACGCGAACCGTGTCTGGCGGCTGTCACTCATGTGGTTCCTGTCGCGCCGTCGCCGACGAAAAAGAAAACACTGTTACCTACAGAGAACGTTTTTCACCAGTTGCCCATGTTGCTCTAGAGAGCCATGCATCCGTTCCTGTGTTCTCCTACTGTGGCCTGTAGGCGATGGATCGATCCAGAAGGCGCGTGCGCCGGAGACGACGAGAGGAGAGGAGCGTCGCTGTCGCGGCACCACAGGGGGGATGATTCGTATCGTCTGTTGCTGCTTTGGACGCCGCCCGGCGTGTCGACCGTTCGTTCGTCTCGGCACTGCCGCGCGCGGGGGCCAAAGACGAGAAAGAGGCAGCGGGAAAATGACGCGGGAGGCGCGGCTGTCGCCGGGGGAGAGGACGGTTCGGCGAGAAAAGGAAGTTGTGGATGCGTGGCCCGGCGGCCGAATGGGTGGCGGAAACGACTCACTTACCTACAAAGCGACCGCCCGCCACATCAAACGAGAAGCGCGCAGATGTGTTCTAATTAATTAAAGATTAATTTTTCTTACTAAAAAAGATTGTTTTATTTTTTACTGCTGGGTGTAACCACACCCCTCGTGAACAGTAAATAAATAAAAGAATTTTGTGGCATCAAATATACTCAAACGCTTTAAGTGATTTGACAAAAAAACACTGCTCAAAGTTTTCATCATCATTTTGTTTCTCTTGTGTATAATCACCTAGAAACATTTGGGCCTATTTGTTGACAAAAAAGTTTGAAATTTTTAGAATTTTTTCGAATTTACGTTTTTTATACTTTTTTTTGAATTTACTATTCACACCGGATGTTGGTACACCCGGGTGTAGTGACACCTTTGCCCTCTAGAAATACGGGAGCACCCATTTCGCTTAGTCTCACGTGCTTTCCTGTAAGAAGAAGCAACGACTAAAAGGCAGAGCACCTGCCATTCCGGTCAAAAAAGAAGAAGCAACGACTGCAAGGAGAAGAAACTTGGCACTCCTTTGATTCAAAAGAATTTTATAGGATTTTGATTCGTAGGATTGTATCTTATAGAAAAGTTACCAAGAGATCATCCGTATTATATTTGACAGGAAATTTAGCATCCGCTTTAATCTCTTTTTATAGTTCATTTGTTTTTTCTGTGGTAGCGAACACTCTATGGTTCAGATTCATTAGGTTTGCTAATCCTATAGGATTCAAGTAATCACACCACTCCAGTTATGTATTTTTTGTATTCCTGCGTTCTGAAACTCCTGCAAGTCAAAGAAGCCCTCGATGTTGATATGACAACGAGCCGGGCGCTTGATTCTAAATTATCATGGCATGGTAGACTGGTCAGTTGAAAAAAAATTAGTTATCAGTAGTCAGTGTCATGCAACTCCTGTTCAACCAAAACATAACGACACGTCACACCTACTGACTGTGATGTTATGGCCATGGAAGTGGAAGGCCATGCCTATTGATTGTGATGTTATTAGGATAGAGAGAGGGGGCAACTCTTATTTACCATCTGATAACCTGCTCGGTCATCTAAAGTTCCTTTACAAATTGAGATGACTGAAGCTGTCGCTGAAAACCACGACTCCAAACTCGGTGCTCTGGTTTTGGCACATTCTAGTATTCTGCAGTTAAAAGTGTTCAGCCTTTGTGTGGGCGTGATGGATTGAATGAAGCGACTGCCTTTAAATTACCATGAGATTAGTGTGAGAACACATACAAGAGGGGGTGATGGGTACATGCATGGATGAATGCGGTTGAAATACTCTATACAACATGGTGCAGTTTGATACAGCAAGCCTTCCAAAATGGCAAATAAATACTTCATGTCGAAATGTCAGTAAAATGGGGAGCCAGCGATGGATTACCGACGCCAATAAATTTTTAAGATGTTCAGAACCTGTGCCAGGTAAGTATGCAGGGGTAAGAAAATTACTCCCTCCGTTCCTAAATATTTGTCTTTCTAGAGATTTCAACAATTGACTACATACGGAGCAAAATGAGTGAATCTACACTCTAAAATAAGTCTATATACATCCGTATGTGGTAGTCCATTTGAAATCTCTAAAAAGACAAATATTTAGGAACGAAGGGAGTAGAAAATACTGTATTAGCCAACGGATAAAAAATGCATGCCTGGTAAAAAATGAAGCTGCATAATGAGGAACCAAGCAGAGGGTATACCTTTGTGTTGGTGGAGCAAGTGTTGCACATTTCAGCTGCAGAACAGCAACTGAAGTCTAACTATGCGTATAAAACGTGTGCATCGAATTGAAACGCAATGTTACTGTCTCTACACATGTTCGGACAAGTGTGGTACTGATGTTTGTGGAACACCCTGCGGCTCACTGGCCACGCTATTCTTGCTGGTTGAGCCCGTTTCATTGTGAACATGTTCTAGAAATTCCATGACAATAGGGTCAGTCCAAGGACATCCAAATGGAGCTTCGTCGCCTGCTACCCATCCAAGATGACCACCCTCTGGTGTTACTATCAGTAGGCAGTTCGGATTTGCCTGAATCGATAAAAGAACAAGACTAGTAACTCACTTAGGATACTAGAGAAGAACCAAACCAAATGAAGAGTAGATTCATGAATTAGAGTGGATACCAGCAGGTGAATAACAGGTGTGTGCTGAAATAAAAATACCTTGATATCTTCTCTGGGAATTCCCCTGGATGGTGCAATTGGATCGTTATCCGCCTGCACATAATTAAGCTAGCATTAGAATTATAACAGAAAAGAGCAAACCATACAGTACCAACATATCCATGTGTGACATTATTTTCTTGCTGACTTAATATGAATGAATAGGTAGTGGCACTTCAAAACAAGCTCTTGAAATCAGCATATTGGAGATCGTTTTTTTTTCTCATGCGGAAACTCGGGTAAACATGTGCCCCTCATTATAAATCACGAGAAATGCTACACTTACGCCCTGATTCCTACTGAATATAGTTACGGGCTGAGCCGTGAAACATTGATTGGAAATCAGGAGGGGGTGGGACCCGCACTGAAAATCAGGGGTGGGAAAAGATTGGTGGAGAAGAGTCCGTAGGTGATTTCCGTGTCATGTTGCCCGTAAGTGTAGAGTTATTGATAAATCACTGCCTCTAGTTTCGTCTTAATAGAGGACTAAGCGTCAGTCAGTTGGCTAATGGTCTCTGCACTTGTACAGCCCACCACGGTTCAACCGTTTGAGGCCTGGCCTTCCCCTATGGTGCTCGGTTGTTTCTTCTAAATAAAAATGTCACGGCTACTAGTGCCTGCTGATGAATTCTTTTTCATCTTAATGAATTGTAAATGCTCCTGCCGATTACTCAGAAGAAAAGGGAGTGCACAGCAGATGGTAGTAATTCAAATTTACTGTGCAGTTCATGAATCTCAGCCTGGCCTCCCCCTGTGGTGCTCAGTTGTTT
Source organism: Thinopyrum elongatum (assembly GCA_011799875.1). Classification (NCBI taxonomy): domain Eukaryota; kingdom Viridiplantae; phylum Streptophyta; class Magnoliopsida; order Poales; family Poaceae; genus Thinopyrum; species Thinopyrum elongatum. The sequence goes on from CM022302.1 coordinate 379,145,406, forward strand.
CTTCTAAGTAAAAATGCCACAGACGCTAGTGCCTGTTGATTGAGTTTTTTTCGTCTTAATGTATCGGCAGCACTCCTGCCAGTTACTCGGGGGGGGGGGGGGGGGGGGGGGGGGGGGAGTATAACAGATGGTAGCAATTAAAAATTACTGTGCAGCCCATGAATGTGAATTGAGTCTTCCTGTTTTCCTTGTTTGCTTATTGCATGACTAATACGCATTTACAAGTATCGACTTGAAGCAACATATGCAATTTGAGCCATCTAAAAATATCGTTGCAGCTCCCCACACAACTGAAGTATGAACTCTGATCAGTTTAAGCTTCCATTTCAAGACACTGGCAAGCATTCAAATATCTCCAGCTTTTATTTCGATTTTAAGATCCGGCATGAATTATCGTGCATTGTAATATTCCTATTTCACCATTTTAAAAACTTCAAGTAAATCATAGTTTTAAGTATGACATAATGGCGTAATCTTAAACTAAGTAATCAGATAGCTGTTGTTTCCAAATCCGCTAACGCAGCATAAAGAACTGGTAGCTTCACCTGTATGCACAATAAGGGTATGGAAACATTCTTGATAGAATCTGAGCTGCTTGAGTTGCTGTAGTAATCATCTACTGACCTGAAACCAAATGAAACTGCACACAATCGAAGTATCTTTAAGTGTGGGGTCAAATAGAAATAGGTAAATCTTCGCAAAATAAAAATAAAAATAGAAATAGGTAAAAAAAAAATCAATTCAGCTTGAGTTCAATGCAAACCTCGGGTTAGGCCTTCATCAAAATCTCTAACAGTTTTTGCATTGGCTGCCTTTGGTATGTCATATTCACCATCCAATCCTTCAAAAAGAAGTGCATGCCTAAAATTTGATGAAGTTCCTAAAAATCAGCTGTTAGAAAAGGAGCATGAATATTACTTAGATTGCAGGAAAGGTGAACAAAAGGTTTACTTCGTAAATATAGCCCTCAGAGAGTTAGCAAGTGCTCTATCATATATGTTGTTGAACCCTTTGTGGAAATCTTCATCTGCTATTACCAAATTAAACGGATTGCACATGGACACTGCTCCAGAAAGAGAGCATTTATCAGTCTCCTGGAAAAAAGAATTATTGAGTTAAGTTATGGACAGTCAAAGGAAACAGACCTCTGAAAGCAATTTTATATAGGAATAAAAAGGAGCCAGTACAATGCTAAGCACTTTGATTAACATTAATGGCCACAAAGAAAAGTGGCACACATTGTCATAGGTGGATTAATTAAGCATCATTTGCTACTTATGGACATTGTGTAAAACTGTAAACTTCTTAATAACTGAATACAGAGCTCACCTCGCCAAGGTAGCGCACAAGAATATTTGCTCCAAGAGACCAGCCAGCAGCATAGATATTAGATTGAGGATAACGGGATAAAACATGATCGACTACTTGACGGAGATCTCCAGTAAATGAAGCAGAATAGAACTGTGCACAACGGAAGATAAGAGTCAATAGATTTAGAAAGTAAGATGTTCTTGTATAGTTTCTGCTACTTTATTTTTTGAAGCAGCTATCTTCTTCGATCTTTATATTTCTCTGCTTGGTTATGTTATGGACACTCTGTTGCTTCCTAGGTCTCCTCCACAAGATTCATACACTGATCACCGAGTACCAAGACAATATTTCAGTATGCCTGTACTAAAGATTAGGTCAGCTATCCTAAGAGATGCTAATAAGTTTAAGGATACAAGATATACTATTCCTAAGGGTAAAAAGATAAGAGGAAAAACATACACATGCAAACCTAATAGCCTATTTTCCTTAAGCCATTGTCTGAGTACCAAGTATAGCCTCGAGAACTGGCCATTATTTGTCATGAGATTCATGCCAATCAGCAGGTTTCTGGGCCATATAGTACCACAATGGCCCATATCACACTGCTAAGAAAAGCTCAAACAACCTAGCAAGTACTGAAGTGCAAGCTGCATTATCACACTGGATGCAAATTAACATAAGATTTCCATACGACTTGCCACTAGCTCTATTTCTGGTCTTTGTTGCAGGAAAGAAAATGGAGAAAACAAAGGCACACTGCAGGCAGTGAGAGAATGGCAGCTACCAGCAAAAGGAATAGTAGGACCGGTGTGTTGTTTTCTTTTGAGCGGCACATTTACATGTTTTTTCTGCTTCCTTGGCTTATGTGAATTGTCTGGATGATAGTCGAGAGGCTTGCTATATTGATGCAAAGTAACTTTTCTGGTACAATTTATCTTTTGCTTGCAAAATGCTAGTTAATTGATTACGAGCTATGTTGTGTACTAGGGCTAGGTTAAGGCTCTCGCCCCTGTGGGCAAGATAGAAGAACTATTCTTCTAATTCTTGTTTGCTTTATTCCACATTCGGGGGTCCTATTCAAGGTTCAAGCTAAAAGATACTCCCTCTGTTCCAAAATACTTGTCGTGGTTTTAACAGAGGGAGTATAATCCTAATTCAAATGATAAACATCCTAACGGAGAGATCACGGAGATCCTCTCCCTAACTTGGTGCTGGGTGGGCCATGTACTATACGTAGATAACAAGCTATAACTAACTTTGGCGCATATCAGGAATGTGATTCAAGTACCTTCGCTGTGGTCACAGGACTATTTGCACATCCACGGCTATTGAATACCACAACACGCCATCTTTTGCTTCTAGCTCTCAAAAGCATATGTCGTACATATGTATCCTGACTCCCCCCTGTCAGACCAGGCTGCCAATAACAAACCTCCAGCATCAAGCATTATCCATAAGCTAGTTAAAAACTGTACGTGCATGAAAATACAAGTAGAACAGTATACCTAATACTGCAGATAGCTAGATAAGATGTACAGAAAGACAATATGTTAATGTCAATAGTCATCTATGCTGGAAGCAAAATTGACTTTGACATGATAGATGCAAAACATGAATTTAGCACGAGAAAGTGTTTGTTATGTGTTATGTTCAAAACAGTATTAAAACTGTCTATACTTTGTTGGCAGCATTTAGTTTTCTTTTTAATCGATTAGTAGCAACATGCTTGGCTCTTCAGATCTTTTGCTGAGCAGTTAGTCGAGTGCTTAATAAAAATGCAAACTTATAATGTCCACGGCATCCTTTTGCTTTTCTTCAGTTGAAAGTTATGCAGGAATATTTTTCCTTATTTAATTTTCACAACACTCGAATAGTTAGTGATCTTATACAAAAAATTACATCGGTCTAATATGATCATGATGAATAACGTCACTGGCAGATTAAGAAATAGAACTAGCGTATCAGATACAGACAAACTTCGCACACAAGAAGTACAAAAATTCATGTGTTGCATGGTTCTTGTGCTGTGCCCCCAGCAGAACCTTTTTAGATCATTGTGAGGAACAAAGGTCAAACGTTTCCAATCATGATATTCATGTGTTGCATGGTTCATCAGGCATTTGTTGCCTGACCTGTCATCTTTGTAAGTATATATGCCAACTGCTAATGTTTAGCCATGGTGCTACTTGGAATATCATATACAGTTGGAATCAAATTATATTTCATTCTCCATGTGCTCCGGTAGATACCCTTATATTTCACCTAAGATCTCTTCACCCGACGACATGAATCTATTTACAAACTGAACTTCCGGATGTAAAATCTCAGGAATGCACTGCTCAACAGCACAATTAAATCCTTCTACACGGAGATGAGAAATCATCTCAGAACTAATCAAAACTGGCATCACATCCTCTCATTTCAACACAGCCAAATTACACACGGTTCTCGACCACAAGGCGAAAGTAAACTTTAACCAATATTGCGGCATAGTCTTAGCTACTCTTATTCACTCAAATACGTCTACAGCACCACACATAACTCTAGAAAGATTTCTACAACCGATCCGAAAACGAACCAAATCCAACCCCACTAGCATTTTATTTTATTTTGAGAAACCTCACTGGCATCGATGAAACTAACAAAATGTCACACGTTTTGTGTCCTCTTTGCAACACCAGGAGAAGGAAAGCGACGCCATACCAGAAGGATTAGCACAGGCGCGTCTCCCGGCAACGTGCGGTCGTCGCCGGAGACCCAGTCGAGGGCGACGGCTCCGTCGTCAGGTGTGCGCAGGCATTCGCGCCGGAATGACACGGTGGGGAGCGAGCGCGTGAAGGCCGCGAAGATGGTCTCGACGTGGCGGTTGGACGCGAAGACGGGGAAAGCCCGGTACGGGCGGCGGAGACTGTCGAAGCCGGCGAGGAGGCCGCGCCGCGCGCCGGCGATCTCGAGGCTCGAGTGCGGGAGGAGAGGCTGCTCCCCGTCGCCGTCGCGGCTTCGAGAGGAGACGACGGAAGAGGAGAGCGACATGGTGGTTGGTAGGAGTAGGTAGCGGAGGCGAGGGGCGAAGCGGCGGGCGGTGCCGGCGAATGGGGATGGCGTTTGTAGTGCGGCCATCAGATTCGCGCCTGCAGTGTGCACTCGGGTTTGGAATACACTTCTCGCTTCTTTGGACAGCTAGGAACCCAGGAGCCAGTAGGAATTGTGGTTGGGTCGTTGACACGTGGGGACAAGGAGGATCAAGGAATTAGGAGACTTTTTTCTGGATCAATATATAGTCATGGCGGTAGAAAGAACACCAAAAACAACATCAAAGATCACCGAGCAATCTTTACCTAATAGTAAATCAGCGATCGCTTCCGTCGTCCGTCGTCGAGGCGATTTTGCAAAAAAGTCCTTGTGCTTTTCTGTTTTCAACCCGCAGTCCTCCTAATAAGTCAAACCGATACGGGCGACAAAAAGGAAAAAAAATTCCTCGAGCCAATGGCGGTCTGATTGTTCAATGGAGCAAACTAGGCGAGGCTTGATTCCACTCATGATGAGTCTGCTGGCTCGTTCGACCTGCCCATTGGTCTATGGGTGATACACCGAGGTGTAATCGAGCTTGATGCCCATTTTACCGCACCAGTCTTTAACTTCCTGAGCGGTGAAATTGGTACCATTATCGGTGATGATGCTGTGGGGGACACCATAACGTTGTACGACATCTGATAAGAAGTCGACGACGGGTCCGGATTCTGCCAAAGTGACGGGTCTTGCCTTAATCCACTTGGTGAATTTGTCGACCATGACCAATAGGTACTTCTTTTTGTTTGTCCCCCCTTTGAGTGGCCCGACCATGTCGAGACCCCAGACCACAAAAGGCCACGTAATCGGTATCGTCCGGAGAGCTGTGGGGGGCATGTGGCTTTGATTTGCGAACAGCTGGAATCCGACGCGGTGTTGGACTAAAGTCCGGGTATCCTCATGGGCGGTGGGCCAGAAAAACCCTGCTCGGAAAGCTTTGCTGACCAAAGCCCGAGCTGCTGCGTGGTGTCCGCCCATGCCCGCGTGTATTTCTACCAAAAGCTGCCGCCCTCTTCGTCGGAGATGCACCTTTGTAAAACTCCTGTGGTGCTCTTCTTATAGAGTTCACCTTCATGGACCTTGTATGCTTTAGAGCGACGAACGATACGTCGTGCTTCGGTTTGATCCTCCGGAAGCTGATGTTGTGTGAGGTAGGCTAGCAAGGGTTCTGTCCAAGGCGGGATTACGGCCATTACCTTATGTGCGGAGGGTGTTTCCTCGAGTGCGGAGCCGCCGATGACTTGATCGTCTTTTTCGTTTTCGGGCGGGGCATTGTGAGCGGGCTCGTCGGATGGTGCACCGGAGACGTCATCCTGCCAGACCACGGAGGGCTTAAAGAGCCGCTCGAGGAAGGTATTGTTAGGAACCGGGTCGCGCTTGGCGCCCATGCGAGCGAGGACGTCGGCTGCTTGATTGTTGTCTCTAGCGACATGGTGAAATTCAAGGCCCTCAAATTGAGCAGATATCCGGAGGACCGTGTTTCTATATGCCGCCATCTTGGGGTCTTTGGTGTCAAACTCGCCATTTACTTGAGAGATCGCCAGATTTGAGTCCCCCCTTACCTCGAGGCACTGTACGCCCATTGTAGTGGCCAGGCGAAGACCATGCAGTAATGCTTCGTACTCGGCTGCATTGTTCGAGTCCGTATACATTATTTGGAGGACATACCGAATAGTGTCACTCGTGGGGGAGATGAGGATGACCCCAGCCCCTAGTCCGGCCAGCATCTTTGAGCCATCGAAGTACATTGTCTAGTGCGAGTATGTGGAGTACTCCCTGGGAAGTTCGGCTTCGGTCCATTCGGCTATGAAATCGGCCAGCACCTAAGATTTAATGGCTCGGCGTGGCTTGTATGTTATCTCGAAGGTGCGAAGCTCGATGGCCCATTTGGCGATGCGGCCTGTAGCGTCCCTGTTATTGATTATATCATTCAAGGGGACTTCCGATGCTACTGTGACCGGACATTCTTGAAAGTAATGTCGAAGCTTTCGGGACGCCATGAAGACTGTGTAAGCTATATTTTGATAGTGCGGGTACCATGTTTTGCATGGTGTTAGCACTTCAGACACGTAATAGACCGTCTTCTGGACCTGAGATTTGTGGCCCTCGGACTCCCGTTCCACCACAAACACCGCGCTGACCACCTGATTGGTGGCTGAAACATATAGCAACATGGGCTCGCCAATACTAGGTGCGGTTAGGATAGGATTGCTGGCTAGGAGTGCTTTAATCTCCTTGAGCGTTGCGGTTGCTTCGTCTGTCCATTGGAAATTATTGGTCTTTTTGAGCAGCTTGTAGAGTGGTAGTGCTTTTTCTCCAAGGCGGGATATGAAGCGGCTCAAGGCTGCCATGCATCCTGCCAGCTTCTGAACATGCTTGAGCTCTGTTGGTATTGCGAGCTGAGATAGTGCTCTAATTTTGGCCGGATTAGCTTCGATTCCTCTATGGGAAACGATAAATCCGAGCAGCTTTCTGGCGGGGACCCCGAAGATACATTTTTTTGGGTTGAGCCGTATTTCATAAGCTTGCAGGTCTTCAAAGGTTTGGCGTAGGTCGTTTACCAGTTGGTCTATGTGTTTGGTTTTGACAACCACATCGTCTACGTATGCCTCGACCGTTTTGCCAATTTGATTTTTGAGGCATGCTTGAATCATGCGTTGGTATGTGGCTCCTGCATTTTTCAATCCGAATGGCATGGTGTTGAAGCAGAAAGGGCCATAAGGGGTAATGAATGCGGTTGCCGCCTGGTCGGACTCTTTCATCTTGATCTGGTGGTATCCGGAGTATGCGTCAAGGAAACATAGTGAGTCGTGTCCGGCGGTGGCGTCGATGATCTGGTCTATCCTTGGCAGGGGGAAAGGATCATTAGGGCAGGCCTTGTTAAGGTCTTTGAAATCGACACAGAGCCACCAGGACTTATCCTTCTTTGGTACCATTACCAGGTTTGCTAACCACTCGGGGTGTTTGATCTCGTGGATGAATCCGGCCTCCAGTAGTTTTGCGAGTTCTTCGCCCATGGCTTGTCATTTGGGCTCAGAAAACCAACGCAGGGTCTGCTTCACTGGCTTAAAGCCTTTTAGGATGTTGAGGTTGTGCTCTGCTTTCCTGCGTGGGACTCCTGGCATGTCCGAGGGGTGCCAGGCGAATATGTCCCAATTTTTGCGCAGGAATGTCCTTAATGCCTCGTCGACTGTAGGGTCCAGCTGTGCTCCTATGGACGCCATTTTGTTGGGATCTGTTGGATGCATTTGAAATTTTACTATTTCGTCTGCTGGCTTGAATGACGTGGATTTTTGTCTTTTACTGAGAACCACGTTGTCCCTGTCGACGGTAGTGCGTAAAGCTGTCAATTCTTCGGCCGCGAGGGCTTCGGATAGTGCCTCTAGGGCAAGGGATGCCATTTTGTTTTCGGCTCTCAAGGATCTGCTTGGGTCACTTTTAAGTGAAATTACCCCATTGAGCCCTGGCATTTTGAGTTTCATATACCCGTAATGTGGTATGGCCTGAAATTTTGAGAATGCCTCATGTCCTAGAAGGGCGTGGTATCCGCTGCGGAAGGGTACAATGTGGAATAGCAAGGGTTCGGATTTGTAGTTATCAGGTGTGCCGAACACAACATCGAGTGTTATGCGTCCCGAGCAGTGTGCCTCCCTACCAGGTATTATACCTCGGAATGTGGTGTTACTGCGTTCGATGCGAGACCTGTTGAATTGCATCTTATCGAGCGTATCCTCGTAAATGAGATTGAGGCCGCTACCTCCATCCATTAGTACTTTAGTCAGCCGGAAACCATCGATGATGGGATCGAGGACCAGTGCGGCTGGTGCGTGGCTGATACGGGTGCCCGGCTCATCCTTCTCGTCAAAGGTGATAGGAGTATTTGCCCATGGGTGTGCGGCTGTCACTTGATATACCTGGCTGAGCTCCCGAAGAGCCTTTTTCCTTTTGCTGTTTGAGGTGAACGTCTCGTATACCGTAAGGACATTATGGTCCCGTGGTGAAGCTGAGGACTATTTATCCGGGGGTGTAAGGCCCAAGATTGGTTCGCCATGTTTGGCCACTTGTCTTACCACCCAGCAGGCTCAAAGTCTGTGGGTTGGGTTTGCGTCTAGCAAGACCGAATGTATTGGGCATGGTTTATCTAGCAACTCATCTAACACCGATCTGGGCCTGGCTTTCTTTTCATTGGGCTCGCGCTCCAGTGACCGATTTATATTGGTTCATTTAAGGCGAGGCTTTCCATGATGGGCGGTGGGATATAGTCCCATGCTCGGCTGTTGCACCCTCCATGTGTCCTTCATGGCGCAATATTTGCGCACCATGTCTGATAGTTCGGTGAAGCTTTGAATTTGGCGGCGCGCGAGGGCGTTTAAGAGGCCCTCATCCCTGTAGTTGAACTGGAAGGCTTTAACTATTTCTTTGTCACAACAAGGTACCATCCTGTTTTTTACCAGGAGAAATCTAGCCCAATAATGATGGACTGTTTCGTTTGGCAGCTGTTTGACATACATGAGGTCCCATATGTCTGGGCTTCTCAAATCCGGAGAGTATTCCGCGTGGTGGGTGGGTGGGAAAATTTCAAGAATTCCCCCCTGCCGCGGATCCGGACTATCCTTGATGGGAGGTTGGGGCGTGTCTGGTTCTGACCGCACAGGACTCGGATCTGAACTAATGTGCGGCCGAATAGGCTCAAGGCCGGGACTTGTGTCAGGTGTTGTGTCCGGACGTTTATCCGGGCTGGTGTCTGACTCTGAGCTGGAGATTCGAGTGTACATCGTCTTTAGCTTACATGGCTGTGGCCCCTCCTGGGCCTCTTCGACCATGGCGACGAGGTGCGTGACCGGAGGGGTATTTATTTCTCGGTCATCAGGTTTAAGCCCAACCCGGTCATAGGCTGTGGGCCTGACAACAGAAATTCCCATTGCGCGGAACAGATCTGCCAACTGATCTGCCGGCTGGGCATGTAGGGGTGCCGAACATTCCGGTAACTCGACGGCAGACCCTGCGGGCGGTCCGTCGGAGTTGGGTTTCGGGGCCGGACCTTGAAAGATACCGGACTTTCGTGAGTTCGCTAGCCCTAGGGTCGATGCCCCTGAACTGATGATTCCTTCAATGGGGGTGAGGCCTTCAATCTGGTTGAGGCGGCCGACGGGGTCGGCGCGCACTAAGATGCCGCTGAAGACGAGGAGGTGACCAGGGGCGGTAAAGCCCTCGGTACGGGTGCGGTCTCCATCGACCGGTTGAGCCATCGATCCTTCCGGCGATCGCACAGCAGAACTCTCAATGAAAGCACCAATGTCGGTGTCAAAACCGACAGACCTCGGGGTAGGGGGTCCCGAGCTGTGGATCTAGGATTAATGGATAACAGGGGACGACGAACATAGTGTTTACCCAGGTTCGGGCCCTCTCAAGGAGGTAAAACCCTACGTCCTGCTTGATTGTATTGAATGTATGATGGAGTTTACAGAGTAGATCTACCTCAAGATCAGCATGAGATAAACCCTAAGGCTATGAGGTGATGAATGTAGCTCTAACCCTAATGACTACAACCCTCGGTTTATATAGACACCGATAGGGTTAGGGTTACCGAAGATAGATTACAACAAGAGGGAAAGAGATCTCGTCCACCCTTAACTTGGAGGGCACACCACGGCTTCGTAGGTCTCCGGTCACCACACGGCTCCACCAGTCTGGCCCACGTACAATGGGTCGTCGCCCCGAGGACCCCTTAGTCCATGACTCCCTCAAGTACCAAACGAAGTCCAAATGCCACGAAACTTTTTGGAGATTTTTTTTGGACCAGAAGGAAACTTGGGAGCCAAGGAAGCAGCCACCACCCACCAAGGCGCGCCAGAGGCCCCTGGCGCGCCCTGATGGGTGGTGGGGCCCATGGAGGTCTCCTCCACCGCCTCTCAGCTCTATAAATACTCAGATATTCCAGAAACCCTAGGGGAGCGATTGAAACACAATTCCAGCCACCGCAAGTTCCAGAACCACGAGATCCAATCTAGAGCCCTATTCCAGCACTCTGCCGGAGGGGAACACGATCACGGAGGGGTTCATCATCCTCATTGGTGCTCCTCCGATGATGCGTGAGTAGTTCACCATAGACCTACGGGTCCGTAGGCAGTAGCTAGATGGCTTCTTCTCTCTTTTTGATTCTCAATACATGTTCTCCTCGATGTTCTTGGAGATCTATTTGATGTAATGACTTTTTGTGGTGTGTTTGTTGGGATCCGATGAAGTGCGAGTTTATTATCAGATCTATCTATGAATATTATCTGAGTTTCTTTGATCTCTTATATGCATGATTGTTATAGCATCGTATTTCTTCTCCGAAACTTTGGTTTGGTTTGGCCAACTAGATTGATTTTTCTTGCAATGGGAAGAGGTGCTTTGTGACAGGTTCGATCTTGCGGTGTCCTCACCCAGTGACAGAAGGGGTAGCGAGGCACGCATGTATCGTTGCTATTAAGGATAAAAAGATGGGGTATATTCCTACATGAATAGATCTAGTGTACATCATGTCAGCATTCTTATTGCATTACTCCGTTTCTCCATGAACTTAATACACTAGATGCATGCTGGATAGCGGTCGATGTGTGGAGTAATAGCAGTAGATGCATAATTGTTTCAGTCTACTAATCTTGGAAGTGATGCCTATATACATGATCATTGCCTTGGATATCGTCATAATTATTTGCTCTTCTATCAATTGCCCAACAGTAATTTGTTTACCCACCGCATGTTATTTTCTTGAGAGAAGCCACTAGTGAAATCTACGAGCCCCGGGTCTATCTTTTATCATATTGTTTTCAGATCTATTATTCCAAAAACCCAAAAATACCTTGCTGCACTTTTCTTTACTTATTTTTTTTGTGTTCTTGCTAGATCTATTTATCCAATCTCATACAATTTAATCTATCTTTTTACCGTAGAGGGATTGACAACCCCTCTTTCGCATTGGGTTGCAAGTATTTGTTCTTTGTGTGCAGGTACCGTTTACATAGTGTTGCTTGGTCCTCGTACTAGATTGATAACCTTGGTTTCATAACTAAGGGAAATACTTGCCGTAGTTGTGCTGCATCATCCCTTCCTTTTTGGGGAAATACCAACGCATATCTAAGCCACGTCAAAGGAATTTCTGGCGCCATCACCGGGGAGACATCATCAACATCTATCAGGTTCCTCATCACAAATCTCATCTCCTTGCAATTTACATTATTTTCCATTTGCCTCTCATTTTCATCTCCCCCACTTCACAAAAAAATTTCTTTTCATTTGCCTTCTTTTTCGTTCGCCTTTTTCTCGTCAGATCTTTTGTTTGAGTGTGATCTTGCTTGCCTACTTTATCGTTATGGCTAGTTCCTCCTCTATTGCGTGTACCCCCGAGAATGAGGTTCTTAATTTTAAACAAAGAGGAGGGGATAATCTAAAAGATGCTTGGTATAGGATTTACAATGCTCATAATAGATCTATTCGTAAGCAATCTACCGTTGTTGTTCTTCGCAGTTTTTATGTGGGCATTACCACTTGGTATAGATTCGTCCTTGATACGATTACTGGTGAAAATTTCTTGATGTGCCCATCTTTGGATGCTTTTAATGCTATGGGAGATCTAGTGGGTGCACCACCTATCATTATTAATGAAACAATCATAACTATTGAGCATGTTATGCAAAGATTAGATGTTGTTGAAAAGAAGATGATCATCGAAGAACATATTGAAAATTTGGATAAAAGGATGCATAATCTTGCTAATAAAATTGGGTCAAAAGCGGGAGATGCTCTTAAATTACTAAGGGAAAAGGAAACCTTAGTTAACGAAAGAGTAGAAGAGAGTCCCTCTCGGATTCATAAGCTCGGCCTTTTCCTCTGTTAAAACTATTGAAAAAACTCCCATAAAAATTTGCAAGTCTACACAAGTTACTAAGAACAAAGGTGCTACTTCTAATAGCAACAAGGAAGATATTAAAATGATTAGTATTCACCCTAATTTTGTTGAAGTAGTAAAAGACCCTACTTGCAAGAATGAATTCTTCAATCTTATTCCTAGAAGTATTGTTATTGAAAGTATGCATGCTAAATCTTTGAAGAATTCTAGTTGTGTGATCGAGGAGTTGGAAACTAAGGATGACAATACTTGAATCTATGCATTGTGCCTAGCTAGGGGCATAAAATGATAGCGCTTGTTGGGAGGCAACCCAATGAATAAAATTTATTTTTTGCCTTTTTCTTTCTGTTATTGAGTGTTTGCACAATTATGCTACTGTTATGATTGTGTTTTTTATGTTTTAATTAGTGTTTGTGCCAAGTAAAGCCTTTGGGATCATGTTTGGTGATAGTTGATTTGATCTTGTTGAAAAATAGAAACTTTTGCGCCCAGCAGCAGAATTGTTAAAAATCATAGAAGCGCGATAAAATCATGATTTTTGTACACAAGATTGATATGCAAATTTCCTACGTTGTCCTAATTTTTCAGAATTTTTGGAGTTCAGAAGTATGGTCAAAGTCCAGATTACTACAGACTGTTCTGTTTTTGACAGATTCTATTTTCATTGCATTGTGTGCTTATTTTGATGAATCTATGGATTGTATCGGGGGGTATAAGCCATTGTAAAGTTAGAATACAGTAGGTATAATGCAATAACAAAATATGAATGGGTTTGCAACAGTACTTAGAGTGGTGATTTGCTTTATTATACTAATGGATCTCACGAAGGTTTTGTTAAGTTTTGTGTGATTGAAGTTTTCAAGTTTTGGGTGAGAGCACGATGGATGAAGGAATAAGGAGTGAAAAGAGCCTAAGATTGGGGATGCCCATGGCACCCCAAGTTAATAATCAAGGAGAACCAAGCAACTAAGCTTCGGGATGCCCCGGAAGGCATCCCCTCTTTCTTCTAACAACCATCGGTAATTTTACTTGGAGCTATATTTTTATTCGTCACATATCATGAGTTTTGCTTGGAGCGTCTTATATTATATGAGTCTTTGGTTGTTTTGCTTTTTTGTTCACTACTAGAAAAAAGGCTTAGTGGCGCACCAGTTTTTGCTATTAATGGCGCACTATAGGTGCGCCACTATTAACACGCCACTAGTAACAAATAGTAATGGCGCACCTCTGGTGCGCCATTAGTATCCCAGATAATAGTGGCGCACCACATAGTGCGCCATTACTATGTCCAACAGTGCGCCATTACTATGCCTCCTAGGGGGCCATATTTACCTTCACGTATGCCCCCAAGTGCGCCATTACTATGCCCCATAATGCGCCACTGGTATTTAGCCTTGGTGCGCCACTAATGCTCAATATGGTGCGCCACTACTATGAATATTAGGAATTATTATTTTTTGCTTTTCTGGTGTTTGCACAGGTTACAAAATACGTTACAGCATAGAATATAAACATCACACAATAGAATTCATCATATTAGTCTCCAAATTCGAAATAGCGAACAAAGTTCAAACATTAGCCAAGTTTAGGTCTCGAGACATTAGCAAAGTTCATCATATTAGCCGAGTTTGTCATCACATTACAAAGTCGATATCGATCATCTAAACTACCATCACATAGAAGAGGGCTGCAGTCACGATGAGCATCATCGCGATGAAACTGGTCTTCATCCGGTTCCTCCTCCGCTCCCTCCTCTCTCCCGCTAGATAGCGCGCGTATCTAGCTTCCGCCTCCGCCCTAGTGGTGTACCCTTTGTAACTGTTACCGCTGAAACGGTGAACCTGTCTCTGACACTCCTCCCAGTCGTCGTAGACTCCGGGAACCTTACCCTTGTACACGACATACGACGGCATCTCTATGCACTAGACAAACAAAACGTTAGTAGCAATTCACAGATAATATATAAGCAATATATAAGTATGCAACAAAAGGATCGGAAGAGAAAAGCAACACATTAATAGCACGATTCATGGTCCTACTAATAAATAGCATCGATTACATATAAGTTGAACGACTGTCCAAACTAAAGAGACATACAAGTTCATTAAAGTTTAATTACAACATGAGCTAATCGATATTTCAGAACTACATAGCATCAATACTTTCGACTCGACTAAGGGACCGGAGCGTGGATGAAGCCGCCGTCTTTCATGATGGTCATGAATGTGCGGTTGTTGTCAGCCTGCATTTGTAGCGTTGTTTCTATTTCACTGTTGGACGGTTGATATTTGAGGTAGAACTGCCCCGAGGTATGAAGGACATCTTGATAGATGATTTCCGCAAACTCCGACTGGATGCGAAAGAATTCTTGTCTGATGTCCTCGTCCTGGATTGCCGACAAGCGTGCGGCCCAATCTTTGAGATTATTTGGTAGCATAAGGTGATTATGGTCCCGTACGATTGCCCGCATGTGATGGAGGGCGTAGTAGTCATCCTTCTGACTGCCAGGCGGCTGCTTGACGCAGGGGAACGTTGTTACGTGGGTAAACACGTGCTTGCCGTACCTACAAATTGGCCTCCTGAAGGTGCCTCCAGATTTGGCGTAGCCGGGGAGAGCATCATCAAGAACTTTCTTCATATTTGTGTAGTCTTTCTTCGACTGATGGTCCGAGTCAAAAAACGTGGCCATGGAATATTTCGGGCTTAAGAGGATGAGTGTGCAATGTGTGTCACTGCACAAAACACGGAATGTTAGAAAAAAAAGAACGATCGAAATCTAAGAAATCATATGTTACGGGGCGGTGAGGGGATGACTTACTCGGAAAAGTAAGGCACGAGGAAGTTATATTTATCTGGGTTCGCCAGAATGATGCCTTCGAGGTATGAACTCGTGACTTGCCGGTCCCCAACGCTGCCCAAGATCTTGGCACGCATGTAGAAGGGGTCGACTATCACGATGTTCGGGGTCTTGTCTCTAATGATCCGCATCTCCATACTGAGCGAAAATAGCCGAATGAAGGTGTAGTGCAGCGGATGAAGGTTAAACATAGCGAAGATGTCATCAAACCGCAGGACGATCATACGCCCGATGGTGCTATCGACAAAGCCCTTGCCCTCTGGCACCTTGGCCACGAAAACTGGGTATGCCACATCATTCTCGGAGAGACGCCGCTTCTCCATAGAAAGAACATTGTCATGCAGACTCCGCATAGCACCGGTTGCAGCATTGAGCAGATTAGTCGGTAGCATCGGCCTACCCGCCACATGCACCCTCCTCGAGATATCCTTAGGTATTGGTGGCCCGTCCTGAGCACGGATCGTACTCGGTGCCGGCTGGCTCGCACCCTTGTTATTTTTTCTTTTCCGTCCCTTCTGCTTCTTCTACTGTAATGGGATCGAGTTCTGCTCAGGGACCACCTTCTTGAGTGTGTTGGGGCTGATAATATTTTGCACCTCGGCTATTTGAGTCTCGGTGAAGGCGGCAGCTGGAGGCGTCTCCTAAGAACTGAACGCCAGACGACGCCTGTTGCAATTGGGTTTCTCCGCGGTACCAGCTAGATCGCGATCTTCTTTTGCAGGGTTGGGTTCTTGAGAAGGAGGCCCCAAGAATTCGTCACCGTACCCATGTTTGTTGAAGTACTTATCGACGTTGGAAAATGTACCGTCATCGTCGTCCGGATCCTATGCCATATGCATGTCCGGATCAGCTGACGGCGGTAGCGTTGCGGCGGTCTTGCCATGGCTTGGCGCCGGCACGACTGGCGGTGTTGTCTGTGGGGTGGTGTCCCCCGCCCCCAAACGAATCTGGCTCTTCGGCCAAAGCATGGACCAGCTTAAGCAGGCACTGAGGGTCATCACATCATCTTCATCGGCCCCAGGGGGTCGAAACGGAGGTAACAAGTCATCGCAGCCCCGCAGCACCCGAACCAGTTGAACCCTATACACGATGGGTGGCATCGGATTACCGTGGAACACGCGGTTGCCCGGTTGAACGATTTTGGCCTTGGCGACATCGATCAACTCGCCGTCCACGAAGTGCAGGAGAGTGCATGGAACGTCGACGGCGCCCTGCGAAAACATGTAGGGCGTCAGGGATGCCCAGTCAAAGGCAAGGAGATGAAGTCATCGGCCGAGGCTTAGTTACCGTGATGGCGTCGAGCTCGGCTAATGTCGAGGCACCACCAACGGTGGGCGTGCAAGTGACGGAGGGGCCGCTTGCTGCCGAGGTGCCAGCCGGCGTATTCTTCCCACACCCGGGTGCATTAAGCTCCAATGCCGGCGCCGACACCGGAGACACCAATGCCGCCTCTGCCGGAGACACCAATGCCGGCGCGTTGTGCGAGTTGCTGCCTGTGAAGCTGGGAATCGGGGGCGGCCCCTGTTGGCCGCCCGCAATCCACGCCTGCAGCCCCTCAAGCAAGGTAGGCATAATGGCGGTGATCGTCGCTCCCAGTTGGTCTCGCACTTGCTCTTGGACTATCTTCGGAATCCGCGCCACTTGTGCCTTGAGTTCTTTAACCTCGCGCTCCTGGCTTTCCGAGCTGGTCTTTCTCTCCTTTCGCCCAGCCTTATAGTATTCCGACCATTTCGTGGACAAGCCTTTGCCGGCCACATGACCAGCTGACGACGGCTTACTGAACTTATCCTTGTGTTTCATTACGTTCAACGCCCTATTTAAAGTGGTGTCCCAAGGGGCAGACGGGGAGCTCTGAGACCCCGCGCTACTGCTTTCAGTTTCCTGCGAAAGGAACGTGAACCATTTAGAAATTTGGCTTCATTAATTAGAATGCAACCATATGGAGCTAATTACGCGGGGGTGTATTCCTTACCAGAACAAGCTCAAGCGCCTTCACCTTCGGATCCGTGGTAAGCTCCTTTGTTACCGGGTCCACCTTGTACCGGGCCCTGACATAGTTCCTGGTCTGCTTTTCATGGTATTTATCGAAGAGGGGCGGTAGGCCTTGCTCGGCACGCTCCGCGTCCTCCTTGTCCCATATAGGTTCCGCCACTCTGTAACCGCCGGGACCGAGTTTGTGGACCCCTAAGTTCAAGTCCCGCATATCTTTCCCCCACTGACTTGATTCCGCGGATGCGTTGCTCTCGCACTTGATCTTGAACTCCAGGTAGTCAGCTTCGCTGATCGAAGGATTTGTCTCCTTGATCTTCTCATAACTATCACCACTTAGAATCCTTCTCTTCACCGCGGCTCTCCAAGTAGCCAGGGCTGTGCTCATCTTCGTGAGGGCGGCATTGTTCACTTTATTCCCTGAGAGGCGTGTGTTTGCGAAGTCACCGGGGAACTTGTATCGTTCGTGCAGCTTCGTGAAGAGGAGGTTGCACAAATTCCCTCGGTCACGATGCCTTAGGTTCTCGGTGTTGATCGAGACGGTGCTCCGGAGAATGCACCCGAGTTGTCCCACGTACCCACTGACTAATTCTTTGGGCGCCATTGGATGCCCACTGGAGGACACTTCAGTAAATTCCTCCTTGACGGTGCCGAGCACGTTCGGGCGCCGGTCCTTCCGTTGCCTCTTCGGTTGGCTGCCATCTGTGCGTGTGCTGCCATCATCAATGGTGGCATCCCCGGCGGCACCATCAGTGGTGTCATCCTCGACGCCACTAGGGGTTGTGTAGTCGGGATCGGTGTCTTCCGCGGTGTCCTCATAGCGGTGAGGTTCTTCCTCCATCTCCTGGGACAGCTCCCAGAATGACTTGCCCGAACCGCCGGCCTCATCTTTGTCGGCCATGTTTGCTCTAAATAGGAAAAAAGGCTAGAATGATTAATTGTAAGACGGTGGCGAAAGCATTTTGCCACGTACGCAAGTGAGGACGCCTAGGTGTTCATCACATTGCTGAGCCAGCAGCGGCTGGGTAATAACAAGGTCGAAACCAGGGGCCATGTACTAGTTAAACTAAGCAAAAACTGTGTTTGTATTCAGACGTCGACATGAATCGGGCACCTTCTAGGTCAAGAAAATTGCGCATGACCTTTGCTAATTTTCTTGACCTAGGAGTGCCCCATTCTCAACCGAAACGGAAATTAATCAACATTTCAGGAGAAAGGGGTAACTATTTATCTTTGATCTACTGTCAACAGCACATCCGATTGTCCCAGCACCAACTGGATAGATCAATGGTGGACAAGCATCTAAATGCTTACCCAGTACTCCCTCTGCATTTAGATCACTAAATCTAAACACTTATATTTCTCGACGGAGGGAGTAACAGATGATATTAAACTGTATGCAACTAAGCTGGCTAGGAAATACGAGATGAATGGCATGTTAATCGGAACCATGGGGAAACAGATGATATTGATATTCTGCAGTTGAGACATATATGCCTATGTATCAAAGAAACTTGCTATGTATCGGGAATATGAAGCATGGATAAATAAACACGCGATACTTCTTCAGATACATAAACAACCAAAGAAACATGCTATAGACTAAAAACAACAGTTTAATCGGATTACATTTTGGTGGGTCGCCATGTAGTGTTCAGGTTCAGAATAAGCTAATAGCAAGCAACTTGCTTATGGAAATGTGTCCTCCATTTTATCTTTTTTGTGAAGCACATATGTACATTCAGAACATTTCGATGCTACCAGTATACATCTGTACATTGACAGGTGCTGCTCTAGTCCTCTAAACAATGATACGACGCTTTCGATGCATTAAAGTGCTGTCGAGAAGTTTCTCAGTGTGTGATTTTCTTTCTTCCATTCCATTGCAGGGGAGGGGGCGCTCGAATTTGCTAAAAACGGGGGACAAACCAAAACTGAATCCACGTTAGAGTATCCAAAATCGCAGTGCTAGCTAAGTCGAAACCTCGATTAGTCCACTCAATCTACTCTAAATCTAGCCTGTGTTAGGTAATCACAGTGCATCTTACACCAGACTCCACTAAAACATCCAACCAAGAAGTGGAAGCGATTCATCCAAAGAAAAAAAAGGAAACAAAGATAAGTTGAACCAGCTAGGGTTTCGGCGAAGTGGCGGGAGGGAGAGCGAGCCTCACGGGTGGGGTGGTGTGGGGTGGGGAAGGAGACGGGGATGCCGATGCGGTCACCGGCTGTCGCGGACGTCTTCTTCTCCAGCGGTGTCGCCGCCGCCTCGCCGGGATCTGCTCTCTCGGGCTGCCCTCTTCTTGGGAGGGTGGGGAGGTAGCACTACTGAAGCTAGTAGTTGGGCTGGGCCGCGGCTAGCCGGTTGGGTTAACAATGGCGCACCTTTTAGGGGTGCGCCATAAAAAGGGGTATATCAATGGCGCACCTTTTAGGGGTGCGCCGTAAACACCGTGATAGCAATGGCACACCTTCTCCTGGTGCGCCATTACTAACTTTTTTTTTATTTTTTTGGATTTTTAGTTGCATGTAATAATTTAAGATTTGAGATAAAAGAAAAGGAAAATGCAAATGGAGTGATAAAACCATTGTGCAAAGATTTAGAATTAGATGACATGGTTGAAATCAAGTGATACATGTAATAATTTAGTTGCATGTAATAATTGAGCTTGCCACTGACACACACACACGCGGCCGACACGTCGTGATTCGATCTTAGCTATCTTTTCACAATCTTCTTGCCCTTATTTTTCGCAAATGGAGTTCTTCTCTTGAACGGACGTCCTTTAGGTAGGGTGGTCCTGCTTCTTCTTGTGGTGTATGGTACTTCATCGTCGTCGTCATCTTCCATCTTCGGGTCATCGTACTTGTCGAAGTCTTGCTCATTGGTGACTCCATCCATTCCGATGATGTTCCTTTTGCCTCTCCTCACGACAACACGACTGGGCTTTGACGGGTCGGTAATGAAGAAGCATTGGTCCACTTGGGAAGTCAGTACCCATGGCTCATTTTTAGCGGTGACGTTTGCGCCCGCGGTCTTGGATTTGGCTTCGGGTATAACCATGGTGGTGAAATACCGGTCTTCTTTTAGGACGCTCTTGGCCCATCTGACACGGAACATCGGGACCTTCTCTCCAGCGTAACTCAGCTCCCAGATCTCCTCGATCCTTCCGTAGTATCTGTCCTTGTCGTTACCGGTGTAGGATTCCATCGTTACCCCGGAGTTCTGATAATCGCTCTTCATGTCCTTTTCCTCGGTGTAGAATGTGTAGCCGTTGATATCGTACGCCTCATAGGTCATCAGGTTGTGCTCGGCGCCCTGTGACAAGGCGAATATGAGTTTTTCTTCCGCGGAAGAATCCTCATGTAAAGGGTACGACAGAAGCTTCTCCTTGAACCAACGCGTGAAACATGAGTTGTGCTCTTTGATTATATCTACGTCCGTCCTCTGTTGGCCTCGGTCATTGTACGTCTTCTCAATAAAGGTTTTGTGCTCTACCACCCAAGGATCGACCACGTCTATGTGTTGTAGCGCGACTAGGTTTGCTCTTTCAAAGTCGGCGAGTCGACCCTTGAAGTCGACATGCATTTCGCGGCGACCCTCGCGGTGACCCCATCCAGCGAGCCTGCCGAGGTGCCTGTTGACGGGCAGACCAACGGGGTTCTCGATGCCTAGATAATTCGTGCAATAGGAGATGCACTCTTCGGTCAGAAAGCCCTTGGCTATGCTTCCATATGGACGTGCCCTGTTGCGAACGTATCCTTTGATGACACCATTCATCCTTTCGAACGGCATCATGCTGTGCAGGAACGTCGGCCCGAGTTGGATGATATCCTCCACGATATGGACCAGCAGATGCACCATAACGTCGAAGAATGCGGGCGGGAAGTAGATCTCAAGCTCGCATAGTATCACCACAATCTCTTCCTGAAGCCTTCTGAGTTGCCTCACGCCAACCGACTTCCGAGAGATGACATTGAAAAAGTTGCATAGGCCAAATAGCGCTTCACGGACGTGCGTGTCCATGATCCCACGGATTGCAACTGGAAGTATCTGCGTCATCAGCACGTGACAGTCGTGAGACTTCATCCCGCTGAACTTCTGCTTCGCTGAGTCTAGGTATCTGCTTATCTTCCCCGCGTAACCGTAAGGAAGTTTTACTCCTACGAGGCAGGTGAAAAATTGCTCGATCTCCTCCTGACTTAGAGTGAAGCACGCGGGAGGGCAGTCATATTCGATCTTCTTGGCCTTTTTGCCTTTGCGACGACTTTCCGTGTCCTTCGCCTCATCATCATCATCATCATCATCATTAGGGCGTTTTGCGTGAAGCTCCTCCCTGATGCCCATTGATTGCAAGTCTGCCCTTGCTTTCGGCCCATCTTTGGTCCTCTCTGGCATGTTGAGCAGGGTACCAAGCAGACTCTCGCACACGTTCTTCGTGATATGCATGACATCAAGGCTGTGAGGCACACGGAGGATCTTCCAGTACGGCAAGTCCCAGAAAACAGACCTCGTTTTCCATACCTTCAGCAGCGGCTCTGGCGCCTTTCGCTTCTTTCCCGGCGGTGGGCACTCTTTCCAATTTTTCAACAGCTCGTCTATTTCCTCGCCGCTCCTCGTACGCGGGCGTCTTCGGGGTTCGGTTTCACCATCGAACAGATCCTTGCGTTTTCTCCATGCGTCATCGTCGCGAAGCCACCTTCGATGTCCCATGAACACGGTTTTCGAAGACCCGGGATCTCTATCTAGCTGGCGATACGTTGTGTCATCCATGCACCTGACGCATGCACAAAATCCGTGGATCACCTGCCCCGCGACATATCCGTAACCGAGATAGTCGTGCACCGTCGTGAGTAGTGCGGCCCTCATAGGGAAATATTCTTTCGCTGCGGTGTCCCACGTATTGGCTGGCGTTTTCCACAGTGTGTCTAGCTCCTCTTTCAGCAGCCCCAGATACAGATTGATGTCGTTCCCTGGTTGTTTCGGCCCTTCAATTAGCATACTCATGTGAATGTACTTCTTCTTCATGCACATCCAGGGGGGAAGGTTGTACATCCACACAAACACAGGCCAGGTGCTATGTGTGCTTCTCTGGCTGCCAAACGGATTGACTCCATCGGTGCTCGCGCCCAGCACGATGTTCCTTGGATCGTCCCCAAATTATGGGTGTTCGAAGTTCAACGCTTGCCACTGGCTCGCATCCTTAGGGTGACTCAGCATCTTGTCTTTTTTATTTATCTCCGGATCATTTCCGTCATCTTCTCGCTTCTTCTCCTCCCTATCCACGTGCCGACGCAGGAGCTTTGCTAGCTTAGGGTCCGCGAAATACCGCTGCAGATGAGGAGTGATCGGAAAGTACCACACCACTTTTCGAGGAGCTTTCTTCCTCTTCTTGTATCGAGTGACGCCGCACACCGGACATATGGTAGACTCCGCGTGCTCGTCCCGATAAATGATGCAATCGTTTATGCACACATGGTATTTCACGTGCGGTAAATCCAGAGGACACACAATTTTCTTCGCCTCCTCGAAACTGGTCGGGCACTTGTTCCCCTTGGGAAGACGTTCGTGCCAGAATGACATGTTCTCGTCAAAGCATGCGTCGGTCATTTTGTGTTTTACCTTCATCTCCAGAGCCATGAGCGTTACTTTCAGGCGGGTATCCTCAGGCCTGCATCCTTCATACAATGGAGTAACCGCGTCTATCTCCAGTTGATCCAGCTTGGCTTTCTCTCGGGCGGCAGCTCTTGCGTTACCCGTCTGCTTGAGAAGCAGCTCTTGAATATGAGGGTCCTGCACCCAGCCCATCGATGGTCCATTGTCGTCTGCTCCGGCATCTTCATCTTCATGATCATGCCCTTCATCTTGATCTTCCTCATCATCATGTCCGGCATCTTCTACATGATGACTGTGTCCTGCATCTACTTCGTGATCATGTCCTGGAGATTCTTCGTCTTCTCGCCCGCCCTCGCCGCTATTGTCTTGCTGCCCTTCCTTATTTCTTGACCGGCCCCCATGGACGACTTCATAATCATCTTCATCACCTTGCCACTGATAGCCATCCATGAAACCACGCAAGAGCAGGTGGTCCCGCACCTGTCTGGAATCCGGGTCCATAAGGCTCTTCAGCTTGCATCTTCGACACGGACATCTTATCTCCGTCTCGTTCTTTTGAAGCATCTCGGCCTTCGCGAAGCTCAAAAACCTATTCACGATGCCTTCGGTCATCGTGCGGACCATGGTCGGACCAAAAAGAATGCATAGTGCCAAATTCTTGCTGAAACGGAAATGAATCAACATTCCGGCAAAATATTGGCAACTATCGCATTTCAAATACCGGTACCTGCAAACACAAACATATGCAGCACCACAAACATACGTAGATCTAGGCCATAAAAAGTGTGTACGTTGTTGGAGGGAGAAAAAAGTAGATCTAGAACATAAAGAAAGCTTTCCCCTTACTTACCTATCAAAAAAAGGAAATTTAACCACTTAATTTGGGTGAATCTATGGTGCAAATGAGGTGAGGAGGAGGAGGCAGCCGAGACCAAGCTTGGTAGAGGTGGAGAGAATGAAGTGGGGAAAGTGAGTGTGGTAGGTGGCTGTCAAAAATATCTAGCTGCTCTCAGGTTACCAATGGCGCACCTCCTAAGAATGCGCCATTGGTAACCAGGGTTACTAATGGTGCACCTGGTGTGTGGTGCGCCATTACTAGTTTTGAAAAAAAAATTGAAAAAAAAATTGTTAGTAGTGGCGCACCGTGGGTGTGGTGCGCCATTACTAGTTAAAACTAGTAATGGCGCACCAAACCATGGTGCGCCACTGGTAAGTCTGGGGAGGGGGGTGTGCCCAGGAGAAACTTAGCGGTGGTGCACCACACACAAGGTGCGCCATTAGTAATATAAACATTAGTGGCGCACCCATGTGTGGTGCGCCACTGCTATTTGGCAGTGGCGCACCACATACATAGTGCACCACTAATGTCTATATTAGCTATAGCCCTTTTTCTAGTAGTGGTTTGTCACAATCATACTTGCTGGGCATGCCTATTTTAGAGAGCCATAATTATGCTATGATTTTTTAGAATTGCTCTATGCGCTTCACTTAATATTTTTTTAGCTATGGAACTGCTCTAGTGCTTCACTTATATCTTTTTAGCATGGTGGTGCTTTAATTTTTGAAGAAATAATCTCATGCTTCACTTAGATTAATTTGAGAGTTAGTAAATTTTTGAAGAAATTCTCTCATGCTTCACTTATATTATTTTGAGAGACAAAAATTTTTATGCTCATGTTCTTCACTTAAATTTGTTTGAGCTTATCAAAAGAAATTGCAATATATGAAATTGGTCCCAAAGTGATAGATATTCAAGAGGGATATAATAAAAACTTTCATGAAGATCATTGGACAGAATAAACTTGATTCTTTGTAATAGTTTTGAGATATGATGATAGTAATATATGAGTCATGTTGGTGAGTAATTATGCTTTAGTAAGAATATTGGTGTTAAGGTTTGTGATTCCCTATGCAAGCACAAAAGTCAATAGTTATGCAATGAAATTACATCCTACTTGTGGTGCATTATTCGGTGTTAGTTATGCTTAATGCTCATTTATGAGAATTTTCGTTTCTTGGTTGGTTGCTTCCC